>OV049924.1:118320892-119520892 GCA_920104205.1 Eupeodes latifasciatus
AATGATTCCTTGATCACAATCCTGAAATTTCAGCCCTCTAGATGGTCTAGATCGAGAAATAATGGAGGTCAAAAATTGCCCTCCGGGTCTCGACTTTGGACCCTCTGGGACGCATATTAAGCGAGATATTCGCATTTTAAGTTTGCACTTGGATTTTTGCCCATAACTTGTTTTAAAATTTGTCTTATTCAAAGATAGACACAGCATTGGAAAGGGAATGATTCCTTGATCACAATTCTGAAATTTCAGCGCTCTAGATGGTCTAGATCGAGAAATAATGGAGGTCAAAAATTGCCCTCCGGGTCTCGACTTTGGACCCTCTAGGACGCATATTAAGCGAGATATTCGCATTTAAAGTTTGCACTTGGATTTTTGCCCATAACTTGTTGTAAAATTGGTTTTTTGCAAAGATAGACACAACATTGGAAAGTGAATGATTCCTAGATCACAATCCTGAAATTTCAGCCCTCTAGATAATCTAGATCGAGAAATAATGGAGGTCAAAAATTGCCCTCCGGGTCTCGACTTTGGACCCTCTGGGATGCATATTAAGCGGGATATTCGCATTTTAAGTTTGCACTTGGATTTTTGCCCATAACTTGTTGTAAAATTAGTCTTATTCAAAGATAGACACATCATTGGAAAGGGAATGATTCCTTGATCACAATCCTGAAATTTCAGCCCTCTAGATGGTCTAGATCGAGAAATAATGGAGGTCAAAAATTGCCCTCCGGGTCTCGACTTTGAACCCTCTGGGACGCATATTAAGCGAGATATTCGCATTTTAAGTTTGCACTTGGATTTTTGCCCATAACTTGTTTTAAAATTTGTCTTATTCAAAGATAGACACAGCATTGGAAAGGGAATGATTCCTAGATCACAATCCTGAAATTTCAGCCCTCTAGGTGGTCTAGATCGAGAAATAATGGAGGTCAAAAATTGCCCTCCGGGTCTCGACTTTGGACCCTCTGGGACGCATATTAAGCGAGATATTCGCATTTTAAGTTTGAACTTGGATTTTTGCCCATAACTTGTTGTAAAATTGGTTTTTTGCAAAGATAGACACAACATTGGAAAGTGAATGATTCCTAGATCACAATCCTGAAATTTCAGCCCTCTAGATAATCTAGATCGAGAAATAATGGAGGTCAAAAATTGCCCTCCGGGTCTCGACTTTGGACCCTCTGGGATGCATATTAAGCGAGATATTCGCATTTTAAGTTTGCACTTGGATTTTTGCCCATAACTTGTTGTAAAATTAGTCTTATTCAAAGATAGACACATCATTGGAAAGGGAATGATTCCTTGATCACAATCCTGAAATTTCAGCCCTCTAGATGGTCTAGATCGAGAAATAATGGAGGTCAAAAATTGCCCTCCGGGTCTCGACTTTGGACACTCTGGGACGCATATTAAGCGAGATATTCGCATTTAAAGTTTGCACTTGGATTTTTGCCCATAACTTGTTTTAAAATTTGTCTTATTCAAAGATAGACACAGCATTGGAAAGGGAATGATTCCTAGATCACAATCCTGAAATTTCAGCCCTCTAGGTGGTCTAGATCGAGAAATAATGGAGGTCAAAAATTGCCCTCCGGGTCTCGACTTTGGACCCTCTGGGACGCATATTAAGCGAGATATTCGCATTTTAAGTTTGCACTTGGATTTTTGCCCATAACTTTTTTTAAAATTTGTCTTATTCAAAGATAGACACAGCATTGGAAAGGGAATGATTCCTAGATCACAATCCTGAAATTTCAGCCCTCTAGGTGGTCTAGATCGAGAAATAATGGAGGTCAAAAATTGCCCTCCGGATCTCGACTTTGGACCCTCTGGGACGCATATTAAGCGAGATATTCGCATTTTAAGTTTGAACTTGGATTTTTGCCCATAACTTGTTGTAAAATTGGTCTTATTCAAAGATAGACACAGCATTGGAAAGGGAATGATTCCCAGATCACAATCCTGAAATTTCAGCGCTGTAGATCGTCTAGATCGAGAAATAATGGAGGTCAAAAATTGCCCTCCGGGTCTCGACTTTGGACCCTCTGGGACGCATATTAAGCGAGATATTCGCATTTTAAGTTTGCACTTGGATTTTTGCCCATAACTTGTTGTAAAATTAGTCTTATTCAAAGATAGACACAGCATTGGAAAGGGAATGATTCCCAGATCACAATTCTGAAATTTCAGCGCTCTAGATGGTCTAGATCGAAAAATTATGGAGGTCAAAAATTGCCCTCCGGGTCTCGACTTTGGACCCTCTAGGACGTATATTAAGCGAGATATTCGCATTTAAAGTTTGCACTTGGATTTTTGCCCATAACTTGTTTTAAAATTTGTCTAATTCAAAGATAGACACAGCATTGGAAAGGGAGTGATTCCTAGATCACAATCCTGAAATTTCAGCCCTCTAGGTGGTCTAGATCGAGAAATAATGGAGGTCAAAAATTGCCCTCCGGGTCTCGACTTTGGACCCTCTGGGACGCATATTAAGCGAGATATTCGCATTTTAAGTTTGAACTTGGATTTTTGCCCATAACTTGTTGTAAAATTGGTTTTTTGCAAAGATAGACACAACATTGGAAAGTGAATGATTCCTAGATCACAATCCTGAAATTTCAGCCCTCTAGATGGTCTAGATCGAGAAATAATGGAGGTCAAAAATTGCCCTCCGGGTCTCGACTTTGGACCCTCTGGGACGCATATTAAGCGAGATATTCGCATTTAAAGTTTGCACTTGGATTTTTGCCCATAACTTGTTGTAAAATTGGTCTTATTCAAAGATAGACACAGCATTGGAAATGGAATGATTCCCAGATCACAATCCTGAAATTTCAGCCCTCTAGTTGGTCTAGATCGAGAAATAATGGAGGTCAAAAATTGCCCTCCGGGTCTCGACTTTGGACCCTCTGGGACGCATATTAAGCGAAATATTCGCATTTAAAGTTTGCACTTGGATTTTTGCCCATAACTTGTTTTAAAATTTGTCTTATTCAAAGATAGACACAGCATTGGAAAGGGAATGATTCCTTGATCACAATTCTGAAATTTTAGCGCTCTAGATGGTCTAGATCGAGATATAATGGAGGTCAAAAATTGGTCTCCGGGTCTCGACTTTGGACCCTCTAGGACGCATATTAAGCGAGATATTCGCATTTAAAGTTTGCACTTGGATTTTTGCCCATAACTTGTTTTAAAATTTGTCTTATTCAAAGATAGACACAGCATTGGAAAGGGCATGATTCCTAGATCACAATCCTGAAATTTCAGCCCTCTAGGTGGTCTAGATCGAGAAATAATGGAGGTCAAAAATTGCCCTCCGGGTCTCGACTTTGGACCCTCTGGGACGCATATTAAGCGAGATATTCGCATTTTAAGTTTGAACTTGGATTTTTGCCCATAACTTGTTGTAAAATTGGTTTTTTGCAAAGATAGACACAACATTGGAAAGGGAATGATTCCTTGATCACAATCCTGAAATTTCAGCCCTCTAGATGGTCTAGATCGAGAAATAATGGAGGTCAAAAATTGCCCTCCGGGTCTCGACTTTGGACCCTCTGGGACGCATATTAAGCGAGATATTCGCATTTAAAGTTTGCACTTGGATTTTTGCCCATAACTTGTTGTAAAATTTGTCTTATTCAAAGATAGACACAGCATTGGAAAGGGAATGATTCCTAGATCACAATCCTGAAATTTCAGCCCTCTAGGTGGTCTAGATCGAGAAATAATGGAGGTCAAAAATTGCCCTCCGGGTCTCGACTTTGGACCCTCTGGGACGCATATTAAGCGAGATATTCGCATTTTAAGTTTGCACTTGGATTTTTGCCCATAACTTGTTTTAAAATTTGTCTTATTCAAAGATAGACACAGCATTGGAAAGGGAAGGATTCCTAGATCACAATCCTGAAATTTCAGCCCTCTAGGTGGTCTAGATCGAGAAATAATGGAGGTCAAAAATTGCCCTCCGGGTCTTGACTTTGGACCCTCTGGGACGCATATTAAGCGAGATATTCGCATTTTAAGTTTGAACTTGGATTTTTGCCCATAACTTGTTGTAAAATTGGTCTTTTTCAAAGATAGACACAGCATTGGAAAGGGAATGATTCCTAGATCACAATCCTGAAATTTCAGCCCTCTAGGTGGTCTAGATCGAGAAATAATGGAGGTCAAAAATTGCCCTCCGGGTCTCGACTTTGAACCCTCTGGGATGCATATTAAGCGAGATATTCGCATTTAAAGTTTGCACTTGGATTTTTGCCCATAACTTGTTGTAAAATTGGTCTTATTCAAAGATAGACACAGCATTGGAAAGGGAATGATTCCTTGATCACAATTCTGAAATTTCAGCGCTGTAGATCGTCTAGATCGAGAAATAATGGAGGTCAAAAATTGCCCTCCAGGTCTCGACTTTGGACCCTCTGGGACGCATATTAAGCGAGATATTCGCATTTTAAGTTTGCACTTGGATTTTTGCCCATAACTTGTTGTAAAATTAGTCTTATTCAAAGATAGACACATCATTGGAAAGGGAATGATTCCTTGATCACAATCCTGAAATTTCAGCCCTCTAGATGGTCTAGATCGAGAAATAATGGAGGTCAAAAATTGCCCTCCGGGTCTCGACTTTGGACCCTCTAGGACGCATATTAAGCGAGATATTCGCATTTTAAGTTTGCACTTGGATTTTTGCCCATAACTTGTTTTAAAATTTGTCTTATTCAAAGATAGACACAGCATTGGAAAGGGAATGATTCCTTGATCACAATTCTGAAATTTCAGCGCTCTAGATGGTCTAGATCGAGAAATAATGGAGGTCAAAAATTGCCCTCCGGGTCTCGACTTTGGACCCTCTGGGACGCATATTAAGCGAGATATTCGCATTTAAAGTTTGCACTTGGATTTTTGCCCATAACTTGTTTTAAAATTTGTCTTATTCAAAGATAGACACAGCATTGGAAAGGGAATGATTCCTAGATCACAATCCTGAAATTTCAGCCCTCTAGGTGGTCTAGATCGAGAAATAATGGAGGTCAAAAATTGTCCTCCGGGTCTCGACTTTGGACCCTCTGGGATGCATATTAAGCGAGATATTCGCATTTTAAGTTTGAACTTGGATTTTTGCCCATAACTTGTTGTAAAATTGGTTTTTTGCAAAGATAGACACAACATTGGAAAGTGAATGATTCCTAGATCACAATCCTGAAATTTCAGCCCTCTAGATAATCTAGATCGAGAAATAATGGAGGTCAAAAATTGCCCTCCGGGTCTCGACTTTGGACCCTCTGGGATGCATATTAAGCGAGATATTCGCATTTTAAGTTTGCACTTGGATTTTTGCCCATAACTTGTTGTAAAATTAGTCTTATTCAAAGATAGACACATCATTGGAAAGGGAATGATTCCTTGATCACAATCCTGAAATTTCAGCCCTCTAGATGGTCTAGATCGAGAAATAATGGAGGTCAAAAATTGCCCTCCGGGTCTCGACTTTGGACACTCTGGGACGCATATTAAGCGAGATATTCGCATTTAAAGTTTGCACTTGGATTTTTGCCCATAACTTGTTTTAAAATTTGTCTTATTCAAAGATAGACACAGCATTGGAAAGGTAATGATTCCAAGATCACAATCCTGAAATTTCAGCCCTCTAGGTGGTCTAGATCGAGAAATAATGGAGGTCAAAAATTGCCCTCCGGGTCTCGACTTTGGACCCTCTGGGACGCATATTAAGCGAGATATTCGCATTTAAAGTTTGCACTTGGATTTTTGCCCATAACTTGTTTTAAAATTTGTCTTATTCAAAGATAGACACAGCATTGGAAAGGGAATGATTCCTAGATCACAATCCTGAAATTTCAGCCCTCTAGGTGGTCTAGATCGAGAAATAATGGAGGTCAAAAATTGCCCTCCGGGTCTCGACTTTGGACCCTCTGGGACGCATATTAAGCGAGATATTCGCATTTTAAGTTTGAACTTGGATTTTTGCCCATAACTTGTTGTAAAATTGGTTTTATGCAAAGATAGACACAACATTGGAAAGGGAATGATTCCTTGATCACAATCCTGAAATTTCAGCCCTCTAGATGGTCTAGATCGAGAAATAATGGAGGTCAAAAATTGCCCTCTGGGTCTCGACTTTGGACCCTCTGGGACGCATATTAAGCGAGATATTCGCATTTAAAGTTTGCACTTGGATTTTTGCCCATAACTTGTTGTAAAATTTGTCTTATTCAAAGATAGACACAGCATTGGAAAGGGAATGATTCCTAGATCACAATCCTGAAATTTCAGCCCTCTAGGTGGTCTAGATCGAGAAATAATGGAGGTCAAAAATTGCCCTCCGGGTCTCGACTTTGGACCCTCTGGGACGCATATTAAGCGAGATATTCGCATTTTAAGTTTGCACTTGGATTTTTGCCCATAACTTGTTTTAAAATTTGTCTTATTCAAAGATAGACACAGCATTGGAAAGGGAAGGATTCCTAGATCACAATCCTGAAATTTCAGCCCTCTAGGTGGTCTAGATCGAGAAATAATGGAGGTCAAAAATTGCCCTCCGGGTCTTGACTTTGGACCCTCTGGGACGCATATTAAGCGAGATATTCGCATTTTAAGTTTGAACTTGGATTTTTGCCCATAACTTGTTGTAAAATTGGTCTTTTTCATTGGAAAGGGAATGATTCCTAGATCACAATCCTGAAATTTCAGCCCTCTAGGTGGTCTAGATCGAGAAATAATGGAGGTCAAAAATTGCCCTCCGGGTCTCGACTTTGGACCCTCTGGGACGCATATTAAGCGAGATATTCGCATTTAAAGTTTGCACTTGGATTTTTGCCCATAACTTGTTGTAAAATTGGTCTTATTCAAAGATAGACACAGCATTGGAAAGGGAATGATTCCTTGATCACAATTCTGAAATTTCAGCGCTCTAGATGGTCTAGATCGAGAAATAATGGAGGTCAAAAATTGCCCTCCAGGTCTCGACTTTGGACCCTCTGGGACGCATATTAAGCGAGATATTCGCATTTTAAGTTTGCACTTGGATTTTTGCCCATAACTTGTTGTAAAATTAGTCTTATTCAAAGATAGACACATCATTGGAAGGGGAATGATTCCTTGATCACAATCCTGAAATTTCAGCCCTCTAGATGGTCTAGATCGAGAAATAATGGAGGTCAAAAATTGCCCTCCGGGTCTCGACTTTGGACCCTCTGGGATGCATATTAAGCGAGATATTCGCATTTTAAGTTTGCACTTGGATTTTTGCCCATAACTTGTTGTAAAATTAGTCTTATTCAAAGATAGACACATCATTGGAAAGGGAATGATTCCTTGATCACAATCCTGAAATTTCAGCCCTCTAGATGGTCTAGATCGAGAAATAATGGAGGTCAAAAATTGCCCTCCGGGTCTCGACTTTGGACACTCTGGGACGCATATTAAGCGAGATATTCGCATTTAAAGTTTGCACTTGGATTTTTGCCCATAACTTGTTTTAAAATTTGTCTTATTCAAAGATAGACACAGCATTGGAAAGGTAATGATTCCAAGATCACAATCCTGAAATTTCAGCCCTCTAGGTGGTCTAGATCGAGAAATAATGGAGGTCAAAAATTGCCCTCCGGGTCTCGACTTTGGACCCTCTGGGACGCATATTAAGCGAGATATTCGCATTTAAAGTTTGCACTTGGATTTTTGCCCATAACTTGTTTTAAAATTTGTCTTATTCAAAGATAGACACAGCATTGGAAAGGGAATGATTCCTAGATCACAATCCTGAAATTTCAGCCCTCTAGGTGGTCTAGATCGAGAAATAATGGAGGTCAAAAATTGCCCTCCGGGTCTCGACTTTGGACCCTCTGGGACGCATATTAAGCGAGATATTCGCATTTTAAGTTTGAACTTGGATTTTTGCCCATAACTTGTTGTAAAATTGGTTTTATGCAAAGATAGACACAACATTGGAAAGGGAATGATTCCTAGATCACAATCCTGAAATTTCAGCCCTCTAGATGGTCTAGATCGAGAAATAATGGAGGTCAAAAATTGCCCTCTGGGTCTCGACTTTGGACCCTCTGGGACGCATATTAAGCGAGATATTCGCATTTAAAGTTTGCACTTGGATTTTTGCCCATAACTTGTTGTAAAATTTGTCTTATTCAAAGATAGACACAGCATTGGAAAGGGAATGATTCCTAGATCACAATCCTGAAATTTCAGCCCTCTAGGTGGTCTAGATCGAGAAATAATGGAGGTCAAAAATTGCCCTCCGGGTCTCGACTTTGGACCCTCTGGGACGCATATTAAGCGAGATATTCGCATTTTAAGTTTGCACTTGGATTTTTGCCCATAACTTGTTTTAAAATTTGTCTTATTCAAAGATAGACACAGCATTGGAAAGGGAAGGATTCCTAGATCACAATCCTGAAATTTCAGCCCTCTAGGTGGTCTAGATCGAGAAATAATGGAGGTCAAAAATTGTCCTCCGGGTCTTGACTTTGGACCCTCTGGGACGCATATTAAGCGAGATATTCGCATTTTAAGTTTGAACTTGGATTTTTGCCCATAACTTGTTGTAAAATTGGTCTTTTTCATTGGAAAGGGAATGATTCCTAGATCACAATCCTGAAATTTCAGCCCTCTAGGTGGTCTAGATCGAGAAATAATGGAGGTCAAAAATTGCCCTCCGGGTCTCGACTTTGGACCCTCTGGGACGCATATTAAGCGAGATATTCGCATTTAAAGTTTGCACTTGGATTTTTGCCCATAACTTGTTGTAAAATTGGTCTTATTCAAAGATAGACACAGCATTGGAAAGGGAATGATTCCTTGATCACAATTCTGAAATTTCAGCGCTCTAGATGGTCTAGATCGAGAAATAATGGAGGTCAAAAATTGCCCTCCAGGTCTCGACTTTGGACCCTCTGGGACGCATATTAAGCGAGATATTCGCATTTTAAGTTTGCACTTGGATTTTTGCCCATAACTTGTTGTAAAATTAGTCTTATTCAAAGATAGACACATCATTGGAAGGGGAATGATTCCTTGATCACAATCCTGAAATTTCAGCCCTCTAGATGGTCTAGATCGAGAAATAATGGAGGTCAAAAATTGCCCTCCGGGTCTCGACTTTGGACACTCTGGGACGCATATTAAGCGAGATATTCGCATTTAAAGTTTGCACTTGGATTTTTGCCCATAACTTGTTTTAAAATTTGTCTTATTCAAAGATAGACACAGCATTGGAAAGGGAATGATTCCAAGATCACAATCCTGAAATTTCAGCCCTCTAGGTGGTCTAGATCGAGAAATAATGGAGGTCAAAAATTGCCCTCCGGGTCTCGACTTTGGACCCTCTAGGACGCATATTAAGCGAGATATTCGCATTTAAAGTTTGCACTTGGATTTTTGCCCATAACTTGTTTTAAAATTTGTCTTATTCAAAGATAGACACAGCATTGGAAAGGGAATGATTCCTAGATCACAATCCTGAAATTTCAGCCCTCTAGGTGGTCTAGATCGAGAAATAATGGAGGTCAAAAATTGCCCTCCGGGTCTCGACTTTGGACCCTCTGGGACGCATATTAAGCGAGATATTCGCATTTTAAGTTTGAACTTGGATTTTTGCCCATAACTTGTTGTAAAATTGGTTTTTTGCAAAGATAGACACAACATTGGAAAGTGAATGATTCCTAGATCACAATCCTGAAATTTCAGCCCTCTAGATAATCTAGATCGAGAAATAATGGAGGTCAAAAATTGCCCTCCGGGTCTCGACTTTGGACCCTCTGGGACGCATATTAAGCGAGATATTCGCATTTTAAGTTTGCACTTGGATTTTTGCCCATAACTTGTTGTAAAATTAGTCTTATTCAAAGATAGACACATCATTGGAAAGGGAATGATTCCTTGATCACAATCCTGAAATTTCAGCCCTCTAGATGGTCTAGATCGAGAAATAATGGAGGTCAAAAATTGCCCTCCGGGTCTCGACTTTGGACACTCTGGGACGCATATTAAGCGAGATATTCGCATTTAAAGTTTGCACTTGGATTTTTGCCCATAACTTGTTTTAAAATTTGTCTTATTCAAAGATAGACACAGCATTGGAAAGGGAATGATTCCTAGATCACAATCCTGAAATTTCAGCCCTCTAGGTGGTCTAGATCGAGAAATAATGGAGGTCAAAAATTGCCCTCCGGGTCTCGACTTTGGACCCTCTAGGACGCATATTAAGCGAGATATTCGTATTTAAAGTTTGCACTTGGATTTTTGCCCATAACTTGTTGTAAAATTGGTCTTATTCAAAGATAGACACAGCATTGGAAAGGGAATGATTCCTTGATCACAATTCTGAAATTTTAGCGCTGTAGATCGTCTAGATCGAGAAATAATAGAGGTCAAAAATTGCCCTCTGGGTCTCGACTTTGGACCCTCTGGGACGCATATTAAGCGAGATATTCGCATTTTAAGTTTGCACTTGGATTTTTGCCCATAACTTGTTGTAAAATTAGTCTTATTCAAAGATAGACACATCATTGGAAAGGGAATGATTCCTTGATCACAATCCTGAAATTTCAGCCCTCTAGATGGTCTAGATCGAGAAATAATGGAGGTCAAAAATTGCCCTCCGGGTCTCGACTTTGGACCCTCTGGGACGCATATTAAGCGAGATATTCGCATTTTAAGTTTGAACTTGGATTTTTGCCCATAACTTGTTGTAAAATTGGTTTTTTGCAAAGATAGACACAACATTGGAAAGGGAATGATTCCTTGATCACAATCCTGAAATTTCAGCCCTCTAGATGGTCTAAATCGAGAAATAATGGAGGTCAAAAATTGCCCTCCGGGTCTCGACTTTGGACCCTCTGGGACGCATATTAAGCGAGATATTCGCATTTAAAGTTTGCACTTGGATTTTTGCCCATAACTTGTTGTAAAATTTGTCTTATTCAAAGATATACACAGCATTGGAAAGGGAATGATTCCTAGATCACAATCCTGAAATTTCAGCCCTCTAGGTGGTCTAGATCGAGAAATAATGGAGGTCAAAAATTGCCCTCCGGGTCTCGACTTTGGACCCTCTGGGACGCATATTAAGCGAGATATTCGCATTTTAAGTTTGCACTTGGATTTTTGCCCATAACTTGTTTTAAAATTTGTCTTATTCAAAGATAGACACAGCATTGGAAAGGGAAGGATTCCTAGATCACAATCCTGAAATTTCAGCCCTCTAGGTGGTCTAGATCGAGAAATAATGGAGGTCAAAAATTGCCCTCCGGGTCTTGACTTTGGACCCTCTGGGACGCATATTAAGCGAGATATTCGCATTTTAAGTTTGAACTTGGATTTTTGCCCATAACTTGTTGTAAAATTGGTCTTTTTCAAAGATAGACACAGCATTGGAAAGGGAATGATTCCTAGATCACAATCCTGAAATTTCAGCCCTCTAGGTGGTCTAGATCGAGAAATAATGGAGGTCAAAAATTGCCCTCCGGGTCTCGACTTTGGACCCTCTGGGACGCATATTAAGCGAGATATTCGCATTTAAAGTTTGCACTTGGATTTTTGCCCATAACTTGTTGTAAAATTGGTCTTATTCAAAGATAGACACAGCATTGGAAAGGGAATGATTCCTTGATCACAATTCTGAAATTTCAGCGCTCTAGATGGTCTAGATCGAGAAATAATGGAGGTCAAAAATTGCCCTCCAGGTCTCGACTTTGGACCCTCTGGGACGCATATTAAGCGAGATATTCGCATTTTAAGTTTGCACTTGGATTTTTGCCCATAACTTGTTGTAAAATTAGTCTTATTCAAAGATAGACACATCATTGGAAAGGGAATGATTCCTTGATCACAATCCTGAAATTTCAGCCCTCTAGATGGTCTAGATCGAGAAATAATGGAGGTCAAAAATTGCCCTCCGGGTCTCGACTTTGGACCCTCTAGGACGCATATTAAGCGAGATATTCGCATTTTAAGTTTGCACTTGGATTTTTGCCCATAACTTGTTTTAAAATTTGTCTTATTCAAAGATAGACACAGCATTGGAAAGGGAATGATTCCTTGATCACAATTCTGAAATTTCAGCGCTCTAGATGGTCTAGATCGAGAAATAATGGAGGTCAAAAATTGCCCTCCGGGTCTCGACTTTGGACCCTCTGGGACGCATATTAAGCGAGATATTCGCATTTAAAGTTTGCACTTGGATTTTTGCCCATAACTTGTTTTAAAATTTGTCTTATTCAAAGATAGACACAGCATTGGAAAGGGAATGATTCCTAGATCACAATCCTGAAATTTCAGCCCTCTAGGTGGTCTAGATCGAGAAATAATGGAGGTCAAAAATTGCCCTCCGGGTCTCGACTTTGGACCCTCTGGGACGCATATTAAGCGAGATATTCGCATTTTAAGTTTGAACTTGGATTTTTGCCCATAACTTGTTGTAAAATTGGTTTTTTGCAAAGATAGACACAACATTGGAAAGTGAATGATTCCTAGATCACAATCCTGAAATTTCAGCCCTCTAGATAATATAGATCGAGAAATAATGGAGGTCAAAAATTGCCCTCCGGGTCTCGACTTTGGACCCTCTGGGATGCATATTAAGCGAGATATTCGCATTTTAAGTTTGCACTTGGATTTTTGCCCATAACTTGTTGTAAAATTAGTCTTATTCAAAGATAGACACATCATTGGAAAGGGAATGATTCCTTGATCACAATCCTGAAATTTCAGCCCTCTAGATGGTCTAGATCGAGAAATAATGGAGGTCAAAAATTGCCCTCCGGGTCTCGACTTTGGACACTCTGGGACGCATATTAAGCGAGATATTCGCATTTAAAGTTTGCACTTGGATTTTTGCCCATAACTTGTTTTAAAATTTGTCTTATTCAAAGATAGACACAGCATTGGAAAGAGAATGATTCCTTGATCACAATTCTGAAATTTTAGCGCTGTAGATCGTCTAGATCGAGAAATAATAGAGGTCAAAAATTGCCCTCTGGGTCTCGACTTTGGACCCTCTGGGACGCATATTAAGCGAGATATTCGCATTTTAAGTTTGCACTTGGATTTTTGCCCATAACTTGTTGTAAAATTAGTCTTATTCAAAGATAGACACATCATTGGAAAGGGAATGATTCCTTGATCACAATCCTGAAATTTCAGCCCTCTAGATGGTCTAGATCGAGAAATAATGGAGGTCAAAAATTGCCCTCCGGGTCTCGACTTTGGACCCTCTGGGACGCATATTAAGCGAGATATTCGCATTTTAAGTTTGCACTTGGATTTTTGCCCATAACTTGTTTTAAAATTTGTCTTATTCAAAGATAGACACAGCATTGGAAAGGGAATGATTCCTTGATCACAATTCTGAAATTTCAGCGCTCTAGATGGTCTAGATCTAGAAATAATGGAGGTCAAAAATTGGCCTCCGGGTCTCGACTTTGGACCCTCTAGGACGCATATTAAGCGAGATATTCGCATTTAAAGTTTGCACTTGGATTTTTGCCCATAACTTGTTTTAAAATTTGTCTTATTCAAAGATAGACACAGCATTGGAAAGGGAATGATTCCTAGATCACAATCCTGAAATTTCAGCCCTCTAGGTGGTCTAGATCGAGAAATAATGGAGGTCAAAAATTGCCCTCCGGGTCTCGACTTTGGACCCTCTGGGACGCATATTAAGCGAGATATTCGCATTTAAAGTTTGAACTTGGATTTTTGCCCATAACTTGTTGTAAAATTGGTTTTTTGCAAAGATAGACACAACATTGGAAAGTGAATGATTCCTAGATCACAATCCTGAAATTTCAGCCCTCTAGATGGTCTAGATCGAGAAATAATGGAGGTCAAAAATTGCCCTCCGGGTCTCGACTTTGGACCCTCTGGGATGCATATTAAGCGAGATATTCGCATTTTAAGTTTGCACTTGGATTTTTGCCCATAACTTGCTGTAAAATTAGTCTTATTCAAAGATAGACACATCATTGGAAAGGGAATGATTCCTTGATCACAATCCTGAAATTTCAGCCCTCTAGATGGTCTAGATCGAGAAATAATGGAGGTCAAAAATTGCCCTCCGGGTCTCGACTTTGGACCCTCTGGGATGCATATTAAGCGAGATATTCGCATTTTAAGTTTGCACTTGGATTTTTGCCCATAACTTGTTTTAAAATTTGTCTTATTCAAAGATAGACACACCATTGGAAAGGGAATGATTCCTAGATCACAATCCTGAAATTTCAGCCCTCTAGGTGGTCTAGATCGAGAAATAATGGAGGTCAAAAATTGCCCTCCGGGTCTCGACTTTGGACCCTCTGGGACGCATATTAAGCGAGATATTCGCATTTAAAGTTTGCACTTGGATTTTTGCCCATAACTTGTTGTAAAATTGGTCTTATTCAAAGATAGACACAGCATTGGAAAGGGAATGATTCCTTGATCACAATTCTGAAATTTCAGCGCTGTAGATCGTCTAGATCGAGAAATAATGGAGGTCAAAAATTGCCCTCCGGGTCTCGACTTTGGACCCTCTGGGACGCATATTAAGCGAGATATTCGCATTTTAAGTTTGCACTTGGATTTTTGCCCATAACTTGTTGTAAAATTTGTCTTATTCAAAGATAGACACAGCATTGGAAAGGGAATGATTCCTTGATCACAATTCTGAAATTTCAGCGCTCTAGATGGTCTAGATCGAGAAATAATGGAGGTCAAAAATTGGCCTCCGGGTCTCGACTTTGGACCCTCTAGGACGCATATTAAGCGAGATATTCGCATTTAAAGTTTGCACTTGGATTTTTGCCCATAACTTGTTTTAAAATTTGTCTTATTCAAAGATAGACACAGCATTGGAAAGGGAATGATTCCTAGATCACAATCCTGAAATTTCAGCCCTCTAGGTGGTCTAGATCGAGAAATAATGGAGGTCAAAAATTGCCCTCCGGGTCTCGACTTTGGACCCTCTGGGACGCATATTAAGCGAGATATTCGCATTTTAAGTTTGAACTTGGATTTTTGCCCATAACTTGTTGTAAAATTGGTTTTTTGCAAAGATAGACACAACATTGGAAAGTGAATGATTCCTAGATCACAATCCTGAAATTTCAGCCCTCTAGATGGTCTAGATCGAGAAATAATGGAGGTCAAAAATTGCCCTCCGGGTCTCGACTTTGGACCCTCTGGGATGCATATTAAGCGAGATATTCGCATTTTAAGTTTGCACTTGGATTTTTGCCCATAACTTGTTGTAAAATTAGTCTTATTCAAAGATAGACACATCATTGGAAAGGGAATGATTCCTTGATCACAATCCTGAAATTTCAGCCCTCTAGATGGTCTAGATCGAGAAATAATGGAGGTCAAAAATTGCCCTCCGGGTCTCGACTTTGGACCCTCTGGGACGCATATTAAGCGAGATATTCGCATTTAAAGTTTGCACTTGGATTTTTGCCCATAACTTGTTTTAAAATTTGTCTTATTCAAAGATAGACACAGCATTGGAAAGGGAATGATTCCTAGATCACAATCCTGAAATTTCAGCCCTCTAGGTGGTCTAGATCGAGAAATAATGGAGGTCAAAAATTGCCCTCCGGGTCTCGACTTTGGACCCTCTGGGACGCATATTAAGCGAGATATTCGCATTTTAAGTTTGCACTTGGATTTTTGCCCATAACTTGTTTTAAAATTTGTCTTATTCAAAGATAGACACAGCATTGGAAAGGGAATGATTCCTAGATCACAATCCTGAAATTTCAGCCCTCTAGGTGGTCTAGATCGAGAAATAATGGAGGTCAAAAATTGCCCTCCGGGTCTCGACTTTGGACCCTCTGGGACGCATATTAAGCGAGATATTCGCATTTTAAGTTTGAACTTGGATTTTTGCTCTGGGACGCATATTAAGCGAGATATTCGCATTTTAAGTTTGCACTTGGATTTTTGCCCATAACTTGTTGTAAAATTAGTCTTATTCAAAGATAGACACATCATTGGAAAGGGAATGATTCCTTGATCACAATCCTGAAATTTCAGCCCTCTAGATGGTCTAGATCGAGAAATAATGGAGGTCAAAAATTGCCCTCCGGGTCTCGACTTTGGACCCTCTGGGACGCATATTAAGCGAGATATTCGCATTTTAAGTTTGCACTTGGATTTTTGCCCATAACTTGTTTTAAAATTTGTCTTATTCAAAGATAGACACAGCATTGGAAAGGGAATGATTCCTTGATCACAATTCTGAAATTTCAGCGCTCTAGATGGTCTAGATCGAGAAATAATGGAGGTCAAAAATTGCCCTCCGGGTCTCGACTTTGGACCCTCTAGGACGCATATTAAGCGAGATATTCGCATTTAAAGTTTGCACTTGGATTTTTGCCCATAACTTGTTTTAAAATTTGTCTTATTCAAAGATAGACACAGCATTGGAAAGGGAATGATTCCTAGATCACAATCCTGAAATTTCAGCCCTCTAGGTGGTCTAGATCGAGAAATAATGGAGGTCAAAAATTGCCCTCCGGGTCTCGACTTTGGACCCTCTGGGACGCATATTAAGCGAGATATTCGCATTTTAAGTTTGAACTTGGATTTTTGCCCATAACTTGTTGTAAAATTGGTTTTTTGCAAAGATAGACACAGCATTGGAAAGGGAATGATTCCTAGATCACAATCCTGAAATTTCAGCCCTCTAGGTGGTCTAGATCGAGAAATAATGGAGGTCAAAAATTGCCCTCCGGGTCTCGACTTTGGACCCTCTGGGACGCATATTAAGCGAGATATTCGCATTTTAAGTTTGAACTTGGATTTTTGCCCATAACTTGTTGTAAAATTGGTCTTATTCAAAGATAGACACAGCATTGGAAAGGGAATGATTCCTAGATCACAATCCTGAAATTTCAGCCCTCTATATGGTCTAGATAGAGAAATAATGGAGGTCAAAAATTGCCCTCCGGGTCTCGACTTTGGACCCTCTGGGACGCATATTAAGCGAGATATTCGCATTTTAAGTTTGAACTTGGATTTTTGCCCATAACTTGTTGTAAAATTGGTTTTTTGCAAAGATAGACACAACATTGGAAAGGGAATGATTCCCAGATCACAATCCTGAAATTTCAGCGCTCTAGATGGTCTAGATCGAAAAAGTATGGAGGTCAAAAATTGCCCTCCGGGTCTCGACTTTGGACCCTCTAGGACGTATATTAAGCGAGATATTCGCATTTAAAGTTTGCACTTGGATTTTTGCCCATAACTTGTTTTAAAATTTGTCTTATTCAAAGATAGACACAGCATTGCAAAGGGAGTGATTCCTAGATCACAATCCTGAAATTTCAGCCCTCTAGGTGGTCTAGATCGAGAAATAATGGAGGTCAAAAATTGCCCTCCGGGTCTCGACTTTGGACCCTCTGGGACGCATATTAAGCGAGATATTCGCATTTTAAGTTTGAACTTGGATTTTTGCCCATAACTTGTTGTAAAATTGTTTTTTTGCAAAGATAGACACAACATTGGAAAGTGAATGATTCCTAGATCACAATCCTGAAATTTCAGCCCTCTAGATGGTCTAGATCGAGAAATAATGGAGGTCAAAAATTGCCCTCCGGGTCTCAACTTTGGACCCTCTGGGACGCATATTAAGCGAGATATTCGCATTTAAAGTTTGCACTTGTATTTTTGCCCATAACTTGTTGTAAAATTGGTCTTATTCAAAGATAGACACAGCATTGGAAAGGGAATGATTCCCAGATCACAATCCTGAAATTTCAGCCCTCTAGATGGTCTAGATAGAGAAATAATGGAGGTCAAAGATTGCCCCCGGGTCTCGACTTTTGACCCTCTAGGAGGCATATTAAGCGAGATATTCGCATTTTAAGTTTGCACTTGGATTTTTGCCCATAACTTGTTGTAAAATTGGTCTTATTCAAAGACAGACACAGCATTGGAAAGGGAATGATTCCTAGATCACAATTCTGAAATTTCAGCGCTCTAGATGGTCTAGATCGAGAAATAATGGAGGTCAAAAATTGCACTCCGGGTCTCGACTTTTGACCCTCTAAGACGCATATTAAGCGAGATATTCGCATTTTAAGTTTGCACTTGGATTTTTGCCCATAACTTGTTGTAAAATTGGTCTTATTCAAAGATAGACACAGCATTGGAAAGGGAATGATTCCCAGATCACAATCCTGAAATTTCAGCCCTCTATATGGTCTAGATAGAGAAATAATGGAGGTCAAAAATTTCCCTCCGGGTCTCGACTTTGGACCCTCTGGGACGCATATTAAGCGAGATATTCGCATTTTAAGTTTGCACTTGGATTTTTGCCCATAACTTGTTGTAAAATTAGTCTTATTCAAAGATAGACACAGCATTGGAAAGGGAATGATTCCTTGATCACAATTCTGAAATTTCAGCGCTCTAGATGGTCTAGATCGAAAAATAATGGAGGTCAAAAATTACCCTCCGGGTCTCGACTTTGGACCCTCTAGGACGCATATTAAGCGAGATATTCGCATTTAAAGTTTGCACTTAGATTTTTGCCCATAACTTGTTTTAAAATTTGTCTTATTCAAAGATAGACACAGCATTGGAAAGGGAATGATTCCTAGATCACAATCCTAAAATTTCAGCCCTCTAGGTGGTCTAGATCGAGAAATAATGGAGGTCAAAAATTGCCCTCCGGGTCTCGACTTTGGACCCTCTGGGACGCATATTAAGCGAGATATTCGCATTTTAAGTTTGAACTTGGATTTTTGCCCATAACTTGTTGTAAAATTGTTTTTTTGCAAAGATAGACACAACATTGGAAAGTGAATGATTCCTAGATCACAATCCTGAAATTTCAGCCCTCTAGATGGTCTAGATCGAGAAATAATGGAGGTCAAAAATTGCCCTCCGGGTCTCGACTTCGGACCCTCTGGGACGCATATTAAGCGAGATATTCGCATTTAAAGTTTGCACTTGGATTTTTGCCCATAGCTTGTTGTAAAATTGGTCTTATTCAAAGATAGACACAGCATTGGAAAGGGAATGATTCCCAGATCACAATCCTGAAATTTCAGCCCTCTAGATGGTCTAGATCGAGAAATAATGGAGGTCAAAGATTGCCCCCGGATCTCGACTTTTGACCCTCTAGGAGGCATATTAAGCGAGATATTCGCATTTTAAGTTTGCACTTGGATTTTTGCCCATAACTTGTTGTAAAATTGGTCTTATTCAAAGACAGACACAGCATTGGAAAGGGAATGATTCCTAGATCACAATTCTGAAATTTCAGCGCTCTAGATGGTCTAGATCGAGAAATAATGGAGGTCAAAAATTGCACTCCGGTCTCGACTTTTGACCCTCTAGGACGCATATTAAGCGAGATATTCGCATTTTAAGTTTGCACTTGGATTTTTGCCCATAACTTGTTGTAAAATTGGTCTTATTCAAAGATAGACACAGCATTGGAAAGGGAATGATTCCTTGATCACAATCCTGAAATTTCAGCCCTCTATATGGTCTAGATAGAGAAATAATGGAGGTCAAAAATTGCCCTCCGGGTCTCGACTTTGGACCCTCTGGGACGCATATTAAGCGAGATATTCGCATTTTAAGTTTGCACTTGGATTTTTGCCCATAACTTGTTGTAAAATTGGTCTTATTTCAGCCCTCTAGATGGTCTAGATTGAGAAATAATGGAGGTCAAAAATTGCCCTCCGGGTCTCGACTTTGGACCCTCTGGGACGCATATTAAGCGAGATATTCGCATTTTAAGTTTGCACTTGGATTTTTGCCCATAACTTGTTGTAAAATTAGTCTTATTCAAAGATAGACACAGCATTGGAAAGGGAATGATTCCTTGATCACAATTCTGAAATTTCAGCGCTCTAGATGGTCTAGATCGAAAAATAATGGAGGTCAAAAATTGCCCTCCGGGTCTCGACTTTGGACCCTCTAGGACGCATATTAAGCGAGATATTCGCATTTAAAGTTTGCACTTAGATTTTTGCCCATAACTTGTTTTAAAATTTGTCTTATTCAAAGATAGACACAGCATTGGAAAGGGAATGATTCCTAGATCACAATCCTAAAATTTCAGCCCTCTAGGTGGTCTAGATCGAGAAATAATGGAGGTCAAAAATTGCCCTCCGGGTCTCGACTTTGGACCCTCTGGGACGCATATTAAGCGAGATATTCGCATTTTAAGTTTGAACTTGGATTTTTGCCCATAACTTGTTGTAAAATTGTTTTTTTGCAAAGATAGACACAACATTGGAAAGTGAATGATTCCTAGATCACAATCCTGAAATTTCAGCCCTCTAGATGGTCTAGATCGAGAAATAATGGAGGTCAAAAATTGCCCTCCGGGTCTCGACTTCGGACCCTCTGGGACGCATATTAAGCGAGATATTCGCATTTAAAGTTTGCACTTGGATTTTTGCCCATAGCTTGTTGTAAAATTGGTCTTATTCAAAGATAGACACAGCATTGGAAAGGGAATGATTCCCAGATCACAATCCTGAAATTTCAGCCCTCTAGATGGTCTAGATCGAGAAATAATGGAGGTCAAAGATTGCCCCCGGGTCTCGACTTTTGACCCTCTAGGAGGCATATTAAGCGAGATATTCGCATTTTAAGTTTGCACTTGGATTTTTGCCCATAACTTGTTGTAAAATTGGTCTTATTCAAAGACAGACACAGCATTGGAAAGGGAATGATTCCTAGATCACAATTCTGAAATTTCAGCGCTCTAGATGGTCTAGATCGAGAAATAATGGAGGTCAAAAATTGCACTCCGGGTCTCGACTTTTGACCCTCTAGGACGCATATTAAGCGAGATATTCGCATTTTAAGTTTGCACTTGGATTTTTGCCCATAACTTGTTGTAAAATTGGTCTTATTCAAAGATAGACACAGCATTGGAAAGGGAATGATTCCTTGATCACAATCCTGAAATTTCAGCCCTCTATATGGTCTAGATAGAGAAATAATGGAGGTCAAAAATTGCCCTCCGGGTCTCGACTTTGGACCCTCTGGGACGCATATTAAGCGAGATATTCGCATTTTAAGTTTGCACTTGGATTTTTGCCCATAACTTGTTGTAAAATTGGTCTTATTTCAGCCCTCTAGATGGTCTAGATCGAGAAATAATGGAGGTCAAAAATTGCCCTCCGGGTCTCGACTTTGGACCCTCTGGGACGCATATTAAGCGAGATATTCGCATTTTAAGTTTGCACTTGGATTTTTGCCCATAACTTGTTGTAAAATTAGTCTTATTCAAAGATAGACACAGCATTGGAAAGGGAATGATTCCTTGATCACAATTCTGAAATTTCAGCGCTCTAGATGGTCTAGATCGAAAAATAATGGAGGTCAAAAATTGCCCTCCGGGTCTCGACTTTGGACCCTCTGGGACGCATATTAAGCGAGATATTCGCATTTTAAGTTTGAACTTGGATTTTTGCCCATAACTTGTTGTAAAATTGTTTTTTTGCAAAGATAGACACAACATTGGAAAGTGAATGATTCCTAGATCACAATCCTGAAATTTCAGCCCTCTACATGGTCTAGATCGAGAAATAGTGGAGGTCAAAAATTGCCCTCCGGGTCTCGACTTTGGACCCTCTGGGACGCATATTAAGCGAGATATTCGCATTTAAAGTTTGCACTTGGATTTTTGCCCATAACTTGTTGTAAAATTGGTCTTATTCAAAGATAGACACAGCATTGGAAAGGGAATGATTCCTTGAACACAATTCTGAAATTTCAGCGCTCTAGATGGTCCAGATCGAGAAATAATGGAGGTCAAAAATTGCCCTCCGGGTCTTAACTTTGGACCCTCTGGGACGCATATTAAGCGAGATATTCGCATTTTAAGTTTGAACTTGGATTTTTGCCCATAACTTGTTGTAAAATTGGTTTTTTGCAAAGATAGACACAACATTGGAAAGTGAATGATTCCTAGATCACAATCCTGAAATTTCAGCCCTCTAGAAGGTCTAGATTGAGAAATAATGGAGGTCAAAAATTGCCTTCCGGGTCTCGACTTTGGACCCTCTGAGACGCATATTAAGCGAGATATTCGCATTTAAAGTTTGCACTTGGATTTTTGCCCATAACTTGTTGTAAAATTGGTCTTATTCAAAGATACACACAGCATTGGAAAGGGAATGATTCCCAGATCACAATCCTGAAATTTCAGCCCTCTAGGTGGTCTAGATCGAGAAATAATGGAGGTCAAAAATTGACGTCCGGGTCTCGACTTTGGATCCTCTAGGACGCATATTAAGCGAGATATTCGCATTTTAAGTTTGCACTTGGATTTTTGCCCATAACTTGTTGTAAAATTGGTCTTATTCAAAGATAGACACAGCATTGGAAAGGGAATGATTCCTTGAACACAATTCTGAAATTTCAGCGCTCTAGATGGTCCAGATCGAGAAATAATGGAGGTCAAAAATTGCCCTCCGGGTCTCGACTTTGGACCCTCTGGAACGCATATTAAGCGAGATATTCGCATTTAAAGTTTGCACTTGGATTTTTGCCCATAACTTGTTTTAAAATTTGTCTTATTCAAAGATAGACACAGCATTGGAAAGGGAATGATTCCTAGATCACAATCCTGAAATTTCAGCCCTCTAGGTGGTCTAGATCGAGAAATAATGGAGGTCAAAAATTGCCCTCCGGGTCTCAACTTTGGACCCTCTGAGACGCATATTAAGCGAGATATTCGCATTTAAAGTTTGCACTTGGATTTTTGCCCATAACTTGTTGTAAAATTGGTCTCATTCAAAGATACACACAGCATTGGAAAGGGAATGATTCCCAGATCACAATCCTGAAATTTCAGCCCTCTGGGTGGTCTAGATCGAGAAATAATGGAGGTCAAAAATTGCCCTCCGGGTCTCGACTTTTGACCCTCTAGGACCCATATTAAGCGAGATATTCGCATTTAAAGTTTGCACTTGGATTTTTGCCCATAACTTGTTGTAAAATTGGTCCTATTCAAAGATAGACTCAGCATTGGAAAGGGAATGATTCCTAGATCACAATCCTGAAATTTCAGCCCTCTAGGTGGTCTTGGTCGAGAAATAATGGAGGTCAAAAATTGCCCTCCGGGTCTCGACTTTGGACCCTCTGGGACGCATATTAAGCTAAATATTTGCATTTAAAGTTTGCACTTGGATTTTTGTCCATAACTTGTTGTAAAATTGGTCTTATTCAAAGATAGACACAGCATTGGAAAGGGAATGATTCCCAGATCACAATCCTGAAATTTCAGCCGTCTAGATGGTCTAGATCGAGAAATAATGGAGGTCAAAAATTGCCCTCCGGGTCTCGACTTTTGACCCTCTAGGACCCATATTAAGCGAGATATTCGCATTTAAAGTTTGCACTTGGATTTTTGCCCATAACTTGTTGTAAAATTGGTCCTATTCAAAGATAGACTCAGCATTGGAAAGGGAATGATTCCTAGATCACAATCCTGAAATGATTCCAGGACTTGTATGCTGACGATATTGTTTTTCTTGCTATTTCAGTTACAAGTTTGCAACTTATGATCAACAGACTTGAAAAGTATTGTAAAGCCTGGAATTTATCTGTGAATCTTGAAAAGACAAAAATTCTCGTATTCAGAAACGGTGGAGGCAGATTCTCGAGAAACGAAGCATTGACCTTCCAAGGGCAATCTATCGAAGTTATAAGAGAATATAAGTATCTTGGAGTTCTGATAACAGCTAACCTGAATATGGAAAAACACCTTAAAGTTAAATTATCAGAAGCTAAACGGGCTATTAGTTCAGTCTGGCGTCCCTGCATCCAAAGCAAATTTGTATCCCATAGCTCTAAGCAAAAAGTCATTCAAGCTACAGCTCAGTCGATTCTTTTGTATGCTGCACAAATTTGGGGACATAGCTATTTTGAGCCAGTAGAAAAATTCCAACGTTACTGCATTAAACGAATTTTTGGATTACCTAATAGCACCCCTAACTACATCTGGAGACAGGTTGCCCACCCCTTATCTTAGTAACGTTGAGGTTACACTTCAAATATGTACTTAAAGTGATGGAAATGGAAGAGCACCGCTTACCAAAGATCATTCTAAAGCACATGATAACAAATAACTCACACTGCATTCAGGAGTGGCAAGAACTTGCTGATTGCTATGGATGTGACATAATTTTTGACCGTTGTGAGGGAGCCTCTTCACTGAGGGTAAAATTTGAACACATTCTGGAAAAAGCTGGAAAATATCTATACAACAAATACAAGAATGAGGCACAGTCTTCCCAACACAGAATGTACTACAGTAATGTGAAATATGATCTTCAAGAAAACACTTACTTTCTGGATAAGAATAAAACTGAAATGATAAGAACAATCTTTATGTTAAGAGGTGAACTAATCCCACTAAATTACGTACCACATCGACCTGAACTACCAATCTTATGTGATATCTGCAACCGCGCTGAGAGAGAGGATATTTTTCATTTCATATCTGTGTGACCGATGCTTAATGAAATTCGAAGGATCTATTTTGGAGTAAATACTATACCAAAAGGCGATATAATGAGTATATAGTTTATATATATATATAGTTTATAGATATACTAAAAGTGCTTTGGAATATAGAAATCGAATAAGAGAAGGAGATTTTTAGTTATAAAATACATGTTAACTTAAAGTTTATTTTAATTGCATTAATTTTGATTCAAATTACTTATTTGTATAATTAATAATGTTTATCAATACAAAAAAAATGTCAATCTGGTAGACGGCTTACTGCCATAACCTTAAGACTTTCTGCTAAAAAAAACATAATAATATTATATTACATTGTATTAATCAAGTTAAATAAAAAGTTATAACTAACTAACTAACTAACTAACTAACTAACAATCCTGAAATTTCAGCCCTCTAGGTGGTCTAGATCGAGAAATAATGGAGTTCAAAAATTGCCCTCTAGGTCCCGACTTTGGACCGTCTAGGACGCATATTAAGCGAGATATTCGCATTTTAAGTTTGAACTTGGATTTTTGCCCATAACTTGTTGTAAAATTGGTTTTATTCAAAGATAGACACAGCATTGGAAAGGGAATGATTCCTAGATCACAATCCTGAAATTTAAGCCCTCTAGGTGGTCTAGATCGAGAAATAATGGAGTTCAAAAATTGCGCTCTAGGTCCCGACTTTGGACCGTCTAGGATGCATATTAAGCGAGATATTCGCATTTTAAGTTTCAACTTGGAGTTTTGCCCATAATTTGTTGTAAAATTGGTCTTATTCAAAGATAGGCACAGCATTGGAAAGGGAATGATTCCTAGATCACAATCCTGAAATTTCAGCCCTCTAGGTGGTCTAGATCGAGAAATAATGGAGTGAGGTGTTTATTTACCTTACCATGAAAGTGGTTGCAATTTATTAATATTGTCTTGATTTATAGACATCACTTTTCTTGGTAGGGTCAATATACGTTACTCCTCCCTGCTTTAAATCTGAAGTGTCCGGCTTCATATTGTTTACAATTTTTATTGTTTTATTTTTTGATTTCAATAATAAAAAAGTAACAACACCAATTATGCTTAATATTAATACTAAAGCTAGGCTTATATCTGAGCCATACATTATTTTCTTATGATAGTGTAGTTCTTTTATTTCTTCTAAATTTTTAACATTTTGCATAATTATTTTATTAAAATCAATTGGTTTAACAAACATTTCATTATTTTTATTTGATGGATAAAAATATTTATCTGGTATAATTGTTTCTTTATTACAAAATTTAGTTTGTTTTATTGTTAATGAACAGTTATTATAATTAATTAAATAATTTCCTGTTAATGTAATATTTCTTTGATCACAATTTTGCTAAATTACTTCTTTATACATATTTTTAAGTAATAGAGTTTTGTCATCTATTTATTATCTGTAAATTTAGGTTTTCTTTTAATGTTTATTAAATGTACATTTTGTAAACCGAATTTCCTATAATATGGTTGGTCCTTATGCCTAACTCTCTTATAATTTTTTATATAACCTTTAGTTCTGTTTTCTACATACTTTTCCCTACTTTTATTTATTTTTGTAATATTTTTAATTTTTTTATTGTTTACACGATCTACTAATTTTTGCATAGTCAAAGTGTCATTTATTCATTGTAGTTTCCGATTGCTTTTTGGATCTTTTGTTCAAGTGTCATTTCTTCTTCAATTGCTTGAATTTTTTCAATTAATGTCGAATGTAGCCTTTCAACATCAGCATTTCCATTGTGACTATTTGGTTTAGTCCAATGTACTTCAATGTTCTTGTCGTTTAAAAATTTAATAAGGTGTTCGGATTTAAATTCGTTATCCATGATAATTTTATTTGGTTTATCAAAACTGGCTAAATACCCTTCTAAAATAGCTGTCTTTTTAACCCAATTCCTATCATTTATTAAATAAGCAACAGCAAATTTAGTTAGCTTATCAATAATAGTAACGAAAGTTTGTTTACAATAGTGAAAAATATCAATATGAACGATATCGCTTCTAGCTTTTGGTGTTTCTGTTATATTCATAATTGGTTTGATAGGATTTCTATCGTATTTAATTTCTTGGCATTTGTCACAATTATTTATTATAAGCTGGATATGTTGCTGCAACTTTGGGAAATAAATTTTATCTTTAAGTGCTTGATAAGTTTCGTTTATTTCACTATGTAAAGATTCAATAGTATGATACAAGGAAATTTGCTTATGACATTCTTCTTCTGATTCTATTTCTTGTGCCCTTTTAGTGGTCTTCATAAATTTAATTTTTTTTTCGTTCGAAAATAATTGTATTATCAACTGTTGAATTTTATTGTAATCTTTATCTTCAACATAAGAATAAATTCCATTTCTCCCTGGTTTAACATACTTGACTAGTAATTCTTTAATTTCATGTTCTTCATTTTGTGGATTAATTTCTATTATTGTTCTACCATGAAGTTTCTCCATTTCTTTACATGGACTATATGTTAAAATAAATTGTGTTTTGTACTTGTTAATAATTTCTTCTTTTATAAAAATATGATCCTGAAGCTGTTCCTCTACTGAATGGATGGTATTAGATAGGTCCATGTTAGATTCACTACTATTTCCATCACATATCTTAGGACCTCTTAGATATTCAATATCAAAGTTGTATTCTTGTAATTTGAGAATCCATCTTTGATTTCTTTGGGAAAATTCTTTTCCTTTATATTTTGAATTTAAATACTTTATTGGGGCATGATCAGTCACGATTTTGAACTTTCTACCATATAAATATGGCCGAAAATAGGTAACCGAATAAATTATTGCCAAAAATTCTTTATCGGTTACACTGTATTTTAGTTCATGTTTATTAAGAGTTCTAGAGACGTAACAAACCGGATGACCGTCTTGTGAGAGAACCGCTCCGATGGCATAGTCACTAGCATCTGTTGTACGCGTAAACTGTTTGTCATAATTTGGAAATTTCAAGATTGGATGTGAAGATATAAGCATTTTAAGCTTTTCAAAAGCTTCGATAAACTGAGGATCTTTGGTATTGATTTTAATGTCTTTTTTCAAGTACTTAATAAGTGGATATGCTATCTTTGAGTAGTCCTTTATGAATTTTCGATAGAATCCCGTAATTCCAAGAAAACTCTTTAGCTGTTTTTCAGTTTTTGGTAACACAATTTTTTGAATGTCTTCAATTTTACTGGGATTAGGCATAATACCATCTTTGATCAGAATATGCCCTAAAAATTAAGTATCCTTCTGCATAAAGCTGCATTTATCGGCTTGTATTTTTAAGTTATGTGTAGATAGAATTTTGAAAATTTTGTCTAAAGATTTAAAGTGTTCACTTAGAGTTGTTGAATACACTAGAATATCGTCAAGGTAAACAACACAGATTACATTAATGCAATCCCTTAATATTTCATTAATTAAACGCTGAAATGTTGCGGGAGCATTTTTTAAGCCAAATGGCATTCTCAAAAACTCATAAAGACCATCTGGTGTGACAAAAGCTGTTTTCTCAATGTCTTCTTCTGCTACTAAAATTTGGTGGTAACCCTTTGCCAAATCAATTGCAGTGAAGTACTGAGCCTTGCCTAACTTGTCCAATATGCTGTCAATATTGGGAAGTGGCTGTTTGTCATCAATTGTAATTTGGTTGAGTCTCCTGTAATCGACAACTATCCTGAATTTGTGTACGCCAGAATTATCTCCCTTTTTAAGTATGACAAAAATAGGTGAACTATATCTACTTTTACTTTTTCTAATTATGCCCTGAGCTTCCATATCCCTCATTTTTTTTCTTACTTCTGTCTCATGCTGAGGTGGATACCTATACAGTTTAGAATTAATCTGTTCATTTGTTGTTGTTTTGATTTCGTGGACTATACTTGTGGTATTTGTTAACTTATCACCATCCTTATAAAACAAATTTTTATATTTATACATTAGCTGAGTTACACCTTGTTTTTCTTCCTCGTTTAAATGATCTAATTTAATATTTTCAAAATGGCTTTGCTCTAACATATTAACCTCATTGACAATTTTTTTTATTTAAAAATGGAATGCGTTCGTTGTTATTCAAAATTATTTCTTCATTAATGATATCTATTAGTCTTACATTTTTATCTATCCAATCCATTCCTAATAAGAATCCATATGGCTTTTCTATTCATCAAGACATTTTGTTTTAACATATTGATTTTTTATTTGAACTTTACCTTCTATAGTATTTATGTGGGCTTCGCCTCCCATGTTTTCATATAAATGGTTCGGAACAATTTTTGAATTTAGAAGACTAACTGTAGAGCCAGTATCTAATAGAGTTGCATAATGTATTTGATTAAATGTGAGTCTTACATATATTTTATTTTTCTCCGAGGCTAATTGATAAAAAATGTGTCATCAGTGCTTAAAGCATCTACTGACATATGACCAGAACTTTGTTTGGTTTGCTGTGAATTATTTTGTCTTCCATCTGTGTTATTATCATTTCTATACTGTCTACTTCGATAATTATTGTACTGTCTACTTTGATTATTTTGTTGTCTATTTTGGTTATTATTATTACTAATGTTATTATTATTGTAATTACTATATCCTTGTCTAGATTGATATGAATTATTTTGACTATTATTATTGTTGTACTTCCAAGTCTGGTTATTGTCTTGGTTCGATTTGTTGCTAAAATTGTTATTATTATTTTTAGAATTTGAATTTGATCTAAAATATTTCAAATTAAATTGATCTTGGCCTATGTACTTATTTATGATTGTTCTTATGTCTCCTAAACTATGGATATTAAAAATTTCTGAAAGCAATGTTCCTGCCGTTAATTCTTTAATTTTTATGATCACTCCACTGCTTAAATTGTTCACTACATTGCAAGAACTAGAACTATATATTGCACATTCTGTAATATCATCTACAATGTTTCTTATTTTATCACTTAACTCTAACACTGAACTTACTTTTAACATATTGATCTCTTGTACAATTTGCATCTCGGTCTTTGAGGCCTGGTAGTGCAGCTTGAGACGGGTCTTTGTTTCATCGCACGATGTTGGTGGTGATATCGTTAGGAAGTTCTTTGCCGCCCCAGTTATCTTCTCATTTAAAATGACAGCGAAAACTTCTGCGGACTGGGCTGCTGGGTATTCTGCAAAAATCCGGTTCATCGCCGTGATGAACGATGGCAATGTTCCTTTAGTGCCATCAAAGGTTGGTTTAAATTTCAAATCTCTCTGAATCTTCCTTCTTATGGACTCTGATGGTGCGTTCTGTCTACTGACCAACTCGGTCAACAGCGCCAAACATCTTTCCGTTTCTGTTGGAGTTGCCATTCTTCTCCGCTTATCAAAAATTTCCTGTCTTTTCGATAATTTCTTGTCCAGAATGTATGTTTATAGGTTTCTTTTTTCTTTTGGGGTGGTGGTGCGGTTGCGGATGGTAAACAAGCAACACTTTATTATTTTTTCTTTAATAGGGTGAAGGTGTGGACGTGGTTTGGAAATACAATTAATTCGTTTTCTTTTGACTTCCGGTAGGGGTGAGGACAAACACAAAATACTTTACTTTAGTACGTTTCTTTGCGATCACTAAATTTTATTTTGACCACTTCGTATCAACTTTCGGTAAAAGTATATTTTTTTTTATGTCTGGGTTCTTTTCGACTGCGCCAGTTATATATTTTAGGAGAATCAAAAGACGACCGTATTGTTTAGAGTTCCAAACTCAACTCTTTATTGCCAACTTAAATTTAAGAAAAGTATTTTATTTACATTATGTATGTTTATATCTTAACTTAATGCTTACTATTTACAATTTGAATTATGAATTAAAAACTTATTTATGCTGATTAATTTTTATTTGACGTTGGAGTAAAGCAACGGAAGTGAGGTGTTTATTTACCTTACCATGAAAGTGGTTGCAATTTATTAATATTGTTTAATTTTTATTTTTTAATTTTTTATTTTTGTTTTATTTTTTAATTTTTTATTTTTAATTTTTAGTTTTTAATTTATGAGCAGTTTCACCGCACAAACTATGGTCGCAATGAACCCATTTCTCGTTGCATCAGAGAAAGCAATTTAGTTTGCTCTGGGATAAACTTTTATATGGATTGCACCAGAGAAACTTTTAAATCAATAGTTTTAAATAAAATTTAAATATTGTTATTTATTATACATTTATACCATTTTTTATTATTTAATAATAGATTAACTATGTAAATCAATTAAATGTAATTTGAATTGTATATACCCACCTACAAATATGTAACTAAATTTTTAATTATGTATCTTAGTCTGTAAGAGTACAATATGCTCTGATTGATGAATAATAAATAAATAAATAAATTGTCTTGATTTATAGACTCATCACTTTTCTTGGTAGGGTCAATATACGTTACTCGCGCGGTCATTTGTAACGGGAGCGGGCGCGCGTAACCGAAAAGACCTATCGGATGAATAGGAGAAATAAAGCATTAATTATTCCATAAATATTTATTGATTTGTACTCAGATACATTATCATTGTCTTTAAAGTCTAATTTGTCAAAAAAGTACTTAAAATTATGAAAAAGGCTTGTAGAAATGAGAATTACAGTCCCTGGCCATGTTTTTAGACGCACTTTAAATTTTATGCAAAATCTCAATTTTCAGCTTTTTTATCAGGTTTTCGAATATTGTAATGCATTTAAATTATTTCGTATGCAGCATATAAACTATTTCCTACTTTTTCATAAAAATAAAACAACAGATTTATAGATTTTTTTTTTATATAATATTTAAAAATATTGCGTATAACCTTATAATGGGTGATTTTTTTGAGGATAGGATTTTCATGCATTAGTATTTGACATGGTGTCAAAAAGAGAAAGATGCTCAGTATGCTTTGACATTTCATCATGAATAGACTTACTAACGAGCAACGCTTGCAAATCATTGAATTTTATTACCAAAATCAGTGTTCGGTTCGAAATGTGTTTTGTAAGTGTTTTATCGACAAATTTTGTTCAGCGATGAGGCTCATTTCTGGTTGAATGGCTACGTAAATAAGCAAAATTGCCGCATTTGGAGTGAAGAGCAACCAGAAGCCGTTCAAGAACTGCCCATGCATCCCGAAAAATGCACTGTTTGGTGTGGTTTGTACGCTGGTGGAATCATTGGACCGTATTTTTTCAAAGATGCTGTTGGACGCAACGTTACGGTGAATGGCGATCGCTATCGTTCAATGCTAACAAACTTTTTGTTGCAAAATATGGAAGAACTGAACTTGGTTGACATGTCGTTTCAACAAGATGGCGCTACATGCCACACAGCTCGCGATTCTATGGCCATTTTGAGGGAAAACTTCGGGGAACAATTCATCTCAAGGAATGGACCGGTAAGTTGGCCACCAAGATCATGCGATTTGACGCCTTTAGACTATTTTTTGTGGGGCTACGTCAAGTCTAAAGTCTACACAAATAAGCCAGCAACTATTCCAGCTTTCGAAGACAACATTTCCGAAGAAATTCGGGCTATTCCGGCCGAAATGCTCGAAAAAGTTACCCAAAATTGGACTTTCCGAATGGACCACCTAAGACGCAGCCGCGGTCAACATTTAAATGAAATTATCTTCAAAAAGTAAATGTCATGGACCAATCTAACGTATCAAATAAAGAATCGATGAGATTTTGCAAATTTTATGCGTTTTTTTTTAAAAAAGTTCTCAAGCTCTTAAAAAATCACCCGTTAGTTATAAAAAATCTACAGGTCGTCTAATAATATGGCCAGGGACTGTACAGTACATATGATGGGTAAAAATAATAATATGAACGAAAATGTACTAAGCGCGGTCGATTCGACTACGCGCGCCCGCTTGAAGGTTAAACTTAAACTTAAACTTAAACTTAAACTTAAACTTAAACTTAAACTTAAACTTAAACTTAAACTTAAACTTAAACTTAAACTTAAACTTAAACTTAAACTTAAACTTAAACTTAAACTTAAACTTAAACTTAAACTTAAACTTAAAATTAAACTTAAACTTAAACTTAAACTTAAACTTAAACTTAAACTTAAACTTAAACTTAAACTTAAACTTAAACTTAAACTTAAACTTAAACTTAAACTTAAACTTAAACTTAAACTTAAACTTAAACTTAAACTTAAACTTAAACTTAAACTTAAACTTAAACTTAAACTTAAACTTAAACTTAAACTTAAACTTAAACTTAAACTTAAACTTAAACTTAAACTTAAACTTAAACTTAAACTTAAACTTAAACTTAAACTTAAACTTAAACTTAAACTTAAACTTAAACTTAAACTTAAACTTAAACTTAAACTTAAACTTAAACTTAAACTTAAACTTAAACTTAAACTTAAACTTAAACTTAAACTTAAACTTAAACTTAAACTTAAACTTAAACTTAAACTTAAACTTAAACTTAAACTTAAACTTAAACTTAAACTTAAACTTAAACTTAAACTTAAACTTAAACTTAAACTTAAACTTAAACTTAAACTTAAACTTAAACTTAAACTTAAACTTAAACTTAAACTTAAACTTAAACTTAAACTTAAACTTAAACTTAAACTTAAACTTAAACTTAAACTTAAACTTAAACTTAAACTTAAACTTAAACTTAAACTTAAACTTAAACTTAAACTTAAACTTAAACTTAAACTTAAACTTAAACTTAAACTTAAACTTAAACTTAAACTTAAACTTAAACTTAAACTTAAACTTAAACTTAAACTTAAACTTAAACTTAAACTTAAACTTAAACTTAAACTTAAACTTAAACTTAAACTTAAACTTAAACTTAAACTTAAACTTAAACTTAAACTTAAACTTAAACTTAAACTTAAACTTAAACTTAAACTTAAACTTAAACTTAAACTTAAACTTAAACTTAAACTTAAACTTAAACTTAAACTTAAACTTAAACTTAAACTTAAACTTAAACTTAAACTTAAACTTAAACTTAAACTTAAACTTAAACTTAAACTTAAACTTAAACTTAAACTTAAACTTAAACTTAAACTTAAACTTAAACTTAAACTTAAACTTAAACTTAAACTTAAACTTAAACTTAAACTTAAACTTAAACTTAAACTTAAACTTAAACTTAAACTTAAACTTAAACTTAAACTTAAACTTAAACTTAAACTTAAACTTAAACTTAAACTTAAACTTAAACTTAAACTTAAACTTAAACTTAAACTTAAACTTAAACTTAAACTTAAACTTAAACTTAAACTTAAACTTAAACTTAAACTTAAACTTAAACTTAAACTTAAACTTAAACTTAAACTTAAACTTAAACTTAAACTTAAACTTAAACTTAAACTTAAACTTAAACTTAAACTTAAACTTAAACTTAAACTTAAACTTAAACTTAAACTTAAACTTAAACTTAAACTTAAACTTAAACTTAAACTTAAACTTAAACTTAAACTTAAACTTAAACTTAAACTTAAACTTAAACTTAAACTTAAACTTAAACTTAAACTTAAACTTAAACATCGATATAACTTCATATCAGACGGTAAAACCTATTTCAAAGGTGCTAAGCGAGTCTTACATGTATAAACTTCATCTAAAAATATCAAAACCAACACAATATTAACCAAAAACTTCATTCTCCTTCTTTGTTGTCTTATGGGTACATCTATACCTATTAGGTAAAGCTTATTATGTCTTATCGGTAGACTTTACAAATCATTAGATTTTCAAATCCGATGATTTCGATATAAAATTTAAGTATCAAATCGTTAAACGACCACACCGAAATTCAAAACCATCTTTTTGTGTTGGTTTTAGTTTTAAATAAACAAACCAAAGACGAAAGAAACTTATATTCGTATCTACGAAGCACCAATCTATGGTTGTTAAACCAAAAAAGGACTCACAGGATTAAAAATTTATTATTTATTGATTTTAAAAGAAAAACAATATAAGATTCTGTTGGGTTTAACCGACCAAAAACTATACGGACGCGACGAACGTGTTAGTTTCTACTTGTAGTTTCAATATCACTTCCATAACCATATAGAAATTCGACTCCATTTACTCAACCTAACCCTCTTTTTCCCGCAACCCCTGAACCTCACCCCTTCCCTTACCTAATAATAAAATGGATAAGTTTTTCAAGATGTTGACACAAGAGTTTCCAAGTGCAAATTCTGTATGCACTCTCTCTCTCGAGAACGAAAGGTGGAAAAAGTTTTTCATATTGGAAATGTTTTGCTTTATGGAATTAAACTTGTTGGACTAGGTTCTGATATTTTTCGGTGTAGTTCGTTTCGTGCATTACCAAAGCTGATTCCTAGGAAATCACCCAACGGGAAACAAGGATTATGTTGAAGTGTACGAGTATAGCAAAAGCAGATATGGCTTTGTTTCTTTTTTTTTCTCTCCCAAAAGCTGCTAATTGAAATGGAGAGGCTGAAATTTTGATATAGGAACGAAAAAAGAAGAAGGAAACAGGAGCTTTGATGGTGTGGTAAATGGGAGTAGAAGGGGTTGGGGTATAATTTAAGTAATTCATGGGATAACTGGTCTTTTGTTATTAATATTTTTTTTTTTTTTGTTTTATTGTTTTGTTAGTGAAGTGAAAAAGTTACCTGGTCATCAATTCTTGTAAATAGTAGACCGTAATATTTGCCATTATTGCTGTCAAGCGTTATGGTGTGGAAAATTAGATTTATGAGTTTTTGATAGGGCGGAATGAGCCATGATTTAATATGTAGGTATGGAGTAGGTAACTTTGGGTGAGGTTTGGTGAGTATTAAAAAAGTGAGAACGATAATTACATAGGTTTTATTCATGACGTTTAGTTAGATGTCTAACTGCGCGCCGACACCTGGTCCAGATCATACGAATGTTTAAAGTTATTTTTTGTTCTCTTTACCCACTAAAACAGTCCTCAAAAATAGGGAATCCTCCATTTATATCCATACGAGTGTTTTAGTTAGGTTGGAAGCATTTGTAGTTACTTAACATTTAATAAATCCAATAGGTAATACATGTTGTGGAACGTTTTCATTCTCATTTACATTTTTAGGAAAATGTAGTTTTGGAAATTTTAGAGTAAGAGCAGCTACTTATCAAGTACACTTCGTGTCACGTGGATAGGCTCAAGCTTTTTGCGTTTTTTAATTGCCGATATTTCTTAAACCCTTAGGTTTTTTGGAAAAACCCAAATGTGGAATGAATGAGGCATGTGTTAAGTTTATATTGCAAACAACAATTTTGGATTAAGTTAATAAATACAACTTTTTTGGCGGTTTTTCCGAGGAAGGTCATTAAAAGAACCTGTTTTTTTGTAGACTTTTCTTGAAAGCCATCCCCACAAGTTTTCCATGATCTTCAGGTCAGAAGAATATGGAGGCCATTTTTCCCCTGAATCCAGACTTTTGTTGTCCGTGTGATATATATTCAGAAAACTGCGGAAAAGCCCGTTCCAGAATAGATTTTTAAGTGATTGCCGTCATTTTAAAGCTTTGGAAATTCAGCTCCACTGTCCCGTAATAGGTTATTGGTCATTAAAAGAACCTGATTTTTTCGTGTCACATGGATAGGGACAAAATCTAAATTTACCTGTGGTTCAGGTAAATGCTGCCTCCTGATAATTGAGCGAAATTTGGGCTCAAGACCGTTTTATGGCTTCAATAATCTCTTCGGTTTTTTGGTATTGCCGCCTTCATTTGTAGACTTTTCTTGAAAGCCATCCCCACAAGTTTTCCATGATCTTCAGGTCAGAAGATTATGGGGGCCATTTTTCCCCTGAATCCAGACTTTTGTTGTCCGTGTGATATATATTGGTGCATTATCTTGGAAAGTCCATTGTTGTCCACCAAATAATTCAGAAAACTGCGGAAAAGCCCGTTCCAGAATAGATTTTTAAGTGATTGCCGTCATTTTAGAGCTTTGGAAATTCAGCTCCACTGTCCCGTAATAGGTTATTGCTCCCTATTCCATTATACCGCTTCCTTTGCTGTGTCGTTTTTCCTTTCTTAAGTCATGAAAATAGCAGCTATATCCACCAGGTCGAATTTTTGCACGATTTTTCCGATTGTACGCACTTTTGAATGAAAAAATTACGAAATGCACGATATGCATTGTCGTTTGAACGCCCATTTATTTATTTATTATAATAAATATCTATTTATTATAAGCCTGAATAATTTTAACGCGTTTTCAAATTGTGTACATTTCCATGGTTCTAATTGAGTAAGTCTGAAACTGAAAAATGTCAAGTGAAATTTAGAAAAATAATTTTGACGATTTAGTTTATTTAATTTAACCACCCTTTTATATTTTGAAACTCGTTATTGAAGCGCAATTCACCGATTTTTAGAAGGTAATTTAATATAATTTACATTTGGCACTTCTTCATGAAGGCAAAACTCAAAAGGTCTTATTTAAAATAAAGGAAATTCAAACAAAGTTTCGCCTAATCTATTAAACCGTATATGCATTTTATCATCATTATCTACTCTGGAAATTAATCTTAATGACCACAACAAAGGCAAAGCAATGGTTCCTAACAAACAACAGGAAAAAAAAAGAGTACATAGGTTGTCAAAGGAGTTTATAGTCCAAATTGGAGTCAGACAGGGCTGCATATGGATCGCTAGCCGTATCGAGAAATCTTAGGCTACGTTCGGGATGTTGTCCACTGTTCCGCTAAAATGTCGAATCAGCATTGAAAATAACAGCAAACATTAAAAGGAAATTGCAGACCTTCATTAATAAGTGTCTACGGAATATGTTATGGATTTTCTAGCCTAATCGCTAACAGGTCAGAAACCATACGATATACGAAAGTGCAAGTGGCATTGGATTAGACACACGCTTCGAAAAAGTACTGACTGTATTGCAGGACAGGCAACGCAGTGGAATCCACTCACTCAAAATGGCCGCAGAGTCAGTAGACCAAGAAACACATGTAGAAGAACAGTCATAGAAAAATCGTTGAGATTGAGAAGGAGCTAGAGGGAGCTCAAACACATAGCCGACTCACCGGCAGTAAAATTCTTAAAAATTCTGTAATCGACATGATATTTTAGTGTTGAATAGTATTCCACATTTGTCATATTCACACAGATCTCAAATAATTTCCCCAATTAAATAGTTGTGGCATTTATTGTTTATAAATGTTGAAGTTTTGACGAAAACAAAAACACACATCAAAATCCCAAAACCAATATACTGGAAAAACTACTTCAAACAAAACCACACATTGAATTCATCTAAATTCAAATATTGTCTGTTATTAAGAAAAAAAAAAAATAAACAAATCATTGATTTTATTTTCCAATTCACAGAAACTATTATTATTATTATTAACATACGATTTGTGCCACAAATATTATTTCCAATTGCTCAAACAGCAGGACATCACAAATATTTCAGTTTGATGAGCACTCAACTGTAAGTGGTTAACAGATGAATGCCGAATTCAATTAAAGTTTTTCCATTATGGTGGCTGCCATAGCCATCATCCATCCCGTTTCGGACTTGCTTTGTCGTCAAGTTTTCTGTTTCCAGGCTTGGCCTTAACGCGTCCCACCGAGATCCACCGGACGACCGCATATACAAATGGCCACCAAAATATTCTTTCAAAAACTAGTATCCATTCTGAATTTCTCAACGTATCTACTCAGCGTATCGGTTGGTCGGTCGATCGGGAGGGCGGGCTATGATGGATGATGGATTATAAGGGGAAGGGGGAAGAAAGGAATTCAAAAATAATAATTCATCAATTTCCATTTCATCTCATTACGGATTCAATTAGAATCCAATCCTCTTTCTCTCCAAAAACTTCCCAATTATCTGCCGCCAGATTCTTCCATCCCATCGCATCGCATCCCATTGGAAAAAAAAAAACACATGGACTGATGGTGTTCAAAGCACCCTTAGGGGTGGATACAGGATAATAATAAGCAGCAACAGCAGCGGTGGCAGCTGGCGGGCGTAAGAGGACTACTGTCGTAGACACCAGCCATTCCCAAAGCCACGAATTAAACACATACAAAAAAAGAAAAACGAATTCTCGAGACCGCGATTGTGCTTATAACCGTGGTAGCTGCGGCCGGCGGCGCGGGCGTGGCGTGGCGTTCTAAAGAAGAAGCGTTTGCAGCGAACGAGAGGTGTTGGGCTAGAATGGCAAGCCGCCACTCAACCTCAATGGTGGCGGTCGTGTCAGAAAAACCGCCAAAGCAATGCCAGATCTAATTAAATTTGTGGCAGCTTGTTGTTTTTATATGGTGGTATGAGGCACCGCGGGGAACAGGAACAGGAAAAGGAAGAGGAAGCTTTTCTGCTATGCTTCTCTTCTGTTCCTGAGGCTTCTGCCATGATATCGATAGCCGGATGCGGTCAAAGTGAAGTAGCACAAAACACGGTAACGAAAAAAAAAATTAAATTTGCTTTGTATGCGCTGTGTTCGAGATGATGCCTTTTGGCCCAATGTTAAATTGACTAAAGGGAAGGGATGGGAAGGGAAGGGTGGTGAGGGTGTGGGCTTAGCACTGTTTAATTATCCTCCTTTGGTGGTTTTGGTATAAATCGAACAAAGAAGAGCGCAACAAACAATTGATACGCAAATTGAACGTCTTGGTCTTGTAAGCCTTGAGGTGCTTAGAAAATGGTCTTGTTGTTCAGGCGGGCGGTGTTTGTTTAGTTAATTTTTTTTTGTTCCAACTACGGAGATTAGAAGACATGGTGTGTCTTATCATTTTTTGTTGGTTGGACAGATATATTTTTGTTTACTTGGGCAAAAAAGAAGGGAATAATTAAGTAGATTTAAGGAAACAAGTTCGTGCGGCGATTTGCAATTAAATTTAATTCAAAAGTAGGTGAACGTTTAATTGGTACCTATACACCACACCTTTTTCATATTTTTAAAGAAAATTAAATACCTCCAAAAAATTGATTTGGTCCTTATCCGAACTTAAAGTTAGTATAAAGACAGTTTTGGAATAATGTGAAACCTATTAATTTTATTTGAAAATAAAAACACCAATATTGAATCTATGTGGAAATACAATGACCTTTAGTTTATGCTTTGTACGGAAAACGTTCTGGAACGAATTTATATATGTACATTTTGATAACAAATATAGGTAGTTTCAAACTGTAAGTCTCTAGGAAACTCTAAAGCCGGAATTATATACCTATCACCGCCCCACGAATATTTATATACGTCTCGCGGCATTACTCGCATGATTTATTTTATAACAAAAAGGTTTTATAGTGAGCCAATTTTAAAAGATAGACAAATGTTTTCCCGGATTTTTTTTTAGAACTATTAAGGGGAAAAAATTCTTTCAAACATCACCTTAACAAAATTCAATTTTATAATATTACTATGAAACTATTAATTATTTAATTTTATATTTATGATAAGAAATGCATAAGCAATTAAAAGATTTTTTTAAGTATTAGTACCTTTCATTGTCTTATTTAAAGCATTTAAGTTAAATACTGTTGTACAATTTTAAAAGTACGGGCTAGAAAGAATATCTGTTGACTACTTTTAACAATACTTTATATATTTACTATTGATTACTATTAAAAATTGCCAACACACTTTGTTTAAAAATATTTCTTTTCATCTAAAGATCGGCTTCACAATCGATTGGAATAAAAATACGAGTACTTAACGAATGAGTTAAGAGCTCATTAAAAACATAGTTTGTACTCTGATAAGATTTCTAAGATTTCTCTCTGGAAAATGAAAAATTAAAATATTTAATAACTTTGGTTAATTTATTGTACAAGTAGCAACATCTTTAAAAAAAATACATAGAATTTCTCTACTGTTTTCTAAGGGCTTGAGAACAATTAAGACACACATTGACTTATAAGAGGGTGAACTTTCTGGCCAGTTTAAGTTCCTCATCGCAAATCATATTTACACCTCTGAAACAATTTATAAATATCTTTTTGGAAATTCTCACAATATTCATTGGTGGATATTTAATGGTATATTCTTAAATTGTCTGCAAACATTAGACAATGAATTACATGAATAAAAAGGTTAAACAGTAGGGTCCCCAGATTACTACCTTGCCGAAGACCTGATAATACATCCATAAAAAGACTGATAATTTCAAATTTTAACAATCTGCTTGATAATTAATCTTAATTAATAAGATTCTAATCATTTGAGAAAACTTTATAAATAAATCATAATAAAATTTCTCAAGTTTTAAAATAAAAAGCCTTCGATTAACTCTATCGAAAGATATAATGAAATTTAAATGCTTTATGACACTTTTGAAAAAAGGAATAATCAAAGATAATTTCCAGTCTTTAAAGAAAATATACTGGTATTTATTTATTAAAAAATTTTAATTAACGGCAAAAAAGCTCACTTGGAAAGTAAAAGTGGAAGAATGGAATCCACATCGTCTTTTTTGTTTCAATCAAGATGAGCCACAGCATCTAAATATTCTTCATATGTTCAGGAAAAGCCACCAAATTCAACTTGATAATTGATTTAATATATACAAGCTAGATAACTAGATAAGAATACTAGCTCATCAACAAAATATGGTCGGAAGGAAGTATGCCCGATTAGTGAAATCTCAGAATAGTTTGCCCACTACTCAAGAAAGGAGATCCCCTGAATTGCGGCAACTACAAAGCCATCACTCTCCTGAACATCGCGTATAAGATCCACTCTGCCGTATTATGTGAACGTCAAAAACCGTTCGTCAATAACCTGATAGGTCCATATCAGTGTTGCTTCGGACTAGGGAAACCCACGATTGACCAAATATTTACATTACCGCAGATCTTGGAAAAAAACCAGGAACTTCAAACCGATACCCACCATGTTTTTATCGCTTTCAAAGCCGCGTAAGATACCATGCTAAGGGAAGAACTTTACAGAGCAATGTCTAATGTTGGCATCCCTGTCAAACTTATCAGTTTGTGCAGAATGGCGATGGAGAATGAACGCTGTTCTCTTGAGGTTGGAAAAGATCTCACCATCGATGCTTTTGATGTCAAAAAAGTCATGATATTTGTTTAACATCTTTCTAGAAAGAATTGTCAAAAACTCAATCTTCCATAGGTCCGTCGAATTACTCGGATACGCCGGAAGATCAAATCGCGATATCAGTGACGCGTTTTTGAGAATTGCGATGATATCGGTGAAGGTGGGTTTAGTGATCAATGAGGGCCAGACCAACTACATATATGCTGCCAGGGTCCTACGGGACCGTAGCGACACTTTCAGTAATCTATTTTTTCTCCTAAACATTAAAATGGAAATGACAAGGTCAAAAAATCGGAAGGATCAGCTTATATAACACTGGTCTGAAAAGTTTTGTTTCTAGCAATCAAATCGAACTTTTCCAATCGCTTTTGATAGCCTTAGTTCAAATCCGTCTTCAAATAAACTCTGTTACCTAAGGTTATTGATATATTGCTTTATAAAATTGGAAGGCATTTTGAGGCTATGTAAGTTCATGAAGTAGCTTTTTCCGAGTAAATTAGATTCCATTTGTACTGAAACGGTTGTCAACAGAAAAAGACAAAAAGGATTGAAAATAATATTGGACCGTCTAACGAATCCGTCGCCCAAACAATTCTAACGAGTCAAGTTATTGGAATACATATATAAAAATATAAAAACAATGTTGAAAATGGGTATTCTTAAAAGTTAAAACGTATTTTTCAAAACTATGAAAGTATTAAATTAAGGTTAACTTATAACTTTATATTAAGTCAAACAAAGACACATAACTAAAGATAATTCCCAGGAAAATAAGTACCTAAGCTACCAAAATGGTTTAAATTGTATCTAAAAGACAAGAATTTTTACTTTGCAAATCATCATACAATTTGTTTTTAAGTGATATTTAACTTATATTTTAAAAACGCACTCTTGGTTGTCTATAACGTTTTTAAAAGGGCATATTTTAAAAACCTGATGCGATAGAAAAACTTAAAGGCAAGATTCGAATTGAGGACGTTTTAATCCCAGTATAGTTTTTGTCCTTCTCTCATCGGATCTCATTAAAACTAAAAATCCTAGGTGAAACTGTCATTTTTAATGAGGCACATGAAAGAATAGTTTTATTCACTTATATTTTTATTAAAAGTCAAAAAACATTAAGCCCAAAGTTCAAAATTCCAAAAAAGCTCAAACAAAACAGTTTTTGTTTTGTTTGTATTTGATAAAACTTATTTTGTTCTTCATATAAGTTTCCACCGTCAATGCTAAATAAAAACAGAAATTCATTTTCCAAAACACTCGTATATACTGCAAAAAGTTGACCAAAGCGAAAAACCTTTAACACTGCTAAAATACCTATCATCGAACATGTCCCAAGTTCTTATCTCCCCATTGAAACTTTTCCAATTGTTGTTCGGAGAAAACTATATGTAGTTACCTTTGTTCACATTGCACATTTGAAAAAGTCGGCCAAAAGTTTTTCTATTTTTTTGTTTTGTTTTTTTTTTTTTTTTTTTTGTGGTATGAAACAAACAAAAACTAAACTAGAAAAAAAAGTTTAGTTAAAAATCCACCTTAGCTTTTCGTATCTTTTACCAAAAGTGTATATTCAATACATATACATATGTCCACCTATTTAGAGATAGACTTTCACCATTCGAAATCACCCTCTTGTGGCTAACATTTATCTCCGAAACATGGAACAACAATTGTTTTGGTCTCTCCAATATTCGAGTAATGCATAAAAGGCAGAAAAACTTTTGAACTTGTTCACCCTCAATTCGAGGAAGGACGTCATGGATAGAAAATGAACTGAAATAACAGAAAAAGAACTAAAACTCGTACTGTTGAACCGCAAAATATTACCAACCAATGAAATACAAATTTGACATTATTATTTTCGAGAGACCATGAAATGAACATGAGAGTTGGTTATGTCTTCTGAAAGTTGTTTTGTTTCTTTGGCATTGGTATCTTTATGTATGGTGATAGGTGAGAAACTTTTGTAATTTACTTTTGGCAATTTAGTGAGATATTTTGATTGTATTCGTTTTCATCGTAATGTTGGTCTTTTGAATATTTCATAGTGAGTCCAAAACCATTTACTATATATATTTTATAATTAGTCATTAGTTAATTATTTTCGTAATTAAGTTTTTCATTAACTCTTCATTACTTTGTGCAATGAGGAATTTCAATTTAATTATTTAATTAAACTAGTTTCAAAGTTTCAGTGAATAAATATTTTTAAGTGTCTTATTTTCTCTGAGTATATCTCTGCATTTATTGTGACGAAGATTAAATCGTGTGTCATTTTAGATGACATTTCAAATCAACTTCAAAACTAAAATTCAAACTCCTCTTGTCATTTTCAATGTCTATCAATCAGTTAAAATATAAGCTATGTGAGAACCACATTAATTAAATGCAAATATTTCTACTATGACTATTTTATTTTGTATAATTTTATTTTATAAATAAATTTTAAACATTCTCCACACACTTTTATAAGCTTGATTTTGTGTTGTCCTTTATTCTCATGTTGTCCTGTAAACTCATGTCTATACTAGATATACATACATTTATATGGATAAATCTAGTGCATCAATCAATTTAATATCAAACCAATCGTCCACTCGTCATCATAATCAGCTAAAAAGATATACCTTCTATAAATGATGCTTTACATATGCATCTAAATTCAAGCTTTGTCCTTTCGTTCGAATCAATTTAAATAAAATATTAAGGCCTTTAGTGGGTTGAGTATACTGGCATTTTGTTTTTGCTTCGAAAAATAATTAAAAAAATATTTGGTCTGTTTTATAATCTTCCAAATTCCATTCTTACATACAAATATAACCCTTCAAACTTTGTACTTTTGTACATGTGCTCACTGCTTAATTTGTGAGTAAAGTTTAAAGTTTAATTTAAAAGACTTAAAAATTCTTTGAAAGAAAAAGACTTTCCGGGCTGGAGCATTTGTTTCCATGAGGCTTTACGTGACCCAGCCATCTTAGTCGTTAGACTTTTATCCTTGAGGCTATGTCTAGGTACGTATAGTCGTTAAATTTTGTCCACCATTTACCTTATATCCTCACGGAACCGTAGATCAGGTGAAGAATTCATGCTTTTACACCTTATAACAGGACATGAATAAAAAGGATCTTATACATTTAGCGACACTTTGGTTGCCCAAGAGAAGGCGTTGCTACTCAATTTCTTTTTTCTTTTTTAACCCAAAGGAAAAGCTTTACGTAAGATTTATCTTCCGTTTGAACTCAGCGTTGGTGTTTTTCTGCGTTCATAACGGATCCCAAGTAGACAAAGTCCTTAACGGGACGATTATAAAGAAATCACATCATGACAGAGCATCGGCTTGTCTAAAATCTTTTTTGACAACATAAGGTTCGGTAAAGTTGTGCCTAACCTTTATAGAGCAGCGCAAATTCTATATGGTCAGTCTGCACAAACGGACAAGTTTTGCAGTGATGCCAAAACTAGACATAACTCTTCGTCCTTGTAGGTGCTGTCATATGAGGCCTTGAAATCGATGAAAAGATGGTGGGTTTTTGTTTGTTCAGGGTCTGTCCTAATTTGAATATTTGATCGACTGTGGACTTTCTCAGTCTAAAACCACACTAATAAGGTCCTATTAAGTTGTTGAGGATGGACGTCTAAACGTTCATATCTTACGAGATTTTAAGAAGACTGATTTCGATATTAATGGTATAATTTAAAGGGTCACCCTTTTACATTCATCGGACATGTTTTCTTCTGACCATATTTTACAGATACATAAGTACATGCTTCTAAGCAAATTATCTCCAGCTGCTTTTAAAAGCTCGGCATTGAAGCCATCTTTTTAGTGGCTTTTGTTAGACTTCAGCTAAGATATGACAATATTTTATTTGTCTAAGTTGGAACGACTTGGTGTTTCCAACCTCGTCTTTGTAGCCTTCGATTCGAAGTTTATGCACTCTTGAATTTCTTTTCGCCTAATCATAAGACTTTCAAACTTCATTTCTGCTTCTGAACGTCTCAACATTTTTGCCATGAGAAGGTGTCTCTTTTTCGTTCTTAGAAGGCTGTCTTCCTTTCTCCTCTTCTGCTTATAGACTATGGAGTTCTTGGTGTTGGTGGCTGTATCAAACCAAGCGCGTCAGAGGTGGCTTTCTGATTCCATCTGGGCAATGTTACCGTTGGTTGGCGGCAGGAAACTTCGAAAGAGGTTACTTGTGATTTGGTCAAAGATGGATCTGGCGATCTCCAGATGGCAGCATCACCCTGTTTTGTTCCCTTAGATCTGGATATGCAAAGTGCTATCTTGGCTACAACGGGGAAGTGGTCCGAGTCTATGTTAGCTCTTCGGAATGTTATACAAAAATATAGTCTGCCTGATTGATGGTAGTTTGATATGGAGAACTCGAAGTTCCTTTGTTGATGTTTAGGCGTGGAAAAAGCGTTCTGGCTGCCATGGCGTTTCGACCGCAGAAAAATCTATGAGCCTGAATTTATTATCGGAAGTGGTGTGCTGCAGGCTGTTTTTCCCGATTATTCCACTAAAACTATCTTCTCTCAGACAATTTTAACATCGTAGCTAGGGCACTGATCATATGCTTTGTCGAAGAGCTCGAAGAACATATCCTTGGTGTTCTTATCCTTCTCTAATTTTGCCGAATTCAGCCTTGATGCGATTAAAGCTATGAAGCGATCGCTGATGCACATATACCTCAATACTTGTTGTCTAAATTATGCTCTAAAGACAAAGCCGCATGTAAGTCGTTGTTTAATTTTTCCGGTAGCAATCACCTTTGATTTATATTATCGGGACCTTGAAACGTCGAGAAATGTCAAGATTTTTTGAATTGACAAATCGATCGATTACAATAAATTATGGGAAGTTAAAAATCAATATACATTTGACGGACCAAATTAGGATCGTATACGATGGGGTGTCCACCAAAAGGATCCGAAAATCAAATTGTGGAACTCTTTTTAACTTCCCATAAGAAGTTATTGTAATGGGTCCGATTTGTCGCATTGAAAATTTTGACATTTTTCGACGTTTCAAGGTCCCTAGAGTCGAAATAAAAGATTTTTAGAAAGATGTCTGTGCGTGCATGTGTACGTCCGTTCGTACGTACGCCCCTACGTTTTTTTCATCGTCAATAGCTCAAGAACCAGAAGAGATATCGACTTCAAATAAACTTTGTTATACAGATAATAATGCAGAAAGGGCTCTCAAGAAAATTGCTTGGTGGATTTTTTACCATAGCAGTTTAAAAAAAGGTTTACAATTGGGTAAACCCTAAATATTTCACGAACCAATGACGCTAGAGACTTGAATTACATTTTATATTATAATATTGTAAGGTGATACCAAACAAGTATATTTTTGGAAAAAATCCAATTAGCGGTTTTTTTTACAGATCAAAAAAACTGATAAAATAATTTTACGAATAAAAAAAATGATTTCATCTCCAAAACAATTTTGTGCAAAGAAGAATTACGTTTTTAACATCTGGTAAAATTTTGAGAAAAATCAAATTGATAGATTTTTTTATAAAAAATAAAAACCTAAAAGAAACATTACTCAAAGTTAGTAAAAATTGAATTTCGACTCAAATAACTTTTCAAAAACTTGAGATTATGTTTTCCAACTTATTTTATCTTATAAGAAATATTGTTTTCAACATTCGTTAAAATTTTGAGAAAAATCGAATTGACAGTTTTTTTTAAAAAAAAACCTAAACAAAATTTAACAAAAGTTGGTAAAAATCGATTTTTGACTAATGTATCTTTTCAAAAATTTGAGATTATGGCTTCCAAGTAATTTTAACTTATAAGAAATATTGTTTTCAACATTCAATAAAATTTTGAGAAAAATCGAATTGACAGTTTTTTTTACAAAAAATAAAAACCTAAAAAAAAACAATACTAAAACTTGGTAAAAATTTACTTTCGACGCAAATAGCTTTTCAAAAATTAAAAATGTTGGCTTTAAACTTATTTTATTTCACAGAAAATATTAATTTTTATATTCAGTAATTTTTTAGAAAAATCCAACAGTCCGTTTTTTCATAAAAAAAATAAAATCTACAAAAAATAGTACGCAATTTTGGTAAATATTGATGTTCTGTTCTCGATATCTCTCAAATTAATTTCATTCCATCCAATTTGTATTTGTTTATATAAGAAATAAAAGTTTTTAAGAAATGCTACTAAAATTGGTAAAAATTTGTTTTCGACTAAAAATCTATTTAACAAAACTAGATTTTGAAACTAAACTATTTCAATATATGGAAATTTTGTTGGCAATTTTGAATTTTTTAAGAATAATTCAACTGACAACTTTTTTAACCCAACACGAAAACCTACAAACTTTTAAGCAAGACAAATCGACAGACGGGATGGAAAGTTATCATTGTGGGTCGCATCCAAGCCTCTTTTTTTTATGTTCCAACCATCTGACCTTTATGTTAATTTTATTTTCTAAAATGCAAGCAAAATATGTACTAAAATACGAAAACCAAACGTATTTTTCTCGCATTCAAAAAACAAACATACGATGCCAGTTTTGCAAATATTTGCATTTAGGCCAAATAGACTATGATTTTAGTTGGTTGTATGTTTATATGGAGAGATGGTGGGGACGGGGACGTCTATATGTCGTTGGAAGTGTTTCAATTTAATAATCATTTCGTGGCACCGCAAATAAATCTGGACTTGCTCTGCAAATTTATATACAAATCGATTTACGCAAATCCTGAATTTCACCTGAAATGTTCAATACAAATTCATAAAAACATCACACAATGCAATACATTATATGTATGTACATACATAGCTTGCTATAGAAGAAGGATAACGTGCGTTTGCTCTGTAGATAGAGGCTGAACACTGGGTGGAAGGGGGTTGGATGATGGGAGGAATAGAAAATTTAAAACCCGGAAAGTGATGGTATGAATACGTTAGGATTTTTGTTGTGTATCTTTGGCGACGGCGGCGGCGGAAGTGTCGACCATCGGTCGGTGGGGACGACACAGTTGTTCAATATAATAATTTTTGTTGTTTTTATCTGTGATGGTCGCCATCTATAATTGTAGATCTCCCTGTAGGTATACCGTTCCGATTGTGATCGGACCTGCCGCCGTACATACGTTCACCAGCATACCTCCAAGCCCTGGAGCTGCTCCTTCTCGATACCGAACATAAACCACTGTACATCAGGACAACATCAGCCACAGTCCAAGCTTCAGGTCCAGGTCCAGGTACCAGGTACCATGAGGACCCAGGTCCTGGAGTCTATAATTTGCACAAATGTTCTGTTCTGTTTCTATTCTGTCAATTTGCTGGTCAGGACAGCAAAATGTCTGCGCATAAAATCAAATAAATTAGGAAATCATTTCGAATGTGCGCCTTTTGTTTGTAGGTATGCGTGGGAATGCTTCCATATGTAGGCGAGTATGGGTGTGTGAGTTAGAAGCATACTTGATATCGAGCTACAGAAGGTTGCGTACGAGCGTATACCCCCAAAAAATATTTTCGATGAGATGATTCTAGGACACGCCACCGCATCCCAAGTACACACCAAATCCCACCATCAGGCAGGAAGGTAGATATACCCTCAGTGATGTCCTCTTCTCTGTTTAACATAATCCAAACAAATAGTGAAATTAATTTTTAAAGTGCTCCTGATTTATGGAGCGGTGAGTTTTTGGATTTTGATTTACCTGATGCCGTCAGCCATTAAGAATTTAGTAGGTTGGTATAGGCGCGCTTATGAATAGGCTATAGGAACTATAAGCAGGGAGCATCAAGGATATAGAATTATAGCCAAAGCCATCAGCTAGGATTCACCTTATATTTGCGCATTTATGTATATATTTATGTGTATAAAATATATGTGGAGGTTTTGAGTGCGGTGCAAATGAGCAGAATAGTGGCTAACAGCCAAATTGAAGCCTATATTATATATAGTACGCTATAATGCTACACCAAACCAGGCCGGGCCGACGATGTTGATTTTGGTTCATGGAACTCGTGTGGTTGAATTTTGAGTTAATTTGTGAATTAAATCAAATCGGATTTAGCAAAAATAACCCACCGCATAGGGAACACAAAATATACACAGCAGGGATTTTGCATACAAAATTTGAATAGGTTTTACAAAATTGGTAGAGGTATGCCATACCTTAATGCTTATGAGCTGCCTTTTTTGCCTTTTGTTTGAAGTTGTTTATAGATACACACATTTTATATTTAGGATGGATTAGTATAGCTTGTCCTTTATAGTCATAGGACCCCCCCAAAAGCCTATATCAATCTGTTATTGCTAATTTTATTAAGCCTGGTTTTATTGTTTATTATAAGGATTTACACAACGTTGGCATAAGTTGAGGTTTTGAGAATTTTAAAAAGCATCTGTGAAGCCTATGACACATTTTCTTGTCCTTGTATAAGAAAGTTACTAGTTCCTTCTTCCAGTTTGACCTCAAAGAGCTCGCTGTTTGAAATGCCTACTTTAGTCCTTGTTAAATACCTTATTGTCGTGATATAGCTAGGAGGTACAACTTATCCCATTTAGATGACTTACTCCACACTTGATCAAGGAATATAATCATTACCATTGCAATTTCAAGTATAAATTGGCCAAAAATCTGTGATATTTTTCTTAAAACTCTCACGCCCAACTGCCCTAATCTGAATCTTTTAGTATATTAACTGCAAAGAAGCAAGTAGGTATATCTATGCAAAAGCATATGTTCATTTGATTGCAATAATTCTCTGTAATAATTATTATTAAAATCCCAAATGAACATCTGTGGCAGAATTTCTGCATTTTCTAAAAGACGAGGAAGCATTTTCATCATTGTATCCACAATAGTTTCAATTTGTGGAAACTTCGAACGTGTGATGATGCCTTTTAATGAGTCCAATATGAAATAATTATTATTGTATCCATTTCTCAACATTTTAAACATCTGGGAACTAAAAAGTTGGTGCTTCTCTATTTCTACGATTTGAAAATTAATTGAAAGAAGAGGATCTACTTCAACGTATATATTTTGCAGTAAAGGAAGTCATAAAAGTTTTGAGGTTGTAATTGAAATTTAAACATTTTGAAAGTGTTCCTTTAAATACAGATTTTTGTCTGTCTGCTAAATTGTTACATTCGATAATTTTGTTTTGTATTTTTTAACTTATGTATGTATATAAAGTAGATCTGACTATGTGTTTGTTGGGAAAGAAAGTCTTTTATATTGGATTTAGTATAGATTTAGTTAAGAACGGTTAAACCATGATTATGCCCTTAAAATTCTTAAAGGGTTTTGTTTGCTTTAATTCTTTAAGTAGGTAATGTTACATTATGTATGCATGTTGTTACTAGAAAATTTTCAAATGTATTGTCATTTAGAAGTGAATATAGATATTTCGAAACTAAAGTCCAACTGAGCTGACGGAGCTGACTACATCGCTGCAGAATAATTTAAAGCAGCAGGCGATATGACTTGGTAAGGAGTATGCACCAACTCATCTATTAAATATGGTCAGGCGAAATCACGACCGATGTGTGGAATAACAGCATAGTTAGCCCAATACTCAAGAAAAGAAACCCTACAGAGGCTGTCTCCTATCTCGAGTCTACTGAATATCGCTTATAAGTTCCTTTCTTCCGTACCTATTATGTGAACGTTTGAAAGTGGTTCGTCAATAATCTGTAAGGTCCATATCAGTACGGTTTCAGTCCAGGAAAGTCGGCGGATCTTGAAAAAAAATCCAGGAACTTCAAATCGATACCCACCATCTCTTTCTCGCTTTCAAAGCCACGTAATATACCATCCATAGGGTTTTTTATATCTTTCTATTGGTATGCTTCTAGGGAAAATTTTGCGGGTGATTTTTGGAGAAGATACAACGACGAACTTTACGGGCTGTATAGCGACAATGATCTTGCTAAAAAAATAGAAGTCCGAGGACTTAAATGAATTGGTCATGTAGAGCAAATGGACGCCAAGGCTCCACTCCGGAATTTCTACGAATTCAATCCCGAGTAACGGCGTAGTAGACGAAAACCACGACTCATGTGGCGAACGCAGGTGGGAGAGGACCTCAATCAACTTGGCGTGCGAAACTGAAGACAGTTAGCTAGGGACAGAGCTGGAGACGCATGTTGGTTGAGCCCCAGGTCCGTCCTGGACTGTAGCGCCATCTTAAGTAAGTAATATTAAAGAGATATTTTCTGCAGAATTTCAAGTTTAAATGCCTCAATTGCATTCAGAACATAAAAACAGATCTAAAGAGAGGCTGGGATGCGACTCACACTGATAACTTCCAATCCCGTCTGTCAATTTGTCTTGCTTAAAAGGTTTCTAGTTTTTCGTGTTTTGTTAACCTTCAAGCCGTCGCGCGTAGTCGAATCGACTGCGCTTTATACATTTTCGTTCATATTATTTTTTTTTACCCATCATATGTAATTCTCATTTCTAGTAGCCTTTTTCATAAATTTAAGTACTTTTTGACAAATTAGGCTTTGAAGACAATGATAATGTATCTGAGTACAAATAAATAAATATTTATGGAATAATAAATGCTTTATTTCTCTTATTCATCCGATAGGTCTTTTCGGTTACGCGCGCCCGCTCCCGTTACAAATGAACGCGTGACCGCTTGAGGGTTAAAAAAGGTGTCAGTTGAATTTATCTTAAAAATTTCAAAATACATTTTTGTTAACGAGATTTTGAGTCGAAAACCGATTTTTACCAATTTTGGTAGTATTTCTTAAAAACTTTTATGTCTCATTTAAACAAATACAAATTGGATGAATGAAATTAATTTGAAGTCAATGTCTTCTATTATTCACATTATTCAAGAGGTATCGAGAACCCAACATCAATTTTTAGCAATTTTGCGTGTTTTAGTAGATTTTAATTCCTTATGAAAAAACTGACGTTTTATTTTTATGAAAAAAATTTACTGAATATCGAAAACAATATTTTTTGTAAGACAAATTAGTTTGAAGCCTATATTTTTAATTTTTGAAAAGATATTTGAGTCGAAAGTAATTTTTTACCAACTTTTGTTTATTTTTTTGTAGGTTTTTATTTATTGTAAAAAAAACTGTAAATTCGATTTTTCTCAAAATTTGTCCGAATGTTGACAACAATATTTTTTAAAAGATAAAATTAGTTTAAAGCCAATATCTCTCCAAGTTATTTTTTTTCCTTATCCGTTTGTTCAATGAAGTTTAAAGTCACGATCCACGGGCAGTAACTCAACTTTTTTGTTCTTCATTCTTTTCAATCTTCTTCTTCTTCTTGAGTGTTTTCATATTTTTCGAAAAGTGATTGCAAATTAAACAAGTTTAAGGTTAACTCTGGTATTCCACAAGGTACTATCTTATTTCAAAACAATTTGTTGTCTTTGTTAAAGCAATCAAAACTGTTTCAAGTACTCGTGATAGTGAAGAGTTGCAATGTGATCATATTTTTGTTTTGATTGGTGTGTTCCTAATTTTGATAAATGAAAAACTATGAGCCTTACGAGAACTACTTCTGTAATGTCTTTTAATTACTAGTTTGACTTATGAAAATTAAATACATATACCTACCTTTTGTAAAGTCAAGTTAAATTAACCAAAAATTACGGACAAAATAGAACTGTATGACCGACACTTTAACAGGGTCACAATGTTTTGTGTCTTTCGTTGTTTTACATCCCCCTCTTTGTTTTAGGTTAAAAGCTAACGACACAAATTAACTGCGCAAATGTGTATTTTACGAAAGTCCGATTTTGCAAAACACTGTACAAGTCAACTGTAAAGTTTTCAGTTTTAAAAATTTTTATTTCAGAGAACATGTCAACAAAAATAAAATCGCTCTTAAAATATTTAGTAAGACAGAAACTTAAATAAATAAATTAGGTGGCGCAACAGTCGGTAGAAAAGAAGGGCCTAGTGACTTACAACTCTCAACCATTCCTGTGTGCGAGTAATTGCAGGGATGGAGGGGACCTACAGTTTATATGCCAAATCCGAACGGCTAATTTGAGAAAGCATTTTTCATGACAAGAATTGCTCTTGGATAATTTGTCAATTTCTCGCAAGAGGCAGTATTCGTGAAAAAAGGCAGAGATCGAACCCAAGACCTCTCGCATGACAGTCCAACGCACTAACCATCATGTCAAGGGTACCACAAGACAGAAACTTGGCCAAATAAAATTATTAACAGGTTTAGAATGAACTTTTAAAGAAGATTTTGAAAATTATGTAAACATGGAGAAGCGTGCTTTTGAACAACTTCTGTCTTAAGTGACACGATTAATAGAAAGAAATGATACTATGCATAATGTTACCTTTAAGGTTTTCGGCCAGCGGAAATAGATACGAAGGTTTAAAATTGTTCACAGCTATTTCAACGCAAAGAACAAGAACAAGTGGTCATGGAAACGAGCGAAAGCGTTGAAAATACCAAATCGAAGGTTCTTAAACACCATCCGCTTATGGACGTGACTTCTGACTGCTTTGCTCTTTCTTGAGCTCTTTCCGGTAATTTGACCGGAAATTATTTATCTTTTCTTACAGCTGTCTCACCGTCGGCATTCGGATATTTTTCTCCTTATTTTTGAACTAAACGGTTGTATATTCCCTGTATAGGAAAATCCGCAAAATCAATGTGTACTCCAGAACAAAGTTGTTCAAGATTTCATCAGTTTGACAGCTTCCAAGACGTCATTTTGTTTTAATAACATTAAAAAATCTATCCCCGCAACTGTTTGTTGTACAAACTTTTACTTCAAAAACTAAAGACTTATTACGGTATTTTAAACTTCCTGGAAATTGTTAAATCTATCGGGTGATTTTTTAAGAGCTTGAGAACTTTTTTAAAAAAAAAAACGCATAAAATTTCCAAAATCTCATCGATTCTTTATTTGAAACGTTAGATTGGTCCATGACATTTACTTTTTGAAGATAATTTCATTTAAATGTTGACCGCGGCTGCGTCTTAGGTGGTCCATTCGGAAAGTCCAATTTTGGGTAACTTTTTCGAGCATTTCGGCCGGAATAGCCCGAATTTCTTCGGAAATGTTGTCTTCCAAGGCTGGAATAGTTGCTGGCTTATTTGTGTAGACTTTAGACTTGACGTAGCCCCACAAAAAATAGTCTAAAGGCGTCAAATCGCATGATCTTGGTGGCCAACTTACCGGTCCATTCCTTGAGATGAATTGTTCTCCGAAGTTTTCCCTCAAAATGGCCATAGAATCGCGAGCTGTGTGGCATGTAGCGCCATCTTGTTGAAACCACATGTCAACCAAGTTCAGTTCTTCCATTTTTGGCAACAAAAAGTTTGTTAGCATTGAACGATAGCGATCGCCATTCACCGTAACGTTGCGTCCAACAGCATCTTTGAAAAAATACGGTCCAATGATTCCACCAGCGTACAAACCACACCAAACAGTGCATTTTTCGGGATGCATGGGCAGTTCTTGAACGGCTTCTGGTTGCTCTTCACTCCAAATGCGGCAATTTTGCTTATTTACGTAGCCATTCAACCAGAAATGAGCCTCATCGCTCATCGGACGTAAAGCGCGAAACACATTTCGAACCGAACACTGATTTTGGTAATAAAATTCAATTCATGATGAAATGTCAAAGCATACTGAGCATCTTTCTCATTGACACCATGTCTGAAATCCCGCGTAATCTGTCAAATACTAATGCATGAAAATCCTAACCTCAAAAAAATCACCCATTATATATAAATACTAAATACATCACAGTTTAACAAAGTTATTTATTTCCTTAGAATTTTACACAAACTCTTGAAAACTTATACCCATCTCTAACCCCCTAAACTTCTAGATAAGCAATCATCTATAACACTCAATAACTAAACTACCATACCCACTTGCGCTTGGTTAAACATTTCATCTATTATATATTATATAAATATCTACGACCTATAACATCTCGATCTCAGAAAGCTCAGAACTCGCACCCTATATAAATGATGCACTTCTTCTTACTAAATTGATCAATTAGATATATCCAATTAATTTGCATCCTGCCAAACGGAAGTACACCATCTTCAATATAATCTAAAACGTCAGCCTTTTCCCCATCCCTCTTGCAAAGCTTTAAGAGGTACGACTTATTCTATGGTTCTGATGTAGATGACTTGTACTTACTTCTTCCTTAGCTCTTTGCTTTTGGGGAAAAAGTCACCCAAACTTCATGATTGCATCAACCAGCCAACCTATAGTACATACACGCCCTGAACTCGAACCTAGTTCCGTTTCTTTTGCAATGCAATTTAACTTTTACTCATTAATTTCATCAAGAACCATATCTATGCACTTGTACACTTTTAAGCATCACAAGATATTCCACTAGAGGGAGTTACTTCACAAATTTCAAATCAGATATATATAAGCAAAGAACAGAAGAGAAAGGAGAAAAAAAAATGAAGCTCTATCAATTTAATTTAATTTCATTTTCTATCTCTATCTCTATCTCTATCTCTATCTCTCACTGTCTGTTAGTTGGATATTGTTTTTTTTTCCAAAATATACTTAAGGCTTCAACTAAGAGACTGTCCCTGGGTTAACCAATTAAATATGAATAAAACCAAGCTTCCGGTTTGAAATTAGTCCAACAAAAATAGAGGTATGTATGTTTGACGGTTGCAAATCAAATCGAATTGAATCCCCCTTGAAGGGTAAATTAGCTCACTCGACCAGTATGACGACGAACGAGGATAAAGGACTGACGACTGAGAACCAACGATGACGATGATCGCGTTTTGACCTGATTTGCTAAAGAACCTGGTCGCTATACCTGAACGTTTCACTATAGGTACTCAGGTCACGATTGCTTACCATTGAATTAATTTATTTAACCACTTTGCTACCGCACCCAGCCGTTCCCTCATCACCCTTCAAGACCCTTTCTATCATCCTCTAATCCTCGGTTCTGTCCAAATCAGTGGCCATAATTTGATTCACCGACCAATGATTATGTACAGTGTAACAAAATGGAGTCCAAATTGGAATGAAATGGATAAAAATAATCTTCGCTGAGCGGCGGAAAGCACAAACAACTAAGAAGGAACCAACCTATGATAGTGGAATTTAAAAATAACAAAATGGAGGCGCGAATATTCGCCAACATGTCGGTAGAAGTCAGGGTTGCCGGAATTAGCTTGGCCTATCGCTCTCAATATCGGGAGGAGAAGTCGCTAGTGACGAACCACTACTTTCCCTGGATACTCTTGGAAAATATTAAACCTCTTTTCCTTTATCTTCTCTTTTTTTATTTAGTTTTACATTTTTTGAATCCAACAAGAGTTATCCAGCAAGTTTATCTTAAAAGAAAATAGAACAATACGAGAACGGTATTAAGAACGTCAACCTGACAGATGAAGAGGAAAATCTTTTACTGAACCCTTTTTCTAAACTCGACATGGTGGGTATATCAACCACATCTACATAGACGGAACAAGATCTCAAAAAATAAGAGAACCGTGAAGAGATTGAGTAAGTTGAATTGGGACGACATGACAGAACTGGAACGCAAACGACTGCAAACTGCCAGAGCTTTCAACGGTAGAGAATGCTCGGGAACTATCCGGCTACTCGCTGAGAATGTACCGAAACCTTTTCCAAAGGAGGCCCCTGGTAAGACACTGATGATACCACCACTGTCTAAACCTAGGTTCCAGTGGAGAAAAGGGGTCAACCCACCAATGGCCAGTGCGACTACTGAAAAGAGCACGAACCAACCATCGGATCCTTGAGCTCCACTACCCAACCAAGCTTGGAGCCTACCGCACTATCTTGCAAGGGGGTGAAAACAAAGGATAAGACGTAGAAATTGTGCTAAAACTCTTAGCGACAGAGCCATACGACGCAGACAAGGGCGGAACGCGAAGAGGATTGTTTGGAGGTTTGCTGGCAGAAATCTCGACAACTTAACGGAGAGGGAAAAGCTAGCCCTGAGCAAATCCGAACAGCGGATAATGGGTCTGACTGCGAATGCCGACGAACCAAGGAAAGACACTACAAACAAAAGACCACCACCTGTAGGTACAGGGAGGCAGTATTGGCCCTAAATAACCAGCGAGAATCGACGAGCTACTCGAAAAGAGCGAGCAACACAAGCTTCCCCACCGCCTAGGATGAGCAAAAGATTAAACTATCCTTAGGGCAGCAATTTTATTAAGTAGCCATTGTCGACTTTGGAAAGTCCATTTAAAGGCTGACAGATGACCAAAGGCAACTGCTGAAGCTAAGAATTCTGGAAGAAGTGAACGAGGCAATAGTCAAGAGTAGGCCTCCACCACTCTTCGGCAACATCACGATGGTCCACGGGTTAAAAGCTATGACTTGCAAGCATGACAATAATCTCCCGTAGCTCCGAGAGTTCAAATGAGATAAAGAACGTTAATAGGACGATAGGAAAACTCCTGATCAAGGGACTCACTTTGTCAAAAGACCGGCTAGAGAAATACATTTTATTTCTCAACACCGATCTACTCAGCCAAGATTGGGATCGGGACAGAGAACACGGAGGAATGCACAGAGGTGGTTGTGAGGTTAACCCACAAATAGATACATACATCTTCTCCGTAAGATAGATTTTAATGTGCGCGTTGGAATAACACGATGCAAACTGCGACTGTTGGTAGGCCAAGGAAAACAGGTAAGAGAGGTGATTAGTAAATCTGATGATAAATATTAAATGTATACAAATTAATCTTCAACACATAATTTGGTATTCTAATAAAAGGTACCTTAATAGTAGATTCTTTATCTTAAAACCTTTTAGAGCAAAAATATTTTAATATTTCAACATGATATACGAAAAATCAGAAACGCACATACATAGAATTATTTTTGAAAAACTTTGTTATTTGGACAATTTAGATGTTTCGAAATATTGATTAAAAGATTGGTCAAAATTTTGATTCAAAAATCTAAAATAATGTTATGTTCAAAAAGTTATAGTTATGTCTTCAAAATTTGTTGTCAATTGAGAACAAACTTCAAAATGTGTTGAAGAGGCGGAATTCTAATTCCATGGGTGTTGGAAATTTTGAATTTTACTTTGTGATTGGCATTTAATTAATTAATTCTTTAAAGTTCGAAAACCCATTAGTTCAATGTCTTGACATCAACAAACTATGATATTACAATTTTTTTTCTCAAATTATGACGTATGAAGCATTTCAATTCTGTAAATGAAAGAAGTTTAAAATTTTACAAAATGATTGGACCTAATTTGTAAATTATTTCCCTGTGTTTCAAAACAATTCTCCAATTTATTCGATTTGATACAATAGTCTACAATATTTGAATTTGTAAGTTCAAAATTTCTTAGCTATTGGGATTTAATTTTCATTTTATTAGAACAAATTGGTTGTTATTTTTTTTAAGGAAGATCAAAAATATAAATCTCAAAATCAAAAATGAAATAAAATAAATAAAACAAAAGATATACATAGGTTCATCTTTGGAAATTGAATGTATTCATTTTGGAAACTTAAGTTAACATTTAAATCAAGCTTCGAACTTATTTTGTAAGTGTTTTTCCTTAATTTAAATATTGTAAGTTATGTAGACTAAACGATTTGAAGAAAAGATTAAATAGACTAAATTCTACACTTTTGGAACATGATTTAGAAAATGTTGTTTAGAAATAAGGATACAAAAATCTATGATAAAATATATTAAAATAATATAAACAACATGCTGCGTCTCGGACTTTACTCGCATGCTTTATTTTTTAGAAATATTAAAGGGGATCAATTTTTTCGTACATTATTTTAACAACACTTTAACCGTTTCCGCAGCGCATGCTGTAGAAACTCTCAAAAAGGAAAGCAATTCCTGATTTTGAAATATTCTTTATTGGCGCTTAGCTCGTATTAGGCTTAGCATGATGTTTAATAGCCTTTATACTCGTACTTCTTGTAGTTCCTGAGATAAGCGGTTTTAAATAAACAAACAAACAACATTAGAATACAAATATACACAACATAACACTGGTCGGCAAAGTTAAGTTATATTTGTCCATGAAGCAAAACAATACTTTTTTAAAGGATTAAGTTGTCCTTAATTCGATTCTCACCTCATACATTTTATATCACATTAAGTTTAAAAACAAACCTCTTAAAAAAGCTAGAGACAACAAAAAACGTTTTTTTAGGGCTAATAGCTCTTTAAAATAAATTATACGATGATTTTGCAATTTACAAATCTTTGTCTTCTAGACGAAGTTTAAATTATTTTAATATTTTACTAAGTTTCTGAAAATTCTCATAAGTTGTGAGTCTTTATTTGACTTAAGATGATATTTTGAAAATCCTTCAATTTAATAGTTGTGTGGATTTGAAAAACACGTTTTGGAGAACATTCTTCACGATGACTTCGCATTCGAATATTAATTTCAACTTTTGTCTCATAAAATTTAGAAATACCCGTTTTCAACATTATTTTTATATTTTTTCAAAATATTTTAATTTCAAAAACTGAAGCCTTGTTCAGACGATGGATTTTGCAAAAACAAATTTTGATTTTGGAGACAAATTTGAATTAGGGCCATCAAAAGCCATTGGAAAAGTGTAACTTGATTGCCAGGACCAGTTTGATTCATAATTTTTGAAAAAATATTCCACTGTTCATTGACGACGAGACGCGACGACGACGATGATTGTACCTATAAGAAGAGCAAAATTCTTAAGGACTTCTGCATTTTTTCTTTCGTCCGTCCATACAAACGGCTATAGTTGCGTTTTCCTTTGCTTTTAGTATAAAATATAGTCAAGTTGAACATTAGAGAACAGAATAGAGGCAGAGTTAGGTAGGTACCTATATGAATGACGACCAACAACGATGGAATTGGAAAAAATTTAATTGGAAATTTATTACCAATGAACTTTCAATTTTTACAGTTTGCAAGGATTCAATTTTTTTTGTTTCCACATGGTGGGTCTTTGTGTGTGTGTGTGTAGGTTCTTAGCAACCATTTCTATGTACCAATACCTATTTCTTTATGGTCTTTGGTAATTGTTTTTTTTTTTTTGTTGGAATGTCCTTTCTGCTAAAGCGAGCAATTAATGCTGAGTAATTTATTGAGCGTCCCATCGCGTCGCCTTGCATTAAATAGAAGAGTACGAGTATGAGTACGAGTTTAAGGGTCGGTTGCCATTTTTAAGCTTCAACATAAGCATGATACTGGGCGGGCCAATAGAACTACATATATCATGACAATTGTGCTGGTTCGTCTTATGCGAACGAGAAGGCCAGACCATGAATGGAAGAGGAAATGCATTTCGGCTTCGCATCGATGCAAAAGGATGATGCTTGTGACAAAGCAAAAGAACCTTTATTTAACTAATTTTAATTTTTTCTTTCAGAAAATTAAAATAAAAAGAGCAACTCTACGAAGAGAAATTTGAATTGAGAACAAAAAATAAAAATACACAATTGGATAGAATTCGAGTCCTTGCTAAAGGATTTTAAATTAAAAATTATATTTTTCTTAAAAATAAATAAAAACTTAAGATTCCTTCTGAATCCTCCAAGAAGTTTAACCGAAGCTTTGTTTTTTTGCACCGCAAAATGGGATAGGATCGAGATTTTCAAAACACGCTGAAGTTCAAAAATGTACATACCTGCCCAATAAAAATAAAAAGTACGTTATAATTAGACTTCTTTGTGATATAATAATCGATCTCAGAGATATTTTTGTGATCTATCACTTGGTTCCAATATCACTACAATGTAGTGTATTATTTGGAAGTTCAACTTCAAGTTCACATATCTCGAAATCTCCAAAACCGATTTCAAAAATATTCAGAACATACGTAACATACATACATGCATAAGTATATTCTGCTAAACATAAGCTTTCATTTGGTACCTATCTCATGAGTGTACGAATTAGGCCCAGACTTGTAAATAAAATGGCCATTCTTTTTGAAATAATAATTGATATATCAAGGGAGGTTTTGAAATTTTATGGGAGGTCTTGGAGTTACAGAAGAGATTTCTAGATTTAATGGGAGCTATTGAAGTTTTAGGGAAGATCTGTATGTTTTAGGGGAGTTCTTGAAAAATCAAGGGAGATCTTGAAGTTTAAAGGGATACCTTAAAGTTTTTTTTGATAAAAACAAAGGGTCTGAAATAGCAGGGGATATGTGGAGATTTTAGGGGATGTCTGAAGATTTTAAAGGAGATCTTGAAATAAAGGGAAGAATATTTATGCTTATAATGCTAAGATAAAAGCTTAATGGAAGCTCTCAAATTTGAAAAGAGTGAGATGTCAAAAGAAAGGGAATTTTCTGCGAATTGAATGTTAATTGATATGGTTTTTGTTGGTTGAAATACTTTATGTCAATATCTCACATATGTACATTTGTTCTTTAGTAAATGGAGCTCTGTAGATTTTAAGTATTAAGGGGTCTGGCTAATCAAGGTATGTAAGAAGATGTCGGAGGACAACTGTCAGTCTCCACAATAATGTATAAAGTGTTTTTGTTGAAATTAAAATATTTGAACAAAAAGAACGTTAACATTTCAAAAATAAACCTGGAGGACGCTTGTTAAATAAGTCAATGGCAATTAAACCAACTGCTAGTTTGAGGTATATAAATTCCTCAGTTTGAGTAAATATCCTTTTTATTAACGGGCACTCAAGGGGTTATTAATATACTTAACATAATTAAAGTTTAAACACAGTGCAAGCTTTAGGAAAATAGGGAAGGAAGAGGAGATACCGATGCACATTGTTTTTAAAGTTTTGAATATCAAAATGAAAGGGAAAAACAGAGTTGGGTAAAGCGTTCCACATTCTCGATGTGCGGTTAAAATAAGAATCTCTATACTTGACAATACGTCCGAAATTGAGCTCAAGATTAAACTGATGTGCATTCCTAGAAGTATGAGTATTACGGCTGAATTGTTTGAGGGGGGAATGCAACTGGCTAATTCGACAGAACACTGTTTATAAAAATATCGGTAGAACAACGAAAGGCGGTGTTCGAGTGACGTAATTGTTTCAGTTATAGTTCTATCGCCTATCATTTTCAAAGCTCTTTTTTGGATCCTTGCACCGTCGCGTCGGAGAAATCCTAAGCACCAAGCAGCTTATCGAATATGTGATCATTCCATAAGAGGATGGTCTGTGATACACATACCGAGTACTGAAAGTTGATTAGTTTCCTGGATGCAAGTGCCATCCATGGATAGTGGCATCGGGGGTGGGTTACGATTTAACGACAGTATTGAGTTTTCGAAGCATTAAATTATACACGGTTTTTGATTCCCCATTGTACAATGATGTCGAGATCAGAATTTAATGAGCTTATCATAAGCTGTCGTTGAAGTTCCACATGCGAAGCTTTAAATGGATTAGAAGTGACAGAAAAGAGATCGTTTACGAAGATAAGGAAGAGAGTCGGAGACAAAACGGAGCCATTGTGGGAACACCAGCATTTATTTTATGAATTTCGGTTAGAAAGGTAATTTCTAATCCAACGAAGAAGGTATTCATCAATACCAAAAGCACGCATTTTCGATAAGAGAGCAAGATGCCAGATTTTATCAAATGCCTTTGAAATCTTAAGTGCAATAATCTTACTCCAAAACGATGTAAAGATTTGTTCCACTGTTCGGTGAGATAAACTATGAAATCACCAGTGGACCTATTGCTACGAAAGCCATATTGCCGGTCATTAAGAAGCTTACCTTCTTCGAGATATTTCTTAAGCTGATAACTAATCAGCATTTCGATGACCTTGAAAAAAAGGGGGCCGTGAGGGGGAGGAGGATTCGCCTTTTTTAGGGACAGGCTGTACAGATGCTCCATCTGCTCGGAAAGAGACCTGTAGAGTAGGAAAGATGGAAAAGCTTACGCAGTGGTTTTGCCAACTGTGCTGCAAGCAAATTGACTTTATCAAACGAGCCTACATAGGGAATGTCATTGTGGACGAGCGTTGGAACCGAGGATGACGTAAAATATCATATCATAATAAAATAATTTTGACGCTACCACCCATACCCTTGACATTCCCTCTTTGCTTTTGTTTATATTTTTTAACGCAAAAGAATTAATATTAAATTAATATACTTGATTTAGCAACAATTATGAACAAAATAACACGTTATATGAGAGCGCGGTGAGAGAGCGGGGGAATAACAAGTGAATAATTCACTTGTTTTCCCCCGCTCTATCTGAATATAAAATTTAAATTCACACGCACCGGGGGACCATCATAATACAAGGAAATTACTGTTTTTACTGTTTTATCCTTCCGAATATACACATGTAAATTTGTATTATAAGAACATGTTGGAGGCGGTTGGTGGGTGGAGGTGTCAGTGACCCTTCCCCCCATTGTCTCTACTTACGGAAATACCAACAACAGAACTGTTACATCACCCTTGTTTTAATGAAATGTATATATGTATATAATGTCGTTGGAAAGTGTGAGTAACCGTTAAACCAAGAAGATTCCAGGATAATCATAATATGAGTAAGTATCGTATACCTCTCCCTATATCTTCCTGGTACATCGAGCTTAAGGGGGAAACAACATTTTACGATTCGATTCTCACACTGAATTTATGCTCGTTCACGGTGGCGTTAAAGCGTTAAGTTTACGAATTAAATCATGAGAATTTCCAAATAAGAATAAGTTTGTTCTGGTTTTGTTGTTTTTGTTTTCATTGAATTTTAAAAATAGGATTTTTAAGGGTGATTTAGGGATTTGTAGGATAATTTTGAAAGTAGTTTTAGAAATATAAAAAATGTTGGGTGAAATTTTTTCTAAATATGTCAAGACATGTGAAGGCAGTGGGATACAGTATTTTGTATAGTTCAGTACTTAAGATTAATATCATGCAAACAAAATTCTTGCACACAGGTTTTAAAAAAACGCTTTCATTTTATTGACTTAATTATTTCGGGAATTATACAAGAAAAACATTGAACATAATTTTGGTATACAATTTTTAGAGCTTAAAGTTAACTCAACACTTTTTCTTAAAAAGCTACAATGAATATTTATTTTTAATAATTTACTGGAACTGGGGTTATTAAAACCTCTTACATGTTTAATTGGGAAGGATTTAAGAGGAGATAACTTAAAGTTTTGAATATCAAAATGGGAGGGAAAAACCGAGTTGGCTAAAGCATTCCACTTTCTTGATGTGCTGTTAAAAAAAAAATCTCTATTACCGCTGCATTGTTTATGGGGTGGAATGCAAGTGGCTATAGTTCGGCAGAATATTGTTTTTAAAAATATCCGCAAAACACAAGCGGTATGAAGCATTGCGATGGTGTTCGAGTAATATAAATAAATCGGTTATATAATTATATCGCTTATCATTTTCAAAGCACTTTTTTGGATTCTGTTCAGGACATTTAAACTTATTTTGGGGCACTTGACCATATATGCGAGTTCTAATAAACTTTCGGACGAATAAAGGCATTGTAAACTACAACCAAATCAGAAGGGAAGAGAAAATTTTCTTGCACCGTCGGAAAAATCCAAAACACCTCGCAGTATTTTGAGAAAAGTTTATTACGACGTGCAGACAAGAAAGCCTTTATATGATACCTATATGGAGGGTCGGAGACAAAACGGAGCTCTGTGGTACATTAATATTTATTTTATGAGTTTCAGACTTGAAACCATCCAATACAACGGTTTGAAAGGTAGTTTCTAATCCAACGTAGAAGAGATTCATCAATATAAAAGCATGCGTTTCCGATAAAAGAGATTGGTGCAAAGCTCTATCAAATGCTTTTGAAATACCAAGTGCAATAATCTTACTTTCTCTAAAACAATGTAAAGAATTGTTTCACTGTTCGGTTAGATAAACTATTAAATCACCAGTGGACCTATTGCTACAAAGGCCTTACGATCATTAAGAAGCGTTCGTTCTTCGAGACATTTCTTAAGCTAATAATTAATCAGTGTTTCCGTGGCCTTGTTAAGAAGGGATTTGACTGCTATTGGACAATAGTTATAAGGGAAGGAGGATTTGTCTTTTTTAGGGCCAGGTTGGACAAATACTGTTTTCCATCCGCTCGGAAAGTGACCTGTAGAATATGTAAGATGGAAAAGCTTATACGCAGTGGTTTTTCTAGCGCCGAAGAACCCTTCTTCAGAACAATAGGGGATAGACTATCTGAGCCAGCGGATTTGTCTATATTAAGGTCTTTCAGTACTATTGCAACTGCACGATTGAAAAATATGTCCCATACATTTGTTTACGCACTCAAGTACAAGAGGACTCATGACACTTTTTGGAAACGTCGAATTAGCTTTAATTAATTGGCTTAATCGATTGAATTTACATAAGGAGTATTCTTGTAATCGAGCTTTGCAACCGATGATGACGTGGTGTGACTGCAACTACCTTTGGGACAATGCAGTATTTTTCGCCGTAATTTTTGTTCATGTTAGGTTAGGTTAGGTTAGGTTGCAAGGGGTGTGCACAGCATGAAGCTGTTGCGTACACGGGGGCCTACTGGTCCATTGTGATCCCCTGTAAAAGTAAAAATTTTAGCAACGATGTTCCTCAATTCTGTCGATTAGCGTAGACTGGCTCGTTGACGAACCAGCCTGTGCTATCTATAAATTTCCTCATGCTTGCCATTGAGACCTGTGCTAGATCATCCAGTTCTCCAACAAACCTGTTTCCGAAATGACGGAGTCGGCTGGTTTGGAGGTTCGGACAGTCGCAGAGCAGGTGTTTAATGGTTTCCATTTCTTCCTCATCCTGACAGCTCCTACAAAAATCGGGTGCAAATGCCCCTATTCTGTTAGCCATTGTGCCAATGGCGCAATGACCTGTTAGTACACCTATCAGGATTTTAATGTTCTTTTTACTCAGCGATAGAATATACCGAGTTTCCTTTTCATTTGTGTTAGGCCATAAACTTCTAGAGATTACACAATCGTCCCTGGATTTCCAGGAGATATTGATTTTCTCTTTTAGTTTAAGGTCTATCTTCCTCTTGAGTACCCCAATCGGGACGAGTGGTCCCCTGACTGAATGGTCGCTACTACTGGTGTCTGCTTCTGACCCTTTCCTGGCTAGTTCATCTACTATATCATTCCCTTCTATATTGCTATGTCCGGGAACCCAGCAGAGCTTTACCTGGTTAGTGTGGCAGATTTTGTTTAATTCTTTCTTACAGTTTAAAACTGCTTTTGATCTTATGGTCTCACTGGCTAAGGCTTTGATAGCAGCCTGGCTGTCCACGAAAAAAGTAATCTCCGAAGAGCTTAGATTTTCTTGATGTGCCAGTTCAGCTGCTTTTCCAATGGCAAAGATCTCGGCCTGAAAGACACTACAGTCAGCCGGGAGTGTATATGACGCTCTGATGTTTAGAGATTGGCAAAACACTCCAGCACCTGTTCCTGATTCCATTTTTGAACCGTCAGTGTAGAAAGGGATACCCTGTTTACTTATAAGTGAATTAGGATCCCAACCCTGTCTGTCTGGTATGAAAATAGAAAACTTCCTGTCGAAATCTAGTAAAGGGGGGATATAATCGGTGGTCTCCCTCAGTCCTGGAATCGTGTCATAACTTTGTAAGATTGACCCGTGGCCATAAGTGCTCTGCCTCCAAAAACACAATTCTCTTAAACGAATTGCAGTTTTGGCTGCCGTGCACCTTATGAACTCATCCAGAGCCGGGAGGTCCAAGATCATTTCCAATCCAGCTTGTGGTGTGGATCTTTGAGCCCCTGTTATTCCTATACAAGCTAGTCTCTGTACCTTATTCAGGTTCTTGAGATAGCTTGATTTTTCCACCGCCTTCCACCATACAATAGAGCCATAGGTAAGAATGGGTCTGACAATCGCTGTGTACATCCATTGGATGACTTGCGGTCGCATACCCCAACGTACACCGAAGGTCTTTTTGCATGTGTAGAATGCACATAATGCTTTTTTCATTCTTTCCTCCGTATTACGCTTCCATGTAAGCTTGGAGTCAAGGATTACTCCTAGAAATTTAGCTTCCTTAGAAAGTTTTAGAGGAATACCATTTAGTTTGGGAGGGTTGAAGCCCTCCAGTTTCCGTTTCTTCGTGAACAAGACTAGCTCTGTCTTGGTGGGGTTGACCCCGAGACCGTTCTTAGTTGCCCAAGAAGATAAATCCTTTAATGCATTTTCCATAATGTTTTCGATGATGGTAAGAAACTTGCCTGATACCAAAACCACTATGTCATCTGCATATGCTACTATTTTAATGCCCTGATCTTTGAACTTTGTGAGAATTTTGTTGACTACGAGGATCCAGAGCAGGGGTGAGATGACTCCTCCCTGTGGTGTGCCTCTAGTAACTGTTTTCTCAATAGTGCTAACTCCTTTTTGAGAGTTGATAATTCTGCCATTTAGCATGGTGAAGATCCAATCGACAATGACAGATTCAACTCCAACTTCAACTAAGGCAGTCTTGATCGATTCCGTTTTAACATTATTAAACGCACCCTCGATATCAAGAAATGCTGCCAGTGTATATTCTTTGTGTTCAAGACTTTTCTCAATATGTGAAACTACTTCATGCAGAGCAGTCTCTACTGATTTACCTTTAAGGTAAGCGTGTTGGTAGCTGCACAAGTTGTTTTCGTTGAGAAGTTCTCTAACATGTAGATCAATTATCCTCTCCAGTGTCTTAAGGAGAAACGAAGAGAGACTTATTGGTCTATAATCCTGAGCGGTCGAGTGAGTCGGTTTCCCTGCTTTTGGGATAAAGACTACCTTGACCTTTTTCCAGCTATTAGGGACGTATCTAAGTTTAATACAACTTATGAAGATTACCCTAAGCCACGGAGTTATTACTTTGAGAGCATTTTGAAGAAGAGCTGGGAAAATCTCGTCTGGTCCCGCTGATTTGTAGGGTTTGAACGAGTTTATTGCCCAGATAATCTTTTGCTCAGTAATAATCTGATTTAGTTCTAAATTTGATTCCGTGTGAGTAAAATCCAGCGTGTTCGATTGCAAGCAATCAGAACTTTCTGGGTTTTTACAACCGGGGAAATGAGTTTCCATGAAGAGTTCAAGCGTTTCTAGGCTCGAGTTCGACCATGATCCATCAGGGTGTTTTATGTACCCCGGGATCGTGGGATTAATGGCCAGGGTTCTACGGAGCCTTGCCGCCTCGCTTGTTTTTTCAATGGATTCACAATGTTTAGCCCACGAATCCTTTTTGGCCTTCCTTAACTCTTTGGTGTAAGTGTTAAGTGCGGCTCTATAAGACTTCAAGTCCTCTTCTAATTTACTCAGTTTAGCTTTATTGAAAAGTTTTCTAACCTCTGTTCTACGTTCATGTTGTTCATGTTAAAATTTGGTTCGTCGAATATGACTGTTACAGGTCTTTCTAGCTTGTTTTACCTTATTCTGGTTTTCCCCAACGCCACGTTGGCTTGGTTTGTTTCAGTCAGAGTGGCATTCTAGCCTTTTTTTGCTTCCTAAGTTGAACTTAAGTTAAGATCACTTATAACTCGTTAGTCAAATGGGTGCGAAACTATTTTTGTGTATGATGCTATCAGATCTAAGCCTTTAGTTGTTTCAGTAGTTTTTGATGTGAGAACATACGATCCAGTGCTCTTTGAGAGGGTTTCAAAATGTTAGTAATCGAAATACGATTGGAGGCGTAAGCCCGAATTTACTTCGAATTTAATTGGTCCTGGTTTCCGTTTTAATTTGGTAATTGAACTTTTTTTAAAACCACATATCATTATGTTCTTAAATCCCTAATTAGTTTTTACTTTTATTTTTCCAATATCAATTAATTTCTCAAGGACTCTCACAACTTTAATCATATATACAAATAATCCAGATAAGTCGATACAAGACCGACAAAATCAGTTGGCAAAGCTTTGAATATCATCAATTAGAATAATTATTATTTTATTCCACACGGCATTATGGTCTTTATTAAAATTATATTTTTTCGCAATCAAGCTTAATAAATTTTACAGCGAAAAGAGAAACAAAAGCCCTTGGCCTGCATTCATAGTGTTTGCATCAATCATATATCATCAATTCAGAATAATTCTAGAAAAGCACATCATTATTATAGGTAGGTACAATTCCATCCAATCAACCTTATGGAACATTAATCATTGCAAGTATTCAATTGATGTAGGTAAGCCGTCAATAGGTAGGCCGATTACAACACATATTATAGCGGATGCATTGCATATATCTACGTTTAAATATCTTCATAATGTGTGTGGATAAATTTACCTTTACATGATGTAAAGAGAAGAGGCAACATTTCCATTATCATGCGCAATATCCTGCTATAATAAGTCATTAATTTCAACCTTGCACCTTTACTCATGAAATATTACATGGAACATAATAATTCTTCCCATCGAGTATCACTACCCACTCTCACTCCAATAAGTCGAAGAATTTAAACCTGTCAGGAGCGATTTTTGATATCGTTTGCATAAGGGCGCAGTTTTATTGTTGATCTTAAATACGAGTACAAATGCCAAAAAAGTTAGAGGTGCGAAAAAGTAAAAATACGTTCCACAATAATTTTTGAAAGAATTCCGAAGACAAGAAATCTGAAGCAAAACGAAAATAAAACGTTCCACAATATTTTTTCTCAGAATTCCAAGCTAGTCCAAAGGTGAACAATGTAAAACTTAAAGTATTTCGCTGCGAAAATGTATTTTTTCACTCTCATTAAAATATTGTTAGGTGAATTATTATGGTGAAACTTCACGCTAGAGTAAATTCAGACAACGACACATTCCACAACATTTGAACAGAGTCCCTGGTCCGGGGGAAAACTAAAAAGAAAGGTAAAAATCATTACTTTTCTCTGAAAGTAAAACAACACTTATGGCTTTCAAAACACAAATTGTTACCAAAACAAGATTGCCGTTGATCCCAATTTTCATAAGCAAATTTTATTTAACTATTTTAGTTTTGAGTCAGAACTATATACAGGGTGCTACTAAATTAGCAAAAAAAAACACGTTAGTTTCATTGAATGGAGATCTAAAATTCCTAGAACTCAAAAATGGTTTTAAACCAAGTTCTCAGGTTATGATTAGATGCGAAGAAAAGCTCGAGTTTTAAATATTTTTAAAATTAAGTACCATAGATAAACCGAGAATTAACTTCTTTAAGAAATTGGCTTTAATTATTTTTGTTTAGAATTTCGGGAAGAACAAATTTGAAGTCGAATATTCTACAAGTTTTTGAATTAAGTTATTTGATGATACACATTTTTGAAAAAGATGTCTTTTTCTTCTCAGAACAGTTATTTTATTTAATATTAAATGCAAAAATTGATTAAAAAAAAAGAAAGATTTTTGTATGTTTTGTGCCATTTTTAATCAAAGTTTTTTCTGATAGTTGTTAGGGTTAGATATTTGATCCTTCTACAAGCTACACTATTCGGAAAATCACAAAGTGTTGTGAGAATAGTTCAAAAATGTATTTTAAAAATTTAAAATTCTTAGAAGATCCTAGAGAATTGATTTGTAAAATTCCCTCCTCAGAAAGAATATTCGAAACTTTGCAAACATATTCCTAGACTTCATAGAATCTGCTTTGCACTATTTATTTTTCAATCCATTTTTTAAGAAATAAGTTTATTAAAATGTGCCATGTGTCTTATCCGTACATATATCTAAACTATTTCAATTTCTCTCAATTCTCAATACTATATTTATTTAGTTTTAATTGCTTTTCAAACAAACTTCTTTAAAATTCTCAAAAGATTTCAGATGTCAAATATACATTTTTTATTCAAAAACATAAAACATAAAAATGGCATCCCTATAAAATGTATTTCTTCTTGTCATTTAACTGTTCACTAATTTTAATTTGCTGGTAAAAAATGTTTGGTTTTGGAAAACATTACAGAATGTCACAATAAAAGTCTTTATATACAAATTATATTATTTATGTACTTTAAAGAACAATCTCGTATGTAAAGTCTCGAAAAACATGCATTGAATCTATTTTTTTTTTTTCATTTTTAAACAAAAATGAAGCATGGCAACGCTGTGATATAAAAATTCTCTATTTTACTTAAATTAAACCTACTTAAATAATTTACCAAAGGTTATTTTACGCATTGATTTCTATTCCTAAGATTTCTGTTTACAAATTATATTTTAACACTTTGAAGTTTGCTCATAAAATTCGTAAAATTAAAAAATATTTTTAATATATCATGTTTCAAATTTCACTTAATTTGTCTTGATTTTTGATCTTTGACACGCTCAAGCTCGTTTGGTCCCATAGTGCGGTGTAACATGTCACACAGCTCGTGCAACAACAATTGATTTATTGAAGGACGCTCTTTGCAACCGTTTAGTTTCACGTTACGAACCTGCTTTACTATTTTCTTAAGGGATAGCTGAAGTCTGCGCCGATAGCCCGAAAAAAAATTTACCACTTGGATGATAACATTCACCGCGTTATTGCCAATATAAAGTCACAAAAGTTGGAAAAAGTCATCAAAAATTGGACCTCAAAAAAAAAACTAAGTCTGAGCCAGTCGTGGCGGTCGTATGCAGGAATTATTTTAGAATTATTATACCTTTAATTTAACTTGCGAATAAAGCAAATTTCACACGAATTTAACAAAATCATTTTTGTGTTATTTCTTTTCAAAGTTCTACACCTGTAAAAAAACACCCTTTACTCAATCTTATGCATTTAACTTCTTGGAAACCATTTTTTTCCATCCCTCACTTTAAAAAAAGTTCGCTTGCACTATAAGAAAGTGAAAGAATGCACTGCTAAGTAGAGTTTGTAATTTTTACCAATTTTTACCAACTTTTATTTATACTTTTTTTTTATAAAAAAAACTGTCAATTCGATTTTTCTCAAAATTTTATCGAACGCACAGTGTGGTATTTTGACCTGAAACGTGGCCATAAATCAATTTTGTAAACTTTCACCGTCAGGATTAAGCATGTGTCCCATAACAGGTATATATCCAGGCTACTTATTAGTGAAGTCTATCTATAAATTCGTCACCCCCGTTCGCGACACCATCAGTTGCAACTTGCACTTTTTGAATAAGCACGAGTTTGTTTGCGATTTTTAAAAAAAAGTGTATTTTCTAAGTGTTTTTTTTTTTAATCTTAAAAGTGACTTTTGTGAAAAAATTTGATATGGATATCGTAAATCAAGGTATGTACAATATTTTAAGCAAAGAAATTTTTATATATTCAACTTAAGTTCTTCATATCGATGAGTTAAAGAATGTACTTACAAAATTTGCACTTTTTCCGTTGTTTTTACCAAACATTAGTGTTTTTGAATATTAGCAACACCCCGCAACAAAGTTTGTCATATATATTATTTAACTTCTGGATATGTAGAACAATCCTGCATTTCAGAACCATTCACAAGTTTTCACCTAAGAAAAAACAAAGCATTTGAAAAAAACTCCTTTCAAGCGACCATAACTAAACATTTTTTATATTATTCCAGATGACTCTAATTCCACCTTGTCTCTGACCAGGAAACAGCTCCATGAGTTGGTAAGAGGAAGCTGAAAAAGACTCCTTGACGGTAAGCTTAAAGATTTGGATAAAAAATGTATGGATATCACAAACTGTCCCCCAGAGAAAATAGATGAACTTACAAAAATTATCAAGGCGTTCAAAGGAAACTATAAACGGAGATGGCAACTCTGCAACTGCACAGAAAAGCGTTTCTTGGATAAGAATGAAGAGTGGCTTAAGCTAGGCATACACGATGAACATGTTCGACGAACCTGCTCGTGTTCGCCGTTTGTTTTCTCGTGTATGGGCTTGTATGCGAATCGCTCGCTGTTGGCGAAAATTTTCGATTTTTTCATGTTCGTTAGCTGTCATGTTCGTCGTGTATGGCGATGTTCGCGAACAAATTCTCATTTCTCATATGAATATCGTCGAGTGAGCATTACGGAAGATGGCAACTGTAAGTCATACTTTTATAAATATTTTTAAATCTTGTGATGTTATCTCCAGTTCTCTCAATAAATTAACATGAGAACGAATATAAGGTTTCGGAAGCCAGTCTTTCATACACAACCTTTTTAACTTCCCATAGGAAGTTATTGTAATGTGTCCGATTTGTCAAATTGAAAATTTTGACATTTTTCGACGTTTCAAGGCCCCTAGAGTCGAAATAAAAGATTTTTAGTTCGTACGTCCGTACGTTCGCGACGTTTTTTTCGTCATCCATAGCTCAAGAACCAGAGGAGATATCGACTTCAAATAAATTTTGTTAGGTATACAGATAATAATGCAGAAAGATGCAGAAATTGCTCTCAAGAAAATTGCGTGGGTGCATTTTTTACCATAGCAGTTTAAAAAAAAGGTAAACATTTTTGTTAACCCCAAATATCTTATGAATCAATAACGCTAGAGACTTCAATTAAATTTTATATTATATATTGTAACGTAATACCAAACAAGTATATTTTTGGAAAAAATCCAATTAACGGTTTTTTTTTATAAATCAAAAAATTTTACGAATAAAAAATTTTATTTCCAAAACAATTTTGTGAAACGAAGATTAACGTTTTCAACATCTGGTAAAATTTTGAGAAAAATCAAACTGACAGTTTTTTAATAAAAAAAAACCTAAAAAAAACATTACAAAAAGTTGGTAAAAATTGAATTTCGACTTAAATATCTTTTCGAAAATTTGAGATTATGGCCTCTAAGTAATTTTATCTTATAAGAAATATTGTTTTCAATATTCGTTAAAATTTTGAGAAAAATCGAATTGACAGTTTTTGTTTTTAAAAATGAAAACCTAAAACAAAAAATTAATAAAAGTTAATAAAAATTGATTTTCGACTCAAATAACTTTTCAAAAATTTGAGACATTGGCTTTAAACTAATTTTATTTATTTATTTTTATTTTGTTCACATAAGTAAATTGCCATAAGGGCAACTACTTGCGCTTGTTTTTCAGACATCCTTCTTTCTTGAACAATCGTCCCGAAATGAATGTTCGTCGTTGTGTTCGTCGTGTGTGGGCTAACGCAAACGAACATGTTCGCTGAGCATGTTCATCGTGTATGCCTAGCTTTAGCGAAGAAGTAACGCTACCTGTTGGCATACTTCCCGGAAAGTCTAAAGGTCGCCCAAGCAAAGAGTTCGGGGAATCAAGTGACCGAACAAAACGTCGAAAAACAGAGGAACTTCGAAAGAGTGTGTCTTTTGATGAACTGACATACGCAGCACAGATGAGTCAACGAGCAGCGGGAAATATTGATGTCGCAAAAGTGATGGAGGTTGCGACCCAAACTCCAACCAGGGCTATGAAGCTCCGGAAAGCAGCTGCGATTGGCAGTAAAACCCCGAAAACTGAGAAACACACTCCTGAAAACGCTTTGAGGATATTCGTCGAAGCTAATTTAACTTCTAGTCAATACGAGTTTCACGATAAAATGGGCTTACTGGTGGACATTCCAAAGGCTGGGTATGGCAACACTAATGATGGCAACACCTCGCGCAGATTTTTTAATAGCCAAGAAGAAGCAGCTTCCATTACAAGCGTGGATTTATCATTGATACAAAAATTCAAAATTATATTAGAGGTGATGTCCTCCGGTTATGAGATAGATCTTCAAAAATTCGCAAAATTTACGATGGATACTGCTAAATATTAAGTAAACTTGTATCCATGGCAGCCTATGTCTCCAACAGTGCACAAGATTTCAATCCACTCTACCAGTGTCATATCCCATGCAATATTTCTTATAAGACAAAATTAGATTGAAGCCAATATTTTTAATTTTTGAAAAGATATTTGAGTAGAAAACCAATTTTTACCAACTTTTGTTAATTTTTTTTAGGTTTTGTTTTTTTGTAAAAAGACTGCCAATTCGATTTACTAAATGTTGACAACAATATTTTTTATAGATAAAATTAGTTTAAAGCCAATATCTCAAAATTTTAAAAAGATATATGTATAAGACGAAAATCAATTTTTTTTTATTTATTTTTTTTTTTAGGTTTTTATTTTTTGTTAAAAACTGTAAATTCGTTTTCTTAAAATTTGTCCGAATGTTGAAAACAATATTCTTCATAAGACAAAATTAGTTGGAAGCCATAATCTCAAATTTTTGACAAGATATTTGAGTCGAAAATCAATTTTTACCAAATTTTAATAATTTGTTTTTAGGTTTTTATTTTTTGTAAAAAAAACTGTCAATTCGATTTTTCGCAAAATTTTACCAGATGTGAAAAACGTTATTCTTCGTTGCACAAAATTGTTTTGGAGGTAAAATTTTTATTTTTTTGGTATCGCGTTACAATATATAATATGAAATTTAATTAATGTCTCTAGCAATATTGGTTCTTGAGATATTTCGGGTTAACCAACATTTTCAACTTTTTTTTTAAATTGCTATGGTAAAAAAAACACCCACTTAATTTTTTTAAGATTCCTTTCTGCATGTTTCTGCATTAATATCTGTATAACAACATTTATTTGAAGTCGATATCTCTACTGGTTCTTGAGCTATGGACGACGAAAAAAACGTTGCGAACATACGAACGTACATACACACGCCGCACAGAAATCTCCCTAAAAATCTTTCATTTCGACTCTAGGGACCTTGAAACGTCGAGTAATGTCAAAATTTTCAATTCGACAAATCGGACCGATTACAAAAACTTTCTATGGTAAATTAATAAATACAATCATTTTAACAACATGTTTCAAGTTTCTTTTTAGTTGTTTAGTAATTATAAAATATGATTTTTCTTTCCATCAAAGGGGAAAATATAATTGTGTAATCTAAAAACTTTTATCAAAAAATGTTTGTTCTACGATCAGAGTTAAGAAGGAAGGAAAATAAAAATAAGAACATTATCCTCTTTTCCAAATTTTATTTCATCAACGATTAAGATTTTTACTGTCAATTTCTTCCTCCTTGTTTCCATCATTAAATCGCCTGGACTGGATTTTATTCAAAGTACTTATGATACACCCCTGTGCTTCACACAAACACGCTACGCAATAATACCAAAATTTATTGCGTCCAAGCATAAAACAATGATTTATTGCCTCTAAATCACTCATCAATTATTATTTCATGAGCAGTATTATTTGCATTCTCTTCAAAACAAAAAAAAATTAAATATAATATAGAAAATATGAAAGGACGCATGTCATTGTTTCAATCAATGCAATGGGGGGAAAAATTGAAAAAGAAAACAAAACCAAAAAACAATTTATAAACTTAATGTACAAGTCACGATCCTTCAAAGCCACTCATCCGCAAGAGTAGCTCACTCTAAATACGCCGGATATATATCTTCTCATTTCGCGGGATAATAATTAAATTATTCAAAGGATATCCGATTTTAATCAGGATGGTGATGGTGGGGTTGAGGTGCGGATTGGAGTATCTAACGATAAAAAATCCCTTTTTCCACATCTACGATAATCAAAGAATATGAATTTAGACACTTTTTGATTACGGTAAATAATTTATAACAAATAGAATGTTACATTTTAGATTGCCTCACTCGCCGCGCCGGATGATGTTTCCTGTCCTCTCTGAAGAGCTGCTTATCATCAATAATGAAGGACGATGGTGTGTTGTGTTTGTTATGCTGCTCTGAGGGAAAAAAAGGATGTCACCTGCATGACAAACAGATAAAGGATTGCAAAAGGATTGCCTTTGCCTATATACAACAATTTTGTTTGTTAAAATGTAAAACACGAAAGGGTGTGTGTCGGCAGAAAAATGTCCTTTTTCGTGTTGTTTGCTTATCGCAGCGCAGAATTAAAATTTCAACATGAAATCAAAAGAAATGACGACGGCATTGGATTGTTGGAGGTGGAAATTCACAAATAAAATATAGAAAGTAGAGAATAGAGATAAAATATTTTACTTGTCATCGGATTGGGTTTATTTTTTGGGAAAGCACATTGACGGATTTAGGGGAGAATGTACGCATATTTTTACGCCATTAATTTATTAACTTCCCATAGGAAGTTATTGTAGTGGGTCCGATTTGTCGAATTGAAAATGTTCACATTTCTCGACGTTTAAATAAAATCTACAAAAAAGAGGCTGGGATGCGACCCACACTGATAACTTCCCATCCCGTCTATCGATTTGTCTTGCTTAAAAGTTTGTCTAAATGTATCAATTCTTGCCAAATTTGCGTTCTATTTTTTGTAGATTTTATTTTTTTTTTATGAAAAAACGGACTGTTGGATTTTTATAAAAAAATTACTGAATATAAAAAACAATATTTTCTGTGAAATAAAATAAGTTTGAAGCCAATATTTTTAATTTTTGAAAAGCTATTTGAGCCGAAAATCAATTTTTACCAACTTTTATTAATTTTTTTGTTTAGGTTTTTATTTTTTGTAAAAAAACTGTCAGTTCGATTTTTCTCAAAATTTTTCCTAATGTTGAAAACAATATTTCTTATAAGTTAAAATTAGTAAGAAGCCATAATCTCAAATTTTTGAAAAGATATTTAAGTCGAAAATGAATTTTTACCAACTTTTGTTAAATTTTTTTTTCGGTTTTTAATTTTTTGTAAAAAAAACTGTCAATTCTATTTTTTTCAAAATTTTACTGAATGTTGAAAACAACATTTTTTGAAAGATAAAAGTAGTTTAAAGCCAATATCTCAAAGTCTTGAAAAGATATTTGAGTCAAAACTCAATTTTTACCAACTTTTTTTTAGGTTATTATTTTTTGTAAAAAAACTGTCAATTCGATTTTTCTCAAAATTTTATCAGATGTCAAAAACATAATTCTTCATTGCACAAAATTGTTTTGGAAATGAAATCATATTTTAGTCGTAAAATTTTCGAAGTGACAAATTTTTTTTTTTCAGTTTTTTTGATTTATAAAAAAAACCGTTAATTGAATTTTTTTCCAAAAATATAATTGTTTTGTATCACGTTACAATATATAATATAAAATTTAATTCAAGTCTCTAGATTCATTGGTTCATGAGATATTTAGGGTTAACCAAAATTTTCATCTTTTTTTTAAACTGCTATGGTAAAAAAACCACCCACGCAATTTTCTTGAAAACCCTTTCTGCATCTTTCTGCCTTATTATCTGTATAACAAAATTTATTTGAAGTCGATATCTCTTCTGGTTCTTGAGCTATGGACGACGAAAAAAACGTCGCGAACGTACGTACACACGCACGCACAGACATCTTTCTAAAAATCTTTTATTTCGACTCTAGGGACCTTGAAACGTCGAGAAATGTCAAAATTTTCAATTTGTCAAATCGGACCCATTACAATAACTTCCTATGGGAAGTTAAAAATAGTACGTAAATTTGGTAAAAATTGATACACATACACAAACTTTTAAGCAAGACAAATCGACAGACGGGATGGGAAGTTATCAGTGTGGGTCACATCCCAGTCTCTTTTTTATTTAAGGTTTAAAATGAACATTTATGCTTATATGGGATTAAAGTTCACATATAATTATATTTTTGGGTAGTTAAATCAAGGACTGGACCTTAGATATAAAATGTTTTACGGGATTACTTTCCCACTAGTCTCATACCTTAAGGATTAACTAATCCACTCCTGAAAATGTTTAAAAAGAAGTTTGCCCAGATGATAAAATTGTAATCTCAGCTGCCATATTTTGTTTTACTTTAAAAAGGATATTTTCTTTTCTGTTCGTCTAAATTCAAATGCCAGATACAAAATCTGTCGTTTATTTGAATAAAAAACAAGTAGAACAAAAAACGAAGACAGAACGAAAGTTTTTTGATTGACGATGGCCTAAAGTTGGAAAATTGAGGAAATAGGTTATATCTTACCTTCATTATTTCTTATTTTTTTATTTCCATTTTTATTTTAATTTATATGAGGCAACCTTTTTCGAGAAGTCTCTAATTTTGTGTTGTGTTCTTGGATTTGAAAAGGTTAGGATTGAGATGGTTTTTCTTAATTTTTGCTTTTGCTTTTATAAACAAGAGATAAAAAATCATAGTTGATGAGTTTTGTGTTTTTTTTTCTTAGGAACAAAAAGAACAAATTGTGGATTTATTTTTGGTTTAAAGTGAAGTTTGAAATAAAACCTAAACAAATACATTGAAAGTTAAAGGGATAAGTAATCTTAAGTAAACAAAGTTTTGGGAACATTTTGAGACCACCACAGCACGCAATAAGTCACAAAATGTATATTTAGTTAATTTTAAATTTATGATAAGTGGTTGGTATTACATCAATTTATTGTGTTAACAATTTAACTAAAAAAAAAAAGAATGTGTTTAAGAAGGTTTCACAGTATTTTTGTTTCAGACATTACCAGATCCCATGGAGAGGTAAACGTAGAGACAAACTCATTAATATTTCAATGAAATAATAATTTATGGTGTATTGTGTAGAACTAAGTATAGAACTGTTTTTAGGTATAAACTCAATTTAGGCAAGTAGTTATATATTTTAATAGCAGGTTTGTAGGTAAATATTTTTAAAGTCAAATTTCATTGAAATAATTTAATTTTGTGAAAACATTCAGCGTTAATACCTTAGCTTAGAGTATTTCTTTAATAAAAGAAACCTTCAAAATATGTGTATACTTCATCTTTCTATTTCGTATTATTAAAGTTAAACAAAATTCACACTTTCTACTCTCAAAGTAAGTATGAAAACGTTAATGTGCTGAAACTTAGATGGCAAATAGATTGAAACTTATGTTGATTTGAAAGGATAGAAGGATTTTTGCTTGTTAATTACCTATCCTATAGAATCGCATTTTCACTAAAAAAACATTATGAAAACTTGGCTAGACAAACATTATTCGGACTCTGCACCAAAAATATCAAGCATTTAGAAGTGGTTTTTTAAGTTTAAAAGAGAAATAATAATAAAACGTTATCATTATCTTGCGCATTCTAAAGTTCTGGACTCTAGAGTCTAGACCTCAGTAGTATGCTTACTGCCCAGATAAAAGGACGCAATTACCTGAGCCTTATTCCGAGGCCAAGGACAGATCATGCTATAAAAATGGAAACATTCATATCACCTCCTCGTATTTAAGAACTCATTTTTCACATCTTCAGTTTGTGGTCAATTGTATGTAGAATGCATCAATTTTCTTCATTTAAAGTAATTTCGATGAAGTCTGAACAAGTTTTGTGGAACTCAATCAGATTTTATTTAAAGATATGTAGATAATGACAGGACTTTTAGAATTAATGGTTTTGTTTTTTGATTTAATGAAAGAAAAAAGTTTTATTTAGTTGTTAGCTCTTATTGTTGGCGACTTCAAAACTGAAGGATTAACATAAGATCCCCCATGCAAACAATTGAACAATTTGACTATGAAGTAGAAGAATTTATTATTGCAGATTGGCAACAAGTTGCGGACAAAAAAACTCTAACTTTTTTAAATTTAAGAGCAACACAAAAAAACGTTCTGTAGAAATGAGAAGAACTTGAAGTAAATGACAAGCTACTAGATTTTAAGACTTTTTAACGGTCTTAACAACGAATGAAAAAAAAAAAAGAAGACGGATAGTATTACCAAATTCTCCTAATGCAGCAAATCATCTTAACAAAATTACAGGCATAAAACACAGCAGTAAAATCTCAAAATGTTTAATCGAAATGAAACCCGATATCTTTATTGAACATCTAACGATTGTCTTTAAAATATTTCCAGCGAATACAGCTACAGGTCGCTTACAGTTTGTTGATAGAAACGGTGAATGCCATATAAAGTTTTTTTTTTCAATTGGCGCGGGTAGATTTTGGCACCCCCTGGCGGCCATTTTATTTTGGTAACATCTGTCAAATCTTTTGTTTATTATTCATTTGTTTATGCCAAATCATCATGGCAAATTACACGATTGAAACGTACGTTCAAATGATAAAACTTTATTATCAAAATGAGTATTCGTTAACACAAACGTTGCGTGCACCGCGGTCCGTGAGAGTGTACAGCAGAACCCAAGGCAGTCTATTCCTCTCCACATATTTGGCGAGTTTTCCGTCGGGACTTGGACCTACACTCGTACAAGATCCAACTGACCCAGGAGCTCAAAGTTCATGACCATAGACAACGCCGCCGTTTGTTCGCTGACTGAGAACGAGGAGAGGACCCCAATTTTGACCGAAAAATCATCTTTAGTAACGAGGCGCATTTTTGGATGAATGGCTGTGTTAACAAGAAAAATTTCTATACATGGGACGACACCAACACACGCAAGGTTCACCAGGTGATAAAGCATCCTCAAAAAGTTAACGTTTGGTGTGGATTTCGGGCCGGCGGTGTAATTGGTCCGTACTTTTTTGAAAACGACTGTTTGTCGTTCTAATATTTTTTAGAGCGAATATGGAATTCTTATAATTCCTTAGATTAGACTCTATAATTCTTTAAAATAAAAATCTTAATTGAACCACGTTATAAAGTTTAAGTTTATTTTGAAAAGAATTTGATTAGTTAGGTATACAGCAAATAAGAATAAAATGAACCGAACAAGTTGAGATGTTGACGATAAAATGAATAATAAAGAAAAAATCTGCTATGCATACAATTCCAATTATGTTAAAAAGAGATTAGCGGCTTAAGCTAAGCTCAATCGCCTGATTATGAGGGGAATCTATGTATGTATAGCAGGTATACATACATTTCGTTTAATGTGAAAAACAAGTTAAGTTAATGATCATTAATTAATAACATTTCATATTTTTCATATTTAAAATTTATAGGGTGTTCAAAATATAGTTTCGACTATGCAATAATTATTTAATACATTATTTCTTTTTATCTATTAAATTTTTTGTTTGAATTTATTTTAATAACGTTGATGTCTTATGATGATAGAAAACTTAACAACGACGTTAATGAGGCGGTCACCATCAACAGCGAGCGCTACATAACGATAATAACTAGTTTCTTATGGCCCAAATTGAACTATATGGATATAGACGACATGTGGTTCCAGCAGGATGGCGCTACGTGCCACACAGCAAACGCCACCATTGACATTTTGCATGAACGATTTTAGGGTCAGGTTATCTCTAGCAGGGGTGATGTGAATTGTCCACCAATGTCATGCGATTTGACCCTGATGCTAGACTTTTTCCTGTGGGGTTTCTTGAAGTCGCAGGTCTATGCAAAAAAAAACCACAATCGATCGATGCCTTCAAGGTGAACATAACACAGGACATCGCCCGAATTCAGCCAGATTTATACAGAAGAGTCATTAAAATTTAAACCACTCGGAAGCGTGCCACCGTAAGAAGCCGAGGCGAGCATTTAAATGATGTCATATTCCACACTTAATGGCATACATGCGCCTTTCAAATAAAGACATAATTCTGTTTATACCTCCATTTCAACATCTACCCGCCCTAATTGAAAAACCCTTTCTCAACACAAGTTATAAAGGGTGTCCCAAAATTAACGCAAGATTTGAATTAAATAGAAAACGCAGTTTTTAGTCTTTTGATAGTTATATTTTTATTGATTCGTAAAGTACATAGGATAGGGTTATGTATGGAATAACACATCGGACAAATGGCCTCCACGGCTTTGCATGCACATGCGCACTCTTTTGTTGAAATTTTCCATGGCCATTCTGCATAAATGTGGCTGAATTTCGTTGATGCAGCGTTGAATCTCCTCCTTTAATGCACGGGTTTGTTGACATAGACTTGTGATTTCAAATAACCCCATAAAAAGAAGTCTAATGGTGTTAAATCACACAATCTAGGAGGCCAATTTTGATCACCGAAACGAGAGACTACACGACCTGGAAATGTCTCATGCAGTAATTGAATTGTTTCACGGGCTGTATGACATGTGGCACCGTCTTGTTGAAACCACATATTGGACACATCAATATCATCCAATTTTGGTAGAAAGAACTGTGTAATCATGTCGCGATATCGAGCACCAGTAACAGTCACTGCTTGACCAGCATCATTTTCAAAAAAATATGGCCCAATTATGCCTCCAGCCCAAAATCCACACCATACAGTCACGCGTTGTGGATGCATTTGTTTTTCGACAATCACATGTGGTTTCTCCGAACCCCAAATGCGGCAATTTTGGCGAATGACAAAGCCATCAAGATGAAAATGTGCTTCATCGCTTAGGATGATTTTGCTCGAAAAATCAGGGTCCATTTGTTGATGTTCAATAATCCATTCAACGAACTCTCTTCTCTGTCCATGGTCATTAGGCTTCAATTGTTGTGTTAATTGAATTTTGTAAGCATGAAGACACAGATCTTTGGTGAGTATACGCTGTAGAGAGGTTCTTGAAATTTGCAATTCTTGTCCACGACGTCGAATTGAGGTTCCTGGATTGTGAGCAACACTCTCACGCACTGCTTCGACATTCACATTTGAACGGCTTGTTTTTGGACGACCAGTGTGTTTGGCGTCTCCAACGGATCCAGTCTCCATGAATTTTTCAATTAATCTCTTCACAGTTGACGAAGTTAAAACACTATTCCGACCATATTTTGTATGAAATTTTCGAACTGCAGCCGCCAAGCTTTCACTATTTTTGAAATATTCTTTAATAATGAAGACACGTTGTTCTATCGTGTAACGCTCCATTTTTAATAACCCTATACTGTTAGCTGTCAAATTGCTTTTTTTTCAGGGTTGCCAACACTTCACTGCACAAATGGCGGCAAATTCAAATCTTGCGTTAATTTTGGGACACCTTTTATAAAAAAATCACCAGACAACGATCTTCTGCTTTCAGTTTGCAAGCAATACCTTCAACATCCTTTAAAAATCTCCAATTTATAATGCATTAAACTTAGATATTATGATCTTCATCATTATAAAACTGCAGTAGACATTATTATACTTAAAAAGGTAAGCCACCAACAGAAGTAACATCTTACAGACCAATATCGCGAATACAAAGGCTCAGCTAAATAACAGAAGAACCATCAGTTTTGATTTAGAAGTAAACATTCGACGATCAACCAAACACATCGAATCACGGAGGTGGTGGAAAAGGCCCTTGAAGAAAAGCAAGAATGCTCGGATATATTCTTTGATGTTGCTGAAGCCTTTTACAATGTATAATAGTAATAGTAGTTACAATAACAGTTACGAACCGACTCTTCAGAATACGATTCAACTAAAGTTACTATGAACTTTGGAAAATAGAAGTCGTTGTACTGCAATGAAGTGTCCTAGGACCTATCTTGTACTTTTTATTTACAAGGGATATTCCAGTGTACCATCAACGCTTTCGTAGCTGGCTTTGCTGATGCAATATCGGTTCCAGATTAGATTATATCCGTTACGAGGACTAAGCAAATTGTAAAATATAGTCGAAAAAGTTAGTGATTATGTGCAAAATACCTTGAAATGACTTTAAAAGCAAAGCATAAATGAAAAGAGCACATCAAAAGAAGCGGACTGGTTAAAAGGGAATAACTCTGACCTATCCATCCAGAAGAATGTAATGTCCGGTATTTTTTAGAGATACCTAAACAACTCTAAATATTACCAACATAATTTTAACTGGCAGCCAATTTGTTAGTGGTCAAGTAGTTCATTTTACAAAATGAATGAATTGATGCCTGAACAACATTTTTGATAGAATGTTTCCAAAATGTCCATTATTCATATTTTAATACATGATAATTCTCGAATGTATGTTGAGACACTACCCTTAAATCCACAAAAATTAAAGGTTTGCTATGCTTTAAGGGTCGTTGGAATAGTTGGCATGTACTTTTTTAAAAACTGACTGACTTTTTCTATGATCAATTGAACAAACATGATATGCAAGAGCTTTGGTATTAACAAGACGAATAGTTTCACGTAATGAACCCGTGAATTGGCCTCGAAATTATTGCGGTTTAACTCTGCCAATTTTGACTAATTTCTTTTGGAATATGTAAAGTCGCTAGTCTTCGCTTAAAAGCCTGAAATAGTTGACCAGTTGGAGGACAAAATTGGCCGTGTTATTGCCGATATGCAGCCATCATCTTAAATTGAATCTCTAGATTAGAGTAGTTCTGATTCAGCCTAGGTGATCATATCCCAGAACACATACATATATGTATTTAAATTGTAATACCACAAGAGTGTATTTCGAATTAATTAAATTTAATGTTTAATTTAAACAAATCATCTTTGTTTTATTCCATTTCAAAATTCAATACATTTAAACTAAACATCATAAGCAAATATTTAAACCTGCTTGGACTTATGGCATCCAACTACGGAGCTTTACAAGGACAACAAATCCTGGACCTATCCAAAAATTTCAAATCATAGTCCTTCGTTAAATTATAAAATACATATAGAGTATTCTTAAAATGAGGATTATGTTATTCTGTCATATATTTTGCCGGACTTGTCATTTGATTTAAGAATTTGGTTATTGATTCATCGATTTCGAAGCAAAAGCAATATTTCTAGGAATTATTAAGGAATGCATGTATAAATTTAGTCAGAAAATACTTGGAAACACTTAATGGCTTATATGTTAATTATGTCAGTTATTAAAAATTACTGTCAGCTGTAAGAATCTCTTAATTTGACGTGTTTCAGAGAAAAATTCCACTTCACTCATTTTCTTTGGAAACCAAGACACACCCAACCACATAAGATACAACTCACAACACACATTGAACGAACAAAAACAAAAACGTTTAATTGTTGTTAACCCCAAAAACTTAATTAAGCTCACTCATTTGTGCGGCGAACAGCAAAATAATAATAATAATAAATAGGTATATCGCATATTATGGTAAAATGTGCGTATATATTAAACCTTAATTTATTGAACCGTTAAAACAGCTGTGGTTTTACTTTGTTATCATTTTGAATTCTATGTCTATATTGACCTTCTTTTTACAAAAAAAAAAAGGATTTTATACACATGTATATGTGAGTAGTTCCAAGGTTATATCCAAACCTTTACATATGTAATACCTATATATACCAACATTTTCACTAATCCATTATATCCTATCCCTGGAAGAATGTACCTAATGCGTTTAAGGGAACCTTTTTCCAGGAAATATCACGTTCAATACGTCTACAAAATTACATTTACATGTAGAATAGAATATATGACAAGGATATGGACTTGTTTGTAAATTATTTTGGAGATAGTTTGTGGCTTTTTTGGGGGAAAGGTGATAAAGCAGCTAAAGTAAGCTATATACAAGGACATGCAGACTTGGGGATGGTGTACCATGTCACTAATTGATTTTTCGTGTGTATATTCCGCGAGAATAGAAACTATCTATGCATAAACAAGATTATAAACGGATGGCAGTGGTTGTCCTTTTAAACACGCATCACTTATGCTGGCATATGTTGCTTTTCTTTAATATGTTACCACTTTGATGATTTTATTTAAAGAACACTCACTGATAGACTATAGGCACAAATTTAAGTAGGAGATTAAAACCATTTTTGTAAATTTTTTTTATTTAGATTTAGAGGAGTTTATATCAGCCTTGATTACATAAAAGATTGTTTACTTTTCACAAAAAACGATGTAGGGGATGATACAAGTATAATAGTATTTTTTTATGACCTTTGAAATTTGGGATCCATTGAAAATCCGCAGAACAAAAATTAAAATGTTGTTGTTATGTTGCTGAGTATTTAAAAAAACTGTTTCTTACTAGGGCTGGCAACAAGACGATACTAGTCTCAGTCTAGTCTAGTCTTGTAGAATCGAGCTTCAAAGACAAAACCGAGACGAGACTGATATTTTCATGGGTCTCTTTGGTCTTTACGGAAGAAAAAAAGATCTAAAAATGTTTTGTGCTAATGGTTCTTCGATTAGTGGCATGAAACCAATTTCAACTTACACAAACGTGCACAAGCTCTAGGATCGACTATATCTGTTTAAATTAAAACGTTTTATTTTGGGTTGAGATTACCAATAAAAAAAGAATGGCAACGATTTCGAAGAGTAAAGGAACTTCTAAAAATTTGAATTTTTAATCGTTGCTCAGAAATTTGAGATTTTAGCACTTTTCATGACACGAATTACTTTTGGAGGATTTGTCAATTCCTCGCAAGAGGCAGTACTTATACAAAAGCTTCATATGGCGATATCTACAACTTCCGACTTGCCTCATTGATGAAGCTTACATTTAAAAGTGGACATGGGTGAGCCGAGACTCAGTTATACAAGACCGATAAAAAAACGGGACTAAAATTTGTTCGATTATAACGAGACCGAGACGAGACTTACAAAAGTTTGGAAGGATCTCGTCTCATGGCCAGCCGTGTTTACAAATAGCCAATATTTTAATAAATAATTCTTTTAATATTTAAGTGGTTCTTACGAATTTACTCTTTAGTATTACAGAACACAAAAAAGAACACTTGAAAAAATACGTCGACTAGTGATTTCCAAGTACCAACTATGAGAAACTTCATTTTTTTAAGAACAAGTACTCAGTACTGAGTACTACCATTAATTATCTATATCAGTTACAAAACATTTCAGGTATAAAATAGATTTTGATATAATTGAGATAAAATGCTCATTGCAAATATTTTAACATTAAATAATGTTACACAGATTATTAAATGCGAACAAATTTGAGCTAACGTTTCTGTTTAAGTTGTGGTGAGCCATTCAACATTCGCATAGTACGGCTAAAGACCAAAGCTCTCTACTTGACAATACGACCGAATTTGGGCTCGAGGGTATGTTTATGAGCATTCCTAGAAGCGCGAGTATAACGCTTAAACTTTAAGAGGAGGAAAGCAGCTGGCTATTTCTGGCTGGCTTGCTAGAGAATAAACCGTTAAAAAATGTTAAAAAAGAATGAGACAAGAAACTTTACGACGATGTTCAATATCAGTTGCTGGAGCACCAGCCCAGAGATAGAAGTTAAGAAGAAAAGCTTCTCACATCGCCTTAGGAAACCCACACATCTTCTGGCATTTTTGGTGACATTGCGTATAAGATCTTTTCACAAGAGGAGGTTCGAGATATATCAGAGCTACAGGGGTCATCCATGGCTATTGAATGGCCCCAGCATCACTTTAATGATACAAGACAGAATTGGGTTTTCGAAGCATTAAAATCCACGCAGTTTCTTATTTCCCATTATACAATGCTGTTTAGGTAGGAATTTAATGAACTTATCATATTTTGTCGTTGCAGTTCCACATTCAAGGAAGGGGGATGTGAGTTTAAAGACGAATATGAACAGCTAAGAGTACTATCGTCAGCAAAACAATGAATGAGTTAAGAATTTGCATTGAGGAGAATATTGTAACAATGAGAAAAAGTATTGCAGACATAACAGAGCCTTGAGGCACACCAGCATTTATTTTGTGGTTTTCAGACTCTAACCCATCCAATGCTACTTCTTGTGAACGATCCGAAAGGAAATTATTAATCCAATGAGGGAGGGGTCAATTGAACATAGTTTTTCAGGTTTTAATACCTTTTGGGACGATTTCTTTCTTACGTTATGAGCGGTCTTAGGATTAGCTGAACTAAGGGTATTCACCGTGCTAAATGTTTTTTATAGGCGGAAACAAAAACTCACCCCAAAAAAAAGGTGACTCTGGTAATTAATGTTGTCGAAGATTAATGGTTTGTATCTTTCCTATTCCCCTTTGGGGCTAATTTTAATATGTTTCTTCAACATGGACTTAGCACAATTTTGGAATTTTGGAAAATTTGAGTTGAATGAAAAACAAAGTTTCTGGTGATAAGAAAGCTTTAGACTTTTTGACTTTTGCACTTTTTTTGTATAAAAAAGAGTGTTTTAAATTTAAGCGCATTTTGTATAAGAGATTCAATATTCTTAAAAATCAATATTTGAGTACTCACCCGAATTCGTGGTCATAGCTTTCCATCTGAAAGAGAAAAAATAAATATTTTTCAGAAATTGCTTATGTAGATGATTCTAAGCTTAGTGTAAAATAAATAAATATAATCTCGGCCATCTGAAATATGTATGTTGCTTTTTCCAATCAATTCCAAAAACAAAACAAAATTACCCACACTATATTTTGATTATTGGAAACAATTAGAGTGCTTTTTGAAATTTTATTTAGGAACTTAAATATTTATTTCTAATTCTGGTTCAATAAGAAACAAAAAAATTTAAAATTTAAGTCAACATTTCCACTGCCGATGAATTTCACGCGAAAAATAAAATGCAAAAGTATATCTATATGCATATATCAACCATGATGGGCAAAATAAAAAGATATCCTCATACAAAATTTATTATCTCTGTTTTCGGATGGAATTCGTTTTATTTATTTCAACCCACATATTTCAGTTTGTTTTTTACTTATTTTTTCCCGTGATTAAAATAAGTACACTCAAGTGGACAATAATTTTGCATTTTTCTTTTTAAAATTGAGGTTAATTATTGATTTATGGAAAAACTAAAAAAATTTAAGGAACGAATAATTTTTATAATGAGAAAATATGTAAGCTTAGACAATTATTATTTTGTTAAAAAATATCCTTGGATTAATTTTCATCTATTTTCTTCTTAGTCCAAAAGACACTTTGACAGAAAATGTATATTTCTTTTAAATTCATATTAAAAAATTTAACAATTTTATTGTTTTTGAAAAAATAACCAAATTTCCTCTTTTAAATTCAACAATTTCGTAAATAAAGTTCAACAATTTATTTTCCAACACTGAAAGCATAAATTGTATAGGAAGTATGTATATTGTGATTGCTTGATTTTTTCCAATATAAGTTTAAAAAACAAAAAATATAGTCAAAAGCTTCGAAGTCCTTTTCGGTGTTCTTCGCTTCATGGAACAGCATTTTGTTGGTTGATTTGTTGCCAAAGTGTCTGTCTGCCTCTGCCAATGGTGATGTTGGTGGTCCAATGAGATCAGCATTTGGCGGCAGGTTTGTACTCTCCTGTCCTCTATAGTTTAAAAATATATCTATAATTCTACATCTACCTTTTACATTATATAAATAACTCCCAGCCAACACTCGGCTATTCAATTTTCACTTCGATTGTTCCTGAAATGAATATTTTTATTTATTGAAATTGTCCCAAAAAAAAGATAAAGAGAGTGTCAATTGGGCTATAGATACATGTATGTATGTATATACGGAAATCATCGAAAAAGGACATATTTCCATACAGAACTTGTGCTGCAACACTGGATCAGCAAATAAATTAAAAAAAAAAAAAAAACAAAAAAATAGTACACACAAAAACAAAAATCTGAATAAACCACCTCACGGACAATTAATTGCACTTCTCGCCACTTTGCCACGCACTTTTTTTCACGACTTCCCTAAATTTAATATTTATATATTTTTCATTAAAAAAAAAAAACTGACAAAATTCACACTGGACGGCAAAATACCACACGTTAAAATGATTAATCATAAAAATGTCATGAAAGTAATTTTGCCGAATTACTGAAGTAGTTTTTGGCGTCACATATTTAAAAAAATAATACTTTACGATTACTTTGGACCACTGGACATAATAAAATAAGTTAGGACTTAGTTAAAACGAGGCCTTACATCAAAATCTCTCATGAGGGACTGATATGTGTTCCTTGTGGATTCGTACTTATACTTGCTTAGGGTGGCCCTACAGTCCGTTACGGACCTGTGCTTCAATCAACAGGCTCTCCAGCCAGCTCAGTCCATAGTTAGCTGTATCCAATTCACACGCCAACATGGTTAAGGTCTTCTCTCAGCTGCTTACGCGACCTAAGTCGCGGTCTTTCTCTACTGCTCTACATGATCTGGCCTTCTAAGTCTAGACCAGTGTTGCTGTACAGCTCATATAAGTAATTCGTCGTTGTATTTTCTTCTTTACTAGTCAAATACCTTCTACGTCCAAGGAAGAGTTTGCAAGAGTTCTTCTCCATTTGATTTTAGCGCTGATGTCGTTGTCTGAATTTATAGCGATACCTAGGTAGACAAAGTCCTTCACTACCTTTATGGTGACGTTTAGTCCAAGAAGTCGTAGTTCAATGTCTTTTCATGACGACATACAGCATAAACTTGGTCTTGCACTCATTGACCACTAATACCATCTTCTGTGCTTCCGGCGCAAAACTCAAAAACAAGCATTACGCTTTGATCTTTCAATAATGTCAATATCATCGTCTTATCCTAGTAATTTGACAAACCCTTGAAAGATTGGGGTTCTGTTGTTGACAATTAATTTTTGCACACTTCTTTACAGAACGGTTCGAAATAAGTCACATGACAGCCTTTTCTAGAAACTTTTTTAGCATCAAAAGGATCAGCGACATTTTTTCTGACCTTGATAGAGCAGCGTGTACTCTCTATCGTTATTCTGCACAAACGGACAAGTTTGACAGCGATGCCAAAATTAGACATTGCTCCGGAAAGTTCTTCTCCATAGATAATGCCACACTCAGCCTTGAAATCAATGAATAGATAGTGGGTATAGATTTGAAGTTCACTGGGTTTTTTCCAAGAGTTGCGTAACGTGAATAATTTGTCAATGTCCCTGTTCTGAAATCACACTAATAAGGACATATCAGGTTGTTGACGAACGGCTTCATTTGTTCATATGATACGGCGGGAAGGATCTTATAGGCAATGCTCAAAAGTGAAAAGTCTGATGCCTCTGTAGTTGGTGCTGTTCAGAGGTCATCTGTTTTAAGGATTGGGCAAACTATGCTGACATTTCCCTCGTGGATTCTATTTATTGCATTTTCTGGGAGGAATTATACATACATATTCATTACTAGCGGCCCCGGCTTCGCACGGGTAGACATAAATAGGTACAGATATTTAGGTTATAAGCATGATAATTAAAACGACCATGAATCACTAAATTAGAAACAAAATTGTATGCTTATCTTAAAGCCTCCCTGTACACTACGTTGGCTGTGGTATTTGTAGGTGGCAACAAAACGTATTTATTTTCAGGAGATCCTACTCGAGAAAGTGCCACATACAATTGCCCGTGGGTAAAGCACTCTCTCCTTAAGTCGATACCAATTATGGAAAAAGTTTGTCCCTGGGATTTATTTATTGTTAGGGCAAAACATATTTTTAAAGGGAACTGTAACCTTTTAAAAGATATTGGCAAATCAGTTGGTATCATCGGGATCCGCGGAACATGTGCGAGCTGACTGGCCGCGGGACCCGTAATAATAGTTTCTACAATCTCTTAATTCTTTGATCAATAGTCTTGTATTTACTCTATAATATTGTCGAACATTTGTTTGGCCTATCATTAATACTCTTCACAGCGTATGCGTATCTATTTTATGGCTATAATTGTTTTACACCTTCGGTTGGTTTTAATAGGAATTTCTAAAGATTAGTAATCTAGTACTAGGTTAGGTTAGGTTAAAGTGGCTGTTGGTTGGGACATCCAACACACTTAGACCAAAGTATGGTCCATTGTGATACCACATGGATCAGTTAATCAGCTTAACTCGTTGAACCAATTGGAGCTTCGAATAAAGCGTAGGAGACTAGTAATGTCTGAATTTTTTAGATCGCTGGTATCGTTAAAGTAGTAGTCTCCAAGGTGGATTCTACGTCTGTGTGATAAGGCAGGGCATGTGCACAGAAGATGAGAGATTGTCTCCTCTTCTTCTTCGTCCATGCAACTCCTACAAAAATCATTTGCAGGGGCTTCAAGTCGAATAGCATGCCTTCCTATTAAGCAGTGCCCAGTCAGGACACCTATAACGTAGCTAATGTGCAATCTACTCAGAGAGATTAATTGTTTTGAGCGCCTGGCGCTAAGAATAGGCCAAATTAGTTTTGTTGCGACACAGGTGGTGGTGTTATTCCACCTGAGGTTTGTTTTCTCTAGTATCTAGTACTAAATATAACCTATGTTACTCAGTGATAATGTAGCTTTCTAATGAAAAAAGAATTATTAAAATCGGTCCAGTACTTTTTGAGTTTATTCGTTACATACAAACAAACCAAATCTTTCCTCTTTATAATATTAGTGAAGATAACCGTATGATCCTCGACAAAGTTCACTAAATTTACAGAACAATTTCCGTTCTTTTTATAAATAAACTTTTAATATTAAAATTGTGGAATATTATTTTAAAATGTATTATATTTCTATACAAAAGTGAGCTAAATTCAATTTTTAAATGCAGAACATAATTGGTTTAAAATCAAAGTTAACTCTTTAACTCGGGTTACACATAATATTAATATAGGGTGTTTTTTCAATGGTATAAAACTTTTGAAATGAAACAATCAGATACGGTTTTTTTTTTTATATTGACATGAAATTTTCTTTGTTCGAAAGATAATCTTCCGGAATTTATATAATCAATTTTCGACATAGACCGATACTACTGGCTTTTTCCAATATTTTTGGATATATCGACAATAACACGGAGAAAGTTGTCTTCCAAGTGGTCAACCGTTTCGGTTTTGGGCTTAGAATAGGAACTTTACATATCTCTACAGAAAACCAGTCAAATCGCCGGTGGCAGCGTTAAATCGTTAGATTTTTGAAGCCAATTCACGGGTCTGTAATGTGAAACTATGCAGTTGACTATAGTGTTGTCAACCTAAAAAAACACCCATTATATAAACTAAAAATAAAAACAAATTAGGTGGCGCAACAGTCCATGAAGAACCAGGGCCTAGTGACTTACAACTCTCAACCATTCCTGTGTGCGAGTAATTTTGTCAGAGATGGAAGGGACCTACAGTTTATATGCCGAATCCGAACGGCTAATTTGAGAAAGCACTTTTCATGACAAGAATTACTCTTGGAGGATTTGTCAATTCCTCGCAAGAGGCAGTACCCGTGAAAAAAGTTAGGCGGCACAGGCAGGGGTTGAACCCAAGACCCCTTGCATGACAGTCCAACGCACTTACCATCACGCTACGGGTACTACCATTATATAAACTATTGTCCAATAAGTCACACAAGATTTGTCTATAGCTTTAAGTTTTAGAATCACAACTTTATAGACGTTGAGGCCTTAGAATTACAGCGGCACAGATAAGTGTTTGGTTGGCTTTGGTTCTGTGTTTGGTTGACATTGAAAGCTCAATATCAGTAATCATCATACAGAAATGTAAATACTTAATTCAAAACCTTGAAAATAATTACGGTCCTGTCCTGTCATATTCTAAGATTTCCAAGAACCAGGGATTAGGTTTGAAGACGAAAAGTGAACATTCCACATTTTTTTTAAATGGACAACAAATGCGTTCCACAATCACATTCAAGCCGCTTTCCTAAAATTTGCTACCACGACGACGCTGATGGAGAAAAACTAATTTAATTCAGTTGTATTCCATAGCTGGAGGTAAAGTTGTAAATTTTACTCGTCAAATTCTGTAAAAAATTAATTTTCACTCTTTGAACAGCAGAGAAAAAGGTTTTTTCCTCTCAGGAAAATTTGTTTTCAACGTTACAAAGCTAAATTAAAATTTAGCCCCAGGCTGCCTTCTAAATAATTTTTTTTTTTAGCTTATGGAAATAATCCGACTTTCTAAGGTTCGTTTTATGTATCTTGCGTAGGTACTTACTTTTAACAGTTCCAACTCCATCATGAATGTCCTTTTCTCTGCTTAAAAGGCCGACATAAAAAAAATAAGACTTCAAACATTATTTAAAATCACAAAAATCCTACTTTACGGATTTGTTGTAGCCGGGGGTTCCGATTTGCTTGCACTTTTCTCTCTCATCCCAACAGGCTTATATGTAGACAGACAGACACCTTCCGCATTTATAGATACAAAGCAAAGTATCTTTTAGTTGGATTTTTGTGTTGTATTCACTTTTCGTCCTTAGTGAATTTATCATTCTATGAAATATTCAATAGGGTACGAAAAAAAAAGAACAAGAAAGGCCTCGCACTCCCATCGAAACGGATGATCGGCTTAGCGTTTTATGAAGGCTTCTTTTTTGCTGCCGGCCTTGGTAACCTCTAAAGATGCTATATTCTCTGAATCAGCGGTACAGAAGTAGCTGCTTGGGGAGCTGCAGCTTAGCCGATCAGGGTTATAAAAACCCGAATCTGTATTTGTAGAGAATTGTATACCTCTCTGCCCTTTAACCTGCTGTTTATAGAGAAGATTACACTTTGGCCCAACTCTGTTCTCTTGTGCATATGTTAACGTTGCCTGACAGAGCTACCATTGCCGTTGGTCGTCGAATAGGTAGGTAAGATATACATTTTAGGGGTTGGTTCCCTGTGCTGGTTGGCCTTCGTGGACTGCGATATTCAAGAAAATGAAATAAATTATTCAAAATATAAAAAAAGCTAATGGCAGGCAAATGTCCTTTTTTTGGAGGGGCTTGCTTTTATGTGACATTCGGAATGGAATTGATGGTAGAGTTCTGCATTTTTATGCTGCAATGGTTTGATATTGGAGGTGTCGTCGTCTGACTCGTCGGCGTTATTTGGTTAACATGCGTCTGTCTCTCTGTGTGTTTTTTTTTGTTATAAAGGAGCTTAAATGCTGTCTCGTAAAAATAAAGTGCAATGAATAAAATATTAATTTCGGTAGGGGAAAAAAACCCTCTTGATGGAGGTGGTATCAATATGTGATTTTATTCAGCTTTTAAATGTGATAACGCTTTCTAAAGGTTTAAGAATATTCATTCAAAGTTAGCAAGGATTTTATTTAAAAAAGAATCTTGTAAATTCAAGACAACTTTTCTTAACCGAAATCCAAAAACTAAAATCTCCACTCCAAGCATTACAATACAAAAATTACTAATATTAATCAAGGTCCAACTCTGGTCTTTCTTTTTTATGAATTTATGTTATTTAAGAGAACGTTTTTCAATTTTTACTTTTGCATAAGTACATACCCTAGAAATGTCCTCCTTGATTTATCACATGGATTTCTTCTTATTTTCGTAATAGAACTTATCAACTCAAATTTAGAAGTTGTTCGAAAATCAGAAGTTTCTCAGGATAGTCATTTAGGACCATTACTTTTTAGTTTATGTATCAATGATGTTACCTTTTGTTTTGTGTACGATATGGTAACATCTTTAAGTATCCATAGCAAAAAGTTTGTTTAAGAGCTGTAAGTCACTAGACCCTAGTTCTCTACTGACTGTTACGCCACCTAATTTAGTATTTATTTTTATAACTGAACTTGGAGAATTTTGTGCACCTTAGATTTAGGACCCTGAGTCTTTAGAATTTGATTTGAGGATATTCCACTTCACTATTAAAAATGTATGTAGGGAAGTAAAAATGTGACGAAATCTTTTCTTTGAAATTTTGGTTTTGAGTATTTTTCAATACGGTTTTCAAAATCCTTGGCATACATTTAAAAATGCCTTAATGTTTGAAAGTGTGTTTTGCGGTTAAAAAAAAAACTTCTACAGATGTAACAAAAACCATGTTTTCTTATAAATTATGACTTAGCAAAATCCCAATTTTTGCGTAAATATAGTTGTGGGGTTATTCTTCCCCTACACACCACACATAATTGTTCGTAGGGAAAAAGATAAAACCAAGAAAACTCATCCTCACATTTTGTGGCTCATCATAAATACGATGTAGAACAAGAACAAGAAGAAAAGATCCTGGCACTCACATATAAATATAAATGGAAGGATAGTTTCTCTACAGAAGCATCATTTTCAACAGTAACAACAACATCATGATGGTTTATATTCGTAAACATCGCCTTCTCGTTACATCCATCTGGTCCTTTTTCGAAAAATGAATGAAAACAGTTGAACTTCTTCACCATATTCGCCTCAAATTGATGGCATATTTCGTAAAACCCTGATTAGTTTGGCCCTCTGTGTGTGTTCTGTTTTGTGCCCTGTGCATCAAGTAAGACAGAAGCATAAGCAGCATTACCAAGAAGTATCGTAAGAACTTTTAACAAACTTTTACCCAACAAAATTTCCACAAAGTATGCATATTGTTTTAAAGGGTTGGTCGATTGTACGGTCGGTCGGTCGGTGGGTGGGTTCAGGGTCTGGGTAAGAAAGGAGAGTAAACAACAAAAAAGAGGCAAAATCCTTCTGCCAAACAATGCGCAACCCAAAACTAAGAGGTTTCTGGGATATGGCTTTGGGGGCTTGGCTATTGAAAGACCTTAAACAAAGACGAAGGCAACGAGGATGATGTCGACGAAGAGAAGCACATATACACCAGAGAATGGCATAAGTCGGAGAAAATGCAATACACAATACAAAGTCATCTCGGTTTAACCAGTTTTCGTTTGCTTATCGGTGTCAGAATACACACCATATATAGAGACCTAAAGTTTGAGTTGAATATTGAGGAATAAGAGGCGTACTATATGGAATGGATATGAACATTAAATATGTTCAGTTGGAGTATTTTCTTCTTGCTATATTATGATAAAGTAGAATATGGGGTTTTCCTGAAATTTTGTGATGTTGATTTTAATAGGTGAGGTCTTACGTGAAGCTGTCATAAGTTTTTGGTTGGTGGTCTACTACATTAAATCTTCATGTTTTTGGACAAAAGCATCATATTTAGTTAAATTGTATGTGGAGAAGGTTTATTCGTTTTAAGTTTACTAAATACGAGTATCAGGGAGATTTTTGGTGAGTTATTTTTTGATTTTAGGGATGGGATATGGTTTGTTTATTGATTTACATACAGGGTTTTTGCACTATGAGCAGTCAATAATCTTTTTATTGTTAACTATAATTTTATGTTTAAATTAATTTAAGGAATTAAAAAGCATACAAAAAACATAATACATTTATGGAAAAAATTCCTCCGAAGAAATGCATTAAAAGAATGGTTTGACTTCAAACTTAAAAATGAACTATTAAATTAAATTCAAAACCGCTGCCTTAGAAGTTACCAAAGTATACTCGATAAAGATTAGGTAAGATATAGTCAATACATTTAAATCAATGCACTAAGGTAAAGTGACAAAAGCTTAAAAGTGCCAAAGAATGTTCGATTTGACAATTGAAATGAAAAGTTCTCTATTTAGACAAAAAATTGATCACTGACAATAGCAAATAGCAATAATCAAAAATATGAAAAGAAAAACTACAATCATGTTCTAATTTCGAAGAAGTCAAAGCAATCAAATATTTATATTCAAAATTGAGAATTTACTATTAAGCATATATCAAAATATATGTGGGAAAAGATATAAGATTTGAGATTTTAAAGAACAATCAAGATATATACTAAAAGACAATTTGTAAATCCAAATGTAATAGGTAACGAAAAATTTACTACAATCCTTTAATAATTTGGAAGAAGCGAAAGTAAGAAAATATTTATGTTCGACACTAAAAATTAACTGTTAATTGTATTTTAGAACAAATGTGGGAAGAGATATGTATATGGTTTAATATTTTAAAGAATACTCAAAAATTATCACTCTAAGTGCAATATACTTAAAGACAATTTTTGTAAATCTAGTTTTTAATAACGAAAAACATTCAGAGTACATATTTATTTTCCACAATGTTTTATTTGCATTTCAATCTGATGATTGTATCAAAAACTGTGAGGATTAAATTATCCATAGTAAGACAATTTTGAAAATTTTTATTAGTATTGAATTAGGAAAACAAAGTCGTCAACTGTTGGAAAAAAAGAAATATTATAAGCACCCACACGGTTTCACGTTTCAATCCATAAAATAAGAGAGAGAAAATTAAATCTCAACAGATCAAAACTGATTACCAACTAGGTATGCTCCAAAAACCACAAATGCCATTCAAAAGCACTCGCAATCGCAATTCATTTCGCTTGCCAGCCTGAGCTGAGCACTGACTGTGCCACAAAACCACAGCACTTCACATAAATGTTTATTTTATAATTATCCTGCCTGCCTGCAATGACTGACATTGCCATGGTCATGAATTTTCTTTCATTTTTTTTTTCAATTGCGATAAAATATACAATTTTCATGCCAAATGAGAAAACATTCAATTTACTTGAATAAAAAACTGAAAATAAAAATGAAATTTCAACAAAATTGAAATCTGAAGCAACTTACAGCTGTGGACAACTAATTAGAACAATTACTTGCTTCTCAGTTCCACATTCACTTTGTCATGTGTGACTATAGAATAGCTGTATCCTATTCCAAATCGGTGCAATGCAAGAGTTATTAGATAATTGTTTGAAAAAGCATCATGTGTGCATAAGTCTTTGCATAGTACACAACAAAATCAAGGTAGACTTTAAAAAGTGTTCGTTTCAACTGGTCAACTTATTAGAAATAGTTTAATTAGATTTGATCTGGGTGAAATAAAAATAATCTTTATATTTTGCATTGGTAAGTAGAAAATTCTGAATTGTCTGCAAACGTTTTTAAAGAATAATTTTTAAATTTTGGAGGTAATTGCAATGGGAAAATTAAAGAGTTGTGATCCTTCTACAAGGAAAGCGATTCTTGAGCTTTTGGCAGCTTAATATGTCCTATAGAGCAATTGCATCTTAAATGAACTGTTCTGTAAAGAAAGTTTTCAATGCAATTAAGGATTTTCAAAACTTCGGGACTGCTGAAAATGTACCTCGTAAAAAACGGGCCACAGAGATACAACGCCAACTCTCGGTTGCATTCGATGCCCAGATAGGCCCACACACAATCAGAAGAAGATTGGTGGAAGTTGGGTTACATGGTCGTGTTTCTCGAAAGAAACCATTGGTATCGGCAAGGTAACGTAGACTAAGAATGGAGTTCCCAAGATTACACGCCAACTGGACAACAAACAAATGGAGTGACGAAACTAAAATAAATAGGATGGGCCAAGATGGTGCACGATATGTCCGAAGGCCAAAAGGAACAGTGTTCCACCCTAAATATGTTTTGCCAGTAATTAAGCATAGAGGCGGCTCGCTTAATGTTTGGGGTTGTTTCTCGTGGTGTGGAGTTGGCCCAATCCATCGAATCGATGGAACGCTGACAGCCGTTAAATACATTGACATTCTTAAGGAACGATTAGTGGATTGGGCTGGGCCGATGAAAACATGCCAGTGATATGTAAGTTTCAGCAAGACAAGAACCCCAAGTACACTGCTGGAAATACGAAACAGTTCTTTAGGGACCAATCGATAACAGTTCTGGAATGAGCATAAGTGCAGACCTAAATCCGATAGAGCATCTTTGGGCCGATGTTAAAAATGCTCTCAAATATAACATCAACAACGAAGCTGCTTGGAAGGCTATTATTTCATCAATGGAAGAAAGATGCCGGTAAGTTTTGAAGCAAAAAGGCTTCGCAACAAGGTATTAAAGATAAATGTAAGATATTATAAAGTAAGTATAATAAGATATGATTTTTCTTTTTGTTTCTAATTAGTTGTCCACCAATAAAAGCTCTTTTTTCGCAGAAACTACCATACGAAATAATTGTTATGTTTGGGAAACATTGTTTTAAGTTTAAAAAATATATTTTGAAAAAAAAATTATTTTTTAAAAGTGAATTCAATTTGTGTTTCTAATTAGTTGTCCACAGCTGTATGTCAACCTATGGAAAAGAACGGTCTGTATATGTGCCCTCAAACTCCATTCGCCCGCCTACATAATGGTGATGAAAATAATAAATATAGTTGAAAAATCGAACACATAAGTTTCATCATCAACTCGTCATCTTTTTTCAAAAAATCATGTTATGAAAATATATCTTTTCACACAAAGCAATAAAAAGCATAAAATAGATACAAGCAGGACCAACTCCTTCCCACATCCTTCATCATCATGCATGATGGAATAAACCACAAAAGTTTTCTGCGTCCAGATATGTTTCTTCTGATATTTTTTTGAAGCGCGTGTAGCATATTCATTTAAAAAATTCTTTTTTTTACAATCTCAATTAAACTCTCGGTGAGAATCGGTTTTGGGATTCTTTTGAAATGTTGCAAACATATTCTCACCCCTCAAACTGCCTTCTTTGAGGCTTCAGGGTTTCTGATTTTATTTAAAATAATATATATATAGAATTTTTCAATCAGAACAACAACAAAAATAAAACAGAAAATTGATACAAAAACACAAAAACACAAAAAGAAATACGAATAAGAATAATGAATAAAATAAATTGCAAAATTACTTGTGGAGCGCAATAATATGGAACAACTGCACGTATTTACCTTAAAGAATTGCGGAAATTGTCTCATGTATGCAGGTAGCATACACACTCTTTGACACATGATTCATACTTGTTTTATATATTAAACAAAATTATTTTATAAATTAACTAACTGCGTCCCCTGGCTTAATTATAAAACAAATTTGGTTAGAATAACATATTATATTGTATAGTAAGTCAACTTCAAAAGATTTTGAAACATTCTTTATTGGTGCGCCGCCGCCGCTAGTATTTGTCTTAGCGTGATGTTACACAGCCTATAGTTTTAATAAATAAATGGGATATCTAATACTGAAAAAAAATTTCAAATCGGACTTGTAGTTCCTGAGATAAGCGCGTTCAAACAAACAAACAAACAGAAAAACATGAAGAAAAAGAAAAAAGATGGTACTGAATAAATCGATGAGGAGTGTACACTAGTACATTTAATGGCTATGAATACATAGATATATGAATATTTTAATGTACTCATTTCGATTTTTTTTTCATTTGACGTCAGAGGAATACCACTAACATTTGTACAGTGTACACCTTCCCACATATACAGATAGTGATTCCAACATGGGAAGAAAATGAGAAAAAGGTATTAAGGTTGTCAATTTTGTACGTTGTTGTATAAACGCTAAATAGTTGTAAAAATATAATGTTCAATGAAAACCACAAAACAAATTGAAAAATTTCCATTCAATCAGTTTCTGTGGAATGTGTCAAGAACCTTATTGGAGACAGATGTTGTGCAGAAATTATTGAGCACACATACGTAAGTTGAAACAAATTGAATGAAAATCTTTAAACGAAAAAGTCCAATGGTATGAACAATTTTGTATATTTATGAGTTTCATTCTAACTGTCAATCACTATATTAGTTTTTTTTAATTTTCAAACTTTCTTCCAGATTCAGTCTGTTAATCTATTAGCAATTTCAATTCGTTTGTCGAAAAGCCAATCAAAATATTATTATGTCAGTCAATCATCATGTATGACTGACAGGCTAGCAATCTGTCACTATACAATTCTGACAGCCAGGCAGCGTATCAAACTATTTAGTTCTGAAAGTCTATTATTCTATTAGTCAGCTTATATCACTCTTCATATTTTTAGTTTGTCGAATTTTCATGTTATCAGTTTGTAGTTATTTACGTTGGACACTTTGAAAATGTCTCAGAGATACATTTAGTTTTTCATTTCTTCAGCCTATTAATCTTTCATTTTTCAAGCCGAGGAAATGACAGATTTGTTGTATTCTGTCAATGAGCCTATTCTGTAATTTCTTTCGTTGGACACTTTAAAAATTTCTCAGCGATGGTTTCAGATTTTCATTCCTTCAGTCTGTCAATTTTTCATTTCTCTTCCCGAACAAATAATAGATTTGTTTTCTGTCAATGAGCAAGTGTGTCGCTTTATCAATCAGATTGTAGTTTTATCAATTTGTCAGTCTATCATTTCTTTATAATATAATGAGAACGTATTTTGACAGTAAATCATCAGTGTGTTATTTATTCTATAAATGTGATTTGACATCTCTCAATCTTCTTTCTCATTCGTCTTATTTCAGCTTTTTATTTGAATTATATCATTCAACCAGCCTCTCGTACTTTAAAATTGTGTTCGTGTCCATCGTAAAACTCGAGCGATTTCTCAGTCTGTCATTTTTGTAAGTTTATCAGTTTGTCATTCAGTCAATCATTTTTAGTCTGATAAGGAAATTTTTGCAAACAATCAATAGCTTCTTTTGGTTTATTTTCAAACTTGTATGCCTTTCAATCCAGACTAAACGTAAAACCTAAAAAAAAAGAACTAAATATAGCAACCGGAAAAACCAAGTCTGGAAAACCTTTTAATGCAGTCGTCGTTTTTCGCGCGTCTATGTTGTGTACACACACTCCTGATGCAATCGCAATAAGCATCAAATCTAGGTAAGGGTATTTAAACAAGTCTAGATTTAGACGAGGGAATATTTTATTCCCCGCCCAATGCGACAGTCCCAGTCTCAGTTTCAATGCCATAACCCAGTTGAAATAGCAACCGCATATCCTTTTTGCTTCGTCGTCATCATTGCGTCGGTTGTTGGTTTTGTTGGTCGTTTGTCGCTGGTCGTCCATGTGTCGTATGTCTGGCAGTGATATAGCATCGCGGTGCAATTAATTTGTGCATTTAACTGAAGAGGTGACAAATCTTCATCAAGACCATTCATTTTTACTTCATTTTGGTTTAGGGAGGAAGCGTTGCTGGTCAAATGAATATTTTATTGTAACTTTTGGACTCTTTTGCCAGCAGCAATGTCTATGGCAATGGCGAGGCAATATGAATAACCAGATGGCTGATATTCCTGAGGGATTAAGGATATGATTGACGGACCGGACGGTCTGGTAATGGTCCGATCATGGTAGCCGCTTGAAAGAGTAATAAAGTGGGTGCTTTTAGATACTCGAAACAAAGTGATTTACGAAACTTAAAAAAAAAAAACAAATATCAGACAAACTTTTGCTTTGTATCCAATCTTTAAAAAAAGTAGACGAAAGGGTGTGTTTGATGTTCGACAGCAAAAACGAAAAAAATGTGTGTTCTTTGAATAACGTTCATAAATCCTCTTATTAAAACTTATCAATATAATCCGCCTTGAAAACGCACTTCCGAAACTTCTTTATACAAAATTGCAATATATCAATGCATATCTCTCTCTTTTCCTATAAGACGAAGTAATCTCCTCCCAACCAAGTTATAAGGTTTAAAAAGGTTATTGCAACAACTTTTATCCGTGCGTCGAATGGTGGTGGCGCGCGCGGGCGTGGCGACAAGAGTTATATCTATAGACAGAGTTTGTCTCAATTTGGTGTCACCTGCATTGAGTCACAAGCACGTACACTATTCCCTGAACCAATCTCAAGCCCTTTTGTGTCCAACTAAAAAAAAAAAAAAAACAAAGTTCGGAAACCTAAAAAAAGGGAATACTTTTCACACCATTTAAAGTTATGTTGAAAATGGCAAAAGTTATCCAAAATACTGCAACACATCTGCACCCACCCCATTAGCCTAAGAGTCGTTGCTGGGAATGGGTAGGTACAGTTGGAGAACCAAAAACCGGGACCAGCTTCGTACATATCCTTCATCCGTGCAGGATTTTTATCAGCAGAGAGTAATTCCCGATTAAAAAGTTTTTCTCACTTTTTCGGCTACCTCCTATCCTCCGTCCCCCATTGTTTCTTTTTCTTTCCTTCGACAAAAGTCCCGACCAGACCTGACGATGAACGGGAAAGATGGTATGGAAAATGTGTGAGAGTGTGTGCAGTAGGTATAGTGTAGCATTGCGCTTAACCTCTGAAACGTGACCATTTTGTTCGCACGCTTTTTTCGTGGCACGAAGCCGGGAAACGATTTAACTTTTCTTCCAATTTTAGTGTCTTCTTTTCTATGGCAGATGTAGTACGTGTATTTCTTTATACAGGTTCTTCGTATATGTGAATGTACCCTTAAGTCTGCAGACTTTGACCTGCAGGAAAATCAAGAGATTATACTTGGAATGAGGACATATCCCACAAAAGAAGTCGAAAAAAAGTCGTGGGGCTAGAGACGTGGAGCGTGAATGTTTCTGATAAAGTTTTGAAGTTTTTTTTTTCTTAGTCTATGTTTCTTCCAACCGCCAGAACCAAAAGAAATTCATTTTTCAGATCATGTGGATGAGCTACACCTATAAGTTCGTGAAAGTCTTCAAAGCCGAAAAAGGCTGATTCCGTAAAGAAGAGAAAAACTATAAGAAAGGGGATAGACCGACGACGACTGCACTGCCTCCGCCGCCGTTCGTTAAATAACACCTGAAAACGTGTCGCACGTAAACAAAAGCGTCGTATTTTTTCTACTTTCATCAGCTCTGATGAGATGAGGATGACCAAAGTGTTGGGGTTTTTGGAGTGCAAAAGTTAATTTTTTGTTTTGTTTTTGTTTAGGAATTGTGTTTGTATACCTATATTGCTTACCATTGCAAAGAAAGAGGTGGTAAAATGTCCAAATAATTGATCACAAAATAGCCAAGAAAATTCCAGTATAATTGGGGGGCTAATGCTTCAAAGGTTTAATCCTGGGATTAATACACAATGGAAAAGCAAAAAAGTTGTTAATTGGCTGTACGCGACCATGAAATGGAGACTTTTAGAGAAATTAGTGGTAAATTGTACCTACGTGTAGACGGCTTTGGAAGACAACGTTAAATGCTTCAATTCCTCTAAAAAAATGTGATTCAAACGAAATTTCAAAAATCTGGAAATAGCGGTCTGCTAAGGCTGAGGCGAATTGTTAAAATTGCGAAACGGGTCTGAACATGTTCAAACACCAAATTAAATTAAAATCTCTTTAAAGAAACTCCCTGATAAATGGCATAAGTTCGTTGATTTCTCTTGATAGGATAAAACTATTTATAAAAGTCACCCGTCTCGTAAAAAGTAAGCCGCTAAAAATGTGCGGTTTATAGAAAGAAGCGTTAGTTTATTAAAATAACGTAATTCACAATGTTAGCTGCAAGGTCAAATAAAAGAAGCTGAGTTGCGAACCACTTTTTTGATGTTATTATCTGTAAAATAGACACAAATTTTGAAGTCGATATCTCTGCCGGTTCTTGGGATAGGTTAAGTTAGGCTAAACCTAAAGTGGTTGTCCGTGATTGAGTAGGACACACTTAGGCCAGTTTAATGGCCCATTGTGATACCATTTGAATCTTGAGGCTTTCTTTTAAGCTCAATGAAACCAGTTTGAGTCCCTTACGAAACGTGAGAGACTGATTGTGTTATTATGATTGAGATAGTTATAGAAGAATTCTCCCAGGTAATTCTTGCGTTTTTTGAGCTAGAGCAGGGCATGTACAAAGGAGGTGAAGAACTTTTTCCTCCTCTTCCTCATCCAAACAGCTCCTGAAAAAGACATTTGAGAATACTCCTAGCACTCCTAGCGTGGTGTGCTTTCCTATTAGACAGTGCCCGGTTATGACACCGAATATCGAGCTTATATGCGATCTGCCTAAAGGTGGCAAGCACCTTGATCGCACGTGGTGATGTTATTCCACCTGATGTTTGCTTTCTTCATAGCTACTTGCATTAGCAATAGTTTACATGTAGCGATTGGTATGCCAGCATTAGCCAAACGTGGTTGTACTATACCATTTCTGGCAAGTTAATCTGCGTTACAATTACCTGGATTGTCTCATTCCAAAGGTAAATATTAAACTGTTGTGCCATCTCCATTAGAGATAATCGACAGTTGCACTGTTATAGAGTTTGTAGAGACAGAGTCTAGAGATGTGATAGCGGCCTGACGTTGATATAACGTTTTCTTAAAGCTATGACAAAACTTCTTTTATCGGCAAGAGTTCCGCCTGGAACACGCTACAATGATTGGGAAGGCAGAATTCTAGACTTAATTTCAGAGTACAGAGATCACATCTCCACAAACCCTCAATTTGTTTTTGATCCATCTGTTTAAAAGTGGAATGACTCGTCTTCCAGGAATGCCCTATCCTCCCAGAAAGATCTGGAAAGTATAGAAATTTATTTGCTAAGTATATCAAGAGGTGTTAGGTAGAGTAGGTTGTCCAGTGCCACAGATGGAGTCGTTCGAAGAGATCCGCTTATACATAGGCAAACTGAACGTTGGACTTTATTTAGTTTGTCGCGGTTTATAGCTATTTTTCAAGCAGTCCACCATACTGCCACACCGTACATTAAAATCGGTCTGATTACTGATGTGTATAACCAATGCGTCATTCGGGGTTGCAAGCCCCATTTATTATACCAACAGATTTTTTGGATGAAAAGAGAGCTACAGTAGCTTTTTTGGCTCTTTCTTGTACATTGCGTTTCCAATTTAGTTTTTTGTCTAAAATAAGACCCAGGTACTTAGCTTCGTCGGAGAACTTTAATTGGATTCCCTTAATATAGGAAGGGTTAACAAATGGAATTTTGTATTTTCTCGAAAATATGACTTAATCGGTTTTGGGTGGGCTAACACCCAGTCCACACCGATCGGCCCAAAGTATTAGTCTGTCTAAGGTATTTTGTAAGAGTTCTTTTAAGGTGTTAAGATGCTTTCCTGAAACCGCTATAGCAACGTCATCCATATGGGCAATCACTCTGAAACTCTCCGCATCCAGACCAGTTACGATTTTATTTACCACTAGGTTAATGAGGAGAGGGGATAGAACACCACCTTGCGGTGTCCCCCAGTTTTGAGTTAATTATTCTGCTAGTCAGCAATAAATGAATTAACTCCCCAAACGAACTCTCTACGTTCAGAGTTGTTAGTGCAGATGTGATTTCAGATGTGTCCATGTATAGTTAAAACCTAAGTGCTGCTATTATGGAGGGAGTATTTGATGGTGCGTGCTAGTGTGTGTAACTCCGTTTCCACCGATTTACCTTTACAGTAGGCATCTTGTATCAATACTAACACTTAAATGGATATCAATCAATATTTCAAAAGTCTTAAGAAGATATATAAAACTTGAACGAATTTGATTGATGCAAGGTGCGGTTGGAGAGCTATCAGGAAAGTGAGTATCCTGTGATAAGTTCTTGAGATAAGACCGACGAAAAATATAGACAAATCTCAAAAAACATTTGTTTTAGATTCTAAGGGCCCTGAAATGTCGAGAAATGGTAGAATTTTCAATTCGAAAAATCAATAACTTTCTACGGGAAGTTAACAACATTCTTATTAAAAGGCTTAAGTCAGTTGTATCATGGGAAAATACATTTAGTTAGTTGAAGACTGCTGCTAAAATAGTACTTAAAGTAAGTGATTTAAAAACGAACTCTCGTAACAAAAGGTTGGCCCGTTCAATCCGTTAATTTTATATAAGAACACAATTTTTTGAAGGAAGGAAGGAAGGAATTACAAATTTTCCAGTTATGCATACGTTCCATACAAATTTTGAAAAACTCCCTTTTATTTTTTTTCACTAGATTCCTAGACGCTCATATAAAAGATCAAAGCACAAGAATTCTATGAAAATAGAAAAGTTGTAAAATTTCATAGATGTTTTAATTTCCCTAGAAATGTGAAATTCCCAAAGAACTAGGTATCGTGTCCAAAATGTGTGTGTTCATATTTTCCCTTAAAATATTCTCATTTTTAAAATGTAACTTTCATAAAATATATGTATTAAGGTTATTTTGCTTCGTATTCAAACAAAAAAAAAAATGTCTCAATCATAAAAATTTCACTCCACCCTCTGCCAAAATTTTCTGTCAGGGGATACCAAGCCAAACACAAATAAATAAACAGAAAGAAACCGAAAATAATATCCCATCATAAAGTGTCAGTTTCGACATCAAAAAAATAAACTTCGGCCAACAATAAGTTAACTTGTCCTCATAAACTCCGCACACAGTACAGTTTAAGATAGGTAGCCCGCAACAGCGACACCTAGCGGTAAGCCCTTATTGCACTGGCAAGCTTACTTTTCATAAACTTGCTGTCCCTTGACATTGCTTTGACGCTTAGTTTTTGAAACTTACCAAAAGTGGTTTCATAAGAGTACCCTCACTCTTTCCAAAACTTCCCCGAGTGAGTTCCTCTTTCTAAGCTTCCAAGACCTAACAAATGCCAACTCATTTGTTAACCTTTGGTCATGGCCTTTTCTATCATAATTTGATTTTTCTTAGGGTACGAAGAACCAAACCCTAAGCATTATAGGATAAACCACAGCCACCACGAAACTCCCACTAGGGGGCCGTCCCATATATGATCACGACCTAAGTCATGGGGCTGCATCATATCCCGTGGTACCGTTTATAGCCTGGTCAGACTCATCACGACTTTGTTTCTTTGATAGTTCGGATCTAGGGAAGATAACCCTAGAAGTGACCGCTCAGTTTCATGTAGAGACACCAATCCACCAGCTTTATCTTTATTATTAACATCATTTTATTCTTTTAAAATGATTTCTTTATGGAGTCACTCCGAATTTTCATTTTTAACTTCATTTTAAACATCGACTTTACAATTGGAAGAGGTCGATTTTTTAGTTTCTTACTGATCTGCTCTGCGTGATTTTGTATAATTTTATCAGTAAGGTCTACCTCAGAACCCATTGAGGCAGGACGACGGTCCCTCGTTCCGCCGATCTTAAGATTTTTCAATCTCAAGATGGGAGAAACAATAACTTCTTGCGTTCGCTCACAAGTAGAGACCTTTATCAGTGCAATTCTCAGCGTGCCTTTTTTCAATTATAATTAATTGGACAGTATCGCCTCTTCATTGAACATACACTGAAGTCTCATTGCTTGTGCCCAGGGGCCCCCACGTGGAGGTGCAAGTAAGTACTTCTTTCTCCCAGATTATAGACAAGCATATAATATATATATTATTAGCTTCCCTACATCTACACGGGAGTCAGTTTGACCCCCTCCGCACACAGTACAATAAGACTGGCAAATTTGATGGAATGTTAACCTGATGAACCATCAAAAGACTCAAACAAAAAGAAACAGACCAAAGACGAACACAGCCGAGAGAGTGAGCCACTCCTGCTCCTCCTTGAAATTATTGTCTTCAAATATAATGGTGTCCGCATAAAAATTCCCTAGAAATTCTTTCGTCCTTTCTTATGGAGTTTCTGGTGATTTTCTTTCTTCTGTCTTATTTGTTGGAGTTTTCTTTTTCTTTTTCTGTTCGTCTATTCTTTTCTATAAAAATTCCAAAATTACCATAATTACAATTTTACATTCATTTGTCGCTGATAAAATAAAAAAAGTTTCCTCATCTTCGCAAAGGAGGAAAGTTGATGTAAGAACATGACAAAGAAGGTGGCGCTAGCTATTGGGATTATACTACATTGAGAGTGCCCTGCTATTTACATATATCTCATCTCTCACGCAATATTGAAGTGAGAGAAAAGCTGTTATACCTACAATGATTTTTATTTTTTGAAATTTTATTACACTTAATTTATGCTTCATAAAAATGTGACAAAACTTTTGAAGTATAGCATCTAGGGCTGTCAATCCCTAATAGTCTTGGGAGAACCTATACCTATTTTGTAATCGCAGGGTCCATTTTATTTGTGTGTGCTGATCTAAGGCTCGCAAAGAATAGAATAGAAGGCGTTAAACAGGTTCAGTCAACGAAGAGAAAATTATGATATAAAAATTGTGTTCCTTTTGACCAGGACCGTAGTCGGATTTTTTAAATGTAAAATTTCGACAAAAGCTAGGGAACTATTAACTTCCCATAAGATAAATGTCAAAATTTTCAATTCGACTATTGGACCGAATTGAAAATGTTAACATTTCTCGACGTTTTAAGGTCCCTAGGATCCAATTCAAAAGTTTTAGAGACATGTTCGTTTGGAATACCTTTTTTCGTCGTTTTTGATCAATAAAGAATAATGCACTTGCGTATTCCAAAAAGAAAGGCATAGGCGCATGAACTAATGGATTCTTAATGCACCAACCTAGAATGACATATATAAGGCAAATACACACCACGAACAAGCCTCGGATACGGACGAATTTACTGTTGGCAACCCAAACAAATTATTTAAGGACAACGAACTTCGTATAAGCACGTGAAATGCTTGATCCCCTACTAGAATACTTGCAGGCAAACAATTAGAGGAAGCCTTCGACTACTATCAAGTAGATATTACCGCCATCTAGGAAATGCGATGGGATGGGCCGAGCAAAAAGAGGATACAAGGCTACCGAGAAAACCAACAAGGTATACAGGTGTATCAACGAGTGCCACATGACCATTCGCATCAAGGCTTAATTCGGCAACATTACCCTAATATTCGCACATGCCCCCACAGAAGAAAAGGACGACATCACTAAGAAATATTCTTTAAGCTCTTAAGCAAAGAATATGAGCAGTTTCCTAGCAACAATATTAAAATTGTAATGTGAGATTTTAATTCAGGATTCAGGCGCATTGATTTCTTTTTCGGGGCAAAACATCATGGTAGCCAGTGTTGTTTTCCACACCTCAAAGCCCACAAAGGAACCACCAATAATTTGTTGTAGCCACAGGTAGCACTTCTAGATTCCAGACCTAAGGCTTAACAAGGAGAAAGTGGGAGAAGATACACCTTCAAACGGTTACAATTTCAAGAGATCGCCAAATCCTTCCTGGACCGAGTCACAAGTAGTATACACTTTCAAAGTTCTCTACCGCCAACACAAGGTATCGAAAACAAATGGCAACATTGCCAAGATGCATTTAGCGCAACTTTGGCTGCATTTGCCAGCAAACATTCCTCATCAAACCAGAGGTGTTTTGTTGGTTGCTGAAACCCAGCAATATCACAGGTAGGTGCTGGTTTTCAAATAGCAACCAACAAAAAACCTCTGGTTTGATGAGGAATGTCTGCAAGACATTGCAGCCTGATTGCCATATCTAAGCTGAAGTCTAACAGAGCCGTTGGGGCAGATGGTTTTACTGCCGAGCTTTTTAAAGCAGTTGGAGATAATTTGATGAGGATTACACACCATGGTCCGAAGAAAGCTTGCCCGATGATTGGAACCTCAGTATTGTTTGCTCGATACTGAAAAAAGGAGAGCCTCTTAACTTCGGCAACTATATAGATGAATAAATATCCTTAACATCGTATACAAAATTTTCTCTGCCGTAATATGTGAACGTCAAAGTTGATGATTCATCAACAACCTGATAGGAACTTATCAGTGAAGCTACACTACTTTTGTCGTAGAGTTTCAAGTCCTTCCCAAACTACGCTCCTACCCCACCAAAGGGAAATCAAAGATGGTAAGGTGTTTAAAAAAGGTAAAATAAAATAAAAAATTGAATTTTATAAAACTGCTGGAGTTCGAAACAAAGTGGAATTTTGTTATATTTTTATTTTGTATATTTTTGTTGTCAGATTTGGTTAAGTAAATAAGTAGGTAGACGAACGACGATGCGACGCGACGTACGAGTAAGGAATCGAGAAGAACCCAACGTACAGTACCTACCTACCTACCTACTCACTCTTGCATTATTAATAAAAGAAAAACTTTTCGTATTTAAGTTATACGACTTGAATGACAAAACATAACGAATTCGCCAAAAATGATTGAGGATTAGATTACTTTGTAAATATTGGTATGAAGTCGTAATTCACCAAATAAAAAGTTACAAAAGCCAATTGTGAGGTTTTTCTCAAATAATTGTTTTTTCCTTGTTTTTCTTTATTGTGGGTTTTATAAATTGAATTCATAAGTTAATGATTTTCATGATTTTATTTTTAAAAGTCTTAAGCTGTATGGAAATTTATTTTCAAAGAAAAAATAAACTAACCTTATTTATCGGGAAAATGCATACCTACTACAAGCTTTTGAAAGACGTAAGTAGGTACTTTTAATTTCAAAGTTTGCTAATGCTATCAAAAGAAATATTGATGTAGGTATATGTAAAGGGTGTCCCAAAATTAACGCAAGATTTGAATTTGCCGCCATTTGTGCAGTGAAGTGTTGGCAACCCTGAAAAAAAAAGCAATTTGACCGCTAACAGTATAGGGTTATTAAAAATGGAGCGTTACACGATAGAACAACGTGTCTTCATTATTAAAGAATATTTCAAAAATAGTGAAAGCTTGGCGGCTGCAGTTCGAAAATTTCATACAAAATATGGTCGGAATAGTGTTTTAACTTCGTCAACTGTGAAGAGATTAATTGAAAAATTCATGGAGACTGGATCCGTTGGAGACGCCAAACACACTGGTCGTCCAAAAACAAGCCGTTCAAATGTGAATGTCGAAGCAGTGCGTGAGAGTGTTGCTGACAATCCAGGAACCTCAATTCGACGTCGTGGACAAGAATTGCAAATTTCAAGAACTTCTCTACAGCGTATACTCACCAAAGATCTGTGTCTTCATGCTTACAAAATTCAATTAACACAACAATTGAAGCCTAATGACCATGGACAGAGAAGAGAGTTCGTTGAATGGATTATTGAACATCAACAAATGGACCCTGATTTTTCGAGCAAAATCATCCTAAGCGATGAAGCACATTTTCATCTTGATGGCTTTGTCATTCGCCAAAATTGCCGCATTTGGGGTTCGGAGAACCCACATGTGATTGTCGAAAAACAAATGCATCCACAACGCGTGACTGTATGGTGTGGATTTTGGGCTGGAGGCATAATTAGGCCATATTTTTTTGAAAATGATGCTGGTCAAGCAGTGACTGTTACTGGTGCTCGATATCGCGACATGATTACACAGTTCTTTCTGCCAAAATTGGATGATATTGATGTGTCCAATATGTGGTTTCAACAAGACGGTGCCACATGTCATACAGCCCGTGGAAAAATTCAATTACTACATGAGACATTTCCAGGTAGTGTACTCTCTCGTTTCGGTGATCAAAATTGGCCTCCTAGATCGTGTGATTTAACACCATTAGACTTCTTTTTATGGGGTTATTTGAAATCACAAGTCTATGTCAACAAACCCCCAACCACCCGTGCATTAAAGGAGGAGATTCAACGCTGCATCAACGAAATTCAGCCACATTTATGCTGAATGGTCATGGAAAATTTCAACAAAAGAGTGCGCATGTGCATGCAAAGCCGTGGAGGCCATTTGTCCGATGTGTTATTCCATACATAACCCTATCCTATGTACTTTACGAATCAATAAAAATATAACTATCAAAAGACTAAAAACGGCGTTTTCTATTTAATTCAAATCTTGCGTTAATTTTGGGACACCTTTTATGTAAAGTGGAAAATCATAAAATTTTCCTGAAAATCATTTCAAAATTATAAAAGTGTGGGATTCTTTGAAATATATCACAGACACAAATTTATATTTTTCATGCCGTACATAAAGGGTATTTTTTTAGAGGTAGAAAACAAAATAGAATATTTTTTAAATTGACATTAAAAGTATAAAAAAGATAATCTTCTGGTATTATAATTTAAATATGATTTTTGGCATATGAATGTCACGGTTGGATCGGGCGTAGTCTAATCTAGAGGCCCACCTTTCCTTGAAATTTTCCAAAATTTGTGTCAATATATAAAAAATAACAAAAGTCCTCCACGTGGTCAATATTTTCGGGCTTATCGTCGCAGACTAAAGACTCCAAAAATCCCTTAAAAAAATAGTGAATTGGGTCAGTAACGTGAAGCTATACAATCACCAAACGTTTGCTTCAATAAATAAAATTATTGCACGAGCTGTGAAGCATATTGCCCTTTCTTTTTAAAACCAAAGCTGCGACATAATATTATAGTTGTTCAATTGATGTATACGAAGAAGTGAGTTATCATGGCTTTATATCGGTCACCGTTGACTGTAACGTTCTGGCCAGCATCGTTCTTAGTTTAAATTGATTTAAGGGTGGCGTCTAAACATACACTTGAGGATTATCATAATACATTCTATTAATGTTAAAATGCTAAAACAAACTACATATTACTCGTATATATTCACTTCATCGACTTAGTTTTGCAATTTTTGTTTAGTCTTCGTAATAGATATATCTGATGGCCATGAAAGCGTTGATAACCACTGGAATATCCCTTGTAAATAAAAGCTTCAAGGTTGGCCCTGAACACATCCTTGTGGTACAACGGTTCTATTTTCATTAGTTCCGAGTACTTTCGACGTACCGTACTATAAAGAATATGTTCGTAATATACGAATTCAGTATTTTGTAGTACTGCTGGGAAGGTCTCTATGCAAGTCCAATCGCCTACAAGTTCCTTTTCTCCAAATCTTTAATTCGTTGCAATTGTTCGTCGTTGAATGTTTATTTCTAAATCCAAATTGATGGTTTGGATGGATGGAATACGTCTTTTTTTCTTCTATTATTTTACTGAGACGTGGTATACGCGATATTGGTCTGTACGATGATGTTTCTCTGTTGGTGGCTTACCTTGTTTTGGTAAAATAATGAATTTTGCAATTCTCCAATAATATAATACTCTCTAAGTTTGAAGCATGTGTTTATTAAAAATTGGAATTTTTACAAGGCTATTGAAGGTATTCCTTCCATAATCTGAGCAAAAGATTGGTGATTCTTTGTTAGATGACGTATGTTGACATATAACATTTGTCGTTCTTATAAACTGCTGTAGTTGATAGGAATATTTTAAAGACATGGGCTTAATTTTCAGCAAAGAGATCAGCTATTGGTTTGAGTTTCGTATAGGTACATTAACCGTTTTAAGATTTTGCTGTTGAGTTTTGTGTATTCGGTAAAAGCATCTATCTTCAGACTTTTTAATAATTTACATCATGTTCGGATTCATTGAACTTAGGATTCCTTTTTCTATTATTACTGGAGTATGAAGTACGAGTTGAAGATATATAGTACTTATCATGGATAAGTCTCCATGATACCTATATGATTTCTTTTAATACCTTTAACTACGAAAAATTTTATAAATTGTAGTATTTTCTTATAATCTAATGACCAATATGTTCGCAAGACAGAAGTTCGCAATTGTATTTGTGACCTGCTTGCTATAGTCGTTTACCCTTTGAGTGTGTTTAGCATTAAAGTCGTCACCAATAAGAAAGTTATGTGCTAACAAATTTAGGAAACCATTAATTAACAATTAAATCAAACTTGTTTTACTTGACCTATTATTCAAAAAGTAATCTACATATCCTTAAATAAAATCGACTTGAGTTCCACAAAATTTGTTCACACTTCATTGAAATTGGATTTCCCTTCATATATCACAAACAAGTTTACTTTAAATGAATAAAACTGATACTTTCCACAGAGTGTTCTAGTTTTGAACTTCCCATAGGAAGTTATTGTAATCGGTCCGATTTGTCGAATTGAAAATTTTGACATTTCTCGACGGCGACGTTTCAAGGTCAAGGCCCCTAGAGTCTAAATAAAAGATTTTTAGAGAGATGTCTGTACGTGCGTGTGTACGTACGTTTGTACGTTGGCAAGGTTTTTTTCGTCGTCCATAGCTCAAGAACCAGTAGAGCTTTCGACTCCAAATAAATATTGTTATACAGATAATAATGCAGAAAGTTGCAGAAAGGACTCTCAAAAAAATGCGTCGGTAGTTTTTTTACCATAGCAATTTAAATAAAAGTCAAAATTTAACCCTAAATATCTCACGAACAAATAACGCTGGAGACTTGAATTAAATTATATAATATATATTGTACCCTGATACAAAACAAATATATTTTTGGAAATTAATCAATTTATAAATTAAAAAAAAAAAAACTGAAAAAAAAATACTTGTCACCTCGAAAACTTTACGAACAAAAAATGATTTTATCTCCAAAATAATTGTGTGCAACGAAGACTAACGTTTTTAACATCTGGTAAAATTTTGAGAAAATTGGAATTGCCAGTTTTTTTTATGCAAAAGAAAAACGTAAAAAAGTATTACTCAGAGTTCGTAAAAATTGATTTTCGACTTTTCAAAAATTCGTGAATATGTCTTCAAACTAATTGTTTAATAAGAAATATTGTTTTCAACATTCCATAAAATTTTGAGAAAAATCGAATTGACAGTTTTTTTTACAAAAAATAAAAAACAAATAAAAAACATTACTAAAAGTTGGTAAAAATTGATTATCGACTCAAATAACCTTTCAAAAATTTAGGAGTATGGCTTCAAACTAATTTTGTCTTATAAGAAATATTGTTTTCAACATTCAACAAATATATTTTCAAAAATGTAAGATTATGGCTTTAAACTAATTTTATCTTTTAGGAAATATTGTTTTAAATATTCGGTAAAATTTTGAAAATAAAAAAAAAACCTAAAAAAATCAATACTAATAGTTGGTAAAAATTGACTTTCGGCTCAAATATCTTTTCAAAAAATTGAGAATATGGCTTTAAACTAATTGTCTTATAAGAAATATTGTTTTCAACATTCCATAAAATTTTTTTGGTTTCCACATCCAGTAATTTTTTATAAAAATCCAACAGTCAGTTTTTTCAAAAAAAAAAAAATAGAATCTACAAAAAATAGTACGCAAAAAAAAATTGATGTTTAGTTCTCGATATCTCGTGAACAATAGAAGGTATTGACTTCAAATTCGTTTCATTCATCCAATTTGTATTTATTTATATAAGAAATAAAAATTTTAAGAAATGCTTTACTAAAATTGGTAAACATTGGTTTTCGACTAAAAATCTCGTTAACTAAAATAGATTTTGAAATCAAACTATTTTATCATATGTAAAATATTGTTGGTAATTTAATTTTTTTTAAATAATTCAGCTGACAACTTTTTTTTAACAAAACTCGAAAACCTACAATCGTTTAAGCAACACAAATCAACAGAACAAGATGGAAAGTTATCTGTGTGGGAGTGTCTTTTTTGTATTTTTGGTTTGAGTAGACTGAAGCGAAAAAAGTGTCTACATTTAAATTATTGTATTCCTAAGAAGAAATTATGGAACATAGAATTTTTACCAAACAGATCCACAATTTTTCACGTGGATTATTTTTCAAGTAATAGAAGAAAGGATTTAAGTAATCCTCAACAATTCCCCTTCAAAATTAGTTGTGCAACGTACTTCATACATAAATTGCTCGTTTCGCAAATTAGGTTATACCACGGTTCTTTAGTTGTTAAATTTTGATGCAGTGTGCATTTATAATTCTTAAAGTTGTATCCATAAATTTAAGTTACTTCTTCTCGATTCCATATTCAAGAAAGAAAAGAAAAAGACAACAACTGTCCCAACACTTTTCGAATCGATTGGACAAAAGACAAAATAAAAAATAAAAAACAGCGTTTCAGGGATTTATGGAATATTTCAAAAGATTTGCACCCCGCTTATACCTACCTACACAGGACTATCTACTTCCTCTTTATTTTTCCTTAAAGCTAATTCTCAAAGCTTTAAATCTCAACTTCTATCCTTATAGATCATCCCTCTGTGTTTTGTTGTAGTTGTTTTTTCTTCTTCTTCTTCATCTGTATGTATGTCTGTCTGTCTGCATTTTTAGGAGTGCGAAAGTAAATTTTCATTTTTCTCTTATTGCTTTGCTATATTTTTTATGTTGCGTACCTATATACTTTTGTAAGTCTGTAGGTATGAATATTATTTAGAAAATGGACCGTTATCCGTTTCACAAAATCCGATATCCTTCTCTATGAATGTATTTTGTAACGTTTTGAAGAAGAAAAGTTGAATCTGCTTTTTCTGCGTTGCCTTCTTCTGCTACTGCTACTCCATTCCGATCCCCACACAACCATATCCATTGATACCCATTAGGACTTTAAAATGCGAATTCATTGAAATGGAATAGAATTTTAACGGAGAGATATGTAGGTTGGTATAGAAAGCAAGCTGGGATTTGGAAATGGGGTAAATTGGAGGATGGGGGTCCTTTGGGCATATCTGGATCTGGAACAAGTCTAAATGTTTTTTGGATTCACAGAGGATTTACTACAAATTCGGGCACAGAAGTTCGAAAACAAGCGACAACGAGGTAGACGAAAGACGTAGAAACTAAGGCAAACATTTTTATTTTTCACGCGAGAAAAGTGTGAAGTGATGGCAATGGAAAAATTAACATATTATCGTTTGTAGGTAGCTTGAAAGAAAAAAATAAGACTTATCTGGTGTAAGCAGAATTATTCTGGAAGGGAAAAGGATAATGTAGTCGACCAACAAGCTGATGAATCTATATCTGTACATACGAGTATATATAAAAATACCAACAGAATATAAGTACAAACACAGCCCTAGAGTATAGATACGAGTACGTTGTTCCTAAGTTGGTAGGGAAATAATTTTTCGAACAACTTTAAGACAAGGATAGCGCTGAAATGCGCCAACACAAGGACATTCTAATGCTGAAACAAATTTTTCCATACGTTTTGCGCAATATTCTTTGGATTATAACACTCCACTTTTCTAAAGTGATTTTGGTGCACTTTGTTGGATTATTTTATAGGAAAAATAGTTTTATTAAATTGCATGTATTTTAAGATTTAAGCTATTGTTATATTAAGAAATTTATATTTTCTCAAAAATGGGGTAAAAAAATGTCAATTCCAAACAAAACGAAGGTAAAAACTTCGACTTTTGGGTTGATTTTACTTGCGACACATATAAGAACTATGTGGCAGTCATTGCATTCTTAAAAAAGTCAAGATTTTAATCAAAGATTTACGATGGTACAGAAGTCGTAGAAAGTGGGTCTGGAGATTTTGTTCATCTGTCTGTCTTCACCTCTATAAAGTCTAAGTTATTGGGTCGATTGAGTTCAAAATTGGATTATCAGGTCTTAGGCAGCTTTGCTTAAGGTCTTTTAATAAATTGTTAAGACCAAGCATAACAGTAATCCTCTCAAAAACAACATTATGCAGATTTTTTGAAATTTTCTTTAAATTTGTATTTTCTTAACTTGGCTTCTTTCAATATAAATATACGGGTGTGTATAACTCCAGAATGGTACTTTCCATAGAACCTATTTTTACCATCTTCAAAGTTTTATTCAAAGACTTCAAACTAAATAAGATTTTTCCGTAAAATGTTAAAAACAATTATTGCTTTAAGATAAGATTAGTCTTCAGCTAATATCTTTAATTGTATATATATGCTTTAAATTTCCTGATATGGTTCATTCGCCTCTAGTTTTTCAACTATAGAATGATACCTACTATTTTTTTTCTAAATAAATATTTATGTTAACATTATTAAAATTGTACATAGAGAATGGAATGAAAATAAATAATTTAAAAAAAAAAAAAAAAAATTGTTGCTAAGATATTCGAGTCAAAAAATCAATTTTTAAAACTTTCAGTAGTATTTTTCTTAGGTTTTCATTTTTTGTAAGAAAAACTGAAACTTTTTCTAAAAATTGTATCCAATGTTAAAATCTTTGTTCTTCGATACATTAAGTTATTTAAGAGGTAATCACCCTTATTGCGGTAGTCGTTGAACGACATATCAAAACACGACATAAGAATTTGAAATTACGTATGGCGTTTAATATCAATTGGCGTTTTTGTTTATGTGGAATGCATTCATTTAGTCAATGGCGGATCCAGGGGGGGGGGGGGGGTCGTAGGGGTCATGAAAAAATTTCATCTATAGATTTATTAGTAATTTAACGACATTCACCAAAAAGTGGTTTGCTGTCAAAAACAACTAAAATTTTTGTTTTCACTCAATTTAGAATTTGAAAAAAACTTTAGTAATGCTTTAAATTATTTTCATGAAAATTGTTTCTAAGAAAAAGAGCAAATATTCAGGTTCTTAAGAAGAAATCCTGAATAAGAGATCATCAATTTTATATTAAGTTGCCTTTAAATTCCTTAAACTAGCCTTCAATTTTATTATTACATTTTTTTGACACACATACATAAATAGTGAACATGAAGGTTTTTAATCCTAGCTTTTCCTTCAATTATATTTGTATTTGTAAAAAACTACTTATTAAAAAAACTCATCATTTGGCAGTAGTAAGATAGCGTATGTCAATCTCTGTAAATTATGCAATATTGCAATTTTGGCTACAATAAAAACTATACATACTGAAGTGATTTTTACTCGCGACATATAACTATATGGTAAGTTTTGCATTAGTAAACAATTTCGAACTAGAGCTTGTAATCAAATATGACATTACGAAGGTAGAGAAGTCGAAAAAAGTGGAAACCCTGATTCCGTCCGTCTGTCTGTCTTTCCTGGCTCCTACAGTCCAAACAATTGTGTTGATTGAAATAAAAGTTTTCAGCCCATTAGCATAAGGCGTTTTTTTTTTTCATTTTATTAACACGAAAAATAACAGCAGTACAAATTTTTTGGTTAAAACATTTGATTTTTCTAAAAATTTCTCTAAATTTTGTGTTCTTAGTTTGGCTTCTTTCTACAAGAAAGACATATTTTGGTATTGCTCCAGAAGGGTACCCCTCAAAAACCTTTATTTTGTTTTTAAGTTTTCTCAAGAACTAATGGACCGATTTCAATAATCTTCTCTTTCTGTGCAAGCTCTTTTTGATGATCAAATGATCAAATTGATGATGATTTTTTATGATCAAAAATGTATTTTTTTTTTTTGATTTTTAAAAAAAAATATTAATTTTGTTTACAAAATTCGATATCTCAGAAAGGGATCAACATTTTTTGACGAAATTTAAATGTAAAATGTACATATATTTATAAGCTCTTTATTTAGTGCTGACCAAAAATATTTTTAAGACAAAATTTAAAATTTAAAATGATTTTCGAAAAAAAAAAGTTAATCTAGATTTTTTGAAGAATAAAATGGCATTTTAATTTTTGAGAAAAACTTATTTTGCAGGTACATTTTTAAATCTTAAAATATAGGAAATATTTTTAAACAGACTTTTTGGAAGAAATTAGCAAGTTCTAACGACCCAGTCGTGTATTTTATTCATTTCAAAATTGGTTTTCTGTTGAATACAAAAGATCTTAAAAGATCTTAAAAAATTAAATAAATCTACTTTTGAAGTGAATTTCCTTTGGATGCTCTAGAACTAATATTTAAACACGAATTTCAATAATATAAATGTCACAAAAACAGCAAAAGTGACGCTTTTGTTAAACTAATGGCTTATTGAAAAACATAATAAACGTTTCATATTTATTGATATAAAAGCTTTGAATCTCTTGAGATTTGAAGTGAAAAGAGATTCTGAAACGTTTAATTTGTGAGTGCCACACAAACGTTTCTTCCCAACTTATTTGTTCACCTTAATTTATTTTAATTTAATTTTTTAGAGAAATTATGTACTCAAATGCACCTATGTACATATGTATATCCTCAAATTCAAGAACCAAGCATTTTTTTCTCTACAATTTTTAAGTTTTGTTGACTTCTTTAAGGTCAAAATACGAGTAAGCAGACTGATAGCGATAGTAATAATAGACTCCCGAAAATTGAGTTCGATAAAACTTCGTCAAAAAAGCCCGACATTTCTTCATATCAGATCCTCTCTCATTTTCTGGATTTTTGAATTCTTTAGCGTTCTTAGCATAAATAGAAATGGATACAAGAAAAGTATATTTTATTTTTGGAAAAAAAGCTACGTTTCAAAACAATTTCTAACATTTCTGCGTGAAATGCAGCAAAAACACTCTAAACCATTGTGTTTTAGCTCTAAAATATGGCACATTTATAAAACTTTTGGAATCTATGAATGCTTTCATATGTAGGGAGTCATACAAATTAAATAGTTAAACCATTTGCTGGACAACAGTGTTCTAAAATAATTTGATAACTAAAGTTGCCATTTTAGCAATTGAAATGTGTAAAGGTTAGGTTAATATACTCGTACACATTATGTTATTTCAATTTTGTTAGCCTCCCTTACAAAAAATTAAAGAACATTTTTAAGCGGTGAGTAAAAACTCATCTAAGTGTGTGACCCCCCCCTGATGAAAAGTCTGGATCCGCCCTTGCATTTAGTGACATTTGTCTTAATGCAGTTATTTTTCGTATTATGTAAGTCGTTTTGAAAACAACAACGTCTCTTAAAAAGCCAAATTTCGAAGTTCACAAAATTGCAAACAACACGGAGCTTAAATTAATCTCAAAATGTACATACATAGGTTTTCTTCTTTTGTTTTTTGTAATTGTTATACAAAGTTTTTTTAGGGTAAAAGTTACGAGTCAAAAACAAATGAAACGCCTTGTTGAGCTGATGGAGGCAAATAAAAACCTCGCAAAAAATTTTAAAATAGGTGCAATCGCAAATCAAGAAACAAAGTTGGGGTGGGAGTCCTTGGCAAAGGAGCTAAATTGCATTGGACCACCCACCCGAAATGGAAAGGAATGGCAGAAAGTAAGAAATTGTTAAACTTTTGATTAAAGAAATAAAATGCTTTTTTAGGTTTGGTTTGACGCCAAATTCAAGGTCAAACAAAAGCTAATATTCAACAAAAAAGAGATCGAAGCCACAGGTGGAGGAGGTTTCAAACAAAATTGTTTGAATGACGTTGAGGAAGCGATTGCAAGACTTTTGTCGTTGCATGATATTGTTAATCCAACCGGATATGTGGCAGGTGGTTCATATGATTTTGCGTCTCATAAACTGGTTCTCTGTTCGTCCACACCAACCAAAGGAATCATCGCTTCAACTTTAAACGACGCCGACGATCTAATTTCGGGGCGCTGGCTGAAACTGAAATTCTAAATGAATCAAATGTCAATGAATCGACGCCCAAAGCTGCTCAACTTTCTGCACCTACATCACCACATGTAAACATTGAAGAGGACTTAAGAGATGCGAGACAAAAAACACCAAACGCACCAAAAGAAAATGTTTTCCAAAAGCTTTTGGAAAAACAAACTGTGGTTCAAGTGGAATTGTTCACAGATATAAGAAATTCTTTGAACAACATAGAAATCAAACTTACAGAAAATGTTAGTTCATTTAAAGAAATAAAGAATTCTATGAAAAATATGAATGACCATTTGAAAGAGAGTGCCAGATTTCAAAGGAAAAATTTTAAAATATTCGGTACTGAGACAGAACGTCTCTCAGGAAAATTACTTTCCATCAAGTTTAAAATATATAGAAAAGCTTCTTTATTGAGTCGGAAATACATTTTAAACCTGGAAAATAGTTTAAATATTGAAGTTCCAGTAAAAATTTTGTGAGCACAACTACGAGTACTTTGAATCAGGCAAATCCATTGGGTTAGCTGTGGATCGAATCCATCGCTTTTGCAAAACTAAATCTTTCTTTCTTCGTTTTTCCTCTTGCTGCTCGTCGTCCTCACTGCTGCTCCATGAAAAATAGCTGGCCACACTATACATTCTTTTAAGAATTTGTATTTGTAAACAAAAATTTCACAAAATAACAAAAACAAAATTAAATTAATTAAAATGTCTGTTTCAAAATGTCAGCTGTTTAAGTGGATTGCATTTGGAACTTAATAGCGACGAGGAGTCTGGCGTTTAAGCTACGCAATACCGATTTAAAAATGACACTACTACAAAAACGACAATTGGCGTTTTAGTAAAACGACTATCGCAATAAGGGTGAATATCATTTTTTGTTCGCAAAGTATTCGAAGTGAAAAACATTTGTTTGTATTCATAGTGACGCCAACTTCATCTTAGGCAGCAGTCGGAGAGATCGGAGCGATTGGTTTGATGATCAATGTAACCAAGCGACTAAACGTAAGAATGCTGCATACCGAGCAATGCAACAATCTCGTTCATCTATCCTACAAGACCGGATAGCCCCATACGTGAAAACCATAATCGGCAAATATTAATGTGGTTTCAGACAATAGATTAGATTCAAGAATTCAGCATCCCAACATACCATCTGAATTATGAGAAAATATAGAATCTCAAAAAAACTGATGTACGATGACCATGACGAACGTTTCAAGCCAAGTAAAGGTATCCGGAATGTTATCCAGACCCGTCAACTTTTTAAATGGGCTCCGACAAGGGGATGGGCTGGCCTGCCTCTTCTTCAACCTGGAATTGGAGAAAGCATTCCGAGACTCTGAAACATCTACCAGAGGGGGGACAATTGTCACCAAGTCCACACAGCTACTGGCTTAAGATGACATTGATATTTTTTTTTTTTTTGGCCGAGACAGCGGCCAAAGTTTAATCATTCACTTACCTTAAGTCAATAGTAGCTCCCGATAAAAAAAAGTCTTGCGTAGAATAGATGGCTCCATTTGTGATAAGTGAAAATTCCAGAGGAGGTATAACGACGATTGATATGAAATACGAGTATACCACGAAGCTGATATAGCAGTAAAGATAAAGCTTAATAGACCTACTGGAAAGTCATTTGAGGTAGGATTTATTGTAGAAGATAGCGGGGAAGACCATGCCTCTACTGGAAGGATGGCGTAGACTAGGAAGCCCAGAGCCTTAGCGTGCGCCAATAACCGGGAAAGTTGGAGAAGCATGTTGAACGAGGCCCTGACCGAATCCCGGTTGCGTTAACGATGACGAAGACATTGGCCATGAACAGAACATGGAGTAAGTAAACAAATAAGTGAAAAAATTGTTAATTCTTTTGATTTATAAAACAAACCAGGGGTCAACCAAATTGTTGAATGTCGAAAACAATATTTTGTTTGAGATAAAAATACTTTGAAGCCAATATTTTTAAATTTTGAAAACATATTTGAGTCGAAAGTAAATTACAATAACTTCCTATGGGAAGTTAATAACTTCCTTAAGGGGGTATTCTAGTGTAGAGACATGAATTTCGCCCGGTTTTTGAAGCGTTGTATAAAGGAAACAAAAAATATTTTTACTATCAATTTTTTTATCATTTGTTAATTGATTTGTTGTTCATACATAAAAAAATTAATAAAAAAAATTAAAATTAACAAAGTTACAATCAGTCAAAGTAGGGGGTCTAAATAAAAGAGGGTGTCCTGGCGTGCATCCTACCAACCCTCCTGGTGATCTGAAAAACAAAAACCAGACGGATTCTTAATTATTATAGATCTCGCTATTGTTTCACCCTTGGGTAAGTTAAAAAAAAAAAAAACTTTTTAACAAAATGGCAGCAGTTTGAAAAAAAAATGTTCTTGTTGCATATTTTTCAACAATTCCGAATTTTTTAAAAATACTAAATGAGAAGTTATATTTTTGGGCAAGGACCACACGATAAAGAGATGTATAAAGAACATCCTCTCCAAATTTGAAGTAAATCGGTCTATTAGAACTCGATATGTCCTTACCGCCAGCTCGAAAAAAGTAGTTTCGAGAAAAACGCGTTCAGAGTTTTAAGACAAATTTTCAATTGTACTTATAGAATGATACAGAATACGTACATATAATTATAACTTCAAAAATAAACACGTTGTCAGAGCTAGCACTTCCACTCAGAATAAAATTTGCCACAAAAGTAACTTAAAATGAAACTAAAAGGACAAAGCAGTTTCTATGACCTTCAAAACCAGTTTCTATGAACTTCAATTAACTTGTGAAATAATGGGAATATTAAAAAATCCTTTTAAACGCATATTCTTGAATGTCTAAACTTTGGAAATATGAAAAAAAAAATTTTTGATTTTTTCAAAATTCTACACTAGAATACCCCCTTAAGAAGTTGAAAAAAGTCGGGTGTTGAGGTGTTTAAGTACCATAAATAATTGATCAATACAGTAATATACGAGCTTTAAGCTTTAACTTCTACTGCTATTACTTCAAAAGCAATAATATTTTTCTTAATTTGAGTAGCACAAAGTTTCGAGTTGCCCAGTTTCTATATACTAATCTATTTGTTTAAGTCTTGTAGAATTTTTAATATTCTTAATTTTGTATGTATACGTTTTAGGTTTGTGGTCCATAAAGTTCTTGTTATAATTGCAAACTAACGAGAATCTCAACGAAATTGAATATAAACGTATTCTTTTTTTAACTACCAATAACTTCCCTTTTGGCTTTTACAACCCTTAATTATGAGTAATTGCGTTAAATTCGTCTAAGTAAGAAAGTACTTAGATATATTTTTATAATCTACAATCTCCTAATCCCAATATCCCCTCATAGACCATTAATACTAATTCCATTTTATCTTCATATATTACCTACTTATTTTCTCTCTATATCTATACCTAAATATCTATATAATTTGCTACTTAGGCAAGAATTTTTCCACATCATTTATTTCCACTTAGAATTCAATGGACCAACAGTAAATGCCTTTCAGATAGATATGAAGCAACACGGCCCTTCCTATATGTACATCCATCGCTCGGCATAAAAATGGGGAAACAAGAAAATATGGATATGTGTGTATAGGATTGTGTGCAAAAGAAAATTCTCAAGAATTTTCAACACTCCATTGGTCGAGTTCGAGTTCACATAAAATCCAAATTAAATTCAAAATTAATAATAATTGAATTGTATGTCATCATCATCATCATCGTGCGTCGTCAAGACTCAAGAGACGAGAAGGAAGGACACTGCATTTTTGTCCAAACAAACATTTCTGTATGCATTCTCTGTTTCATATTCATTATACCACTCGACAGGACACAGAGACGATAATCAAATTTTCCCAACACACAAAAATCCATCACATTCACAATACAGAGTACCTCTTCTTCTTCTCCACACTAAGAGCAAAAGATTGCTGTCTGGAACGAGTCCTGAGAAGAAAGTGGCGAAAAAAGTCAAAGAAGAGAGAAAAAATAAAAACAAACAACAACAGTTCGTTTCTTGAACGTTTATCCTGCAATCATTGCAATGTTTTGTGTGGTTGGGCATGAGAAGCAGAAAAGTGCATATGACAAAGAAAAAAAGGACCCAACAACCGAACTGACTACGTGATGGCATTTTCCATTCAATAGTTCGGTATTCTGTTGGTTGGTTAGGTGTTGGGTGGGGTTGTTGTTGCACGAGGCACGAGCACGACACAGAGCCCAGACGACACACTCGTTTTTAGTATCCGTTATCCTGTCAGTAGTTTATACATAGCTATGTATGTAGGGTAGGTGTTCGATTCAATGAAAATGAAAAGTGGAAAATTGTTATCGACTTCATTGAAGATAGAGGTGTGCTTCGATTCGATTCGATCCGTGTGTGTTATCACACTGTAGTCACACAGAGTCGCATATATAGGCACACATAAAAACCTGATGACATGTTTGGACTTTGGAAAATCCTTCTTTGGATGTGACTATGATTCTGTGTGTGGTTGTTTGCATAGTCTCTGAGTGGTCTTCCACACACAACATCCTGACCCTGGTCGGATTTCTGAAGCGTTACCAAATTGATAGTCATTGGAGGAGTTCAAGGCATTCTTCAGGGAGCCTGTATCCTTTTCGTTTGTTCGTGGTTTGATATAGCTTCTCTTAAAATGAATGATGAAAATAAGAAAAATTCTGAAAGAGTAGCGGTGTGGTAATGAAAGGAAAGATTTTCATCTTATTGAGGGCTTAATTTCGTAATGGAGATCTTTTCTTGAAGGATCTCTTGCTTTTGAATGCAAAAACAGTGGCACTTAAAGGAGTTAATCTACACTAATATTATAAAGAAGAAAGATTTGTATTTTTGTATGTAACGAATAAACTCAAAAAGTACTGGACCGGTTTTAATAATTCTTTTTTCATTAGAAAGCTACATTATCACTGAGTAACATAGGCTATATTTAGTACTAGATTACTTTAAAAATCTTTAGAAATTCCTATTAAAACCAACCAAAGGTGTAAAAAAATTAGCCATAAAATGTCTTTCATCGCATACGCTGCGAAGAGTATTAATGATATAGGACAAAAAAATGTTTTCTAATTTATTGATTCATGGTTGTTTTAATTAGCATGTTTATAACTTAAATATCTGTACATATTTATGTCTACCAGTGCGAAGCCGGGACGGGCCGCTAGTATTAAATAACTGAATACTTTTCTCTTGAAGCGCGAATGCACAAGATGCAGTGCTAAAATTAATTTAGTAGTAAAATAAGCACAATTTTGAACAATCATGATGAGTGGGATGTTTCAAAAAAGGTCTATTGTTTCTTTCAATAATTTGGCGTCCAACCACATTTCCAATATTATTTTAAAAAAATCTATTTACAACACGCTTTTATACGTCGAATAATTATTATTAGTGTTGTACCCGTGGCATGATGTTTAGTGCGTTGGACTGTCATGCGATACGTCTTGGGTTCCTGCCTGTGCCACCTAAAGTTTTTTTACGGGTACTTCCTCTTGCGAGGAATTGACAAATTCTCCAAGAGTAATTCTTGCCATATAAAAGTGCTTTCTCAAATTAGCCGTTCGTTTTGAAATACAGAATTTTGAAAACAGAAAACTTTTTTTAAGAAAACATCATAATAATTTTTAATTAGCATAATGTTCTAATATACATACTTCCCTTGAACAATAACATTGTCATAAAGTAAAATTACAGAATTTCTACCCAGCCTATCACAAATTATCTTTCGGTTGGTCTATTGCCTCAACCAAGCCTACAAACAAGATGTGGTTTTCACTATAATACAGAGCTCTCGTTTCGGAAAAATTCGTCAAAAATTAAAATTCAGAATTTCGATCTAGCCCACCACAAATTATCTTTCGATTGGTCTATTTCTTCAACCAAGCGTCCAAACAAGATACGCTTTTCACTATAATACAAAGCATCGACCGACTATCAACTGCACCAGACTAATTGATCTGTCAAAACTTACAGTATTATGAGATACAGTATTTTGACAACACAGCATTTTGAGACACAGTATTTTAAATTTACAGTATTTTTAAATACAGAATATTAACCAGACAGTATCGTACAGTATCATACAGAATTTTGACCATACAGTATTTTAAAATACAGCATTTCGACCCGCTCCCTTCAAAATCAAAATTCTGGTTAGTGAAAAATCTGTATAAACAAAATTCTTAATGTAAAAGTCTGGAAGCCAAAATGTTATGTTTCAAAATGCTATCAGAAAAAAGTAAGTACTTTTTGACATTATTAAAACGATTTTTCTTTGTACACGCTTTCGTAGTACAACAGTTTTTCAAAACTAAATATTTTTTGAGAATAAGAAATCATCATTATAAGAGAATCACATGTTTTAAATTCCTTTGAATAGATGTGAAGTTTTTGTGTTGTTGTTAGCTGTTAGTTTTTAAGTCACTTTTGTACGAACATATCAATTTTTTGACTTTTGACTTTTGCTTCTTCTTTTAGAATGTGATTTTTAAATTTAAAAAATAACAGTTGCTCTGTCAAAATCACATTATATAAGGATGCAATATTCTCTGATGATAAATTTGGAGATACAACATTCTATACAGTGTTGGAAAAAATAATAGAAACAAGTGTCTTCATCACATTCGATACACAATGTTTTTTTTTGCAATTAAGTCTTTTGTCGTTAATCTTTTTATATTTTAATTGTACCTAATAATGCACTCAAATGAAAAAATTGTTTTGTGGAAACAACTATTTGTTTTCACTTAACGGTAAAAAGTTCGAGGCCAATGTTAATTTCGTCCGAAAAAAATAATAGAAACAACCTAGTTTAATTGTTATTCTAACGTAAGGATCCATTTTTTGTATGCAAATAGGCGTTTTGAGTTTGTTTATAAGTTTTTCAGGTGTTTTATATTCCATACTAAACAACATTTTTAAAAGTCATCTATAATTTTAATAAATAGGGGCCGTGGATTACATTATACTCCCTTTGAACGCGAAGTGATGAAAAAACTAAGACAAGCTGGAAAAACCATGGTTAAAATTGCAAAAATTATAAACTGTACAAAACCTTACATTCACGCCTAAAGAAGAAACAAAATGAAGAAAAAGATAAATTTCTTCGCGTTTTGGTACACTATTGGTAAGAATATGTAAAAAGAAACCATTTCTTTCTTTAAGAAAATTCAAAAATTAATTAAACGGATAAGTGACAGCTAGAACAATAAGAAACCAACTTATAGAAGCAAGTCTTCCTGGTAGAAGTCCACGAAAAATTGAATTTTTTAACCAAGCAAAACATTAAACAAAGACTTTCCTTAGCAAAAAAATCACTTACACCGTTTTTATTGGAATAACGTTTTGTGGTCGGATGAAACAAAGATCAATTTGTTTACTTCCAATGGAAAAATGTGAGAAGGCCAAAAGACAGGAAGTTTAACTAAAAATACACAAAGAAGACAGTGAAGCACGGTGTTGGGAACTTAATGATTTGAGGGTACTTTTCAGTATCTGGTGTAGGTCCAATATTTTGAATCAAAGATAAGATGTGCGATGTGGATTATGTCCACATCTTAAATTTAGTTATGCTCACATTAACTGAAGAGGAGGTGCCAATCAAATGGGAGTTCATGCAGGATAATGACCCCAAGCAGCCCTTAAAATTTGCTAACAAATACTTACAACAGAACAAAATCAATGTTATCGAATGGCCATCAAAATCCCCCGGCCTAAGCCCAATTGACCACTTATGGGCATCCTAAAGCGAAGGATCGGAGATTCTAAAACCAAAAAAAAGACGAGTTGTGGTCGAAAATTCAAAAGGAATGGTACTCATACATACTCCTAGAGACATGTGCCGAATTGGAGAATTCGATGGGGCGAACAGTGGAGGCAGTTATCAATAATAAGAGTGCCATTACTAAATACTTAAAGAATTTGACATACTTTTATCGTTAAGTTACTTTTTCGCTACAAAGAGAGTAATAATTTTGCTTCTGTTATTTTTTCCAGGAGGAAGCAACATAATAATCACAAGTCTGTTTTTTATCATTATTTCCCAATACTATATTTAAAAAAAAAATTGTTGTATTTAAGTAATAAATTATTAAAAATCTATCTATGTATATAGTTTTTATTTTCCTACTCTTTACAAATACCTTTTTATGTGTTTAAAAGAATGAACTCGAAGCTTATTATTTTTTCCAACACTGTATAAGTATATATACAAGAGTTTTGTTCATACACCATTTTGGTATACAGTATTCTAAGTATACAGTGTTTTCAAACACATAGAGGCTAACTCCAGCCGAAAGACCCAATTTGTGCGTACTTTTTGCAACAAGTGGGGACGTACATACATACGTCGTACAGTGTTAGACAGAGAATTAGCACAAAATAAAATATAGATTTCAAATAAGCCAAATTATTATTTTAATATTTTGTATTGTTTTTGAAACAGAATTTATGGGAAAATGTTTTATTCAATGATGAACAAACTTAATACAAAAAAATAATAATTCAAGAAAATAGCAACAACAAAAATCCTTAAATATTGTTGGTTAGTGCAACAAAAGGTGGTCACAGAATTAGCAAAATTAATAAATTAAATACTTTGTTTTTACTAAAAACATCTTGTGTTCATTAATTTTGTGTTGGTCTTCTTTAATAGTTTCCTAAAGGTCTTGTAAATTTGTTGGTTTCTTCAATCTGATATTCCACTTCATTGATTATGGTCGTAAGTTACAAAAAAATTACTGGCATTGTAAACTTATTTTCTTGACCGTTTTTCGATTTTTTGAAGTGTGTTTTGTTATTTTTTATCGTTATTACAATCTTTTTGAACTCAGGTGTACAAGATTGTTGTTGGTCCATCTAATCAAATAATACTCAAAATTGTACAAACCTCTAGAAAAACTTACTTTAAATTTTAGCAATGGCTATCTAATCTTCTGGAATTAAAAACAAGCATGTGTAAATAACTGTTAATTTCCAAAGATCACAGGTTGATAGTGTGGAAAGTTTGTAAGAAATACTTTTGCGAACTGGTAAAAGGATTTTTTTACTAAAATAAAGTATTATGTGCTAATTCTCTGTCCAACACTGTATTTCAGCAATATTGATCCGAATATTGTCTTCCAAGGCGTTAATGGTAATATGCTTATCTGCGTATACAAAAGACTTCACATAACACTAAAAAAAACAGCGCTGTTAAATCACTCGATCTTGTAAGTCACACCATGGAGTCATGTGGTCAAAATTTGCATTGCTTTCACGGGGATGCCTTCAATAAGGCATACCCTTTTAAACTGACCTAACACATAATTAAGAGAAATTAACTCTTCCAACCATTTTTGGGGTGGACTTGAATTTGTGGCCAGGAACAAAGTCCTTTTGAAATTACAGGTGTTAGTTTAGAGGCTTTGATAACCATACTTCGAGGTTTTGATGATGCCTCTATCGCAACAATGAAGGTCAGTAACCTTATCATATAATACACTCCACCAAACCATTACGTGATCTCTCTGCACTTTGGATACCATTTGCGGAGCTTCTTTCAAATAACGAGGACAAATTTGGCCATTCTGCTTTTTTAATTTGTCTTCAACCGTAAACAAATTGTTTCTATATTTTTCCTCGCGTACCGTTTTAGCTGTTTTTTCGACTACCGTTCTCTATTTTTATTATGCTCCTTTGTAAGTTAATATATGACGTAACCATCAGAATTTCAATAAAGTGAACACTCTCTTTGGTGAGTATCGGGAAAATTGATTTCGAACATTTTTAATGAATTAAAAAACATACCCGATTAGGGTTAGTAATGGCTAATTTACTTCTGACCATTCGTTAACAATTACTGAGCTCTTATTTTCATCCACATTATTTCTTGCAAATAGCTATAGTCCTATATGTCGGAAGTGGAAGTTCTGAAAAAAGCTTAAACACTCAGTACAAACCACTTTAAGTGTTGAAGCATTTGTGAGGAAAAACTCGTTGGCATTGTAAACGTAAAGCTTTCAGTTTGAGAATTAATTTACATTTGCGTAAGTTAACCAATGCCCAAGGTATTTAATTAAATATATTAAACACTTAAACAATTTGCATAATAAATTAGTATAGCAGTTGATACAATTTTCGTTTTTTTTTTTTTAGTCACCAAATTAGAAAGCTTTTTGAGCACCTGATGAATTTAAAGTGTTGAGTTAATTATTGTCTAAAACGCAAAATGTTACACCTTTTTTTTGCAATTCTTGTTAGTGTTTCAAACACTTCCGCAAAAGCAACTAATATTCCTTCGGAAGCTATCAAATTAGCTATATCAAGCTCATTCAATGGAAAAATAAATCTTCTCTACGTTAATATGCTAATAATTTTCAACGAGAGCAATGTCATCTTCACTGATATGTTAGATGATATTTTAAACGAAAAATGGGAGTTTCAACTACAAATCGATGTGAACAACGAAGGATATCAGACAGTGGGTGAATATAATCTTTGGTTCATAGATTCTTATGAATCATTTACGTAAGTTAAGTTTATTTGAAAAACAAAAATGAGTTCATCATGAATTTCTTTTAAGATTTCTTGAGCCGTTAATACGTGAACATGGAGGCGATGATCCAGTTTTTTATTTGGTCTTCTTGAAAACTCCAAAAAATTCCTATTATTTGGTTGAGAGGCTTCTGACTGATATGGCTCTCTTGAGTGTTGTTAACGTAAATATCGTCATAGAAGACAATGCATCCAATGAAGTTATATTCTATACATACTTCCCTTATCGAGCAACACAATGCCATTTCACAGAACCTCTTGAACTTTTGCGATTCCACAATTTTTCGACGATAGCACCTCAAGACTTCTATCCACCAAAAGCTAATAATCTGCAGGGATGTGCACTCAAAATTGCTACACGCAATCCCACCTTCTTTAGAGGTGTTAAGCAATATTATGGTCTACCGGAAGTTGGAGGCTTAGAGATTGCATTAATTGACGAATTGTCAAGAAGAATGAATTTCAAAATTCAACTAATAGAAAGATTCATATATGAAAAAGTTCTTTTTTTAGAAAATGGCACGAGTTTTGGAGGATACAAATTAGTAAGAACGTATGTTTCCTATATTGGCTATAGCCTAATAAATTTTGTATACTCTAGATTCTAGATAATGAAGCAGACATTATGATTGGCTTCTACAAACATGGACCATTACAAGACCATTATGTAACTCCAAGTCAAACCTATTTCTTTAACTGGGTAGCAATAGCTCTATGGCGACCTTCTTACACGTTTCGGAAGTTTTCATGGCTTTTTATTCCATTTCAAGTTAAAACATGGGGTTGGTTTCTGGCCGTTTTGATTTCAGCAACAATTGGTGTATTTATCGTTAAGAAAATGCCATTTTTAGTGAAATTCCTGCACCTCAGTCCGTATCGATCGAAGTTGACAAATGTTGCATCAATGGCACTTGGCTTATCAATTGAATACTTGCCTGTAACAAATTTTGTAAGACTCTGTTTCGTTATCTGGAGCATTGGAACTTTGACCATTCGAGCGACGTATGAGGGCAAACTCTTTGATTCGTATAGAAGTCTGACAGGGGCTAGGACCCCTTTGACAGTGCGACAGCTTTTAGCTCAAAATTACACCATTTACTCACAGTTCACATATGCATTTGTGCTCAACGAACTTGGAGGCATTGGAAGCTTTAGCTATCAAAGGTTGCCAACGAAAAAGGTTCTTAGCAACCGAACTCAAAACAATGCTGTCATAAGTTCTTTCGTCTATATGTATGAGGTTTATGACCCGGAAGAATTGGAAAACATGATAATTGAACCTTTATTTTATGAACATGTTTGTTTGTTTATGAAGAAACATTCGGTTTTGGCTTCGAAAGTCAATGATATCATATTTCGAATGGAAGAAGCTGGCCTATTTAATAGTTGGAGAGAACACTATGAGGTTTTGAAGACAATACATTTCTCTTTGCATAAGGATAATGTTCGTGAACCTGGACCAATAGCTTTAAATCAGTTCGCATACACTTTGCTTATGTTTGCTATTCCAATTGGTATTAGTATTGTGGTTTTTGTAATCGAGATGAATTGGAAGAAAATTGAACAAAAATTTGCTGAAATAAAGTTTAGATGTTAGCAAAAAGCAAGAAAAAGTGTCTATTTTAGTTAACTGTGACATTAGAAGAAGTAGAGGAAAGGCTGAATGACTTAAACTAAAATTTTAAGCGGGAAATTCATGTTAATAAGAAGAAGGGTTGATAATTCCGTAGATAAGAAGAAATGAGAAGATTCAAAAACAATTGCAAAATTTCAACTTTGCTTTTCCAATGAAATGAAAGATTTGCACGCAATGCGAATAATTTATAAACAGAGAGCCCTTAAGCATTTCAAAAACCTTTTCAATTCTTTTGGGGCAGAAGCTAAACAACCGATATTTTGCCAAAGACTTTCCAAAACGTCCCAATCGGATTTCTAAACACAAACAAAAATTCCCTAATCTTAAAACCAAGCCAAAAAATTGTAAAGAGTTCTCAAAACGGAAACAGTATTTTCTTTCGCCCAATCAGCGACTTCCCTTCGGTAAGTAGCCTCAGCCAAGCCACCCAGTAGATGTACTACTATATGTACCTAACTTACTGAAGTACCTAAATCTATTCCCAATTTAACGGGGCGACCACACAAGAACCAATATTTTCAACACCCCAATGTTTGTGTGCATTTTGTAAACCCCTCAGGGTGTTGTGTATCAACGGAACATAAATATCTTGATCCAAGATCCGCAAACTTCAAAAAATAAAACAAGCTAAAGCCCCTCCTCTCTTCAGGCGGAACGAAAGAATTACAAGTTCGCTGTCCTTTCTCATATAGGTTATAGGTATAGTAGAAGAGTCGTTGCCATCGTGTCCTCATCGCAACCGTCGCTCGTCGCGTCGCTAGTAGTCGTCATCGACCTTTTGTTCCATGAAACGGAGGCGGAAGTCCATGTTTTTCTTTTGCAAATCTGAACAGTGTGGTGGGGTGGTGGTTCGGTGGTGCTGGAACTGGTGCTACAACCGATGCTGTAGCGGCTGCTGGGAGGAAACAAAAAATCAAAAGGATAAAAAAAGAGAGTCGGAAACAAACGGAAGCTTTTGGTTACGGATGCGGTTTCTAGGGTGGATTTAGCACGTTGTCGGGAATCGATTTTCGGTACTTCATACTGATTTTTTTTTCTGTTTTGTTTTGGTTCTTATCCAGTTTCTTGGGAATTCGGTTATTTAAGGATTTTAAAGAGAAAAAGGAAAACCTATATAGTACCTAGCATATTGATATCTCAGAAAGAAATCACCCAATGTATTGTGTTTTGTATGCTTCGGGGTTTTTCTGGGAATTGATAAAGTTTTATTTTCCCGCGAAAAATGTCTCGAGTTGGAAGATATTTATTTTTATTTATATTTTGTAACAATAAGAATAACAAAATGAGAATTGAAATTATTCAAACTTCACCTTTGACGTTTGACAGCTTTTATTTCAGAAATAACTTCATTAGAAATGTCACCCCACTCGAATTAAATAAATTTACTAATACTACTTACATACTTATGTATATGTCAAGAAATTCAATTCTTCAGCCATAGAAGTATTTTAAATAAGCATTTTACATACATTCATAAAGTATAAGGTTATAAAAATGAATTGCATTTATTTTTAAGGATTCCATTGAATATTTTCACGGGAAATTTTCAATTCCAAATTCCATCAGTTTCTATTAAAAAACCAAAGTTAGTTTTAACTTCTCCGAAGTGTTGAATTCCGAAATTTCGTTATTCTTTAATATTCTAAAGTATTTGGTCAGAAGAGTAAAGATAAGGCAAAGTGGGTGTATTGGATGAGTGTTAGGGACACTATAGTTAAAATGAACTTGAAAAATTCATCCAAAATTTGTTTTTTCTTGCTCCCCCATACTTAAACTTTATTAATATGAAATTTGTCTATATTTTATTCAAAAAGAGTTGAATTCTATAGAAATTTGACTGTTGTCTCAAGAATATTCTCTGAATGTGGGCAATTTTGAACCTTCATATTCACAATCTTATTTTCAGATAAAAAATATAATTAAGATCTATTTTGTTTGATCCAAATAAAAAAAAAGTCTTAAATCAATTAAAAATGCAAACCATATTTTGTGCAATTATTTTTCCAGTATTAAATATGAAATTATCAATTTAGTTATTCAATTAAAAAAAAAAAAAGAAAAGAGGCTGGGATGCAACCCACACTGATAACTTTCCATTCCGTCTGTCGATTTGTTTTGCTTAAAAGGTTTGTAGGGTTTCGTCTTTTGTTAAAAAAGTTCTAAGTTGAATTATTCTAAAAAAATTAAAAATTACCAACAATATTTTGCATTTGATGAAATACTCGTAGTTTGATTTCAAAATCTATTTTTGTAAACGAGATTTTCAGTCGAAAACCAATTTTTACCAATTTTAGTAGCATTTCTTAAAAACTTTTATTTCTTATACAAATACAAATTGGATGAATGAAACTAATTCGAAGTCAATATCTTCTATTGTTCACGAGATATCGAGAACCGAGCATCAATTTTTATCAATTTTGCGTACTGTCGAAAACATTATTTTCTGTGAGATAAAATTAGTTTGAAGCCAATATTTATAATTTTCGAAAAGATATTTGAGTCGAAAGTAAATTTTTACCAAGTTTAAGTATTGTTTTTTTTTTAAGTTTTCATTTTTTGTAAAAAAATGTCCATTCGATTTTTCTCAAAATTTTACCGAATGTTTACAACAATATATCTTATAAGACAAAATTAGTTTAAAGCCATAATCTTAAATTGTTGCAAAGATATTTGGGTCGAAATCAATTTTTACCAACTTTTCGTAATGTGTTTTTTTAGATTTTTATTTTTTATAAAAAAAACTGACAATTCGACTTTTCTCAAAATTACGACATGTTAAAAACGTTATTTTTTATTGCACAAAATTGTTTTGGAGATAAAATAATTTGTTGTTCGTAAAATTTTCGAGATGACAAATATTTTTTTTTTAGATTTAAAAAAAAAAAAAAACAGTTAATAATTGGATTTTTTTCCAAAAATATATTTGTTTGGTATCGCGTTACAATAGATAGTATACAATTTAATTCAAAAAAAAAAAGTCTCTAGAGTTATTGGTTCGCGAGATATTTAGGGTTAACCAAAATTTTAAATTTTTTTTAAATTGCTATGGTAAAAAAACCACCCACTCAATTCTATTGAGAGTCGTTTCTTCATTTTTATTAGCATTTTTTGTAAATTTTTCATACTAAAAATCAATTTTAAGAAACAAATCTCTGGAACAATTTAGAAGAGCCCCGGGACAATTGGGAACAAGTTTTGGAATTTTGAATTTCGGAAAAGGGGGGCCAGAATGTGGTTAACAGAATGGTAGGTATACTGTTCAGTTTTATTTGGACTTAATATCTTTATTTTTGAACATATTTGAATGAAATTTAGGAACAATTTGATCTGAGTGATTATGCATATAAAAATATTTTTTAAATGTGGTTGTTTTTTAAAGGGGGGGTTGGTGATATTCTTTTTGAATTTAGGCATAATCATTATTAATTTCATAGAGTCGGAATCTTAAAGACCTTTTGGTCTTTGCTGAAAGAATACAGCTTTGGCTTTTAATTTTTTTCAAGGGGGGCACTAGAAAGTGGAAATATTATTTTTTCGGTTTTGTGCGCCTTTAGCTATATTTGCTTATGGTTTTGGACGAAATTTGGACACGAACTGGTTGAAGTATGGTTTGACTTGGAACATTTTTTGATTTTTGAAAAGGTGAGCTAAAATAATTTTTACAAAATAAAAAAACATCTAGATTTTTTTGGAAAGATCGATCATCAGCGTAAATAATAGGTTATAAGCCAAGTTTTGGTTGCTGTACATGTGCTTAAACACGTTTTATTAAACAAATTCGGGGCAATATCTTTTAAAATATACATTTCACGACTCTAAGTTTTTGGAACAATGGTTAGAACACTTTTTAGAATTTAAAAAAAAATATAAAAAGTTGGAATTTCGAAAAATGGGAGGCTAGAATTTTTTAAAATTTTGCCCATATCTCTTTAAATTTTGGATCATAGAAGTCCAACAATTTGGAACAATGTTCAGAACAACTAGAACAACCTGGAACAATTTTCAAAAAATCGATTTTCGAAAAAGGGGGGCTAGGTCAAAAACAGTTTGTGGGGTCTAAAACCTCCATTTTTGGGTATTTTTCAAAAACAACTTTGGATCAATGCCGTACAAACTTAGGACAACTTTCCAAAATTGGAAAATGGAAAAAGGGGGGCTAACTTCACGCACTCCGATGTTAAGCTTCTGTAATTATTATTTATTATTCATTCATTAAAATCTGACAGAAATTGTGAAAGCTATGAGTTTTTTTTTAAAGAATCTTCTTGAAAGTGATATTTTGTGAAATCCAATCTAAGCTGCATAATGAATATTGGGGTGGTTAGACTTAGACAACACTAGAGGCACTATTTTTCAAAAGCCTATCCAATTACTATAGCATTTGCTGATGACATTGACATAATCGGAAGAACTCAGCGTGATGTCAATGGGACTTTAGTGAGTATTGAAACAGAGGTGGCAAAAGTTTGTTTACGGTAAATGAGGGCAACACAAATTACATGTTGCTCTGCTTTAAGTTGCAGAAGGATGGCTTATGACAAAAGCGAATGAAAGCACCTTGGGTCGTTTCTAGAAAAAAGTTATTCGCGTGATCTACAGGCTATACAGCTACGGAGACTTAGCCGGAAGGAGGTAGACCGCGGACAAGGTGGCGCACTCACCCATCTTGGAGTTCGCAACTGGAGACATACCATCTAGGGACCGAGCTAGATTCTTGGAGTGCGCAACTGAAGACATACCATCTAGGGACCGAGCTAGACGTAGAAGTTTGTTGGAATGAAGCGCCACTATAAGTAGGTAAGAACTTTCAAATCTTCTTTTTTGTAAGACTAAGAAAGTCGTAACAATACAGATAAAATTCACTAGAAGAATGAATAAACACTTGCCGTTTCTGCCATTTGAATGCAATTAAACCTTAGACTGATGATAAGAACCTAAGAATTAGGACTTCTTTAATTTTATGTATGGAAAATATTAGGTCTCCCTATTTTTTTTTGTAGGGAGTTAACAAGTTATGATTATTGTAAAGAGGATTAATCTAAAACCCTGGTGATTTTATAACCCCTGTTATTTCTTAACTTAGTTTATTTTTTGACTCAGTTAATTTTTTATACCAGGCAATTTTTAAACCCGTTTTCATACCCGGTTATTTTTTAACAAAGGTATACCCTGGATTTTGTATGACAAAGGTTATTTTGTAGGCCAGGTTAATTTACTTTATTACCCAGGTTATTTTATAACCCAGGTTATTTTCAATACCCATGTTATTTTTCAACCAGGTTAACAATGCATATTTTATGACCAAGGTTATTTTGTAGCCCAGTCTTATTTACAACCCAGGTAATTCTGCTCACTGTTAACGAAAACTTAAAATCTTCTCAAAAACTCCTTACTTGTTCTTTTTTTGGATTCGATTTCTGAATTATTGTTTGTCAAAGTAGATTACAAAAACAAAGAAAAAAGACTTGCCTTGAAAATTAGAACTAGGTCCATACAACGCCGCCGCGCCGCCGCACAGTGCGTCGATCGTATGGGGAAAGTGGACAAAATTCTATTTTCCGTAGTAAAGTTGATTTTTAGTAGCAAAATTATTTTAAATGCAATAATCAATGAGTTTCTCCAAAATTCGTGTCATATTTACGCCCCCTGCCACGCCCACTTCTGAATATCGATTATATCTCAAGATCGACTTGAACAATTTGATTGAAAATTAGGGATTTAATTTTGTAGCTAAGTTTAGAAGCACAAAAAAAGTCATGTCCACCAACTGACACGCCCACTGTTAAAGATTTTGTTACAACATACACTGTCCAAAAATATATTTTTAAAAACTTTAAAACAAAACCAAAAGACAAGAAAAATAAAAACAAAACATAAATATTTCAAACATATACATATGTATGTATGTGTGTATTTATTTAAATTACAATTATTTAAGAATCCGCGTCAGATTGTTCAATATCTTCAAAACTAGAAGTAAAAAAAGGCGAAGAGGTATCAATGCCTTCGCTTGTTTGGAGGTATCGAGCAATTTCTTCTTGACATTTCTTACATAATCTCAGCTCTTTTTTTCTAAGATTAGAAATTAAAGGATCGGACCTGAGAAGCAAGATCGTCAAAATTTCCTGGTTAGTGTTAAAACGGGATGACTTTCTTGCGTGACCAAGCCGATTTTTTCGGAATTCTTAACGTGTTGCTTCAAGCGCTTCTTTGGACAGTAAACCAATTGAAATTTCGAAAGACGATATAATGTCTGGCCCATGAATTAAAAGTTTATGCACACTTATTGGCATGTCGTACCAACTGTAAAGCTCTAAATATAATTCCCTTACTTCAGCGAGTAATACAGATAATTGACTTATATCAACAGTTAGTCCTGAAGCCAAAACTCTCAAGACTATTGAAAATTTGTATATAAGCCGTTCATCAATTCCTGTAATTTCCGCTGTTAACTATGAGTTCTTGAAAAATCTCCTTGCTGTATTGCCATCATTTGTCGAACCGAAATCAGGCTTAGGCTTGTCGATATTAAGACACAACTGTGTTTTTAACATGGTTTGAATTTGTTTTTTTTTTTTTCATCAAACACTTTCTTGTTTTCGGAGTCTTTTTCAACTCGACAAGCATTCGAAGCACTGAATGAAGAGTGAATAAACCAAATCGGAAATTTTCTTCAATTACTGGTTTTTCATGCGCTTGCACCAAATTCATTTCCTTAGGAGTTGCTCCACAAAGAAAAAATTTTGATGCACAATTGGTGTTTGATAAAATGTTACATATGCTCCCATCGACCATCGCAAATATCAACTTAAATGAAATGTTTAAACTTTAGCCGTTTTTGGTTATGGTCTTGGGAGTGGGTTGTTCTAAAAAAAGGAAAAAAAAATAAAATATCTTTGCTACATGTTTCCTTGTTTCCTCATTTCTTACAAGTTCTGGGCATTTCTTAATGATTATGAACTTTTAATAGGACGGCAAAACATAGTAGAAGAACATCTAAGATTTTTCCATAACTCAACACCGGTAGTTTCTTCAACCAATTTTAAAGGTGATAATGCTATCAAAAAAAGATACTCATCCGTGTTTTTCGAATCGGAAAAAACTTGTTTATATTGGCTATGACCGGAACTTCCGTCCAAGCCCCATTTAGATGTGAGAATGGCATGTGTGTCGCCCTTTACTTCAGACATATCGGCAATACATTCAACAGTTTTTTCGAGAAGTTCCTGAAGGTCAACAGAGGCAGTGGTTTCCGAAACTTCTCTTTTTTCGGAAGCATTTGCTTTTTGAAATTTCTCAACTTACTATATAAACTAGGAAATAAATCCTTATGAAAATAGTTAACTACAGGTCTCAATATATTATATTTTTTTCGGAAAGATCAAGATCTAAGTAAAGTGCTAACATATCTTTAAGTGGTAATGTTTTTTTCCATCTTACAAGAATCAACTCTAATACCAGAGGAATGTTCGGAAACTTCCGCAGTGAATCTCAGCTCTTCAGATGAATCGGAGACTAAAAGATTCACAATTCTTCTTTTTTTCGTCTTTATTGACGCATCTTAAAATGGAGCTTGAGGTCTGCCCCGACTAGTTTATGGTCCATCATTAGACGATGTACTCTGTAAGTGATTTAAAATGCTGACAGGAAGTGTAAAATTGTTATTAAACCAAGCCTCGTGTCGCTTCTTGAAACGAGTATGATTCCTTGAACATAGCTTCCATTTCCGTTCCAAGTTTCTATCAAAGTTTTTAATTTTGGACCTTAAATTATTTTTTATTGTAACGGGACAATTATTTACTCTTAAGTCAGTCAAAATTGAAGTTAAAATATTTTCAATTCTCGATTTTTTAACGAAAGAAATCCATTTTTCATACATTTGTTGATTTTTAATGGTTGGACTTTGACCTTCAAAAAGTTGAATATTTTAAAGGTTAGCAAATATTAGCAAAAAGCTTTTGCATTTTTGCGAAGAAGAATAATAGGACAATGCAATGACATTAAACATTCTGCTACAGCTTGCTACAGTCTTTTTAAAAGCTTAACCAAAGTGAAAAAATGCCTTAAAAATAAACTTTTTTTCAATAATTCATCTAACTTACAAATTATTTCAAAAACCAAATATAATTAGTCATACCAGCTCTAAATGAATCCATTATTAATAACCACTGTCCAAAAAAAATTCCTTCTATTACTTTTCTTTCACCAGCTAAATCACTTTGCACAAAATCGCGTTTCACAACAAGACTGACTATAATTACCTTATTATGTCTTAAACAAGTCCGCTAATCTATCATATAAAAAAAGCAAACAACAAAAAAACTATAATTAATAGTTATTCAACATGTGCTAGACCCAAATCAAAGACTAGTAGAACAAAATTGCATTTTTTATTTTTTTATTTTTGTCCACTGGTCAACGCACTGTGCGCCGCCGTAAGCTGACCTCATTCTGTTTGAAATTTTGACCGTCCCGTCGGACCTACTAAGCAGCGTTCTGAAAATACTTCTATAATGGAGCTAATGTGCTATCTACCAACCGAAGTTATATGCCTATCAAGAAGGGTAAAGTACCTAAAGTTGTTCCATTTTTTTGCAAGTTCTATAGCTTTGCGATTTCCTAAAAAGTCTCACCCAAACAAGGTGAATTTAGAACCACAAAAGATGATCAGCAGTTTGGGGCTGTTAGTGAGTCTATTGAGGAAGAGTCCAATGATTTTATGGCAGCTTGACTATCTGCGTATATCGGTAGTCAATATCACGTTTTCTCTGAGCCAAGAGAAGGCTTCTTTGATGGTTTATTTATACCTGAAACACGCTACAGTGATTGGGCACACGAAATGAGAGACATAATAGATCTAGTCCGTCGGAGTACAAGCCCAAAATGTAAATAATAAATAATGTAATTTTGAAATATTAAACGTAAATTATTACAAACCAATCCATTTTATGCTTAGCTACAAGCAACTTTCCTATTCATTCACTTCATTTTAGAGTCTAAACATATTTGTTGTTAAAAATTCATTCGAAAAAATTTGCATTCCAATCATATTCTAAATTCACCCAAGGGAAAAATTTATAAAAAATTAAATCAAATCTTCCTATCTCGCATTATAGTCATCCTCATCATCAACGTGAAAAAAAATCATTCCACCTACAGACTCCATAGCGTGAGCAAGACCAAGCCAACTTTTCTCATTTAACAAAATTGACTCCACACCATATCACATAGTATAGGTACTAACATAAGTGGCACACGGGCTTACATTTTTAATACTTAGCTAAAGCCCCTACCATCGCATCGCATTCATTCTCTCGTGGCACTCATTGAAAATTAAGTAAATTTGGCAAATCTCCACTGAGAGTCCTGTAAAAATGATGATGATGATGGAAATCCATTAATTTACTTGGCACACATAAAAATTGCATATTTTTGTATATTTAAGTTAAAAAAAGGTCTTTAAGAGTTTCTACGGAAATAATCTTTAAAAAAACAAAAAAGACGGAAAAAGAACACACAGAACACAAAACTTTTTGCCAACAAAATGAAATTCAATTTGTTTGCAATGCAATTCTGTGTGTGTGTTTTTTTCCTTTCTTCTTTCATCTACAAAACCAGGAACTACATGAACATATGATTAAACGAAATAACCGGAAAAGTTTTTCCTGTGAAAAAGTATGCATGGGAAAAAACTAGTTATCTCACCCACTTCTCGCCCAAACCACGTACCTACATATATATGGCACAATCTCATGCCAAAAATTGGTTTCGAAGAAGAAAAACTCTCTCTCTCTCTGCAAACGCATTAAAAAAATAAAAACAAACATACCTAGCATCGAACACTCCGAATTTTTTGATAGAAGATACGGAATTGTTTCAGCTCAAAGAATACTTTCAAAATATTTTTAAAATTAAGTTGGGAAATTAATGAAAATTCGTTTGTATTAATTCATTCTTAAAACTTTCATAAATCTAGACAACATTTTATAAAACTAGCCTTCTTAACCATAACTTACAACTAACTTTCTGATCTCATATATTGACACTTTTAATTAAACTATAATATTTCAGCCATATGACTTTCAGTCCTACCATCTAGCTTAATTAATTAAAAAAAAAAAAAAAAACTAAAAATCAAATTAATTTCTATTCTACTAAAAACTAAACCCTGACACTATAAAACAGGCATGTAAGCTCCGTTTTGTTCTTAGTGTGATGTGGAAGATTAGCGAAACTGGTAATCTGTCCTTTATCAGAAGGCAGCTGAATAAAACGAAGAATGCCTCTGGTGGAATAAAGCCACTCAAGCGTGGACTTTCAAAGTATTCGTCTCGTCGTTCGGATAGAGCTCCCGGAAATTCAAATTGTTGGTCGAAGTCATGACGTCGAACAAGTTTAATCAAAAAATTGTCAATTCTGCTACTTTGAGCCTCGTTGGAAAGGATCTCGATTGAATAATAATGCACATAAGAAGTTCGCTGCCAACCGTTACAGCGTCGAAAACATTGCCGCTCGAACACCCGAATATTCTCCAGCTGATACGGGACAACGTTGAACCATACAGACACGGTTGCCACTTGAAAAAAAATTGCATGACCAAAGCTGAAAATAAAAATGACCAATCGTACCAAAAAAGGACCAAAATAATTTGTGTCCGCAATGACTTTTAACTTCCCATAGAAAGTTATTGTAATCGGTCTGATTTCTTCTGAATTTTGACATTTCTCGGCGTTTCAAAATTCCTAGAGTCTAAATAAAAGACTTTTAGAGAGATGACTGTGCGTGCGTGTGTACGTACGTTCGACAAGAATAACGGTTTTGACATCTGGTAAAATTTTGAGAAAATCGAATTGACATTTGTTTACAAAAAATAAAAACCTTAAAAAAACAATAGTAAAACTTGGTAAACATTTACTTTCGACTCAAGTATATCTTCAAAAATTAAAAAAATATTGGCTTTAAGCTAATTCTATCTCACAGAAAATACTGTTTCCGACATTCCGTAAATTGTGCATAAAAATCCAACAGTCAGTTTTTTTCATAAAAAAGTAAAACCTACAAAAAATAGTACGCAAATGCTACGAACATTTGGTAAAAATTGGTTTTCGACTGAAAATCTCGTTAACAAGAACAGATATTGAAATCAAACTATTTCATCATAATCAAAATATTGTTGGTAATTTTTATTTTTTTTTAGAATAATTCAACTAACAACTAGCAAATCACGAAAGCCTACAAACCTTTTAAGCAAGACAAATCGGCAGACGGGATGTGAAGTTATCAGTTTGGGACGCACCCCAGCCTCATTTTTTTTTCAGATCACAATATGTTAACATTATGTCAGGAGATCCAATAAGTCAGGAGATCGAATACTATCGCTAAATAAAATTCATATAAAATTAATTCAAAAAAATGTTTTTGCAGACCAAACGCTATGGTTATTTTTGTCATCTTGACGCTCTTTGGCCAGCATTACATTATTAATGGTACCCAAATTAAGTCTGCCTTTCGTCTTTATCAAAGTTAATTCAAAAAATTCCTCTGAGCAGCAGCTGAGCTGTGAGGAAGTAACATCAAGTTATAAACGAACTAACTCAAATCTTGAAAACAATATTCATTTTAGGCGTTTTTATGATAGGTAATTGAATTTTTCCCAAAATTCTTTAGGTATGTATTTTATTTTTGAGATTATAAAAGGAATAGAGTCGAGTTATTTTTTTTTCAATTTCTTAAAAAAGGGACCAAATGGAATAAAAAATGACCATGCGACCAAGTGAGAAAATAATGACCAAATTTGATCGTAAAAGACCAAACTGGCAACCGTGCATACAGACTATACCATAAACGATCATCGGGCATATGAAGGCCATGTAGCAAATAATCCACTCTGGGGTCTAGCCGACTTCTGTTACACAGCCATTTTCTGAGACTGAAGGCTCATCTGACAATGGTTGGAGCAGCAATTACATTATATGTAATGTATGTCGAAATATACCTACTGGTTACCTCTGGGGATCAATGGTGACCATCTTGCAGGTATCTCTTGAGGCCCTAACCAACGAAGTAGGTAACAGAATTGTCTCAAACTTCTGGACGTTTATTTTTAGTTTCCAGTCATCACAATATCGCTGAATCCACTCTGTAAGAGAATTTAAACAACCTCTATCTTTCGGGATTTCAATTGGATATCAAAAACGAGCTTAGACAATGCATGAATTATCGTGTCTCGCCTTGAACCTGAACTAGATATCCAGAATTATTATGTTGTCCTTAAGCCCTTCGTCAGGTCCCTATTGATGGCCTTCTCTTAAACCTTGCTGATACTTGGAAGAAGACCTATCGACGGAAGATTTGACGAAGATTTTTCCATTCCATTTCTCAGGAAAGAATGTATACCACAGCTATAATTCAATGCACTTAATCGGTTAGTGTCTCAGTACAACGCTGGACATACCACGGACCCTTTATGATTATTTGTTTTAAATTAAACTGAAGATGATCTGGAACTTCACCTTCCTATTTAACTAGACTTAATCGCGTTTGATTGACGATTATGGCATTTTCCAAAAATGTATCATTGAATCACATGGAATCCCGGTTCCAAGACCGCCATTGTACTATTTAATTTCGGAGATAGAAGTGATTAGTAAGACACTGTGTTTCAGGTTGTTCTTGGGACGAATTCTAACATATGATATGTTAAGGGTGGTTAAATTTAAAGACCCGATGATAAATGTGAACCACACCAAAACGTCAAGTTTTCATTTGACATTTCTTAATTTCAGACTAACTCAATTTGGAGATGTGTACAAACTACTGATTGCTCGTACAGTGCGTACTGCAGAAAATATTGCCGCTGCTGTTCACGATAGTGTGGCTCAACTCGTCGTGCGTCGTGCCCAACAGTTGCACCTCTCAAGCTTTTCGTTGATGAACATAATGCATAGATGAATTTGAATTTGTCAATAAGTAGAATTGTGGCATTTCGGCGAATGATAATCCAAGAGTGATTGTCGAAAAACCAATGCACTTACAAAGAGTTATTGTGACATCGGGCCTTATTTTTTCCAAAATAAAGCCGAACTTTTTTATGGTCGTAATTGGAAGATATGCATGTAAATAATTTGTGGTTTTGTGGTGATTCGGTTCAAAATGTACTCGTACATTACACATTTCGCTAAGTCATATATTTCGCTAAACGGCGTCACCTCACACGACCTAGGCGGCCAAGCGACTGATTGATTGTGACATTCGCTGTATGGCTTGTGGGGCGGCCGTCCTGTTGGAACCACATGTCTTCCAAGTCCATATCATTCAATTGGGGCCAAAAGTATTCGGTTATCATTGAACGATAGCGATCCCCATTCACAGTAACGTGCCGTTCTTGATCATCACGGAAGAAGTACGGCCCAATGACGCCGACGGCTCATAAACCACACCAAACCGTAATTTTTTCGGGATGCAATGATGACTCAGTAGTACCCGTGGCGTGATGGTTAGTGCGTTGTACTGTCATGCCAGAGGTCTTGGGTTCAATCCCTGCCTGTGCCATCTAAAGTTTTTTTCACGGGTACTGCCTCTTGCGAGGAATTGAAAAATTCTCCAAGAGTAATTCTTGCCATGAAAAGTGCTTTCTCAAATAAGCCGTTCGGATTCGACCTAAAATTTTTTTTTATTAAACGGCATAGAACCCAAATTATTCCTCAGCGTCATCGTCATTAAAAATTTGGACCTTTGTATGGAGATGTGCCGACGAAGTCGTGGCTGCCATTTGGCCGATATTTTATTCCACACATAATTGAACCATATGTATATGTAAATATACAAAGAAATAAAGACAATGATTTGTGTTGTATTCAAAATCAACATCGCCTTTAAAATTTAATCACCCTTTAGTTCTAGCTTTTGGTGGTTATGTATGCCCAAAACAAAAAAACATCTGTCAAGTTACGATGTTTGCTGTTAATAGGTATATTTTAAACATCCTGCTATTTGGAAAATAATCAATTGAGTAACGTTATTTTATATCGGATATTTTGTAAAAATAACGACACGTTGAAGGGAAGTGAAAAGAAAGTAAACAATTTAAGTTATTGTTAAATTTAACTTAAATGAAATAAAGTGAAATAAGGAAAATTTAAATTAAACAACGTAAAGTAAATTGAGGCGAAGTGAATAAAATTAAAGAAATGTGAATGAATTAAGATGATATGAAATAAAATATTAAATAAAACTTCGTAAAAGTGAAGTGAAATTAAATTAAAGTGAAATGAAATTAAGAAGAGTTAAATTAAATGAAATTAAAGTAATATAATTGAAGAAAAGTCATTATAAACGCAAGCAAAATATTAAGAGATTCAATTAATTTTAATTTGTTTTGCTCTCTTGGGTCTAAGGTTATTTTGTGCTTTAAGTTGTAAGCATTGAGAAAAACCTTAAAATATTACGAAATGACCTAATCTAATGACACTGAGTGTATATAGTTTCTACTATTCACTTTGTAGCAAACTTAAAATCCCGTTAAATAACTGAGTTTATCATCGAATCATCCCACGCCACCCATCACCAGCACTAGAAGAGGATAGGTAGCATACCCTTTATATTCTCATATAGCCCAGGAAGCAGCATCGTCCTTTATTACAGTTCTAGGATCAGCACTGCCAAAAGAACTGCAAAACTTGTAATCATAGTGTAAACACTTATTTTTCAAAAAGGGTTATGTGCAAATCCTAGATTTCCTTTATCACCTCACCCCTTCCCAACTCTCATCGTCATTCTCTATATCATATAGAAAGACGCGCACTCCTGCCCTTATAACCACTTTAAGACGCTACTGCACCGACCGCCTTAAAAAACTAATTCAAACTCGTAGTGTGGGAGATAAGCATCGCAAGCCAACGAAGGTTTCATTTCAATTTCTTCATCTGGCATTGCTTGAGTGAGCAGCTTTCTGGGACCCAACCGACAACGACGAACGAACGATGCGACGCGACGAGTGGCGCACCAACGGACCTCGAAAGATGATGTTTGCATGTGTCTGATGGTATTTAAAACTGGCAAATGTGTGTTTGGCCCGAAGGACCAAACAAGAATCTAAGGCGATCGAAGTTTTCCAGATGCGCAGAAGTTTCATTATGGGACACAAGCTCAAGCTCTATACATATCTCCACAAGTATGGTTCAGGTTCGGTCTTCTTTCTTGCTAAATGTATTTGGAAAGGATGAGGACAAGTTTTTCTCGTTTTGTCCTTCTAGGACTATTTTTGGGTTGGTTTTTGTTTTTTAAACTTTTTATTTCAACCGCAAACTTATCCACTTAAGGATGTTTGGTGTGTGTATCTATGCTGGTAATGTTCATATCATATTTGCATTTAAATGTTCCTTGTGTGTATGTGTTTCGTCCTTTGGGTGAAATGAAATGTGCAGAGTTTTGTGTGTCATTACGAGTATAGAATTGTTGGTTTGTGTAACGTTTTTTTAAATGAAGTTAAATGCAGATGCAGCTTGGAATTATAGTCCAAGGAGTTCTCATGTTCTTGTTCTTATATAGTTTTTTTTGTTTGGGTCTTCTTATTTTTCTTGTTTTAATGCTCTTAGTGGGTGCGTCCTGTGGCCAAAGTGAATTTTCATGTTGTTACACAAACTTTCGTGTTGTTTAGTTTTTTCTTTTTTTTTTTGTGTAATTTCAATGCCAGTACAACACCGATAAAGATAGATCCTCAAGGAGCCGAGGCGAAATAGTTCAGCTAGAGTTGATATTATAATAGTTTGACATAGTTTTGAAAATATACAAGAAGAATTATATCATCTGGTCCTTTTGGGATTTCTGTTAATTGAATATTTTGCTCAAAGATGCGAAGAGCTGAGAAGGTTAGAGAGATAGGGGTTTGTTTTTACATTATAAATTAAGTTTTGTGTTTAGATGATGTTCGAAATAATGAACATTTAAATGAAGTTTTTGTTTTTCAGCAATGCAAATGATGAATTCGGAAAAGGCTTTTGAAATTTTCGGGGCTACAAGTTTAAATTCATTATTCGGACATTTAGGGGAGAAATTTGAGGGTTTTTTGATGGAAGTGTTGACAAATTATTTCGTGAATTCGCCTCTCACGATCAAAGGCCTTTTGAAAACATCTACGAACGTCTCCAGTAGGTTCTATGATGGATAAAATATATTCCCGTCATCTTCTGGAAGTTAATTCTTTTTTAACATTTCACTGAAAAAAATGTACATGGATTCAAAATCTATGACCATAGCTACCATAATCCTGTAAAAAAAAAATAATACAAAGAGATGGGTACGAGGGATAACTAACTCTTGTTGAACTACACATTAAAGAACTGAGTTCTATAGGTCAGATTACAGTCAAAAGTCTATAAATGTATCTTCAATTAACAGAATAAAATGGTTTAGGTGTAATTTAACGCACAGATTGAAGTATTTTTAAATTAACCAGAGCTTTTGTAAGACCAGACTTAATTTAAATGGCTCAAAAGCAAATTTTAACCTTATAAAGTTTGTTAAATTGGCAAATTTGTTACCCTGTTAATTCGAGAGGAAGAAGAAGCCATTTAGTGGTTTCATTCATCGACAGCTGTTTCCTTCTTGAAATCTTGACAGAAAATCGGACGTGACATTCCTTAAGGAAATTAAATGCGTGGCAGGTTCGCACAAGCTTGCTTCTGTATTCAAAAAGTGTGTTTGAAAATAGGACCTAAACTATTTTAAGATCTAAAAATATATATGTTTACAAAATAAGTATATATTCAAAAATTTAGATGCCATTTAATTCCTCAAAAAACCTTAATAAATTTCTTATATCAATTTTTGTTCATTAATATTTTTTAATTTTAGGGCTAATAAATATAGACTTTGCATTGGAATTGCGTTAAAAATATTATTAAAGGTTTAGATCTAAGTTTTTAAACCTTAAACAAAAGTTTGCTCTGCTACATGACATACAAAATGAACTATCTCATCGCAGCATTGCAACAAAATATGGAATCCCTATACCAATAAGAAAAAGGTAAGGCAATCACTTAGAGAGTATGTAAAACATAAATCAGGAATGCCGAAAATGAAAGCGGTTTTATGTAGATGGTTCTTGAAGCTACAAGACCGACATTATTCCCCTCTCAGGCATTAAGATAAAAATCAAGGCCAACACACTATTTTCAAGGAAACAAATTGAACGCGATTGATAGATGGATTATTAAAATTTCAAGGTTAGATTCGGACTGGACGAAAACCGATCTCTTATAAGGATGCTGTCATGTCCTTTGAACAGAAAACAAATAATCTGACAAAAATTGTATCATGTACAAGAAAGTGGCTTATTTTGATTCTAAGCAAAACATTTGTCTACTCTGGTAAAAGATCAACTCCCGGAAGAAAAAATGCAAGAGATCGTTTTATATTTTTGATATGCACGATCAGCACTAGTGAGCACAATTCAAAACTTTTGACCATTGGAAAGGCAGAAAATTCCAGGTGCTTGAAGAATTGTAGAACTCTAATGACATACACCAACTCAAAAACTGCATGGTCGACAAAAGAATTGTTTGAAAATTGGTTTCATTCAGGATTTGTTCCACAGTGATAGGAATGATATAAAAACTAAGTTTGAGTTGTAGGTATACAACTCTTTTAAAGGCACAGGAATTTATGAAAAATATTGACCTTTTAAGAAAGGCATTGCTTATTCTTGATAATGCTTTAAGTCATCCACCTGAAAATGAGCTTCAAGGCGATGATGGCTGAATTCGCAAATGTTAAAGCCTCCAAATGCAACACCCCTTATACAACCAATACATCAGAATGTAATAAGGCTCACAAATTTGCATTTCCAAAAAGTGTTGCATTGAACTGTTTGCATATAAAGCTATTTCTAGTGAATGACGATGAAAAAGGTGTCCCTCTTGCTGTACTACAACAAAAGATGCAACTGGAGGAAATAAACCAGGTTTCAGCTTTAAATATGCTATACAAGGAGTTTTTCCTGACGTAAGTCAATAAACTCTTTTAAATTTTTGAAATTTGTCAACACATACCTACATTTGTTTAAAGGTTCCATGTTTCTCTAACAATATAAAAGATTGGAAAGAAGATATAGTTCAGTTGCCTTTTGATGAAAAACAACTTTCCTTAGAACACAGTGTATTGGAGGTTTTAGACCAACAGTGGCAATTTCAACTTTCAACACCATCCTGCAGTTTGTGTGCATAATGTGAGGCTGATGATGGCACTTTTTTGCTTTAGAAATTTCCGAAAGAAAGCAATAACGAAACTGCTTTCTTCTGGGCTACGACGGTGATACTTTTGGAAGAAAAAGGTGTAAATAAGTCTGTTCGGTTTGACACCTATGAACAACTTTCTTAACTTTGATTCGTTTAATGTTTTTTTTTTAATAAAACGAAGTGATATTTTGTTAGATGCAATGCTATGAGTAATATGTTATAAACATTTCTATAACATTTCTATATCTTTGAAAATTTGGCATGAATTTTTGAAATTGGACACAAAAATTGCACATTTGTCAAAGATATTTTATGATTACTTACTTTCTGTGGCACGAGTACGATAACTTTGGCGCCAAGATATAATAACGGTTTTTGGTAGAGGGTCTTAATACAAGCATTTTTTACTATGGGAGGGGGGTCTATCTCCCCCCGTTTAGGCGGGAGGGGCAATTTAAAAAAGTTATTATTTAAAATGGAAAAAAATAATTAAAAAATTACGGTGATACTTACAATGGCAAGAGTACGATAACTTAGGCGACAAGATATTATAACGGAGTTTTTTAGAACAGTTAAAAATAAGCATTTTTTACTATGGGAGGGGGGGTCTATCTCCCCCCGTTTAGGCAGGAGGGGCAATTTAAAAAAATTATTACTCAAAATGGAAAAAAATTCTTAAAAAATAACGGTGATACTTACAATTAAGTTGTATACATTTTAAAGCTAACATTCTGCTCTATTAGCCAGTTTTTAAATCAAGTCAAAACTATGCGTAGTTTTTGAAAAATTTAATTTTAAACTCAAAATTTGAGTAAAAAAGTTAAAAAAAGGTTTAAAGTGTAACTTTTTCAATACTTCAAAATTATCTACCATTGTTTTTATTTCAGAATTTATTACTCTTATTTGTTTTTGATCAAAAACTGAAAACTAGATGATTTTATGTCTTTTAGTTTCTGAGAAAATTGAAAATAAAAAATTTAATTTTAAACTCAAAATTTGAGTAAAAAAAATTAAAAAAGTTTTAAAGTGTAACTTTTTCAATACTTTAAGATTATCTACCATTGTTTTTATTTCAGAATTTATTGCTCTTATTTGTTTTTGATCAAAACCTGAAAACTAGATGATTTTATGTCTTTTAGTTTTTGAGAAAATTGAAAATAAAAATTTAATTTTGAACTCAAAATTAGAGTAAAAAAAGTTAAAAAAAGGTTTAAAGTGTAACTTTTTCAATACTTCAAGATTATCTACCATTGTTTTTATTTCAGAATTTATTGCTCTTATTTGTTTTTGATCAAAAACTGAAAACTTAATGATTTTATGCCTTTTAATTTTTGAGAAAATTGAAAATAACCACAACTACTATTTTAATTTAATTCTTTTTTTTTGCTTGAGTGGTCTTATTTTGATGGTAATAATGGTATTTGCGTATGCGTAATGGGTGTTTGGGTGTATGCAACAGTAAGGTGTGCGCGAGTTTGGGTGTATGCAACAGTGGCATCTGTAAGGGGGGGCATGCTGCCCCCCTGCTTGGGCACACTATAGGATTTGGGGTGGGTGCAAGTTGGAGTGCGTGCAAGGTGGGGAGGGTGCAAGGTGGGGTGGGTGCAAGATATGGTGCATGCAAAGTTTCTTTTGCATTTAAATAAGCTGGTTTAAGAAAAATTAATTTACCTCTTAATCCATATTCGATTATTACTATCAAAATAAGACTACGTTAATACTTAAGCAAGGAAAAAGTAATTTAATTAAAATATTTTGTTTTGGTAATTTTCAATTTTCTCAAGAACTAGAAGACATCAAGTCATCTAGTTTTCACTTTTTGATCAAAAACAAATAAGAGCAATGAATTATAAAAAAAAATAGTAGATAATCTGAAAGTTTTGAAAAATTACACTTTAAACCTTTTTTCAACTTTTTTTATCACAAATTTTGACTTTAAAACTTGTTTTTCAAAAACTATGCATAGTTTTGACTTGATTTAAAAACAAGCTAATAGACAAAATTGTTGGCTTTAAAAAAAGGTATAATACTTAATTATAAGTATTACCGTTATTTTTTAATTATTTTTTTTTCCATTTAATGTACATATTTTTTTAAACTGCCCCTACCGCTTAAACGGGGGGAGATAGACCCCCCTCCCATAGTAAAAAATGCTTTTTTTAACTGTTCTATACAAATCCGTCATTAAACTTTGTCGCCAAAGTTATCGTACTCTCCCCCTTTCTGTTTTAAATAAAATACGTTCATATATTAAAAATTCATGTTAATACCATAAAGATGTGTTTTGATAAGTCATTGAATAATTTCCTTGTCCACCGCATGGTGCTATTAATTGGTTATCGTTTCATGTCCATACCCTTTTGCCTGTTTGTGCACTGGTGTATAAATTATGCATGCATATATTTTGATAAAATATCCTTAAATACCTTCCCTATTTAGTTATGCTTCTCCTTTACATTCTTTTTTTTTCTGTTTTAAACTGAAAGCTAGTTGATATCAAAACCCACTTAATTTGCATTTTTGAACAGGTGCCTTTTGGCTTGCACTAAAAACGGCAATAATTCACATTCCCAAGGACAACCACAAAACCAAAAACAAAAAAAATGTTTTTCCTTCCTTTTTCTCTTTCTCTCGCTCTTCATTTGCCCTTAATCCATCCTTTTTTTGTTTCGTCCTTGATAGTGGAAATAGAAAAATTGCCAATTTATGTATCAGGATTAACAGAATAAAAGACACCACCAAAATAAAACCAAAAAAAAGAACATCAGACACCCTCTGATAATTTTCATTCCTAAATCTTCTTCTATACAAACAGGAGATATAAATAGAAAAAAAAACGGATGTATACATATATAACAGAAATAACGGCCATTTCCAAACTAAGGATAACAAATAACATATTTTTCCCATTAAAAACGCTCACAATAAACTTCAAATTGCACAAAAGCATATATACCAGTCACGATTCGCACGACTCACGAGTAGTCATCTCTTTTCGGTCGATGGTTGTCGGGCGTCGACGTTTTTCGTTGTCGTAGTCTCGTCCTTAATGCACATCCTGCCACGGCACTTTAGACAACTGCATCTACACAAATATTAAACTATAGAAACAACTAGCTATTGCCCATGCGTAAAGGGCCCCTTCAGTTCAAAATTTTGATTCGAGGCTCCATGACGGGGAAGGGCCTAGATCCAGAGTAAACTAAGGGAAATTAGTTATCGTTCAATGAAAAATAGATAACCCGAGATAAAATTAAACTTTAGACAGAGTTTTTAGTATCAATGTGTGAGAAGAAAACAAAGTTGGGTAAAGCATTCCACATTCTTGATGTGCAGTTAAAAAAAATCTCTATACTTCACAATGAGTCTCAAATTGAGCTCAAGGCTAAATTGATAGGCATTTTGGAAAGTGCGAGTGTTATGGCAGATGTTTTTTTTTGTGGAGGGAGGGGTGGGGGTGTTGGAGTTTAAAGCAACTGGCTAATTCGACAGGTTATTGTTTGTCAAAATGTCGGAAAAACAACGAAAGACATGAAACATTTCTGCGGTGTTCGAGCGATTTAAAAGTTTTGAAATACCATTTGAAGACAAAAAGTCTAGAGGGGGAGAGTACGATAACTTTGGCGACAAAGTTTAATGACGGATTTGTATAGAACAGTTAAAAACAAGCATTTTTTACTATAGGAGGGGGGGTCTATCTCCCCCCGTTTAGGCGGTAGGGGCAGTTTAAAAAATATGTACATTAAATGGAAAAAAAATAATTAAAAAATAACGGTAATACTTATAATTAAGTATTATACCTTTTTTTAAAGCCAACACTTTTGTCTATTAGCATGTTTTTAAATGAAGTCAAAACTATGCATAGTTTTTGAAAAAAATTGTTTTAAAGTCAAAATTTGTGCAAAAAAAGTTAAAAAAAAGGTTTAAAGTGTAATTTTTCAAAACTTTCAGATTATCTACTATTTTTTTTTTATAATTCATTACTCTTATTTGTTTTTGATCAAAAACTGAAAACTAGATGACTTGATGTCTTCTAGTTCTTGAGAAAATTGAAAATTACCAAAACAAAATATTTTAATTTAATTACTTTTTCCTTGCTTAAGTATTAACGTAGTCTTATTTTGATAGTAATAATCGAATATGGATTAAGATATACCTAGGGTAAATTAATTTTTCTTAAATCCAGCTTATTTAAATGCAAAAGAAACTTTGCATGCACCCCATCTTGCACCCACCGCACCTTGCACCATCCCCACCTTGCACGCACTCCAACTTGCACCCACCCCAAATCCTATAGTGTGCCCAAGCAGGGGGGTTACAGATGCCACTGTTGCATACACCCAAACTCGCGCACACCTTACTGTTGCATACACCCAAACACGCATTACGCATACGCAAATACCATTATTACTATCAAAATAAGACCACTCAAGCAAAAAAAATTAAAATAGTAGTTGTGGTTATTTTCAATTTTCTCAAAAACTAAAAGACATAAAATCATCTAGTTTTCAGTTTTTGATCAAAAACAAATAAGAGCAATCAATTCTGAAATAAAAACAATGGTAGATAATCTTGAAGTATTGATAAAGTTACACTTTAAACCTTTTTTTAACTTTTTTTACTCAAATTTTGAGTTTAAAATTAAATTTTTCAAAAACTACGCATAGTTTTGACTTGATTTAAAAACTGGGTAATAGAACAGAATGTTGGCTTTAAAAATGTATACAACTTAATTGTATGTATCACCGTTATTTTTTAATTATTTTTTTCCATTTTAAATAATAACTTTTTTAAATTGCCCCTCCCGCCTAAACGGGGTGAGATAGACCCCCCCTCCCATAGTAAAAAATGCTTGTATTAAGACCCTCTACCAAAAACCGTTATTATATCTTGGCGCCAAAGTTATCGTACTCGTGCCGTCTAGAGAATTATTTAATGAGATAGTAAAAGTTTAAAAAGAGTTTCTAAGCGAAGAAGTCCTCTTGGAGAGATCTGTTCAAGCTGCGGTTATAATGTTTAGCTAATTAAACACAAATCGCCGATAAGGTTATGGAGAATTTTGAGGTACGGCAATTTAACGCCCTTAAACTTATTAATTAGGCTAATACAGTGCTTTTCGCTCTTCACTGAAAATAACAAATCTTATATCAGAATATTCAAGATTCTTGTCCAATTGCAGATATTCTCTTCAATCAAGACTAGATCGCAACCAGACAATTGCTCGTCAAGGAGAGCAGAGTACTGGACAACGCAGGAAAGACGACTCAATTAAACTCTCTGATAATTGCTATTTTTAGCGTAATTTTGGCAATAAACCAGTTAAATGTCGTCCGCTAGTAAATTCGTTAGTCTTCCACAGTTACAGCAGCAATGACTAAATGACAGCACCGCTTTAAAAATAGTTCAAACCCCATCTTCAATCCACAGAACTTTAGTGTTAGCCGCCATCAATTGAAGTGATTCAAAATATTGGGTTCAAAATCTTCCACTGATTCTTTTGGGACTTCGATCAAAATTAAAAAAAGACATTGGGGAAACGCTAACAGAATTGGTATATGGCACATTTCATCGTTTTCCAGCTGATTTTTTAATATCAGCCCAGTCATCAGAGTGACTTTGATAAAGATCAAGTTTTCACCTCAGATGTTCAATGAAGAATCGTTAAAACATCAATTGATAGATTGAAGCCAGAATATTTCTAACTTTTCAGAGAAGAAAACGTTGAAATTCCTTCGAATCCTAAACCACGATAAAGCAATATCAGTTTCACCACATTCGTTAAGAGCGCGCTGTGTGCTTTCTAAGCGCTATAACTAAAGACTTCTGGGGGACTATGTTGCCACTTGTCATGAATTTTAAACAAAACACTTGTTTAAGTTTATTCTCGTTCAATTTTAAAATATTTGTACTTGTTTTGATGTTAAAGTTAACCCGAGATTAAAATGTTAATCGAATAAATTGTATGATTTTGTTCAAGTAAATTCACTTCAATCTTAATCGGAGCTTAACTCTAAAAATTGACTTATTTTTAAAACAAGTTTTAAGGGGCGTTGTCCTTGAAAATGTGTGTGAAATCGTTACACAACAATTACATTTTTGTTCGAAATCAATGTTTTTTTTTTTGGTTTTTAAGAAAATTGAATGTTCTTGAGTTAGTTTGTTCGCAGTGGGTTAAGTTTGAACTACGCTCATCAATCGAAATCGACTACATTTGGTTTACAAGCTAGTGCATTTAAGGATATACGAGCTGGCATAATCATGGATAAAAGATCATCAACTCTATTTTATCGATTAAAAACCCAAATCCTTGCAGAGCTCCAATTTATAATAATAGGCCCCTAATTGTCTTAAATTCAGCCCTGGTCGATTAGTTCTTTTCTCGCTCAGTGGAGTGTGCAATTTTGTTCTATGTTTTCTAGTTTCTGTTCTTCATTTTTTTTTATTTTTCTTGTGTTATTATTTTCTTCGTGCACTGACGTTGTGTTGTAGGATGTCAAAAAATATCCTTTCAGCGCGAAGCAAAATTTAATAATAATTCGTCATCGCATCGTATAGCTTTTCCTTTTCTACACCAACTCCAACATATCCTCATAAAGAGAGCCCCCTCCGCCCAAATAGACTCACGAACTTATGTTGGTTTGAAAAATCTATCTAAACCTCGCCAATGCGCTTCATGTCCAATCTAGGATCAGAAGAATCTTCCGCTTGGCTTTGTTTTTACCTTCCGTCCGCGCAACGCCGCTCACCGCCGCGCCACCACCGTCTCGTTTCGAATCCTTGAAATGTTTCCTATGTATATCTTTTCTACGACTAAGGCTACCTTGTTTTTTCTCATTTTTTGTTTGGGATGAAACCTTTTATACAGTCGCTTTGGTCCTTTCCGCAGCACATCAGGAGAGAGCCATGCTGTTCTAGGAAGGACTGCAGAGAAGTTGACTTAACTGCAATCAACTTTAATAACATCACAGAATGTCAATAAATCCTTGAAAGTATCCAATAGCTGATGATGGGGCGAAATGGTCCTTACGATGATGCAGGCTGGTACTGGTGCTATATAGTAGTGCTGATGTTGGTTCTTCTAGCTCTTACATTTTTACATGGTTTTTTGTTGCAACAAATAGAAAAATAAGAATCAGCCCTAAGGATGCAATTGTGCTGCTGCATTTGTTGTTTTTATTTTGTGTTACAATTGTTCTACGATGCGATGTGAAAGTAAAGGTAATTTGAAGGATTCGTTCCTTGTTGGTTGCCTTCGGTTCGGTTCTGTTCGGATTGGATATACGATATACCCTGTATATGAGTCTCTAGATCTAGTTCTACTCTACAAACCTATGTTTATTGAGCACGAAAGGCTGTTCTAGTTTCCTTGTGATAGATATATTTTTTCCAAGCAACGTGGAAGAAGGTTTTTATGTGGCAATGAGGTAAATCGTTTGACCATTTGTTAAGGATTTGTTCTTTTTTTCTTGACTATTTTCGATCGTTTAAAGTGTGGATGCTGCAGTTTCTTGGTTGCCAGATGGTGTTGTTGTATAAAATTGCTTATTGCCTTTACTGCAGGTGGAAAGGATAAAATTAAAAAAAAAGAAAGTTCTTTTTCTTTTTTAAATGTGATATCTGCTGGCACAGCAAAGTTTACAGGATTCTTTATTTTTTATTTTCTTGTTTTATTTGAGAGAATTTATTTACACGAAGAAGGACTATCGAATGAATATTTAAAGAACAAACAATACTGGATGTGGGTAGGTATACATATGTATGTGTACCTACAGATAGATTTATAAGGATGTCAAAAGTGGGTTGTTAAAATGTTGGTATATTGCAACTACTGTGGTATTAATGCGGATTTTATTTAATATTTAAGCAAACAATAATATTGAGCTGTCAACAGAATAACAAGGAATGGAAGAAAAGTAATTTCCGATATAGGTAAATCGACAAGAGTCTAAAGTTGGTAGTTATGTATGTAGGTATAAAGTATGTAGTATGAATTTTATCGGAAGGATATACAGATACCCATCAGTATTTTCTTTTATTATTCCGAATTTTAACTAAAGAGATTGTATGGTGACAATTTTGATTAAAATTTAAAAAAATGGGATGATATGTTTGGTTTTGGTATTTCTTTTACGTCACTATTATTGAGTTTCTTCAAAACGACTTTTACGGCAAAATTAAATTTAAAGGAGTTTCAAATTTTTATTCTTTTAATTTCTCAGATTGAACACACTGTTTACATCATTTTATGTTACTTGAAAACTTTTGTTTAACTTGAAAAGTTAAGTTATTTTCAAAGAAACTAATTTGTTTACGGTCATTGTTCGAAAGTTTTTATATATTTTTTTTATGACTTAATTTAAAATTTTCTACGCTTTCGAAAAGAAGACATATTTTTTTCAAAACATAAATTAGGTTTTCTAGTTAATTTTGTATAAGTTATTTGAACTTTGAAGGTCTTTTTATGCAATTTTTGACTTCCCATTGGAAGTTATTGTAATCAGTCCGATTTGCCAAATTGAAAACTTTGACATTTTCTCGACGTTTCCAGGTCTCTGTAGTGGAAATAAAAGATTTTTAGAAAGATGTCTTGTATATATGTGTGCGTATGTATGTATGTACGTACATACGTCCGTACGTCCGTAGGTTCGCGAAATTTTTTTCGTCGTCCATAGCTCAAAAACCAGTAGAGATATCGACTTCAAATAAATTTCGTTATACAGATAATAAGTCAGAAAGATGCAGAAAGGACTCTCAAAAAAATGCGTGGGTGGTTTTTTACCATAGCAATTTAAAAAAAGGTAAACATTTTGGTTTACCTAAAATATCTCACGAACCAATCATGCTAGTGAGTTGAATTAAATTTTATATTATATATTTTGACGTGATACCTAACTAGTATATTTTTGGAAAAAATTCCAATTAACGGTTTTTTTTTATAAATCAAAAAAAAAACTGGGGGAGAGTACGATAACTTTGGTGACAAAGTTTAATGACGGATTTGTATAGAACAGCTAAAACAAGCATTTTTTACTATGGGAGGGGGGTCTATCACCCCCCGTTTAGGCGGTAGGGGCAATTTAAAAAAAATATGTACATTAAATGGAAAAAAAATAATTAAAAAATAACGGTTATACTTACAATTAAGTATTATACCTTTTTTTAAAGCCAACATTTTTGTCTATTAGCTTGTTTTTAAATCAAGTCAATCAAAAAAATTGTTTTAAACTAAAAATTTATGCAAAAAAAATTAAAAAAAAAGGTTTAAAGTGTAGTTTTTCAAAACTTTCAAATTATTTACTGTTTTTTTTAGAATTCATTGCTCTTATTTGTTTTTTATCAAAAACTGAAAACTAGATCACTTTATGTCTTCTAGTTCTTGAGAAAATTGAAGATTATCAAAAAAAAAATATTTTAATTAAATTACTTTTTCCTTGCTTAAGTATTAACGTATTCTTATTTTTCTTATTTTTCTTATTTTGTTAGTAATAATCGAATATGGATTAAGATACACCTAGGGTATCAAAAGGAAGAAACATCATCTTTGCGATTCCCAACAGCAAATGTGAAAACATAGAAGAGGCCGTCAAACACTACGCAGACTGTCTCATAGGCCAGAATAATATATCTCCCGATGATATTTCCGTGCTGCCGTCCAAGGGAAATCAAAAGATTATACTGGTAGAGACAAGTAGTAGGAACATAACCTCCAAAATGCTGAAAAATTCAAACAAGTTGAAAGGCACTGGTGTATATGTCAACCCGGACTACACAAAAGAGGAGCAGCAAAAGCGACAACAAATGCTACAGATAAGACACGCAATAAAACAAAAACACCCGTCGGCAAAACCATTAATACGAGGTTTAAAACTTCACGTAAACAACAAAATCTTCACGACAACAAAAGAAGGAAAAGTTATTTGCGACAATGGATGCGATGGGATAGAAAAACTCCAGGATATGTTTGGGGAACTGCAAATACAACAAATCAAAACAAAACATAATTATAAGACGTCTTCGATGTCAAAGTCATCAAACTCGAGTACGAGTTCATTTGCAGCTGCTTATGTCAACACATCAACATCAACAATGCCATCTGGTAGTCAACATGGAAACCACCAAAGAAGATGAAACAGTGCTGCCGTCTGCCATAATGCAAGTACTAAATATAATACTAATAATAATAATACTTTTGCAAAACAAAAAATTAATGAAAATGAATTTAAAAATATTAGTATATTATCTTATAACATTTCGGGGCTAGGCAATAAATTGTTATTTTCAGACTTTTTTGAATTTGTCAAGAAACATGACATATTTTTTCTTTTCGAAACATTTGTTATACGCGAAACATTTGATATTTATAGCAAATATTTTAGCGAATTTAGGTTACACTGGGGCTCTGCTACTCGTTCGGCTATGTCAACACATCAACATCAACAATGCCATCTGGTAGTCAACATGGAAACCACCAAAGAAGATGAAACAGTGCTGCCGTCTGCCATAATGCAAGTACTAAATATAATACTAATAATAATAATACTTTTGCAAAACAAAAAATTAATGAAAATGAATTTAAAAATATTAGTATATTATCTTATAACATTTCGGGGCTAGGCAATAAATTGTTATTTTCAGACTTTTTTGAATTTGTCAAGAAACATGACATATTTTTTCTTTTCGAAACATTTGTTATACGCGAAACATTTGATATTTATAGCAAATATTTTAGCGAATTTAGGTTACACTGGGGCTCTGCTACTCGTTCGGCTAATTTTGGTAGAGCCAGTGGGGGCTTTCTGTTCGGCTTTAAAGAATCCAACATAAAAGCCAGTTATATAGAACTTAACGAATTTGTTTATGTCAAAATAAATTATTGTAATATCAGTTATCACATTTTCCCAGTATATATTAACTGTAACAATTGGAATAACAACTTCGAAGAAGTAAATGAATTACTGAACACTACTAATTTTGAAAATATAATGCTAATAGGGGATATGAACGCTCGCACAGGGACGACACAAATAAAAACAGTACTTACAGAACCACTAACGACCGAATCGACTATTTTAGAAAAAAGATGCTCTATGGACAGAGTTACTAATAAGAGTGGACGCATTTTCTTGGAAATGTGTCAAATCAATGACCTTTTTATCCTTAACGGATGCAGTAAACAGGATAATCAAGGCGCATTCACATTTATAGGGGGCCCAGGTAAATCAGTTGTAGACTATTGTGCAGTATCCCCAGGTTGGAGAAAGCTTATTCAATCGTTCAAAGTTGACTCACAAACATTTTCGGATCATATGCCACTAGTTGTTTCGTTTTTGATCGACGCCGTAGAAGATCAAGACATTTATACATTTAACTTACCGCCAAAATTAATATGGAAGGAAAGTAGAATAGAAATATACCAAAATAAAATAATACAAAATTTGTATCCTTCTACTTCAAACCCATCAAATGCTGAAAGGAAAATATCTTTTTTAAACGGCTGTATTATAAAAGCAAACCCTAATAAGCAAAATTCAAAAAAACTCAACTACAAACAGCGATGGTTTGATAATGAATGTAACACAGCCAGAAACTTATCATTTACACTGCTAAGGGAAATAAATTCTTCACCTAATTTAAATGAAACACTTACCAGAAAGTACATTGTGGCCAATAAAAACTACAAACAAATATGTAAATTTAAAAAAGAACAATTTTTCCGGTCAATAGCAGCAGGACTCAACTGCATGCAACGGTAGAAATTTTTGGTGTAAAATCAACCAACTAAAAGGTCAAAGCATGATTTGTGGGATAAGACTTAATGTTAAAGATCTTGCCAATTATTTTAAACTCCTCCTGAATCCTCAGGTAGAACCGAGTAGCTTTTTGTATGCAGAGCCATTTATTTGTAATGATTTCTTGGATCGAGAGATATCAATGATCGAATTGCAAACTGCTTTATTTAAAGCAGCAAATAATAAGGCACCACGCCCTGATAGAATTCCAAACGAATTTTATAAAAATGCTCCTCATGAATTTCAATCGAAAATGTTGGAGATATTCAATTATATCTACGATTCGGGAGATGTACCTCAAAGCTTCAGGGATTCCATTGTCTATCCTATTTTCAAAAAAGGTGATGCAAACTTGCCTTGTAATTACAGAGGCATATCTTTTATGAATTCAGTAGTTAAAATTTTTACGTCTATTCTGTTAGAATGCATAAATGCATGGCTAGATCAAAAAGAGATACTTAGTGAGTTCCAATCAGGTTTTCGGAAGGGATACTCAACCATAGACAATATTTTTACATTAACGTCAATTTCACAATACTTCTTGAGACAAAAAAGAAAATTGTACATATTTTTCCTTGATTTCAAGTCGGCTTTCGATTCGATAGATCGTAATGCATTGTTTTACAAGCTGTCTCAAAAAGGTTTGTCAACTAAGCTTATTCGAATTTTAAGAAATATATACAAAAACACGCGTCAATGTGTGTGGAATGGAAAGAGTACGTCCGATTGGCTCGAGACAAAATCTGGAGTTAAACAAGGATGACTGTTAAGCGCAGTATTGTTCGCAATCTTCATAGATGACATTTCTATGCAACTACCAGCTGGTGTGCAAATAGATGACCTAGTCATAAAAATTCTCCTGTATGCTGACGACATACTCCTGATGGCAGAATCCCCTCAAAGCTTACAACTCATGATTAACAGACTCTCAGAATTTTGTAAGACATGGAATTTAACTGTTAACCTCGAAAAATCAAAAATAATGATTGTGAAAAACAGGCAAACGAAGCTTAAAAAAACTGAAAAATGGCATTTTGATGGTCAAATAATCGAAATAGTTAATGAATATAAATATCTTGGCATTCTTTTTCACTTTAATATGAATATGTCATCACATCTAGAGAAAAAATTGGTATCAGCAAAAACAATGATCAACGTTTCTTGGAAAAAAGTTATATCCCGTGCTGAAATCCCATCATCAGCTAAATATAAAGTACTCGAAGCTATTATGCGTTCAGTCATGTGCTACAGCTGTCAGACGTGGGGGTATATTGCATACGAAGAAGTTGAAAAACTACAACGCTTTTTTCTAAAAAAACTATTTTATCTGCCGTCAAACACACCAAACTACGTCCTTAACCTTGAAACCGGACTTCCAACTCTTTTCGTGCATACACTAAAACTTCATGACTACATCTTAAAAATTCTCACTTACACACCTAAAAGAATACCAAATAGGCTTGCTAGATACATTTTTCGAAAGCAAGTAGAATGGATAAAGGAATGGCGTACTTGGGCGCAAGTATGTGGTGTAGAGCTTACAATTCAATGTGATAATCTTGATCTATTAAAAAGTCAACTTTATAGATTGTTAGAAGAGATAGACATATTTCAACGTAATGATAGTTTACAAAGATCAATCTCATCAACCAATAGACTACTGTACTCAGAACTTACCCATGACTTCGTAGAAAATTATTTCAATGAAAAATAAATTAGTAAATTTGTTATAATGCTATAAGTAAATTATGTATTTTATTTTTATGTTATGTATCATATAATTATTAGTCTAAATAGAGTGTGTAACTTTTAAGACGAATAAATAAATAAATAAATTAAATTAAATATAGCGTGCGTGCGATATCCTTTATTTGCAGAGCTAGAAGTGAAACACTAAATTTGAATGGATCACCTTACAGAAATTCCTCAGATACACGGTGCACTCTATGTAACCTTAATTCAAAAGAAGATTGCTTTCACTTTTTATCAATTTGCCCTGTCTATAAAGAAATTAGAATCCGATGTCTTGGAAAAACAACTTTGTCATTGGAACAAACAAAAAACCTATTAAACGGTGAAAACTGGCTTAACTTATACCATTACCTCGAAGCAGCTTCAGAATATAGAAACCTGATAATGTCGCAATACATTTAAATCTAAAAATAAGTAAATTATTACAATAGTATGTCATGTTTCAAAGTTATGATTTATCACACTTATGAAAATGTTTTCTTTTTTGTTTTAGCTAAACTAAAAGCCAAGACGTATAATTGTATTGAGATTTTAAATTGTTAAATTCTATTAACATGTATAATTATACCTATATATGTATCTCAACTTTGTTTTGACTAAACTAAAAGTCCTACTTATTTTCTATAATTTCTTATTTTCTTATTCCGTTTTCGCTAAACTCAAAGCCCATGTAGACTTAATAATACGTATGTATCTTATCTTTGTTTTGACTAAACTAAAAGTCCTATTAATTTTATATATGTACCTTACTTTCTTTTCCGCTCAAAGGTCAAATTATCTTTAAACATTTATTTAATTTCAATATTAAAATGTAAAACTATAGTTTAACCTCAAAATTTTTGTTTTTATATATTTATATTGTTTTTAGTTATATTAATTATACCCCGAAAAATACCTCTGATTTATATTATTAAAAAAAAAATCACATAAACACTTCAGTTTAAATAGCCAATCAGGCAGACGGTAACACCATAGCCTATTATTTTATTTTATTTTATTTTTATTTTTATATGTTAAAAAAACAAACAATTGTATATTGATTTAAAGAAATAAAATCTAATCTAATCTAATCTACACCTAGGGTAAATTAATTTTTCTTAAATCCAGCTTATTTAAATGCCAAAGAAACTTTGCATGCACCCCATCTTGGGCACGAGTACGATAACTTTGGCGCCAAGATATAATAACGGTTTTTGGTAGAGGGTCTTAATACAAGCATTTTTTACTATGGGAGGGGGGGGGTCTATCGCCCCCCGTTTAGGCGGGAGGGGCAATTTAAAAAAGTTATTATTTAAAATGGAAAAAAATAATTAAAAAATAACGGTGATACTTACAATTAAGTTGTATACATTTTTTTAAAGCCAACACCCTGTTCTATTAGCCAGTTTTCAAATCAAGTCAAAACTATGCGTAGTTTTTGAAAAATTTAATTTTAAACTCAAAATTTGAGTAAAAAAAAGTTAAAAAAAGGTTTAAAGTGTAACTTTTTCAATACATCAAGTTTATTTACCATTGTTTTTATTTCAGAACTTATTGCTCTTATTTGTTTTTGATCAAAAACTGAAAACTAGATGATTTGATGTCTTTTAGTTTTTAAGAAAATTGAAAATAAAAATTTAATTTTAAACTCAAAATTTGAGTAAAAAAAGTTAAAAAAAGGTTTAAAGTGTAACTTTTTCAATACTTCAAGATTATCTACCATTGTTTTTATTTCAGAACTTATTGCTCTTATTTGTTTTTGATCAAAAACTGAAAACTAAATGATTTTATGTCTTTTAGTTTTTGAGAAAATTGAAAATAAAAATTTAATTTTAAACTCAAAATTTGAGTAAAAAAAGTTAAAAAAAGGTTTAAAATGTAACTTTTTCAATACTTCAAGATTATCTACCATTGTTTTTATTTCAGAATTTATTGCTCTTATTTGTTTTTGATCAAAAACTGAAAACTAGATGATTTTATGTCTTTTAGTTTTTGAGAAAATTGAAAATAACCACAACTACTATTTTAATTTAATTCTTTTTTTTTTTGCTTGAGTGGTCTTATTTTGATAGTAATAATGGTATTTGCGTATGCGTAATGCGTGTTTACGTGTATGCAACAGTGGCATCTGTAAGGGGGGGCATGCTGCCCCCCTGCAACCCCCCTACTTGGGCACACTATAGGATTTGGGGTGGGTGCAAGTTGGTGTGTGTGCAAGGTGGGGAGGGTGCAATGTGCGGTGGGTGCAAGATGGGGTGCATGCAAAGTTTCTTTTGCATTTAAATAAGCTGGATTTAAGAAAAATTAATTTTACCTAGGTGTATCTTAATCCATATTCGATTATTACTATCAAAATAAGACTACGTTAGCAAGGAAAAATTAATTTAATTAAAATATTTTTTTTGGTAACTTTCAATTTTCTCAAGAACTAGAAGACATAAAGTCATCTAGTTTTCAGTTTTTGACCAAAAACAAATAAAAGCAATGAATTCTAAAAAAAAAACAGTAGATAATCTGTAAGTTTTGAAAAATTACACTTTAAACTTTTTTTTTAACTTTTTTTTGCACAAATTTTGACTTTAAAACAATTTTTTTCAAAAACCATGCATAGTTTTGACTTGATTTAAAAACTGGCTAATAAAAAAGAATGTTAGCTTTAAAAAAATGTATAAAACTTAATTGTAAGTATCACCGTTATTTTTTAATTATTTTTTTCCATTTTAAATAATAATTTTTTTAAATTGCCCCTACCGCCTAAACGAGGGGAGATAGACCCCCCCTCCCATAGTAAAAAATGCTTGTACCCTCTACCAAAAACCGTTATTATATCTTGGCGCCAAAGTTATCGTACTCGTGTCGTAAATTTTTACCATTTTTAGTATTTTTTTTTGTTAGTTTTTTATTTTTTGTAAAAAACCTGTCAATTAGATTTTTCTCAAAATTTTACTGAATGTTGACAACAATATTTTTTAAAAGATAGAAGTAGTGTAAAGCCAATATCTCAAAGTTTTGAAAAGATATTTGAGCCGAAAATCAATTTTTACCAACTTTTATTAATTTTTTTGTTTAGGTTTTTAGTTTTTGTAAGAAAACTATCAATTCGATTTTTCTCAAAATTTTTCCGAATGTTGAAAACAATATTTCTTATAAGTTAAAATTAGTTGGAATCCATAATCTCAAATTTTTGAAAAGATATTTGATTCGAAAATCAATTTTTACAAACTTTTGTTAAATTTTTTTTAAGTTTTTATTTTTTGTAAAAAAACTGTCAATTCGATTTTTCTCAAAATTTTTCTGAATGTTGAAAACGTTATTTTTCTTTGCACAAAATTGTTTTTGTGATAAAATCATTTTGTATTCGTAGAATTTTCGAGGAGACAAATTTTATTTTTCAGTTTTTTTGATTTATAAAAAAAACGTTAATTGGACTTTTTTCAAAAAATATATATGTACTTGTTTGGTATCACGTTAAAATATATAATATAAAATTTAATTCAAGTCCCTAGCGTTTTTGGTTCAAGATATTTAGGGTTAAGCAACATTTGCACCTTTTTTTAAACTGCTATGGTAAAAAAAACCACCCACGCAATTTTCTTGAGAGCCCTTTCTGCATCTTTCTGCCTTATTATCTGTATAACAAAATTTATTCGAAGTCGATATCTCTTCTGGTTCTTGAGCTATGGACGATGAAAAAAAAGTCGCGAACGTACGGACGTACCTACGCACGCACAGACATCTTTCTAAAAACCTTTTATTTCGACTCTAGGTACCTTGAAACGTCGAGAAATGTCAAAATTTTCAATTTGACAAATCGGACCCATTACAATAACTTCCTATGAGAAGTTAAAAATTCACAGGCTCTTTGTAAATCTACCTTTAAAATAAGGTGGTCTCAGCTAAATCTGACTTAGACATAAGGTGATAGTGACGTTGCCTGAACTCTTAGTCAGTGTAACATTGTCTAAGAACTTAGGTAGCTTCCAAATGATAATCATTATTATAAATATAACTTCATCGTAAAACAGTGCTGAAGGAGACCTTAATTTTGCTTTTATAAATTCTTAATCGTGGAAAAATGTATGCATTCACAAACGGCAAAATTGACTTTCTTAAACAGACTAAGTTTAAGTTAATTTTCAGAAACAAAGAAAATTATATTGATTTAATTAAAAAATAACTCACCAATATATGCAGTTGATTTTCATTTTCCAAACAGTGATACAAATAGTAAAATCGTTAACATTAAAAGTAGTTGAATAATGAACATGTCACAACATGAACTTTCAAATAAACAAAGAATCTACCTTACCGACGACGCGAAGACAACAGAGCCAACGACACTGACTCCCTAACGTATGCACTGATTTTTTTTTTTCAAAGCGAGCACAAAGCACAAATTTAATTTACTTGAAAGTATAAAAACATTTTCACAAAACTTTCACAGAAATTTATCTTATTTTTACTTATTAGCGCGAATATTACACAATAAATAAATTTATTTATAATAGTTAACGTTAGAAACAATTTATTTATTCACAATTCCGATAAAACACACGCACTTTTCTAAATTCTCACTGCTGAGCCACAAAATTTAAGACCTAAAGAGAGCAACAGACGCAGATGTACTAATTCTTCAATTGAGTTTCTTTTGAGTTTCGAATTTCGATTAAGTAAATTGCATTTGCGCTGATTGCAACCCAACTACTACTATTGCACTGCAATGTTGTTCGACTCAAGTGCAAATAGGAGTGTGGGAGAATGTGATGAACAAAGATGGAGAAATGTTGAGCATAAATATGAAATGCAAAAACAAAATCAAACATCATGGGTTTACAAATAGCAGTAGAGCGTTGAGATAATACAATTTCTTGATAAATTTATTACTTTTGTAATTGTTAATCATTTTAAATTTTAATAAAATCTAGTAATATTATTTAAGAATTAATTAAAAATTTAAAAAAAAACTGTTTTTAATATAAATGTAGGTGTATATTTCGTTCGATAGAAAAGTTAAAACAAAACGGATCAGTTCAGTAGTAATAAAGTTGCATCTTAGTAGATCGTAGTTTAAATACAAAATAGAAACAGTTTACAAAGAGTAGGTACAAGTATTTAAATTGCTATTAAAGAAAAGTTTTGTTTATACTATTTCAGCTTAGAAACTAAAATCTTTTAGCTTATAGAGCGAGGCAAGAGTACGAAAACTCAGGCGACAAGATATTATAACGGATTTCGTAAGAACAGTTAAAAACAAGCATTTTTTTTACTATGGGAGGGGTGGTCTATCTTCCCCCGTTTAGGGGGGAGGGGCAATTAAAAAAAATATTATTTAAAATGGAAAAAAATAATTAAAAAATAACAGTTATACTTATAGTAAGTGCAGCAAATATGGCCCACCCTTAACATTTTTTTAAATAAAACCATAAATTTAAGTCTAATTCATTAATTTTTTTTGTAAACAGTCTAACAAAACATTTTTAATTCAGCTTTTAAAAACTTTAACTAAAAAAAGAAACATAACAAAAAGTTAAAAACAAAAACTTAAAGGAACTTAATAAATGATATTAAAAAAAAATTGCGGCAAATATGGCCCACCTGGTGTTAAATATGGCCCAGGGTGGGCCATATATATAAACTTTATAAACTTTTTTTTAAATCATGATACCACACATGTTAAGAAAATATTAAACACAATTTAATTTAAAAAAGAAGTTGCTAATTTAACTCAAAATTGAATGTTAAAACACTTAAGAAAACTTACCAAAAAATTACCTCCAAAGTAAAAAAAAAAACAAAGTGCCCGTATATCTTTCACAACCGTCGCGCCATATTAAGCACGAAAGACTGAGGCTAAACCGGTTTGAACGAGTTCGTATTGCAACATTTTTTTTTTTCGCTCCGGCTTCCGGTTTGGGAAATACCGCTATAGGCCATATTAACCACGTAGGCCACATTTGCCGCACTTACTCTACAATTAAGTTTTATACATTTTTTTAAAGCCAACATTCTGTTCTATTAGCCAGTTTTTAAATCAAGTTAAAACTATGCGTTTTTGCAAAGAAAAAGTAATTTAATTAAAATATTTTTTTTTTGTAATTTTCAATTTTCTCAAGAACTAGAAGACATACAATCATCTAGTTTTCAGTTTTTGATCAAAAACAAATAAGAACAATGAATTCAAAAAAAAAAAAATAGTAGATAATCTGAAAGTTTTGAAAAATTACACTTTAAACCTTTTTTTTAAACTTTTTTTGCACACATTTTGAGTTTAAAACTATGCATAGTTTTGACTTGATTTAAAAACAAGCTAATAGACAAAAGTATTGGCTTTAAAAAATTGTATAAAACTTAGTTGTAAGTATTACCAATATTTTTTAATTATTTTTTTTTCATTTAACGTACATATTTTTTTAAATTGCCCCTACCGCCTAAACGGTGGGATATAGACCCCCCTCCCATAGTAAAAAATGATTGTTTTTAACTGTTCTATACAAATCCGTCATTAATCATCGTACTCTCCCTTAGAGCGAATTAGAGCAAATTTGGATCTACAGTAAATCTACAGTTTTTGATGCAAACTCCTTTTTAGTCTTTCACGTTTCATAAGGGACTCAAATTGGTTTCATTGAGCTAAGAAAAAAGCCTCAAGATTCATCACTTTAACCTAACCCTTTTCAAACATAAACGAAATTATAATTTTCAAGAAGTCGTCCGTGCAATGCTTCATTTAGGGCTAAAATGTTCTTTTAAATAACTACACCGTAAAAAAGACGTAAAGGGAAATTTTTAAGAACTTTTACCTGTCTTAGAAGATTTATTTCTGTGAAACTCTAAGAAGTGAAATTGTTTAGAGCAAAAAAGGAAGTAAATGCCATGACATCTCTGATGTTTTTTGATAACGTTCGTTCATTAATAAGATTAAAATTGATTATATTTCTTTAGTTTAAAAAGACAACTCTAAAAAGCCTTACCTTCGTGTTGTTTTCTTTGTAGATGAGAACTCACATTCAGGTACGGTGCGTGATACAAAACCTGCACGTACTAGCCCATACGATTCAATATAAATAAATATTTTGCTTCGTCATACTCTCTATGTTAATTTTGGGACTCGGTGTGCATGAAATAAATCTTGCACATATGAGGTGGCATGGAACTTTTTTGTGTTGAGATTTTTTCGTTTTTTCTCTTGCATGGAACTTTTTTGTGTTGAGATTTTTTCTCTTGAATGAACAGGGTGAAATATTTGGAAATTAGGTAGGTACATAGGTGTCTTTGCTACAAATGGTCAATGGATGTGCAAGTTTTCTTTTTTGCACACTGAGTATCGAAACTAACATGGGAAATATTTAAAAAAAAAACTTATTTGTACGGAATCATATGGGTCAGAGCGTACAGGTTTTCTTATTGCGCACTGTGTAAGAGTTTAGTGCCTGATTACAGGAGATGAAATTTTTAATAGAATGGAAAAGGAGCATAGAGCTTAAAAGTTAAAGAGGGATGATTCTATGTGGAGTCGAATTGTTCTTGCACAGGCAGTTTTTTTTTTAAAGTTAACGACTGTTGTAACGGCTACTTTTAATGTATATCTAGTCTGGTGCAGTATGCAGATTGTTTCGATTGTTTTTTCGCTTTGTTGGTTAATTAATATTAAATAAATAGCTATCAGTTTTTAATAGAAGTGACGTATTTTGTGACAAGACCGTAATGTGACTGACTCAGTTGATTTTAGACAAGCTTGAATTGCATGAAATTTTAATAAGTAACTGTCAAAGCCAAAGTTATGATAATGGTTCGAATATGAAAGGAAAAGAAGCGGGTGTTCAGAATCGAATTCGAACCCTGGAACCAAGAGCATTTTTCGTTCCATGTTGCTCGCATTCCTTAAATTTAATGGTTAATGATGCTGCTCGGTGCTCATTTTATGAGTAGGTATGTTCAATTAACCAAGCGTATTGCTAGTTCCCTAGGAATACCAAATATGTTTCCTGTAGTTTCATCATTGTGATCTCGACGGAGAAAAATACTTTATGCTGATGAATGTCCTGAAACTATATTAGACCCGAAACAAAAATTTAAAGTTGAATTTTTTTTTTTAATACTTGAAAGGTTTTTGTACGTAAGTATCAATTTTTCATTTTTAAGTAACATAAGCGAATGTTTAAAAAATAAAAATGTATGTGCTTCATGCCTTAATTTGCAAAATGTTTTAACATTAAGTAGTTTTAAATATTTAGATGGAGAAGAATTGTTTCAAGAGTTAACCGTAATATCCCAGCTTGTTACGCCACAAAGCTCAAGTTTAGATGTGTTAAATTTTATTTTTAGTTCAAACCTTGAAGATTTTGCTCCGAATTTAGTAACTGCTCTCCAAATCAAATACAATCCCGGTCACGGTAGCTTCAGGAGAACGTAGTTTTTCTAAACTTAAAATTATTAAAAATTATCTTGGGACTACCATGACTCAAGAGAGATAAGTAGGTTTATCTATATAATGTCCATTGAAAAGAAGTTATTAAATTCTTTAGACTTCGATGATCTCATTTCTGAATTTGCAAAATGTAAGGCCAGAAAAGTAAGTTTCCAAGTTTAAAAGTTTCCCCTCTGATCATTTTTTCGCTGCGTTTTAGTTTAATGTTTTAGGCCTCCTGGGGATACCTCAATAAAAAAAACGCGTTGAAAGTCTACCTCCTGGTAATGTAATGTAATATGTAAAAAAAATATAAAAAAGGGGCGCTTTGTACAAATCTTGCACAGGGCACAAGTTTGGCTGGGGCCGGCCCTGATCTTAACCTCACATTAACATATGTACAATATCAGGGAATAAAGTAACAACTTAAGTTATTAGATTATTTTAGAACAGTGTAGTGCCGCAAGATAAGGTCTAATTATTTAATGTGGATGACTCCCTACATGAAAATATTCCAAGATTCCAAAAGGATTCTAAATATGCCATATTTAAAAGTTAAAATACAATAGCTTAGAGGGTTTTTGGTGCATTTTACGCAGAAATGTTAGAAATTGTGGTGGAACGTAGCTTTTCTTCAAAAAAAAATTATATTCTATTCTTGTTGGCATTCCTACAAATGCTAGAAGGCTGTTAAAATAAAGATCCAGAAACCCAGACAATGAGAAAGTTCATCAGAAAAACAGAATCTGTTATGAAGAATTTTGTGGCTTTTTTTTTCGTATTTGTTGGACTCAATTTTCGGGAGTCTAATATTACTATCGTTATCAGTCTTGCTGATGCTAGAAATCAAATTATAAGAAATTACTGTTTTGCGTCAACATTTTAAAAATATTTTGATCTTAAAGGAGTTCACAAATTTTAGAAATTGTAGGGAGAAAAATGTTTGGTTCTTGAATTAAAGGAAATAGGTTCATTAAAGTATACTTAGTTTCTCTAAAAATCAAATAAAAACAAATTAAGGTAGACAAATAAGTTGGGATGAAACTTTTAAGAACCTGAATATTTTCTCTTTCTCGCAGAAATAATATGAAAATACTTTAAAGCATTATTATTAAAGTTTTTTACAAATTCTATATTGTGTCAAAACAAAGATTTTAGTTGTTTTTGACAGCCAAGCGCTTTTTGGTGAATATCGTTAAATTAAAATTAAATATTTACTATACAACTAAACTGTATAAGCTTTATGGCTCATATATAATATAACCCCCCTGGATCGTTTATTGGTCAAAAGCTGATGAATTTGTGCTGAGCAATTGGAATAGGGCTTTATTTCCGATTATTGGTCCAGTCCTGAGTTAAAAGTAGAATTTTTTGAAGCAACAAAATTTAAGGCAGTTAAATACAAATTTGAATTTTATTTATACAAAATAAATAACCAAAAATATAAAAGGGGTCATATTCATTCATAAATTTTGAATTCAAGGGAATTCCTACGGAAATTAAAATAAAATAATCTCCAAGGGGGGTATTGACCCCTATGACCCCCCGCCTCTGGATCCGGCATTGGAATTAAGGTGGGCATTAAATTTACTTTACCTACCTCCTTAAAACAAACTTAGATTCATTTTTTTCGGTTTTGTGTGTTGTTGTTTTCCTTAAAGTAACTCTTTATTATCCTTGAGCACTTTCACTGCTGGAAAAAAAAATCACGACAGTTCGAAACGTCTTGGATTACAGGGTGATGCTTTTAATATAAAAAAAAAAAAACTTAGAAGTAGAATTTAAGATTTTAATAGATCAAAGATTCTGTCAAATTAGTTCGTACATTAGTTTGTGCATAAGAATCAAAATTCTAATTTTCAGTTTCTTAGATTTTATTTTTTAAATTTAAATAAATTAAATTATGTGGCGCAACAGTTCGTAGAGAACCAGGGGACCTACAGTTTATATGCCGAATCCGAACGGCTAATTTGAGAAAGCACTTTTCATGACAAGAATTACTCTTGGAGGATTTGTCAATTTCTCGCAAGAGGCAGTACCCGTGAAAAAAAAACATAAGTTGACACAGGCAGGGATCGAACCCAAGACCTCTCGCATGACAGTCCAACGCACTAACCATCATGCCACGGGTACTAAATTTTTAAATTTGAACAAATAAATATTAATTTTGAAACTTTAATGGTATATTATTAATATGTTTTATAAGAATACAAAAGATTCTAATCCAAAATCTGCATGTCAAACACTGTTATAAATTTTGATAATCGTCTTTTTATACATGTATTTGCAAAGGAAACTACTGTAAATCATATAAATAATGTCAAATGAAAATTATATAAATTGTGAAACTTTTAATGCTCACATAAAATGGCCTTACAGTAATTTATTTTAAATTTCGTAGAATTTTTAAAATATCTCCCAGTTCAAACTTAAGATCTTAACTGGAGCATAACATAACTTTTAAATGACAATTTAACAGCAGAATAAGTCATATTAATTTTCCAAACATTATTAGCAGCTTTAGAGTAAGACTATTACAAGGTTACAGTAATTTAAGTTACTTATCTAAGGAGACGCTACAGTCCGGGATGGACCTGGCCTCAACCAACATGAGTCTCTAGCCAGCTGTTTCCATTTAACACGCCAAGTTGGTTGAGGTAGCGCCACCTAAATCGGTATCTTTCCTACTGCGCCATCCCTTAGGATTGAATTTGAATATCTTATGGTCTGAAGCGTTGATGTCCATTCAGTCTACATGACCCAGCTATCTAAGTCTTTGATTTTCTTTTGACTTGATCAGTATCGCTGTACAGCCCGTACTACATTCTCGATCTGTGCAGACGGGACCAGAAATCACCAGGGAATTTTTTCTTTCGAAGCATCCTAAGACATTTTCATCTTGGCTTGACATAGGCCAAGCCTCAGCGCCTTATATGGGAACCGGGATAATGAGTGTCTTATTTAAGGCGACTTTAGTTGTTCGATTGCCTTCTAAGTCCAAAGAAACAGCGGTTTTCAAGAGTTATTCGCGGTTTGATACCAGCGCTGGTGTCATTGCCTGAATTTAAAGCGGTTCCTAGGTAGACAAAGTCCTTAACTACATCAAAGTTATAGTTGTCCACCTTGACGTTTTGTCTAAAACATAGTCATCGTTAAATGTCCGTTCATGATGACAGCATATACCTACTTGGTCTTGCCTTCATTGAGCACTAATCGCATTTTCGCCGTTTCCTTTGCAAACGCGCCACTGACATCACTCTTTGATCTTTCAATTGTGTCAATATCATCGGCATATACGAGTAATTGGCCAGACCTTTGGAAGATTCTGCCTCTAGTTTTGACGATTAAGTTTTGCACAATTCTTTCCACAACGAGTCGCATCGTCATTCTGATTCTGTACAAACGGACAAGTTTGACAGGGATGTCAACATTAGACATTGCTCTACAAAGTTCTACTCTATTGATAATGTCATACGCCGCCTTAAAATCGATGAATATATGGAGAGTATAGATTTAAAGTTCTCTGGTTTTTTTACAAAATCTACCGTAACGTGAATGTTTGGTCAATATTTGGTCTTGATCTGAAGTCAGACTAAAATGGACGTATCAGGTTTGTGACGAACAAAAAACGGCAGAAGGAATCTTACAAGTGATGTTTAGGAGACTGATTCCTCTGTAGTTGGTGCACTTCAAAGGGTGTCCTTTCTTCAGGAATGGGTAAGCTATGAAGAGATTCCACTCATCGTTTATGGTTTCTTCGGACCATATTTTGCAGATAGGTTGTTGCATTCTCCTTACCAATAAATCATTGCCTGCTGCTTTGAATAACTCGTCAGCGATGCAGTCACCTCCATCAGCTTTGTTGGACTTCAGATTCGATAAATCTATCTTCATTTCGTCAAGGTCGGGTAGAGGTCCGAGTCAATGTTAACCATTCAGAATGTTCTAATATTCTGTATACTGGGGAAGTGTCGCTCGTGCGTCGATCACAATGTGGTCAATCTGCTTAACAGTTGATTGATCAGGAGATTTCCATGTGCCCTGGTAAATGTCGAGATATGTATATGAATTGCGTACTAGCTACCAGAACGTCTCACACGTCAGCGAATTCCACCAGCCTGAATCCATTATCGGCTGTGCAGGCTGTATCCCCTGATTAGATAAATTAAGCTTAAAAAGGTTTTATCAAATTCTATTTTTGATTGATTCTCCACTAAAATTACCTTAATGGTTTCCCTAATTTGAAGAACGCCCTGTAAATGTTACCATTTTTTAATTTGAACTTTTTTTTTATTATTTTCTTTTTTGTCGATTTGGTCCAAAAATCCTAAATTACTGCCCAAGTTCATCCATCGTTTCGAGATATGTCTTTTATAGAAGGTATACATAACTATTATATAGCTGCAGCAATTGCAGCAATAAAGAAAAATGCAGTTAGTTACCCTTTGGCAATGCTTTTGCAGTTTCTAGCTGCATCTTTATCCACGTTGTTTTTTCTATTTTCTCTTTTTTTTGGAATTTTTCTCCCCGTTTTCATCTTCTTTTGTTGAAGAACAAGAAGAATGTTAAAGTGCGCCGCATTTTATGATTGCATTCCAGACCCAAAGTTGCAACAACTTCTTATAGTTTTATACCTTCTCTCACATCGTTTGTTGTTTTTCTCTCCAATGGATTGGAGCTCCTCTTGGTGTAGAGTTAGTTTGGAGGGGGTTTTAAAATACAACCTAAAACCAACCCTTAAGCGACTTGTGGATTTGTTGTTGTCGGGTTTGTGTTCTTTTTTCTGTTTTCTGTTACTAGCGGTGCACGATTATTATTTTCACCCAGGGAAATAAATTTTAATGGACGGTTTTATGTGCTAGTAGTGTAATTTAAAAGTTATTTACGGGTAGTGCCGATAATGAGAACCATTTGCTTGTCTGCAGATGTGTGTGAGGTTTTATAAGGAATAAATCGTAAAAAAGTTTTAACTATTTTTTTCCCGTTTTCATTTTATTTTAACAAGAAGAAGAAGAAGAAGAAAACAAAAAAAAAACAACAAATTTTGGAATCATTTTATTGTGTTTAGTGGTTCTTTTGTTTTTATGTCTGGACAGAAGTTGTTTTTTTTATTTTTGGCAATTTTTGAAAAGTCTTGGTAATTTTTATAGAATGGAATTTAATGATGTGGAAGAAATATGTACTTAATTGCAACATGACACCTGGGCTTGAAAGTAAAAATTAAAAATGTTGATGGTTCTTACGAGCTTTGTGCATAAACTTGCGTAGAACGGAAGGAGCGGTGGGTGCTATCAATTACGGGTACAAGGGGGTTTTAGTTGTCGTGGCCACCCTCGATTGCGAGAGTATTTTTTTTTTAATTTGCGTAGGAATTCACTTGAATTCAAATCTAATCTTATTCCGTTATTGGATATGTCTTCTTTTATTTTAAATTATTTCTTTATTATAATTAAAAATAACATTTTTATTTTAGTGCTTTCCACTTTTTTGCTAAAAGTGCTACTTTTAACTGAGGATTTAGTTACATTTTAGTAATGATTTAGATTATTTTAATAAGGTCATTTTTGAGAGAAAGGGCGAAAATTAAAATTTTTAAGATAAAACTTTGAATAAGAGATAGTCAATTTGATATTATCTTCTAAGAAAACATCATTTTTTAAAACTGAACCTACCCTGAAATTCTTAAAATTCATTTTCAATTCCATCTTAATTTTTTAACTCACATGAGTAGTGTTAGGCTTTCTTAAAGTGTTTTTTTCTTTCAAAATTAGTTATCTTTTAAATACAAAAACTTTTAGGATATTAATAAATTGAAGAAATTTGCTTTTTGAAGTGAGTTTGCTTTGGATGCTCTAGAAATGAAATTTAAAGATGAAATTCACGAATATATGTAAATATCGCTAAAAAAAGAAAAAGTGACACTTTTGATATCCCTGATAATGAACGTTTCATATCTATTTATTCAATATAAAAACTTTGAATCTCTCGAGAATTGACGACTGTCAACTGTCAAGTTAGCACTACATTTTTCGAAATTTAAAAACTGAGTATGCAGTTCATTGTAGCTTTTTTGTTTAAAATTAGTTGCGGAAAGAAAAAAATTCCAAAAATTTTGTTTACTTTCATTTTTTTTAAAAAAGGGAGTATGTAGTGAATGCTTGTAGTTAGTCCCCCTTTTTTCGATATTCCTATTTTGGAAAGTTGTTTCGGTTTGTTCCGCATTGTTCCAAATTTTTTTTTTCGAAAAAACACCCAAAAAAAAAAGCTACAATTAATTGCATCGTTACATTTTCGAATATCCTTGTTTTATGCGTGGACTCACGGTGTCAAGTTAGCACTACATACCCCCCTTTTTTAAAAAAATCAAAGTAAACAAAATTTTTGGAATTTTTTTCTTTCCACAACTATTTTACAATAAATAATTGTCAACTAATTGCGTACTTAGTTTTAACAAAATCAAAAAGTGTAGTGCTAACTTGATATCAACCTAGCTTTACATACCACTTTTTTGAAAAATCGTCGAGCTACAAATTTTTTTTTTTCCACAACATACTCAGTTTTTTAAATTTCGAAAAATGTAGTGCTAACTTGACAGTCGTCGAGAATATTGAAGTGGGAAGATATTCTGCCACTTGTAATTTTCTAAGTGACCCAATAGTTTCTTCCCAGCATTTTTTTGACCTTATTTTGTTTTTAATTTTTAGGGAACTTATGTTTTGCAATATTCAAGAATTCAAAACCAGTGTGCACCGAAATCCCCTTTCAAACCCTCGCTTATATTTACTATTAAAATTTGAATTTCGACTCGAATATCTTGAAAAAAAAAAACTAAAGATATTGGCTTTAAAATAATTTAATCTTATGCAGATGTACCCTAATGCACCTATTTCTTTGAATTCAAGAAAACATATTTTTCTCTCTCCAATTTAAAAGTTTTGTTGACAAAATTTTTGCAAAAGGTTCACGCAAAACAGTATTCTTTTTAGAATTTTTCTTTGAGCATCAGTTCCAATCTACAATCCAAGCAGAATGAATAGACTCACGGAAATTTTGTTAGAATAAAATATACCAAAAAAGACAGACAACTCTTCACATTCCATTCAGTTTTATATTATAATGATCAAATTTTTCTGGCTTTTTAAATCTATATTTTTTTAGCGTTCTTTGCTAGAATATATCGGGGTTTTTAATAAGAGCGCTACAAACGTTTTTTTTTTTTTAAATAAAACAAAGACGATTTTGGATATCAATGAAATTCTTTATTTCTGTGAAAGTACGTTTGATGTCATTATGTATGGAACTCGATTTCTTTTACATGGCCACCACGGGCACGCTTACCGAAGTCCAGATGCTGAACCCAATTTTCGACGGTTTTCAAGCATAAATCGACCGATACTGCTGCAATTTCACGTTTGATGTTAGTACGAAGTTCATCAAGCGTTGCTGGCTTGTGGCATAGACCATAGACTTGACGTAGCCCCAAAGGAAATAGTCTAAAGGTGTCAATTCGCACGACCGAGGCGGCCAAGCGACTGGACCATTTCGTGAGATAAACACGTTCTCCAAACTTGGTTTCCGCCGCTGTTGGAACTACATGTCCTCCAAGTCCATATCATCCAATTGGGGCCAAAAATATTCGATTGTCATTGAACAGTAGCGATCCCCATTCACAGTAACGTGCCGGTCTTGATCATCACGGAAGAAGTACGGCCCATTGACGCCGCCGCCGGCCCATAATCCACACCAAACCGTAAAATCTTCGGGATGCAATGATATTTTGTTTATTGACGAAGCCATTAAGCAGAAATGGGCCAAGATCTTTTCACAAAATTCGCCACAACGACGTCACAGAGATGCCCAACGCTTAAGAAGACGTGACGTGAGAGAGACACATTTGGGCTTTCTGCAACTGAAGCGTCAGTGGCAGCAATAATCTCGACACTGCGGGCACTTCTTTGTCTCACTGGCACGGGAACATTTTGTACTGTGCCTGTGGATTCAAATTTTGTCCACTAGACTCTTAATTGTTGATCTACTATAGGACGATTATGATGACCATAAATTGGACGTAGCGCTCTTTACTCAGTCACTGACTCCAAATGTCGATAGTAAATTTTAATAATTTCGACTAGTTGTTAGCTCGTATATCTTTCCATCATGAAATGTCAAACCTTACTGAAGAGGAATGTCAATGTCAAAAGAACCAGCAAGAAATATGGCGTCGTTTTCTGTCCCTATCGTTCTAGTTTTGTAGCGTCATTGTTGAAAAACCCTGTATTATTTTTAGAAAAAAAACAATATCTTACAATTCTGCATGAAATGCACCCAGGCTCTTAGTCTACATTAAATAGTTTGACCATACCTTGCTCGAAAACAGTGTTCTAAAAACAAAATTGTTACTTTAGCCCTTGAAATACATAATGTAATTGTCAGCCAACTTCACAGAACATTTTTAAGGGGTGCCCAAAAACTGGTCTTTATGTTAAATGTATGACCCCCATGATCAAAAGTCTGGATTAGCCCTTGGTTAGGTTGGGTACTTCATTTCGGCCAAAAGTTCTTTTCAAAAAACGCACTGTTTGGTTCACTCGCTTTAGAAAGAAAAATTTTAATTTTCCCTCATTTGTGTCCAAGTACACTCATTTGTTCTGAGGAGGTGTGATAAACTTACTTTTTGACAAGATTTCGTGTGGGAAACGGGTATAAGTATAATACAAAATTACCTATGATTTAATAAGAAACCCCTATGTTTCCTACATTGAACTTGAATTCTATCAACAAATTAAATGGATGTTTGCTGAAGTAACAAACACTTTTTATTTTTATAATAAGTGCAAACTCAAGGGGATTTTACTACCCTTATTATGCAGAGGCACAGTGTGAGCACTAGGAACGGGTGAGAGGTTTTGAAAGGAGACGTCGGTGCACTTTAGTTTTGAATTTTTGAATATTGCAATGACTGGGAAAGACAGAGACCGGGAAAATTCCACATTCGTGTAGTACGGCTTAAAAAGGAATGTCAGTACTTGACAGTACGGCCGAAGTTTGGCTCGAGAGTACACTGATGAGCATTCCTTGAAGCGCGAGTATAACGGTTTAATTGTTTAAGGGGAGGAATGCAGCTGGCTATTTCTCTAGAGCATAAACCGTTAAAATATTGGTAAAAAAGGGTAAGACAAGAAACTTTAGGACGATAATCAAGCGGGCGTAAAGGAGCTAACGATCACCAACCATTTTAAATTCTTTACGGTAAATACTGTCCAAGCATTGTTACCGCTGTGATTTTTGAAAAGGTCGCAAAAAAAAGGGTCAAATGAAAAAAAGTCGCATTTAGATTTTTTTTAATACATACCTAAATCAAACGAAATCTGTATAAATTGCAAAAAAAAAATGAGTTGTTTTTTAGTTTTTTATTAGGTATATGTACCTTCTAAAGAAAAATAAATTCCTATACTAGTATTCAATACATTCGATTTATATCACACACGTTCCAGGGCTGAAGTAACTATTTTTTTCTTTATAAATAGATACGAGTGATAAATTTTTTAGATATACTATTTCATAAAAACTTACCTATCCATTTTATAAAAAAGACAAACAATATCGAGAATGAGCTCCCAAGTCCCAACAAATGAAATGAACGCGCGCCGGCCGAAACACAAAAGACAACAAAATAGTAAGTAAATCTTGACAGAGATAATTTTTTTTCGAATTCATGAATTTATTCAAATTTCACCAAAGTTTAACAAACACATAGAAATAATTGGGAAACTTTGTTAAAGAGGAACGGAGTGGTGAAATAACCAAAATTACTCATACCAACTTAAAATTGTTAACTATTAACTACATTTATATGCAGAGTCGAAAGGTTGAAATGAATTTTTATGCTAGAATAGCAAGATTTCGATTCTGAGCGAACGTGATCGACCAAACAATTTCAACTTGATTCCATTTTACAGATTGAAATTATGTGTGGCAGTGTTAGTTATGTTCTTATTTCAATTGAAGTTTGGAAATTTTGTATGAATTAAGAAAATAACTTATCTTTTTAATGTATTTTTTTTATGGGGTCAAAAAAGTCACATAATTTTTTAAAAAGGGTCAAAATAGACAATTTTTTAAAAAGTCGTATCATGGTCGCATTAGGCGCAAAAAAGGGTCAAAATGCGACTAAAGTCGTATAGCGGTAACACTGTGTCCAAGAAACTTAAGTAAGTTGCAGGATCACCTCCCCTAAGTACGGGAGTTATACTCGAGCTTTGAACGTATAAAAGTCTTGTAGATAAAATCCAGTAGAAGATTTCTTGCCTTAATAAACCCAAACACCTTGCGGAATTTTTCGTGACATCGGGTATTTGGTCGTTCCACAAGAGGTGGTTGATGATACACATACCGAGAACATCGATAGTCTCATTGATACAAGTGCCATCCATGGATAATGGCAAGGGAAGTATATCTCGCTTTAACGATACAAGTCATCATTGGGTTTTCAAAACATTAAATTCCACTCGGTTTTTTATTCCCCATTGAACAATGCTGTTTAGGTCGGAATTTAATGAGCTTATCATATTTTGTCGTGGCAGTTCCAACATCCAAAGAAGAGAGATCTCAGTACTATCGTCAGCGAAACAATGTATTGGATTAAAAACTGCAGGCAGGAGATTAATAAAAATGAGAAAGAGTATTGGGGATAGAACAGAGCCCTGAGGCACACCAGCATTTATTTTGTGGTTTTCATACTACTTGTATTTAACGATCCGATAGGTACATAATTACTAATCCAATGAAGGAGGGATTTATGAAAACCGAAAGTACGCATTTCCGATAAGAGAACTTGATGTCAAACTCTAGAGGGTGCAAAAAAGCCTTTTCCTTATTCACTGCATGTATAGGTATATTTTTCCGTCAACCGGCGTGTTACACTTCTTTTGAAAGTAAAATAAATGTCACGGTTGTCCGGTTTAACCCCGGATCATCTTTTATTTCGGGAAATGAAATTGGAGGTAGAATTCTGCATTCTTATTGTTATCTGCCTGCTATTATAGCTGATTATGTGAAAAACTAGCTTCTCACTACCGACAAGAAGATAATAAGAACCAGCAACATATCACCGTAGGATAAAAAAAAACCCTTGGCTTTTGACGATGACTCTTGCGATGATATAAATTACGACGATAATTTTAAAGAAGGCGAAGAGCTCGGAGAAATTGTTGAATTCGATGAAAAAAATGTTAGATTTATTAACTCAATGCAGAAATCTCTAAAGCTGTAGAAATGGACACCTCAGGAGGAATGTTTTTCAACCACCAAAACCAGAGTCTAAAAGAGCAGCCAAAGTAACTCTTGTCTACTGTATTCAAGAACATGATAAAACACGTTTTCTTATTTTTTTGGAAATGATTAACACAAAATAATTTCTTGTTATTCATGTTGCTGGATTACTCGCTACTTGGTTTTTAAAAAAATCAGTTTTGTCTTCATAAAATCTTTTAGATGTTTCATACTTGGTTGATTTAAAGGAAATGACGTCAAGTCGGAAACTGTATATAAATTTTGATGGTTTCTGAACTTTTCTTGAAAATTCTTTTAATCAAAATAAATATACATACTGTGAATCTTTCTTTCAAGTAGGTACCATTATACATAATCTATTTAAGGCCTTTAAAACAAATAACATCAAAAATGTTGTACGATTTCATTTTTTAATTTTACTGCCTTCTTTTTAAGGTAGGTAGATATACCTTTAAGTACTGAATGACATTACAATGCGTAAATTTTGGTTGATATCGTAAACATTTTATTGTGTATTTATTTTTGTTTTCTTCTAAACGTGCCTAAGCCATTGTCAAAAATCCATTTCTACCGCAAATCCTGAAGCAATATCTTTTAAACGATTTAATGTCACATAGACTCACTGTTTGTTGATGCACACAAGTATGTTACAGTGGTAATGAATAATAAAGTTCTTACCAATTTTGTTGCAGTGATTGTTTTTGTTTCAAAATCTTTACCGAAAGGTGTTGGTTTTTATTCATGAACATGGTTGAAAAGTTTTAAGTAATCAGCTAATGGCCTAGGGTTCTTAATGTTCTCAACTAAACTGTGTTTTCATTAAATTCATTATGGATTTAAAACTTTTCGCCTTGACTGTTTTCTTGTAACATGTGCGTCCGCATAAAAATTAATGTTTACTTTATTGTTGAACTTTATTGAAAACAATTTTAATGCAGCAAGAATACCTGCCGAGCTATAGGCAGGCATACAGTTCCAACGCCACCAAACGTCCTCACGCGCCACGCCCCCCACCACCCCATTTCGCACATACACTTTAACTTCGATGAATTCCAAATTTAGGATAGGTAACGACCTATACAACGATGGAACAGTTTTCCACGCTTGTTCTCCTATCGTTTTACATTAATTTTTTGTATCCTTACTTTCTTCCCCTGACGTGTTGTTCGTTGTTGTCTATTCATTTTGGCATAGCATCGCTTGCTCTATGAACACACCCGCCACCATCCCCATCCATAATAAATATCCTTATAGCAATTTTCCGTATTTTTCTTAACTTACGTGCCATGAGTGTTTAACGATCAGTGATGGGTGTTGTATTCGTGTATGTATGTATGTGTCGTCGTGTATGTATGCTCGTATATGAAGGTAAAGCACCTACAACTGGTACCTATTCATATAATAAGGTGCATGTTGCGTATTATAGGTTTCCAGTCCTTGGGTTTTGGTGCGAAATTTTGTTTTTATTGTTTGACATAAGGGTAATGTGCGTTGTCAAAGCGTGTGTATAGCACGTTTTATAGAAAAGATTAATACAACAACAAAAAATAAAACAAAACGAACGAAAAAGATGAAAAAAGAAAATAACTTGAGGAGGATTTCTTACTCAATTTGCTTACCTATAGTCTTCTTCATGCGACACATTTTGGATCATAAAAATGTTGAGATTGAATTGTAAAGAATATCATTCTCTTTAGAAGAAATAACACAGGTGATGCGATGATATAGAACGAAACACGACAGGGCTTTACGGAAATATTACTGTTTTTATGAATTCAGGTAAGTTTGTTTTTGAAAGGCAGCGTAGCTTTAAAAAACTGTGTTTTTTCAATAGAAAAATATTATGATATTTGTTTTGTTTAAAATAAAGTATATTATCTAATCACTTTACAATTCATTAAGTTTTTATTAAATTTTTGGGAAAAACAAGCAAAAATATTTAAAGGCGTATTATGTATCGATAAGGTTTCATATCAAACAAGTCATTTTTTAATTCTGAATAAGGTTAATGAAGGGCCCGCCAAATAACTTTTTTTAACAGGGCGCAAATCATCGAGTGTAGCTTCGGCTGTGTGGCACGTAGTGCCGTCCTGTTGAAACCAAATGTTGCCAATATCCTCCTCTTCCTCCTCCTCGCCCGATAACGATCGCCATTGACTGTAACGGCCACTCCTTGCTCATTTTCGAAAAATGGCCCAATTATGCCTCTGGACCAAAATCCGCATCAAACAGTGACTCGATTTGGGTGTATCGTCTTTTCAATGTATGCGTGCGGGTTTTCTTTGCCCCAAATGCGAAAATTTTGCTTGTTTCCATACCCGCCAAGATCAAAATGAGCTTCATCTGAAAACATGATTTTTTTTTTTGGCAAAATCGACATTTTCTCTAAGTCAATCGCAGGCAATATTTCCCAGCATTTCAAGCGTATACACAACCATATTCGTTCACCGTAAGCATAAAACTAATTACCTGTCAAATCAGACATGAGGTAAGTGTTACCATTCACGAAATAAGCACTAGTTGAGAAAAAACGTTATATGGCGGTTTAAAAATCACGATACCATCAAGTATAAACCATTTATTTGTACTTTTCAACTGTTTTTATGAGGCAATTTTTAACAGCTGTCTATATCTGGTCCATTTTCCCTCGGCATGGAGAGCAGTGAAAGTTGTTTTCAAAACCAAAGCAGGAAAATGCTCGTAAGTCAACCCTAAAGATCTACAACCTATAAGTCTATCATCATTCCTTCTTAAGATCTTAGAAAGATTGGTTGATATCTATTTAAGGGCAAATATTAACACAAGACTTTTGTCTACGTCTCAACATGCTTATTGTAAAGGTAAGTCGGTGGAAATGGCGTTACACACACTAGTAGACAAAATCGAATACTCCCTCCATCATAGAGAGTTTTCTATAGTTGCTTTTCTTGATATCGAAGACGCTTTTAACAACGTAGACACATTTGCAATCACATCTGCACTAACATCTTGGAACTTATTCATTTAATGCTGACTATAGCAGAATAATAAACTCAAAACTGGGCAACTCTTTTGGTAGAAGATTCGGAACATCGCAAGGAAGTGTTCTATCCCCTCTCCTCTAAAACCTGATGTTAAATGAAATCCTAACTGGTCTGGATGCGGAGGGTTTCAAAGTGATTGCCTATGCGGATGACGTTGTAAAAGCGGTTTCAGGAAAGCATTTTTAGAGGAAATACAAAATTCCGTTAACCCTCCCTATATTAAAAGAACCCAATTAAAGTTCTAAGACGAGGCTGTGTACCTGGGTCTTATTTCATACAAAAAACTAAAAGCTTCTCTAGCTCTCTTCTCTTGCGAAAAAAACTATTGTTAATAAATGGGACTTACAACCCCGAATTACGCATTAGTTATACACATCGGTAATCAAATCAGGCCGACTTTACTGTACGGTGGATTTCTTTACAAAAAGTAATAAACTGCGACAAGGTAAATAAAGTCCATCGTTCATCTTGCCTATGTACACGCGGGTCGCTTCGTAAGACCACATCTGCGGCAATGGATAACATACTCTATCTAACACCCCTTGATATAGTTAGCAAACGAATAGCTTCATCGCAGTGGAATAACAATAACATTGGCCACTCCGTAATTCTTAAGTACGAGTATTTAGGATCAATTCCAAAGCACACAGACTACACCATATCTCTTTGAAATCTGTCTCTACTAACTCTATTACAACAGTCCATAACTGTCGATCATCTCTAATGGAGATGGCACAACAGTTTAATATTCACCTTTGCTGGGTGCCGAGCCATAGAGACATTGCCGGAAATTGTAAGGAAGATTAACTCGCTAGGAATGGTACAGTACAACCCATACTAGCACGTTTGGCTAATACTCGGTATACCAATCACTAAATGTAAACTTTTTCTAATTCAAGACGCTTTGAAGAAGGCAAACATCAGGTGGAATATCATCAACACTTGTCAGGTTACAAAAAAATCTGGCTCACTCTAGGTTTAAAGCGCTCAAAGTGCTTGCTATCTCTAAGCAGATCGCATATAAGCTCGATAATAGGAGTCATAACCGGGCCCTGTCTAATAGGAAAGCACGCCACGCTGCTAGGCGTATTCTTGAATGACTTTTGCAGAAGCTGTATTGATGAGGAAGATGATCTAAAAGTTCTTCACCTCCTCTGTACATACCCTGCTTTAGCTCAAGAACGCAAGAATTACCTAGAAGAATTCTTCTATAACGATTTAAACGATCTCAATCATATTAAGGGACTCAAACTGATTTCATTGAGCTTAGTAGAAAGCCTCAAGATTCATGTGGTATCACAATGGGCCATCAAACTGGCTTAAGTGTGTCCTACTCTATCACATTAACTTAACCTATCCTATTAAAAAAATAAAATAAATTCCTGTGTGCGAGTACTATTGTCACGAATGGAGGGGACCTACAGTTTAAAGCCGATTCCGAATTCATTTCCTCGCAAGAGGCAGTACCCGTAAACAGCTTTTAGGTGGCCTAGGCAGGGATCTAACCCAAGACCTCTGGCATGACAGTCCAACGCACTAACCATCATGCCACGGGTACCACATTCAAATAGTAGGTATATTAAAAAAATACTAAATGAATTTTTCAAGAACACTATCCTGCGTTAACAACAGAATTTTGCATAGAATGAAGTATTTTTAAAGTCAATATATTCATCAGTTTTTACCAACTTTGCGTAATATTTTTTTATAAAAAAAAAACTGTCAATTAAACTTTTCAAGAAATTTTTTCAAACCTTGAAATCAATATTTTTGAAAAAATAAAATTAGTTTGAAGGTAATATCTTCAATTTTTGGCAAGATATTCGAGTCAAAAATAAATGTTTACCATTTTTCAGTAGTGTTTTTTAGGTTTTTATTTTCTGTAAAAAACATATTTCTTTGATTTTTCTCAAAATTTTACTAGATGTCAAAAACTTAATGCTTGCATAAAACTATTATAATGCCAATATCGTAAAATTTTTTGATGTGAGGTATCTGTTTTTGAGTTAAAAAAACGTTAATTGAAATTTTGTCAAAAACTATACAAATTTGGTATCACGACACATTTTAGAATGTATGTAGGTACAATTTAATTAAAGTCCCTAGCGTTATTATTCCGAGAGATATTTGGGGTTAACCAAAACAATCACTTTTTTTAAATTGCGATATCAAAACAATCACTCGCTCAATTTTTTTTGAAAGTATTTTCTGCATCTTTCGATGTTATTACCTGGAAAAAAATTTATTTGAATTCGATATCTCTACTGGTTCTTGAGATATGTATGACGAACATACGCTCTCTTTAAAAATCTTCGATTTAGATTCTAGGTACCTTGAAACGTAGAGAAATGTCAGTTTTCAATTCGACAAATCCGACCGATTACAATAACTTTATATATGAAGTTAAAAACGATACCTATAAAAGCGTTTGTCTATTCGTTGGAGTAGGAGGCGGGCAAGAGTACGATAACTTAGGCGACAAGATATTATAACGGAATTTGTTAGAGCAGTTAAAAATAAGCATTTTTTACTATGGGAGGGGGTCTATCTCCCCCCGTTTAGGAGGTAGGGGCAATTTAAAAAAAATATTATTTAAAATGGAAAAAAATAATTAAAAAATAACGTTGATACTTACAATTAAGTTTTATACATTTTTTGAAGCCAAGATTCTGTTTTATTAGCCAGTTTTAAATTTAAGTCAAAACTATGCGTAGTTTTTGAAAAATTTAATTTTAAACTCAAAATTTGAGTAAAAAAAGTTAAAAAAGGTTTAAAGTGTAATTTTTCAATACTTCAAGATTATCTACTATTGTTTTTGTTTCATAATTTATTGCTCCTATTTGTTTTTGATCAAAAACTGAAAACTAGATGATTTTATGTCTTTTAGTTTTTGAGAAAATTGAAAATAACCACAACTACTATTTTAATTTAATTCTTTTTTTTTGCTTGAGTGGTCTTATTTTGATAATAACAATGGTAGGTGCGAGTTTGGGAGTATGCAACAGTGGGATCTGCAACCCCCCTGCTTTTGAACACTATAGGATTTGGGGTGGGTGCAAGTTGGAGTGCGTGTGGAAGGTGCAAGGTTCGGTGGGTGCAAGATAGGGTGCATGCAAAGTTTCTTTTGCATTTAAATAAGCTGGATTTAAGAAAAATTAATTTACCCTAGGTGTATCTTAATCCATATTCGATTATTACTATCAAAATAAGACTACGTTAATACTTAAGCAAGGAAAAAGTATAATTTAATTAAAATATTTTTTTTGATAATCTTCAATTTTCTCAAGATTTAGAAGACATAAAGTGATCTAGTTTTCAGTTTTTGATCAAAAACAAATAAGAGCAATGAATTCTAAGAAAAAAAACAGTAGATAATTTGAAAGTTTTGAAAAACTACACTTTAAACCTTTTTTTTAATTTGTTTTTGCATAAATTTTTTAGTTTAAAACATTTTTTTTCAAAAACTATGCATAGTTTTGACTTGATTTAAAAACAAGCTAATAGACAAAAATGTTGGCTTTAAAAAAAGGTATAATACTCAATTGTAAGTGTTACCGTTATTTTGTAATTATTTTTTTTCCATTTAATGTACATACATATTTTTTTAAATTGCCCCTACCGCCTAAACGGGGGGAGATAGACCCCCCATCCCATAGTCAAAAATGCTTGTTTTTAACTGTTCTATACAAATCCGTCATTAAACATTGTTGCCTAAGTTATCGTACTCTCCCCAGGAGGCGCAACAGTCCGTAGTAAACCTAGTAAAATTTCAGCTTGTATACTTCTTTAAAAAAAAAATGCCAAATTTGACAAGTCTTCTAAAAATTTTTTTTTTAAGTGTAGACGAGATTTTAAATTATTTATAAGAAGTCTTTTTATTACGTTGCCTTGAAAAGTTCTTCACATCTTAAACTACTTTCCTTTTTATGCTGTTTTTTTTAAATATTACATTTACATTTCCAAAAAATTTTAATTCTGAATTCTTTAAATGAGTTTAAAATTAATTGTTGCCATAGGTTTTATTTGTATAGTATTTATTAAAATCAGGGCAACTAATTTTATTATACGAGTATGTATGTGTTTTGGCATTGTCTTTGTTCTTTCTTTTTCCCAAAAAAATCTCTTTTTAATCTATGAAATTAACTGTGGAAATGCCATCAGAGAGGACATATTACATGAGTTTATTTATAGGGTGACCATACTTTTTTTTTGTTCGTCATCCATTATCCATTTTCCACTAACTTCTCTCTTCTAGCATCTATTTTGTATCTTCTTTCTCCCATCTGCCATCTTCTTTGTTTCTATCTTTCATATTCTATCATTTAGTGTACCGATGGTCACCTTAATTACTATCAACAATTTACCCTCGAATATAGCAAGATGGAAAATAGACAGACAAATACAGACAGATGAAAGGACGCACAATCAAACGATGCGATGGGTCGCCTCGAATTGAAATGAAATTCCAGGACAATTTGATAAATTTTCTGAAATAATTTAGCGAGTTAATTAAAGCATTTTGAAGTACGGCACAATATTCTGATATATACAATAACGGTAAATAATATGGTGTGAGTAAGAACTGAGATCTGTAGGTTGTAGGGTAGATACATATATAGAATTGGCAGTATTTTACAGTTGTTCACCGAAATCCAAAGAGCCCTGGTGTAATAAACATGGTCTTAATTAATTCTTCTTTTATTTCTATTCCGCTTGTAGGCCACTGTGGAACAACTACAACGACTACCTACCACTACAACTACGAAGACGACGAATAGCTCTAGGGTCCAATCTATGTTAAACATCTTGAACCGGAAGTATGATGTCCCTTATTTGATTCAAATGTCCGCGTTGTCGTTTTCTCTTGGGTTTATTATTACATATTTTTTTCTTTTTATTTTAAGGGGGGAAATTCGTAAATAATGCTGCTCCTTTTTAAAAAGCCTTGAAGTAAAATTTAATTTACGATGTCGCTTTGGTAACTTTGACTATACTTTTAGAAACAATGAGTCGCAGTCAGAGTTGGAGAGTCCCTAGCTAAAAAGCATCCAATACCCTTCATCTTATATTCCTTTTTCTTCTACCTATACATACATATATTCAATACAACCTAGACCTACCCTTAGTTATAATCGAATATTCTCTGTTAAAAAGAACATTATTTTTCAGCTTAAACCATCCCAAGGAGCAAATACCCAAGGCCACACCAAACAGCTATATAATAATGTATACCTATACCAACCTCTACCTACGAAATATAGAACAAAAACAACAACAAAAATAATAACGATAATAATAATTAGTGAAAAGAAGATTGTTTTATAATTTGTTGTTAAAGGAGTTACGAAGAGGAACTAATTTGCTAAAAGGATTCGCTTAAAACTCTTAAAGTAAACAATACTGATTTTCCTTGTGTTGTGCTTTAGGGGGCTTTAGAGAATTCTATATTTTATATTGAAGCTGTATAACTATACCACTACCAACATCTTACCTAACCTATAGTCACCATTTATTTGGTAACTTATAATCACCGACACAGACCTTGTCTATTGATTTTATTTTAAATGATGGTAGTTGGACTAATTAAGACCAATTCAGAATATTATGTCGTAAAATTATTTGAAATTCATCGAAATCGAGGGAGAATTTTATTTGGTTTTGACAAAAATGTATTTCAAGGATATTTTTTGTTTTTAAATTTGTCGGGATACACTTGAATTTTTTATTGAAAGGGAATTTTTAAGGTAAATTTGAACAATTCTACTTGTAATCTAAAAAGGTTTGTAGAGTTTAGTTTTTACATAGGATTTGAAAATAAAAGTTAAATGTTTAAGACCTTTTTCAAATAAAATTGAACGAAAATAATAAGTTTGTAGAAGAAAAATAATGTTTAAATACATTTATGCAAACCTAAGGAAATCCAAAGGGTTTAAAGAAATTTAAATGAAAATAAAGGAAAATTATATCAAAAATTTCTCCACAAGTTTTTGAGGAGATTTTTAAGATTAGATTTGTATTTATATTGTATTGTCTTAATTTAAATCGGTGTTCATTTTAAATAAAAACTATATTATAGAGATTAATACATTTTCGTAAATTTTGGGAATGTGAAACGAAGCGTGACAGACTCTTTGAACCACGATCTCCGTTCGGTACGTTTACACATTTTTTCAACAAAAGAAATCTTGAGTAAATTCGGAGTTCTTGTGAAATTTGACAATATTTTAGAAAACGCAGAACATCGTCGTTTAAGTTAAGGTTGCAGAGAAAGTAAAGTGGATTAAGATTTGTACTATATGGTTTGTAGTTTAAGCCAAGCATTTCGGTTATATAGCCTTGAGAAATATACTCTTTTCAGATGGTAAGGTTAGGTTTAAGTGGCTGTCCGTGATGGAATAGGACACACTTAGGCCAGTTTAATGGTCCATTGTGATACCACATGAATCTTGAGGCTTTCTCCTAAGCTCAATGAAACCAGTTTAACTCCCTTACGAAACGTGAGAGGCTGATTATGCTAACATGATTTAGATCGTTTAGATCGTTATAGAAGAATTCTCCAAGGAAATTCTTGCGTTTTTGAGCTAGCGCAGGGCATGTACAGAGAAGGTGAAGAACTGTTTCCTGCTCTTCCTAGTCCATAGAGCTTCTGCAAAAGTCATTTGAGAATACGCCTAGCCGCACCCAGCAAAGGTGAATATTAAACTGTTGTGCCATCTCCATTAGAGATGATCGACAGTTATGGACTGTTATAGAGTTTGTAGAGACAGAGTCTAGAAATTTGATAGCGGCCTGACTATCTGAGAGAATACAGATATCAGATGTTGATATCACGTATTTTTAAGCCAGGACAGCCGCCTGGAACACGCTACAATGATTGGGAAGGCGGAATGAGGGACTTAATTTCAGTCGTTCAGAGTACACACCTCCACCAACCCCTTCTTTTGTTTTTGAACCATCTGTATAAAAATGGATTGACTCGTCTTCCAGGAATGCCCTTTCCTCCCAGAAAGAGGAGAATACATAGGCAAGCTGAACGTTGGACTTTATTTAATTTGTCGTGGTTTACAGCTTTACATTAAAATCGGTCTGATTACCGATGTTTATAACCAATGCGTGATTCAGGGTGGTAAGCCTCATTTATTACCAATAGCTTATTTGCAAGAATAGAGAGCTACAATTATAGCTTTTTTGACTCTTTCTTGTACATGTACATTGCGTTTCCAATTTAGTTTTTTGTCTAAAATAAGACTCAGGTACTTAACCTCGTCTGAGAATTTTAAGTGAATTCCTTTAATATAGATAGGGTTAACAAATGGAATTTTGTATTTCCTCGAAAATAGGACTAAATAGGTTTTGTGTGGGCTAACACCCAGTCCACACCGATCGGCTCAAAGTATTAGTCTGTCTAAGGCATTTTGTAAGAGTTTTTTTTTAAGGTGTTAAGATGCGTCATCCGCGTAGGCAATTACTCTGAAACCCTCCGCATCTAGACTAGTTTGGATTTCATTCACCACTAGGTTCCAGAGGAGAGGGGATAGATAACCTCTTTTCAGATACATTAAACTCTTCTCAAAAATAATTGTTTTCACCTTCTGTCCACTGCTAATGACATTGCAACTTATTGCGTAAGAGCAAGGTAATGTCAATTTTTGATATACGGCTAAAACAACATCAAAAACAAATCAGAAGAATTCTTTTTTAAATGTTTGGTTACATTTTTTTTATTTTTTAAGAAATATTTGCTTTAATTCTGACTCAGTTTTATTTAATACTTTATTTTAATATTGTTTTAGCAAATTATTGATTTTGAATTGAAGGAAATCTAAGTCATCAGCATAGAGCGAAACTTTGACATCAATAGCGCTAAAGAGAATCCCACCTGAGATATGGTTATTGATATCGTTGAAAATATAAGTGGACTTAAGAGGCATCCTTGAGCAACAACTTTTTCACATTTAAAACACATAGGTACATTTTGTCTGCACTGCTTTTGTCATATTTTCTTACATTTTGATAAATTTTGGTAATATTCCAATTGCTTCGATATTGTATCGGAAGCCACTTTTGTGTTGAGGAAGGGCTTCGAAAAATGACGCAAGTAGATTCTCATCAATTATGTGCAGAATTATTATTATTCGAACTTGTAGAAAAACTTTCAAGTAGGCAAACGATTTCTTTCTAGTTCTTCTACACATCCTATATACCGCTCAGATTTTTGAAGGAATCAATGCGATTATGAGAAGAAAAACTGCATATTGAACTGAATAAAAAAAAGTGTTTTCAAAAAGAATAATTGCAAATTGTCTCAGAGCTGAAAAACTGAAAAAAATATTTATGTTTCTCTTTTTAATCGATAACGGGGTTTTTAAGCCTAAGTTAAAACTCAAAATATCTTTTTATTTCAGTATCTTACTTAGTACCTTAATAGCTTTGAAAAATACGATTTGGACTTAATTTTTAGTGCTGATTTTAGATCCTAACTCTAATTTTAACTATTTTTTTAAATTTTAAAAATACTTGTTTTCAATATTGTTTTTATATATGTTAATATGTATATTTCAAAAACTAGATTTTTGTAAGTGAAATCATACAACTTTTGAAGTTTTTTCGAATATTATTTAAAATAATATAAATTTTTCAACTGAATATTGAAAAAAAGGATTATAAATTTGGAAAACTATCACAGACTTCTATTGAAAAAAAGCTACTTCATAAATTTAGATCGCCTCAAAAAGCCTTATATACGAATTTTAAAAAGTGATATCTCAAAATCCTGACCAGATTCATTAATTTGGAAGTCCGATTTGAATTAAGGCCACAAAAACCCATTGGAAAAATACAATTTTAATACCAGCAAGAAAACCTTGTACTACCCGTGGCATGATGGTTAGTGCGTTCGACTGTCATGCGAGAGGTCTTGGGTTCGATCCCTGCCTGTGCCACCTAAAGTTTTTTTTCACGGGTACTGCCTCTTGCGAGGAATTGACAAATTCTCCAAGAGTAATTCTTGTCATGATACAGTGCTTTCTCAAATTAGCCGTTCGGATTCGGCATATAAACTGTAGGTCCCCTCCATCCCTCCAATTACTCGTACACAGTAATGTTATTGTAATGAGTCATTACATGAGACATTTCTCGACGTTTCAAGGTCCGTAGAGTCAAAATAAAAGGTTTTTAGAAAGATGTCTGTGCGTACGTCCATACGTTCGCGACGTTTTTTTCGTCATCCATAGCTCAAGAACCAGAAGAGATAAGGACTTCAAATAAATTTTGTTACACAGATAATAAGGCAGAAAGGGCTCTTAAGAAAATTGCTTGGGTGGTTTTTTTTACCATAGCACTTTAAAAAAAAAGTGAAAATTTTGGTTAAACCTAAATATCTCATGAACCAATGACGCTAGAGACTTGAATTAAATTTTATATGATATATTGTAACGTGATACAAAACAATTACATTTTTGGAAAAAAACCCAGTTAACGGTTTTTTTATAAATCAAAAAAAAACTGAAAAAAAATTTGTCTCCTCGAAAATTTTACCACTAAAATATGATTTCATCTCCAAAACAATTTTGTGCAACAAAGAGTAATGTTTTTGTCATTTGATAAAATTTTGAAAAAATCTAATTGACAGTTTTTTTTTATAAAAAATAAAAACCTAACAAAAACATTACTCAAAGTTGGTAAAAATTGAATTTCGACACAAATATCTTTTCAAAAACTTGAGACTATGGCTTCAAACTTATTTTATCTTATAAGAAATATTATTTTCAACATTCCGAAAAATTCTGAGAAAAATCGAATTAACAGTTTTTTTTACAAAAAATAAAAACCTAAAAAAAAATTAATAAAACTTGGTAAAAATTGACTTTCGACACAAATATTTTTTCAAAACTTTGCGATATTGGCTTTAAACAACTTTTATCTTCCAAAAAATATTGTTGTAAACATTCAGTAAAATTTTGAAAAAAATCGAATTGATCGTTTTTTTACAAAAAATTAAAAACCTAAAAAAAAATTAACAAAAGTTGGTAAAAATTGATTTTCGACTCAAATATCTTTTGAAAAATTTGAGATTATGGTTTCCAACTAATTTTAACTTAAAAAAAATATTGTTTTCAACATTAGGACAAATTTTGAGAAAAATCAAATTGACAGTTTTTTTACAAAAAATAAAAACCTAAAAAAAAAAATGTATAAAAGTTGGTAACAATTGATTTTCGACTCAAATATCTTTTCAAAACTTTGAGATATTGGCTTCAAACTACTTTTATCTTTCAAAATATATTGTTTTCAACATTCAGTAAAATTTTGAAAAAAATCGAATTGACAGTTTTTTTACAAAAAAATTAAAAACCTAAAAAAAACAATACTAAAACTTGGTAAAAATTTACTCTCGACTCAAATAGCTTTTCAAAAATTGAAAATATTGGTTTCAAACTTATTTTATTTCACAGAAAATATTATTTTCGATATTCAATGAAATAAAATCTACAAAAAATAGTACGCATATTTGGTAAAAATTAATACATATAGTACCTACACAAACTTTTAAGCAAGACAAATCGACAGACGGGATGGGAAGTTATCAGTGTGGGTCGCATCAAAGCCTCTTTTTTTGTAAGTTTTTGCTTAACAAAAGATTAAAATACATGCGCGGTACAACAACAAGCAAACCTTAAAACTATTTATGGCTATATTAATCTCTTTCAACTTGTCTAGCTATACTCAAAAGTTTTCCATCAAAATGTTTGGCAAATTTCATATTTTTGTTTACGTTGTCTTGTTATATTAATATTGGCAGCTGCTGACAGTGAATCAAATATTATCCGCATAATCGTGCCTCATGCAAGTTTCTTCTCATGCTCTTCAAATTCAATCTCCTCCAGAGGGGTATGTTATGGACCAAGAAAACAAAAAATGTTAATCTGAATTGACAGTTTATAATGTTGAATTTATATTTTTCCAAAACAGTTTAGGATACGACAATAACGACGAATGGAAAAAAGTTCAGGTATGCCTTGGAAAAAACTGGAGGAGGTGGCTTATAAGGATAGAACATCAATAAATTTGCTGGTAGAGTAGACATCTTCAACGAACAACACAACAAACCACATATATTTTTATTCAGTTTCTTCCAAAATAACACTCCTGACACACTCATTCACAACAAGAAGGTGGTGATGATAGGAACACGAATTTGTGTGTGTTTTTTTCTGTACGTTCGTATCCTTATAGGTATTCTATTCCACGCTCCGATGGGGGATGTTAAAGTAGATTACTCGACTTTCCACATCAAATTAATGAAGAATTTATGGGAATCGTGCTTAAAATTTCCAAAGAGACCACACTCTCTCCATATAAACTTATCTACCCACCTAGCTAGCTAGTATAGAGTCCATAAGATGTTGAAGCTTGAGTCTTGTCCTTATAACAGAGGTGTAAAGAAGGTCTAGCAGGTATATAGAAGACGAGGAGATAGATAACTATACCTACCAAAATATTATATAGCTTCAGGTGTTTAATGTTGCGATGCTGCTCTCTGCTGTCAGCAGCGTGCGTCAAGGAAACAAGAAAACAAAAAATATGTAGGTATAGGTACAAGAGTTTAAGGTTCCCCATACTCTTTTCTTGAGTTTCATGAAAAATTCAAGACGTGGTTAAAATATATATGTAGGTAAAAGGTAGGTATATCTACGTTTACAAAAGGTATAGGTATCTTGTATAAATTTCGACGAATTTTGATGGTGTCATTCCTGGGGGTTTCTTATCGGCTTTGACAGGTTGTTATTGTGAGCTACTATATGTTGCTTATCGTTAGATTATATTGCTGTTAACAAGTGAGAATCAAAAGGAATAAAGCTAAACACAAAGTGTTTTGAATTCTCTTCTGCATTTTTTCTTTTTTGTCAAAACGTTCGATTGGCCTTGAACTTAATATACAAAGAAAGAAATATTTTCGTAGAGAGGGTTTGTTTTATATACAAACAAAATATACATAAGCAAGCTATGGATATTTGTAAATGGAATTGACTGAGTTGGGGAAACGTTGGATTTAATTACAGTGGTTCTCAAAATTCGTCAAATATTGTATAAAAAAGAATCCTTTGTCAACATGTATTGTTTCTGTATCTTTGGTCACGAGGCATCAAATATCTATTTCCACAGTTATAAAGCCAACGGATCTGACTGATAGAAAAACACAGTTCAACTATTTTTCCACTGTGTCAATTTCATTAATCACCTCAAGTGCTGAAGGGACAAGGTACTCAAGTAATCAAATTTGTCGCAAGTGTTTAAAATACAAATTCTAATTTCAATATATTTGACCTCTATCAGTCTCTTCAAATTGATAGGTTTTTGTATATCGAAACTTTGGTTTATCTAAAATAACAATCACCTCGATTTTCGCCTCCACACAAAGTTTTTATTAGATTTTAGATTTTATTAAGTGTAGGTTTATGGTACGAGTACCTCTCCACAATATGTATTGTTATAAAAACGAAATGTCATTCCATATCGATCTCAACGCCGCCGCCGCCACCGCCGCCGCGCCATCCGCCGCGATGCGATGATACGATGACAATAAAGGATTTTTATTGGAAATCTGAGTGATGACATTTGTTTAGAACCTGCAATGTAGTTACACTCGATATCTGCCAAATACCATTCTCATGACAAGTAAAACTTAGGTAGGAAGGATTGTTTGGAGAGGTACGGGGGGGGCGGCTTTTTATACATTGGAAAAAGAATGATGCTCCACTTACTGCCTGATGGCAATATATTCCGTATATCTATTGGAACTCTTTTCATCAAAATACAATTCGAAATTGCCAATTAAATTCAAGTTACCAATCCCTGCTTTATCACTTGACACACACGACAAGCCACATGGAAATGTGGGTACATCCATCTCCATCCACATTCATCCATCCATCCATCCATTGCACTCCCGATGCGATTCATCCACACTTTCAGATTCAGATACTCTGACATTGCATAGCCCAAAAACCAACATCTGATGCAGGTTAAGCCAAAGAGGCGCCCTCTGTGTGACATAATGTTGAATGTCGGTCGTCGGTTTGGGTCTGTCAGTTAATCGGTAAAAGGATATAACTACATTCCTATATTGTACGTATATATGACATCAATGTGTCCTTGTGACCCAGAAAATAAGCAACAGTATATCAAAAAGATGATTTTTCACAAAAATAAACACAATCGTTATGATTTCCAATCATAAAACCAAATGCAATGTTCAGATATTCGTAGATGCTAAGGGTTGAAGGGAAAGGAGATCAGATGCAGACGAAAGAGAACCCACGCCAGGATATAAAATCAGAAATGTATTTTACATATTGAAAACTGTAAAGCTTTTGGCAAGATTTCAGAAAGTGCTAAATGATTAAAAGGATGTTTCCTTTTCGATTAGAAATATTTATTTTTGATAAAACAATTACAACTGTCAAAAAGTTAATATATAAGTCAATGGGTCAAAGATACTGTTGACAGATTGATCGATTCCGTTGATGGACATTTACAAATTGTACCTGTTTTAAGAATAGTCAATTTAATTTCTATTTTTTGAGAATGTGTTTCAAAAGATGTATGGGTTCCATGGATGTAATAATTTGCAAGGTCCTAGCTGGTAATTCGAACGATCATAGAAAGTATGCCCCACGTTTTCTCAAGCATGTTGCAGATTTGACACTAGTGAGGCATGCTTGGGCTGTATGGTATGAAGTTCAGAGGAAATATTTCACCTCTTGCTCGAAGTATACATAAGTGATATCATCTCCGTAGGTTTCTTATCGTTAAAATAATTTAGAGGATTTGGGTCAAAAGGCAGGTTTCTGTGATATTCTTTGTATTCCGATCTTTTGGCCTGGTTGATGAAGCTCTGATGGAATTGTTTGTCTAATTTGAAAACCAAGTGATAAAAATTCCTTTTTAATACTTACAGTAGACGCTCGATATAGTGAATCTCGGAAGAGTGAACTATCCAGTATAGTGAACACCCAAAATTGTTCATGCACTACTCTAAATAGTAAACAATAAAAATCTCGATATAGTGAACACATATTTTTTCTCAGGTTTGAACAAGAATATTGCAGCTGCATTGCGTCAACAGCATGTCGACCGCCTCTGAGCAAATTTTATTGTTCATTCATGTATATCTCACACTGTATGACAAAATAAAGTAGCTTGACTTGACTCAGTTAAACACAAGTTCTTTCTGTGTTCTTACGTTTGTACAACATTGTAATTGTGAAAACAAATTCGACCAAATGCTGAAATGTGTGTAATATTCTAATTTTTGTTTGGATTTTCTGTGCGTGAACACATATCTGGTTAATTTTAGTGCATTGTAAAGTTAGAATGGCCCGAAAGCATTTAACATTGCTTGAAAAACCTGAGGTATTAAAGAAGCTGTCAGCAGGTAATATACATTTCTTAACTTAAAAAATAAATGGTAGTGTTGTAACAGGTACTTCGGCAACGTTTTTGCCCAAACAATATGGAACAGCCAGATCCACTCTAAGTTCCATATATAAAAAGAGGAACAGTATAACAGCTACGGCGATTCAGACTTATTGTGGCCCTGGAAAAAGAAAAACTTTTAGGACATTCAAACTTCTAGATGTAGAAAAAAGGCTGCATAAATGGTTCTTGGAGCAACGTAGAAAGAATCTGCCTGTGAGTGGACTGATATTGAAACATAAAGCTATTTCCAAACTGGACAAAATAAATGTTAACAGATATGATTTTGTTGCAAGCGATGGTTGGCTACAAAAATTTAAAAAAAAGGTATAGAGTTCGATATCTGAAAATATCCGGAGAGAAGCTTTCTTCTCAACCAGAACTGGTCTGCCCTTTTAAACGAGTTCTTGAAGGAAAAATAAAGAATAAATACAATAGAAAAAGCTTGTTATTGTCAATTATTGCAGCTAAAAATGTAGGTAGTAAAATGATAACAAAGATGCAAGAAATATACAAAACGTTAAATTTTCTTATGTTGCTCAAGGATGCGGTGTTCATTTACGATCGGTTTTGGGATAACTTAGATGGTGCGGTCATTGCAAAGTGATGGAAAAATATTTTTGAATCCAACGAAAGTTTTGATGAGGAAGATGATATTCCCCTTAGTGTTCTTAGGCAACAGGACATCACAAATATTTCTGAAGAGGTGATTAATCTTCTCAATCATGTAAACGAAGGCATTTAAAATGTTTGTTTATCGATTAAATAAATATAATTATCTTCATACTGAACAAAATTTGCATTTTTTATCAAATTTAACTTTGGAAAGCGTTTCTAGCCTCCCGCTCGAAATAGTGAACAATCTCGAAATAGTGAACGTGGCTGGTTTTTATTACTTCACTATATCGAGCGTCTACTATATTGATCTTCTACATTCAACATCGTCAACATCCAACACCTGCGCTGAATAAAGCATACTCGATTTGGCCACTGCTTAAGAAAGTCTGTATTTATTGGAGTGATGGATAGTTTTGTAAGGGACGATTTTTTTCCATGAAATACATAATACAGCTTTGAATTTTTTGAAGTTTTTCCATGCAAAGGTTACTTGTTATAGTCACTCCAAGATATGTATTTAACCCTCACCAATATTGTTTAAAATACGTTTTTTTTTCAAAAACCGCCAAAACACGATTTAAAATTTACAAAAAAGGTCCAATAATTGTAATTGAATAACAATTATAAATAGTGCAACTTTGTATACGCATCAATGTATACCTACTCAAGATCTTGAGTTGAACTTCGATTACAGGATACTAATCAGGGCAAACTGGAAATAAATATCGAAGCAAGATCTTAGAGAAATTATGGCATTTCATGCCAGTTTTGAAGTCAATTAAATTTAATAATATTTTTTCGAATGGCCTGAAAGATTAATTGTCTATTAAAATTTCAACTTTACTTATCTGATAAATGTTTGAAAATCAGTTAGAAAAATTAAAACTGAATAATATACTCGTAGCAAAGATATGAACACAAAACTATTGAAACATTATGGACCCAATAACACGATTGTACCGATTTTTGCCGTGACGTTAAGGAGGGTTAAATTCCTTAACAATTTTAATTTACTGCCTCTTAAAGTCATTTTTCGTCTAACAAATTTTCTTTGTCCCTCTCTAAAAATCGTTATAAAATATTTCTCGAGATTAATCGATAAATTCTAGTTTCACTATTATTTCTTTGAGCCGTGTAGGCGATTCTGCAAAAAATACAATGTTATTAGCGTATAGTAGGTCCCGGTATAATTTTATCCGAAATCTTGGACTCCCCACTCCCAAAACATGTTATTTAAGCAATTTTTTGTCTATTTTCGAGTAACCAGATCTAAATGAAGCTTGAAGCTCTTTAAGTTTTTACCTATCAGCAGCCCAACATAAAGGTCTGGAAAAAAGCAAAATTATAAACAACTTCATTCCTGACTTAAAAAAACGAAATTTCTCTATAGCTATGTAGAATAGAAAGGTCTCCTTTTTTAAACAATGGAAAGATAACCAGGAGACAAGAAAGTTGAAGGCACAGCCAAAGATTGAAAAACGAAATTTTAGCATTTCAAAAATACAGATAAATAATTAGTGGAAAGTCACTTGAGAGTTCAAAAGGAATATAGTCTGTTCCTGCAGCTGTTTTGTTATTTTTGGCTTTATCTTATGGCAATCGGATTTTTTTTTTGTAAAATTGGAATGCAGTGATTCCTTGTCGATTAGTGAAACATTCCGTATTGAGAAGTGAAGAAAAGTAATTCTTTAGAAAGGACGCTTTTAGTTCACAGGCAATATTTGGTTTGGCAAGACAAATCGACAGACGGGATGGAAAATTATCAGTGTGAGTCGCATCTCAGCCTCTTTTTAACTTCCCATAGGAAGTTATTGTAATGGGTCCGATTTGACAAATTGAAAATTTTGACATTTCTCGACGTTTCAAGGTCCCTAGAGTCGAAATAAAAGATTTTTAGAAAGATGTCTGTGCGTGCGTGTGTACGTACGTCCGTACGTCCGTACGTCCGTACGTCCGTACGTTCGCGACGTTTTTTTCGTCGTCCATAGCTCAAGAACCAGAAGAGATATCGACTTCAAATAAATTTTGTTATACAGATAATAAGGCAGAAAGATGCAGAAAGGGCTCTCAAGAAAATTGCGTGGGTGGTTTTTTTACCATAGCAGTTTAAAAAAAAGGTGAAAATTTTGGTTAACCCTAAATATCTCATGAACCAATGACGCTAGAGACTTGAATTAAATTTTGTATTATATATTGTAACGTGATACAAAACAATTATATTTTTGGAAAAAAATTCAATTAACGGTTTTTTTATAAATCAAAAAAACTGAAAAAAAAAATTTGTCACTTCGAAAATTTTACGACTAAAATATGATTTCATCTCCAAAACAATTTTGTGCAACGAAGAATAATGTTTTTGACATCTGATAAAATTTTGAGAAAAATCCAATTGACAGTTTTTTTACAAAAAATAATAACCTAAAAAAAAATAAAAAAAAGTTGGTAAAAATTGAGTTTTGACTCAAATATCTTTTCAAAACTTTGAGATATTGGCTTTAAACTACTTTTATCTTTCAAAAAATATTGGTTTCAACATTCAGTAAAATTTTGAAAAAAATAGAATTGACAGTTTTTTTACAAAAAATTAAAAACCGAAAAAAAAATTAACAAAAGTTGGTAAAAATTGATTTTCGACTTAAATATCTTTTCAAAAATTTGAGATTATGGCTTCTATCTAATTTTAACTTATAAGAAATATTGTTTTCAACAGTAGGAAAAATTTTGAGAAAAATCGAATTGACAGTTTTTTTACAAAAAATAATAACCTAAAAAAAAAATAAAAAAAAAGTTGGTAAAAATTGAGTTTTGACTCAAATATCTTTTCAAGACTTTGAGATATTGGCTTTAAACTACTTTTATCTTTCAAAAAATATTGTTTTCAACATTCAGTAATATTTTGAAAAAAATAGAATTGACAGTTTTTTTACAAAAAAATTAAAAACCGAAAAAAAAATTTAACAAAAGTTGGTAAAAATTGATTTTCGACTTAAATATCTTTTCAAAAATTTGAGATTATGGCTTCTAACTAATTTTAACTTATAAGAAATATTGTTTTCAACATTAGGACAAATTTTGAGAAAAATCGAATTGACAGTTTTTTTACAAAAAATAAAAACCTAAACAAAAAAATTAATAAAAGTTGGTAAAAATTGATTTCGGCTCAAATAGCTTTTCAAAAATTAAAAATATTGGCTTCAAACTTATTTTATTTCACAGAAAATATTGTTTTTATATTCAGTAATTTTTTTATAAAAATCCAAAAGTCCGTTTTTTCATAAAAAAATAAAATCTACAAAAAATAGAACGCAAATTTGGCAAGAATTGATACATTTAGACAAACTTTTAAGCAAGACAAATCGATAGACGGGATGGGAAGTTATCAGTGTCGGTCGCATCCCAGCCTCTTTTTATATTTATGCTTTTGTCCTGTTAGCTAAATTTGTTTGACGTTCACTATCCCTATATAATATTTAGTCTTTCATGCCAGAAACTCGTAAAGATTCATGAAGTAATGCTAGTTCCGTATTCAAGCGACGATGGAAATTCTGAAGAAGATTTTCTTTCCACTTTAATTTCGGAGCAAATTTAAATGGGTTTTTAAAATTTCATAGTGCTTATTGAGGTTTTCAAAGTCATGTTCAGAGGATATCTCTGATTCTACTGTAAAGTCAACAATTGTTTCAAGCCAGTTACCGGTAGCTATACCATAGTCTATGATAGAGTTACCGGAAGATCTTAAAAAAGTCTACCATCTTTCAAAACAGTTATTAGGTTCAAGGAATCACATATTTCCAAAAATTGTTGTCCTTTGTCGTCTTTCCAATTAGCCTTTTATGTACTCGTGTAATTCAATCGTGTTGAAAGAACTAAAGATAACGTTGGCCAATCTAGTTCGTGTGCTATGGGTAACTCTTACCAATACTAGCAAGAAAAAATGTTCATTATACCAAAGAACGTAAAAAACACCCTTTACCTTGCCAATATGATATCTGAATTTTGTTCGTATTTTTAATTTTTGAACTGAGCAATGCTTCGAGGGCAAATACGTGTAGTGTAAGGACAAACATGAGGTCGGTTGGGTCGGTCGGTTGTCTTCCTGTTTACCCATCATGCACAAAAGAAAATATTGTTGGCGGCAGAGCAGCACACACATGATGTCAGTTGGTGGGGGTTGGCACAAAAATAAAAAAAATCCAAAAAAACACAAATTTTATTTGATGTAACGATGGAAACGATGAAACGATGTAAATGATTGATTTTCAGATAATTTTCTGATGACCTAGATGCACCACACACAACACACACATGAAATGTAGTTATAAGGTAATATAATATATCTACAGGCGGGTATTTATTCTTGAATAAATTTTATTTTAATATTTATTTACATTTTTATTTATTTTTTCCAAAAGATGTCATACATTGAAAAAAAGAAAAAAAGAAAAATATGCGCACATGAAGGTAATAATAAAAACGATGTTAAAAAAGATGTTACCTACACATTTGGGTTAAATTGATGGATACTAAATTGGGGCTATACCAACCTGCATGCACATATTGCAACAAACCATGAGTATCATCAAAAAGTCACATAGTATGTTGTACTCGTATGTTTGCCTAACCGAGTTTGATTTTTTATTTTTTTGATTTTTCGCTTATGATGAATATTTGAAATTTTAATATCAATTCAAAAAAATATATATGTATATGGTTATTGAGGTTATGTACCGATGTGTCTTAAATATCAAATGACTCTTTATTGAAATTTATTGAAGTTAAAAATTTACACATAGAGATAAAATGTTATAACATCATTTATGCGAGGAACATTTTTTGGGTCACTATAATATGAATTTTTTAAGTTTGAAATTGATGAATTAAATTTTGACTTAATAGGTTCCGTTTATAATAAAGCATGTAATATTTTACACATATAATGTATTATTGTTATAAAAGAAGAAACACTAATTGATAATTTTAAATACTCGTATATGGTTTACAGAATGTAAAAATTTTGAGGGTAAAAGGGGATAAAAATACAATTACATATTTATGTTTAAAGTGAACATTTAATAATGAGTTAAACCAAAGTTAACACGTTTTTTAGAGGAGTTTGCAAGTGAAAAATCGTATGGACTTTATTTTAAAACATCTTACTTATATTCTAGAGAATTTATACTCATTGGGGTCAAAATACTGCATGGATCATAATACTGTATTGGAAATACTGTATCTCAAAATACTGTATGTACAAAATACTGTATCAACAAAATATTGCATCTCAAAATTCTGTATTTCAATATTCTGTATAATACAATTCTGTATTTATAAATGCTGTAAATAAGGCTAATAAATAATCGTTTTGATATTGTATTGTAGATTTTGGCGCCCCTCCGTGGCGTCCATTTTGTTTTTGTGACATCTGTCAAATCTTTTGTTTATTATTCAGTTGTTTATGCCAAATTAGCATGAGTTACACTATTGAAGAGCACGTTTAAATGATAAAACTTTATTTTCAAAATGAGCGTTCGTTAAAGCAAACGTTGCGCGCAATGCGTGGTAGACGTGGTGGCCCTTCACAGTCGACTCTTCAACGTTTGGTGTCCAAATTTGAGACGACCGGTTCAGTAAACAATCAGCCAACAACCGTACGTTTAAGGAACGCAAGATCGGCCGAGAATATCGTCGTGGTCCGTGAAAGTTTACAGCAGAACCCGAGGCAGTCTATTCCTCGCCGTGCACAAGAACTCGGCCTTTCGCAAACTTCAACTTGGCGAATTTTGCGTCGGGACTTGTGCCTACACCCGTACAAGATCCAACTGACCCAGGAGCTCAAAGTTCATGACCATAGACAACGCCGTTTGTTCGCTGACTGGGCTTCGAATCGTTTGGAAGGGGGTCCTTTTTTTTGGCCGAAAAATGATCTTTAGTGATGAAAGGCTGTGTTAACAAGCAAAATTGCCGTATATGGGACAACACCAACCCACGCGAGGTTCACCAGGTGATAATGCATCCTCAAAAAGTTGGCGTTTGGTGTGGATTTTGGGCCGACGGCCGGCGGCGTAATTGGTCCATACTTTTTTGAAAACGACTTTAGTGAGGCGGTCACCGTCAACAGCGAGCGGTACATAACGATGATAACTAAGTACTCATGGCCCATATTGAACCATATGGACCTAGACCACATGTGGTTCCAGAAGGTGGCGCTACGTGCCACACAGAAAACGACACCATTGACATTTTGCATGAACGATTTGAGGGTAACGTTATCTCCCGCTGGGGTGATGTGAATTGGCCACCAAGGTCATGTGATTTGAGCCCACTAGACTTTTTCCTGTGGGGTTTTTGAAGTCGCAGGTCTATGCAAATAAACCACAATCGACCGATGCACTAAAGGTGAACATAACACAGCACAGGCCATCGCTCAATTTCAGCCGGATCTATGCGGAACAGTTATTGAAAATTGGACCACTCGGATATGTATGTTGACTTTAACTACTTCCAGACTATACTTGGAATGGGTTATTAAGGGTTAAAAATAAGCAAGATAAATCTTCTTTGACTCTTCCTGAATTGCACTATTTAATTCCATCAAATACTTAAACTGGTTATAACAAAAAGCTTTTGATGATAACTGTGACCACATGTTGTCAATAGAATTTAGGAAATTCTTTAATTCTTTTTCAACAATAAACTGCAGCATTGGCTTGCTGAAAAATTAAGTCGACAATACTTTTGTACACCGTCTTAGCCATCCAAAAACTTGTTCTCAATGGTAAAAATACCAGCTTTCCATTCCTCGTCCCAAAATGAATGCTCTCCTGCGAAGCTAATCCTAGCAAGTTTATGTCTTGGTAAGAGTGCAGGTTTTCATAGAAAAGTTTTAACTTAACTTTCATTACATGCTGCACTTGTCGTTATTCCACTACCAAGTTCATTTTATCCTTTATTTTTTTCTGCAGACAATTTTTCCCGGAGAATAGGTAGCTCTTTTTAGTTCCCTTTCTACTCTTTCGCTCACCAATGCCTTCCTTTCAGATCTTTTTAGAGAACCATACCTAATGGTCACCTTTGTTAACGAAATTATCAATAACACAGCTGGACCAATTTCCAATTTCTTCCTGGCTCAAAGATTTCCACGTGCCATTTTAAAATAACTTAAACAATTTCTTAAAAAATCAACACAATGGTTTTCCAATAAATTTAATTTTGAATTTTTGTACTTGTAGCAAAAGTAACTATTTTATTCTATTCTAATTCAAAAAAGAGGGTTGCCAGATATTTAAATTAATATATTAATTAAATATATTTTTTTAATTTGCCTATATAAAAATTAAATAATAATTCACTGCTTTTATAATTATTTCTTTGAGGGTGGAATAAGATAAAATTAAGAAATACACCAATTTTCAATATTTATTTCGTGTTTGAAGAATAATTAAATAATAAAAGACGAACTTAAGATAAAAAAAAATTTAAAACCTACCGTATTTTTAAGTCACCCGAAGATACAATCAAAAACATTTTATTTTTGTTTTCGAAACTAATTTATGTTTAACAATAAACATCAGGAACACATTTTTTACTCGCGACATATAGGAACTAAATTGTATGTATTACATTCGTAAAAGATTCCGAGTTCAAGATTTTACACAAACGTGACATTACTATTATATATCATAGAAGTCGAAAAAGTGTGTCCCTGGATTCCGTACGTCAGTCTGTCCTCGACTGCAGCACAAACCATTGGGTGCATTGATTTCAAACTTGTAAATTAAGATTCGCGTAAGGCTAAGAATAACAGACCAAAAACAAAAAATCGAATTTTCTCAAAAACCGTCCGATTGGTTTTTATTAAATTGTATCTAAAATAGTTTTTCTTAACTAGACTTCTTTCAATAAAATAAAATTGTTTTGCTCCAGAAGGTTACGACCCACAGAACTCTTATTTCGTTTTTAAGTTTTCTCAAGAACTGATGAACCGATTTCAATAATTTCGTCTGCACAAGCTATTATCTTTTTTTTGTACAAAAATCAAAAATAAAATGTATATTAATAAGCTTTAAGGAACCACATGCTAAAAATATTTTTAAACTAAAATTGTACAAAATTATTTAAAAAAAAAACGATTTAAAATTTTTCGAAAAAAAATAATAAATCATGGTTTTTTTTAATAATTTAAATGACATTTAAAGTTTTGAAGACAAACTTATTTTATAGGTACATTTTAAAATTTTTAAATATTAGTTTTATTTGTCAACATAATCTTTGGATACAAAAACAAGTTAGTGCAAATTAATCGTGCACTTTCAGCCGAAACCCAGTTTTTATCAGTTTTCAGTTTTTTTAGTTGATTTTCGGTTTTTGAAAACAAAAGTTGTCAATTGGATTTTTCGAAAAATTAACTAAAAGTTCACAGTAATATTTTTAATTTGAAAAAAAAATTGATTTCAATATTTGTTTTTTTTTTCCTAAAATATTGTAGTCAAAAACCAATATTTTGTAGCGTTTTTCGAGATGTGTTTTGTATTATAAAATTCCACTAGAGATTTTTGAAAAAAATTACTGATTTTTAATACAAAACAAGCCCCTCTCTGAAAACCTTTGATTAATATATTAGAAACCTTGAAAAGTCGCGAAATGTCCAAATTTCCAATTTTACAAATCGGGCCGTTTACAATAACTTCCTATGGAAAGTTAATAAAATCAAGAAAAAAGAGTATGTTGGGATATATCTACAAAAATCAGTTTTTAAAAATTCTAATACTTGTACGATGTAGCTAATTAATGTATTTCTGGAATTTTTGAAACTTCGGTATCAAAATCATAATAGTTTTGTTTGTATTCATTTCCACAACTTTCAGGATGAGAGTTTGCTTACAATAATTTTGTTCAAAATCAGCCAAATTTCTTTTTGGCGAATCAATTCCTTAGTCAAAACTTATTTAAAAAAAAACAAATGATGTACACAATTTTAACACATGTTTCAAAATAGAAAGAAACACATTTTAAACACTTCCCATAAAATCCCATACCAATTTACCGTGATTCTGAAGTGCTGTTCAGTTTTCACCTTCATAGCAATCGCAAAGCAAACTCAATCATTGCACAAATTCTCTGTCTCTGCACTTATCCTCCAAATCAACCTACTTCACCAAAATCTCTACGCTACATTCTTGTAGAAAACGTGCTCTCGTGCTATACCATATTCCGCCACCATCATCAACGTCCTATAATAATTGGTCGTGTGGCAAAAAGCAGCTGATTATATCGTTCACCTGTAGTTGTAGAGGTACTATACAAGTCTTCATATAGGGGATGCAAAAATAATTCACAAAATCATAAGCAAGCACATCGAGTCGGTAATAATAGTTAAACAAACACACACACTGAAAAAAAAAGTTATGAAATGTAATTTCAAAAATTGCTTCCACCCGCTAGCACGTCGCGTATGGTTGTTTTTTATTTGTTCGTGTGTTGTTTTTGTAGTCGAATTTTCTAGCTAAATCCAGTTGAAAAGTTATTTCCTACGTGATTTTAACGCAGCCCGGTGGCTCCATCATCTTTTGCAGCATATGAGTGTAGAGTTGTTATCCGTATCCGGTGCCACGGCCACCATTGCACCGTTTCGGTCTTTTTCACTCTTCGAACTACTTTCTCTGTCTAGGTAAGGTAAGGTACTAGGTAGCCATTTTGGCGAAAATCGTTTTGAAAATTCAAAAGTCACGAACCGGAACGGAGCACATAGTTTGTTCTCAATGAGTCACGGTGTACACGCAACGCAGTTGGCACAGTCGGTTGGTGGAAAATAAATATAACAACAAGGATATCTATGTATGTTTGTATGGAGCTGATGCTTATGCTGATGCTGCTGGTGCTGGTGCTGGTGCATTCAAGATACCGCAACAAAAACTAGGTGTTTTGCTCATTTTGATGGCTTTGGCGAAACTTTGGACTTTCCTCGGTCCTAACTCTTGTTGGCATCCCAGGAAACGTTGATTTCCTCCGCGTTAATATGTCATGTGCGGTCGCTCTCACAAAACATTGCATTGTCGATTGCCGTTCTCTGCCAAACTCGCTAACTCTGAGTATATTTGGGTCAACGGTTTTAACCAGAATACAAAAAGAAACACCTTCCCATTCCCTAACACATACTCGTATCCTCACATGCACCCATATATTTGGATACATAGTTGAATGTGAAGTTTAACTGGTTTCCGGTAGTCCAATCAACGGACTCTGCTGATAAGTAAGCTTCTTGTTCCCAAAGACTCACAACCCAGGCAAGATAGAAGTAATCCTTAAACAGCTGGTAAACTCGTATAATGCGCATTCAAATAAAGTTCAACAAGGACACACTCTTACTACCTATACTCTTGTCTTTTCTCGATTCCCGACTTCTTTGGCGCTTTGATGGGCTGATGGGCCATATTGTTGTTTCGGTGATGTTGATGTTTGTGTGCTCAGTGCTGTGAGCAGATACAGACAGACGGATATTTAAGTACCCATTTGGGTGAATACTTAAGTTGATGGCTCGAGGATAGCGCATATCCTTCCCGCTCTGCTTCTATGTTTGGGGCTCGACTTTCGTAGTTGATACCCGAAAAGAAAAAAAAAACTTTTTGCGGACCAGTACCAGTACGAATAAAGCTACATCTGCCTCAGTTTTATGGGCCAGCTGGGATAATGTGATGAGCGGAGGATGTTTGATGATATGATGGTCTTCGGTCTTGAAGAAAGCTACTTGGGAAATCGAGAGGAAAGGAAAAAGGATGACTTTGGGAGAAGAATAAGTAGAAGAACAAGAACAAGATAATTTTATATCAACATCACAAACATTTTGCAATCCCCATTCCCCAAAGCAAAATTCGACAGTCAGAGACTTCGAGCGAGCAAGAAGAAAAAGCGAGTAGTAGTTGAAATGTGTCTTTGGCAACACATGGTGAGACGATAAAACCGAAATGCAGGCGATGTGGTTTGCCTTTGGTTATCTTATTAAATTTGTTCCAATAGATGTGTTTGATGGCAGAAGTTTATCCCTAAGGAAATAAGTGAAGATATGGCTGAAGACGAAAAGAGCAGCATAGTGTACACTCTACGAGAATATAGCATAGAGTTTTTACTATCATGGGATGAGAGGGGAATTATCATATAGAATATAGTGGGTAGGTATGTAAAAGTTGCAGGACTTTAAGAGAAATTTGAATGAATTTAAATGCCAAAACAAAATGGCTTTGGCAAAAATGTAGGTTTCAAGGGAACATGAAGTTGCATCGACTTAAAATTATGTGCACAAAAAAAAACGTCAAAAAATCCAAAGCGTATATCGTAACGCCCAAAGATATTTAAAAAAAAAAAAAGATTTATAATTTGGGTTTTATGTCATAGGGGTTGGACTTTTTATTTTGGGCATTACGATAATTATGATATCTATCGTTTCTTATGTCTTACCACCCAACCACATATGTATAACAAAAATCATAAAATGACATAAGAGAAACGTCGTAAAAATATCACTAAGAAAACGTCACAAAGCAGGCAAACGAACTATCAAAGTCGTAACGTCCAAAATGTAATTTCTCAAAGAATACAATTTTTCATTCTGGTGAACATTTTTTCGCAGTAGTGTTTATTTTTTTTATTTAGCAAAGATTTTGGGTGGTTGGGTTTTAAGACGCGTATAAACAGCGAGGTGTGTATGACGGACAAGGTTTCTTTGCATTTTAAGAAACTGGATTTAAAGAAACTTTGCATACACACAACCTCGAACCTACTACAAATTCTTTAGTGATCCCAAGCAGAGAGCAGCATGCCCTCACACGTATTTCACTGTTTATGCGTGACCAAGGAAACCATTTCGTTGTATTTCACATTTTAAAATTGGCCTTACGTATATCGCATTCTGAAAGTGAAATAAGGCCAAACTTATTTGCTACGCTTTCTTGACCTTCCGAATGTTCGGACGATCTGACAATTTTTTTCGTTTAGTGTCTGGCGACATTACAAATTTTTTTCTTAAGAGAGCTAACAAGAGGAAAAGAAGAGGAAAAGTTCCTCATGTTTTTTACGAATGACCAACAATTTTTACTGCCTTTGGGACATTGCAGTATTCATGTAAAAATTTAGTGCGTCGAATATGTGCGTTGCAGGCCTTCCTGGCTTGTTTGGACTCATTTCGGTTTTCCTCAGTTGGATCGGCTTTAAAACAACGAAAACTTACCCCCTTAACTCTAATTAACTCTTTACAGCTCCCATCGAACCATGCGTTTTCCTTAAGTCTGATGTTTTTAACCCTATTCGGGATAAAAGTTCTCATTCCCAAGAGAATCAAACTTGTGATCATATCAGCGCTGGCATTAACGTCACTATCGAGGAAGCATAATGAACACTTAAAGATCCTAAAATAATTATTGAGAACGTCCCAGTTATCTTTCTCGTATTGCCAAACGGTTCTCTTAGGAGCTCTTTCTTATATTCGAGTGGGCTCGTTGATCAGCTGATTCAACTCAGCGAAAATCTCAGCACACACTCCTTTGGATGTTGTCTGGCCCGAATGTTCAAGCCATGAAGAATTTTGTACATTGAAATCGCCCGTAACAACGATTTCAGTGCGAGGATAGGACGAAACAATTCTTTGGATGGAATCAGACAAAGCATCAAATTTACGAGAAGCTGATACTCTGTCTAAATTAGGGCATCGATAAAGGAAGAAATTGTGAATGATTTGCTTATTTATGGAAAATTTATAACACATAAAATTAAAGAAAGAAATGGTGCAAAGACCATATTGTGGTAGGAGCTGATAAGCAACATAATTCTTAATGTATGTATAGTATATGGTGAGGCCATGGTGGGAAAAGAATAAAGGCAAAAAGCTATAACCGTGAATAAAAAAATTTAACAGGATCGGAATCCTCACCTACTTTGAAAAAAAACCCAAACAAGTTTTAAAGCCCAAAGGTTTGGTCCTATTTCCTTAATTTGGCGATATAGTTTTGAGCAAAAAAACATAACGCCGTTTTTGTTCCCGAAATTTTTGTCAAACCAATTTTTAGAAATTTAACAGCATTTTTTGAAAGTTTTTATTTCTTTAAGAAAATATGCGATTGTCTAACGTAAACAACAAAACTTTGTTCTTCGTCTCATAAAATTATTCCGGAAATGTTGTCATTTTTGGTTGAGAAAAGTCAAAATATTAAATAGACGAATGGTTGACTTACATGCGAGCCTTGGCCTTCATAAGTTCTGAAGCTTTGCACGGGTAGACATAAATAGGTGCAGATATTTAAGTTATAACCATGCTAATTAAAACGACCATAAATCACTAAATTAGAAAACATTTTTTGTCCTATCATTAATAATCTTCGCAGCGTATGCGATGAAAGACATTTTATGGCTAACTTTTTTACACCTTCGGTTGTTTTTAATAGGAATTTCTAAAGATTTCTATAGTAATCTGGTACTAAATATAGCATATGTTACTCAGTGATAATGTAGCTTTCTAATGAAAAAAGAATTATTAAAATCGGTCCAGTACTTTTTGAGTTTATTCGTTGCATACAAAAATACAAATGTTTCCTCTTTATAATATTAGTGTAAAAAACCTTAAAAATTCCCAGTACAATATTTGATAGTCTTCTAGCTTTAGTTTCTTAATATCAAAACTTTGAAAGCTTTTAACCCATGATGATACTCGTATTTAATAAAATATTTATAAGAAATTGGTTTGCAAGAATTTGAAATTTAATATTACAAAAATTAAGGGCTAAACAATTAAAATTCTATTTCTTACGGTATCGTCAACGGTGACATATATTCTATGGCTTATCTTTCCATCTTCACCTAAGACTTTATATTAAAAAATTTCTTTAGAGTCGTAATCATTTTAAGATTTGTAGTAGATATTATTCAAATATTTTTCAAACAAACCATTTAGCCAAAATTTAAAAAACAACTATTAGGTCTGTTAAAAGTTTGTTCTACGAGTTCAAGAAAACAAACCTTTTATATTTAGCACACCGTTTAAGCTAATGAAAATTTATCACTTCATTATTGTTTTAAATTGAAATATTATCCAGAGAAAATGCACCTTTGTTACCTATCAAATATGCAAAGAAAATTAACACAAGACTCAGAATAACATTTTATTAAGCAAAATACAATAACAACCTGCTTGTACTAAATTCAATGATTTAATATCAATCATTTAAATTTATTAATGGTTTCTCATATTTCCTCTTAAAAATATAAATTTCAGCAACTAAACAAAAACTGCTAACCAATAAACATGCTCCCAACGCAATCCAAATAATCTTGAAATCTTCAACTTTCATCGAACGAAATGCTAGCTTTGGCTCAAAATGTTTTAATTCTATTTTACCAATATTCATTAAATCATAAAACGATCTTCTGGTCCAAAAATCTCTTAATCCAGCTGATTGTGTCTCCAATACGTGCCTATTAAATATACCTTTGTATTTTGAATTTTCATCAATAGGAAAAGCCACTGGATAATTTCTTATCAAACAAAGTTCATTTGACCAACGAAACAAATGTCTTCCAAGAAAATTTTGCTGATTTTTATAAATCTCCCATTTTATACTTGAAACTGTGTAAGCACATTTAGTATCGAGTGCATCCCGCATTTGGTCAAAAAATTTCGAATTATTCATGAGGAAAAACACCTCGGAATAGGTTTCTTTTAATCCTGGATGATTATTGTACACAAAATCGATATCTATTGAACGGATGCAAATCTTCAAGTTCGAAATTGCAAGGTCTCCAAAGGATTTTATATTATGCTTCCCTCGGAGGTTCGATCATAAGGGACTGAAGAAATGCATCGTATGAATTAACAATTATGATTCCAAGGAAAAATATCTGCAAGTAGATGATTTTGGTGCAATAACTATCTGTTGGTTTTTCAATGAAAGATTGTCCAAGTATACCCCGGAAGCAGTTTAGATAAAAAATGAAATCCAAATGGAAGGCTATTCGTCCTGATAGATGACATTCATTAGTTGTCTTCAGCATTGCTGAAAGAACTATCACATTTGCAACCACCATGGGAAGAACTTTCCAATGAACCAAATACGTGAAAACTTTTGAAAATGGGAATTTTTGATTCGATTGGCAGCATTACAACCAAATCATAGGCAAAATAAGGATACGTAAACGAATCTATGGGAAATTTCAGATTCTTTCCACAGCATGATACTTCTAATGTTTTATTCGACACCATAGCTAATAAGTCGCTAGATGACAGTGCGAAACTGGAATTACTGGTATTTAAATTGGCGTTGTGTTTTTCGTTTAGACTTATAGTAATTATCCTCATTTTTCCCTAGTTTAGGGTGTTGACCTTGTACAGCTTCCAAAACGATCAATGTTGTTTCAGTGATTGTGAACAAAAGGGGAAGAGTTGTTTCGTTTAAGTTTTTCATTCGATTCGGGAAAAATGAAATAGGTTTTCTATTTTGTGTCCAGGTGATTTTTTCAATTTTCAGAGCTCCAAAATTGTTAAAACTGTAATAAGTTGATGAACTTGCAAAATCTTTAAAAACTGCAATAACATTTTTACCATTCCGTTTTGCCAACAAAAATCAAAAACTTCTCTTAGTTCGGTTTCATTTTTCGTTGGGCTTTTGAGAAAAAACACAATTTTACAATAACGCATACCTTGAAGATATTCTAAGAGACGTTGAAGAAGAAGAGATTTACTAAGTTGTATGAGAACCAGAACATTTTTACTCAATATAAATATATTTTTCAAGGGAAAAGCTTTATTTTTTTATCGCCAGACGACAAAATAACCGGAATTCTGAGTGAATTTGACACATTCTCTTCTCTACATAATTGTTATCGAAATCAAAAGCTTTCAATTTAAATACACTTTCAAATCTTTCCATACTTTGAATATTTTGAAGAAAACGACTTTCAAATTGGTATTGAAAAATAAATTTTCGGAAGCAACAATTGCAACGAATGCAAACTGACTTCTTGGAATAAAATTCATAACTGATTATTGAAACTTGAATTTCATTTATTTATTTCATTAGTGAAGGAATTACAATTTTTTAACCGTAATGTCAATACAAGTTTTTTTTTATGTCTTATGGGTGAATTCAAAATTTTAACAAAAACGTGACATTTTTTTACAGACGCGAGAAAAGCTTTCAAGTTAATAGTCTATTAAAAAAGTGATGGGGGTCTGGGGAAAAGCTAAAGGCTTATGAGTTTTGAAATTAATTTTGTTTTTGTTAAGTTTAATACAAAAAGCAAACAAATTATTTTTATTTTTTTCAAAACACGAGAGCCATTTGTATTTTCATAAGCGTAGTGGCATATTGTAATATTATACTGTCCTCTTGATTCCAATGAAATATCATAAAATCCGAAGTCGTGTGAATGAAGTAGAAATATCTATCTATATCTACCATCTTTTTATCGTACGCTATTTGCACCAAAGAAGAAGAATAAAAGAAGCCAGATATGTCACGGTGCGGGGAAATAAATCCACGGGAACTAAATCCACTCTAGAAAAGTGGATTTAGTTCCCATGCTAAGTGAGAACGAACTCCACTTTCTTATGGGAATTTAGTACACATTCAAAAATTTGAAGAGGGAACTAATATCTAACAACAACAGCTTCAAATTACAGTTAGCTATCAGATTCTTGAAACTTGTTCGATTTTGATGAGTACAGTCGAACATCAGTCTTAAGCAATTTAAGAAAACAGTGCGTAGTGTGAATAAAATTAAAATAAAAAATTAAAAGAATGGAAAATAAAATTGAATTTATTACCGGGTTTCGTAAAAATAGTGTGTTAACTTATGACCGTGAAGAAAAATAAATTTATGTTAAAAAATATACTCGAAATAATATTTCACGTTACATTTGCTATTATGGTCAAAATTGCAAGGGGAGCTTAGTTATTGATGAGGAAGGTGATAAAAAACTAATAAAACATTGTCCCCAAATTTTTGCAGAACCAAAAAAGAATATAAAGTTTTTGTATTTCAATACAATGAACAATAATTTTTTGATACGGTGATAATGCAAAAATTAGGAAAAACAAAAAAAGTTTATTTTCAACATTATTTTCGGGATCTCAGGATTTTAACTCCCTTTTTTGGGGTCACACCCGCTCACGCAACTGCGTTGCTCCGCTTAGGGTTTGTAAAGCCGCCAGGCAGGCGCCTATATCAACAACTTCTTTCAATAAAAGCACCTGTGGGTGGCCCGCTTCGCGGGTTCTCAGGATTTTAACTCCCTTTTTCGGGGTCACACTCGCTCACGCAACTCCGTTGCTCCGCTTAGGGTATGTAAAGTCGCCAGGCAGGCGCCTATATCAACAACTTCTTTCAATAAAAGCACCTGTGGGTGGCCCGCTTCGCGGGTTCTCAGGATTTTAACTCCCTTTTTCGGGGTCACACCCGCTCACGCAACTCCGTTGCTCCGCTTAGGGTATGTAAAGTCGCCAGGCAGGCGCCAATATCAACAGCTTTTTTGAATAAAAGCACCTGTGGGACCCGCTTCGCGGGTTCTCAGGATTTAAAGTGCTCCAAGTTGTGTCATTTGGTGATTCTTATTAAGTGGGACATTAGCCCCAGAATTTTTATTTGGGGCGTCGGTCTTACTTGGGTGGGACTTAGGGCCCAAATAAGATTTCGGTTTTATGTCCCACCGAAGTGAGACATAAGCCCCAAAAAAAAATGTTGGGCGTTATGTCCCTGGGCCCTATGTCCCTGCGCCTTATTCTACTTACTTCTTCTTTTAAAAAGTGGGAATTAATTTCAAACTCAAGGAGAACTTAAATCACACATTTTTTTCAGAATTAGATTCCCAGTTAGCATGGGAACTAAATCCACTTTACTAAAGTGGATTTAGTTCTCACTAAGTGGGAATTAAATCCCTCAGTGGAGTTAGTTCCCGTGGATTTATTTCCCCGCACCATATGTCACATCAGGCAGACGGCAGAAAAGCCATGCTCTTATTCTTAAGAAATGAAATTTGTAAACCATTTTTTGTATAATAAAGAATTAATCTAATCTATCTAATCTAATCTATATGCAACTTACAAAGTTACCTTAAGAAAAATCTTTGCGTTGAAACAACAATCCTCCGTTAGTGTCATATAACCCTTTACATCGGTTTTTAACCATCCTTCTTCTATTTTAAATAGTGTTTTAGCATAGTTTCGTTCGTCATGTCATTATAATAAACGCCTAAAGATAGGCAACGATGATAAAGATATGCTACTAAACAATGTTCTTTAAGACAATATATAGGATATCTAATTAAAACTTTTACCAGGGGATCTGCTCGAATAAGCTGGGAATAAGACAATTTAACGGGGTAAAAAGTAGCTTAAAACACTTTATACCTTCGTATCTACTTCCAATATAAAAATCATCTCATTGTATTGATATGTTGTAAAGTGAAGGACGGACAAACAAACAAATGAACAAACTACCTTTCCCATTTACAATACTAGTATATAAATTATGGGATTTGACATGGTTTGTTTTTTAGATACTATATTATTTAATTTACAGTTTATTTAAATTAATAAAATTATGTGTAAGAACTAGCGCACTGCGTACTAATTTTTGTTGGATTTCAACAATGTAAACAAATGGGTGTCGGGGATCCGTCCGAAAGATTTGGACCTTGATATGGAGTATCTTTGCTTCCAACCATTTGTTTCAGTTTAAAGTCAATAAATGAATTTTGATGAATATTTAAATAGCTTAACCAGGTCTGAAGAACAATATGGAATTATGTCCGATGATGGACTAATGACAGTAGGTTCTTTCAGCTTTTTCAAAACCCCATGAACTAGTTTTACATTCAACCGCACTGACCTAGTTTTCAAACAAATAATTACAAAATCTTATTTCCATCTTTAAACCTTAATTTACCCGTCGCCCTGCCGCTGAGTCACTGTCAAAAACTCATCTATCTATCGGTAAATATTTTAACAACTTCGCACAACAAAAACTAAATCTCCATAAGACTCAACTTTCAACCAATTAGAATCTCATTGGCAATGCTTTTGGTTTGGATTACATGATTGTGCGCTTCCAACTAAAGGAGTGAGGTAAGTATAGATATATGCAAATGAAAGAAAACTTTTCAGCATGCAAATCTTAAACAAACAACATCAGCAGCAGCAGCATCACTCGCACCGAAAACTCTAAAATAAGTAAAGGATCCGCGCGCACACTTAGCTTTTCTTGTAGAAAATATCCTGATGCAGTACGATTTGTTCTTTTATTTCGTCGCTCCTGTTTCGGGTGTAATCCTTGGAGTTCCTGTCAAACAAAAAGAAAAAAAAAAACAACAAAACAAACTCAACTCTGATCATCTGAAACACAACCAACCAAATACAACCCTAACCCCCCTGCGCCAGCCCTTGTCTAACAGTAAGTCAGCTACAACTCGTGGTGTAAATGCCAGCTATACAAGAAAAGAACAATCAAAGGAGAAGTGTAAGTGTTGCAGGTTTTGGATGGCTCTATCTGGAACGCCAGCCAGGCGGTGGGGAATGCGGAAGGGATAACCAAACTGCTTTTCTAACTAAAGAAACAAGATTCGCATATACACATAGCTTCCAGGAATCCCTTTGCGGTTGTTTTCGCATTTACAAGTTTAGTTGCTGCTTTTAACGACTTTGCATAAATTAAACTCAAGAAATTACATTTTAAATGCATGACGAACAGCAGGACGGATCGGATCTGCTTTCATATACAACTTTCGAATTGAAAAAGGCTATAATATACTCGGTGAATAATGTGAAACCTTTTTTCGTCACTTTCGTCTTTGTCCTTGCAAATGAGAAAGGCGATGATAATACAATTATTCACCACCACCGACAGCCGCGGCACCGAAGGAGGTGGGGTTTTCTTCGTAATTCTCTGTTAGTTGTTCTTTGTTTTATTCAAATTACGGGAAAAGCTATCAAAATCTTTGCATTCGAAAATAAAATAACCGAAATAAGATTTTGCTTTGGTTTCTTTCGAGCGGGATTTTTTTTTAATGGAAAATTTTTGCAAATCCCAAAATCTTCATCTTCGTCTTCGTCGTTGTCGTCGATAATAAAAATACCAAATAGCTATTCAAGTTTAATGAAATTTTAAAAATTTCACACTCAATTTTTTGCAAGGTCATAGAGTACAGACACAGTTGTTTGCATGGTGGCAGTTTTTTCGTTTTTGAAGTCAAATATTTTTTTCTTGTTACTTACTAAGAAAGTGTTAATTTTTTAACAACAACAAAAAAAATGTGTTGACACAAACGGGCACGACATTGTTTGGAAAGTAAATTTGAATTGTAAAATTAGTGTCGGTATTATTGACGTAAATTGTAAGACTGGTGTTAATTTATTTGATGGAATAATTCGAGCAGTCAACAAAATTATATTATAAATATTCTATGTATATATTCATTCTATTAATATTACAATTTTGTTTATTTTGTGTATTTTTCAAAAAGGTAAGACTTTTCTTTGAAATTTCATTATTTTAGAATTCTTTGAAACATTAATGTTTATATTTATGTTTATCTGAATACAAAATCTGCTTTTTAAAGTTTTTTCATTGGTTACAGAAGCAGTAAGTACATTGATCACTATATCACTTATGTATATAACACAACGAACAAAATTAGGTTTTTTAAGAGAGATCTTGAGTGAAAGGTAAAAATACCCGTACGTTTTTGAAATTTTCCAATTTCCAAAAAATCAAACCGTTGTTACAATAAGCGCCCAGTCAATGGGATATACTCTTATTATGTAGAATAACAGTGTAAGCAGTAGGAAAGGGGAAGAGGTTTTAAAAGGAGGTTTAGGTGCACATTGGGTTTGAATTCGAGAATATTGCAATGACTGGGATAGACGAAGTGTAGTAAAGTATTCCACATTCGCGTAGTGCGGTTAAAGAACGAATATCTGTACTTGACAGAACGTCCGAAGTTGAGCTCGAGAGTATACTAAGAGGGTATAGGACAAAAACACTCTAGTAAAGATATAAATCCTCGGTAGCCATATTGGTTTACCTACAAGCTAAACCGGAAATCGGACTCATAAACTCATTTAAGTATGCGTGTGATTTCTCTCCTAAAAACTCAGTAGTTGATTCTATTTATGCGTGCAAACACGTCAATTCGTCCACATTGAAATTACAACAATGAAACAAATGGGTTTTGGAGGGTGATACGTACGAAAGATTTATATCTTCATATAGAGTGTCTTTGATATAGGAATTCAACTGGCTGTTTCACTAAAGGATAATCTGTTAAAATAACGGTATAACGAGCTGAGACAAGAAACTTTACGAATGTGTTTAAGCTACGTAAATGATTCAACGATGACATGATCACCAATCAATTTGAATGCTCTACTTTCAAGACTTAAGTTGCAGGAGAGAGATAGGCTTCAACAACAAGCTTTGGACGTATGTATGTATGTAGGTCTAATAAATAACAGACAAATTACATTTTTATTTACATTGCTTCAGGAAAGCCAAACATCTTGCGGCATTTTTGGCGACATCACGATTGCAAGTGCCATTCATGGATAAAGGAAAAGTTGGTAATTTCACGACAGTAAGCAACATTGAGTTTTCGACGCATTAAGTTCTCCTTAATTTTTGATTCCCTATTCAAAAATGATGTCTAGGTCAGAATTAAATGGGCTTATCATACATAACCGTTAAAGATTCACATCTGAAAATCAGAGTTGTGAATCTAAAAACGAATATTAAAATCTGAGAAGATAAGTGTCGGAGATAGAACCCAGCCCTGAGGCACACCAGCATTTATTTTGTGTTTCTCAAACTTGAATCCATACAATACTACTTCTATTGAATAATCCCAAAAGTAATCCAACGAAAAAGGGATTCGTCCAAGCAGTAGACGGCTATTTTCAATAAGTGAGCCTAGTGTTAAACTCTATCAAGTTCTTTCGAAATATCATGTGCAAACATTATTTACATACATACATACATGTTCCATTGTTCGGTGAGTCACAAATTGCTACGAAAGCCCGACTGCTGGTGATTAAGAATCCGTCGTTCTTCGAGATAAGATAATCTTTTTATGACCTTGAAAAGAATGGACGTTAGTGCTATCGGTCGAAAATTCGAGGTGGAGGAGGGATCACCTTTTTTGGGTATCGGCTGCACAAAAATTGAATACTCGTATTCATAAAAATAACTTTTAACGAAATTGTAACGAAATTAGCGAAACTCAGACGAAAACTAATTTTAAATTCTCAATTTTAAAGACGACATGTTAAGAAAATATCAGGAACAATTTGTATTTAATTTGTTTTCATATTTTCCATTTTGTAAACTGAAAATTAATGAAATAAAAACTGGAGGAAAGGGGTTCGTTTACAGATTTTCGTCTGAGCAAGACGGTTTTTCACTTTCAACAGATGGCGCTATCGTTGATAAATTAAATAAAAACTGGAGGAAAGGGGTTAGTTCACAAATTGTGGTCTGAGTAAGATGGTTTTTCACTTCCAACAGATGGCGCTATCGTCGATAAACTGTTACAATTTTTGTTGATATTAACTTTTTCAAGAATACCAACATTTTTATTACCAAAATAAAACTATATTTTAATTTTTGTGTACAATTATTAATCACAAAAAATAACACAAGAAAGTGTAAGGAACTAAAAGATCAAGCAACGTTAAAAACCGGAATAAGAAGTATGATTTGAATTTACTATCAGAAACTTTTTTGAATGACTTAACAAGATATACTTTAGATTTCATTCTGATAAAATTTTGTAGGACTAATAGGATGTAAACGTCAGCTGATAGGATAAGCACACAAGTAATTAAAGCAGCAACAATTAGTAAAAATAAGTTCTGGTAAAATATCAAATTTCATTTTGAGTGACGTCATAGTTGTATTTAATTTTAAAGTTGGACACTACTATACGGTCACAGCCATCAAGTATTAAACGTACCAGCGTCTAAGAAAGAGAGCCTCAAAAATTTCTTTCGATACTCGAATAAACGCCAAATCTCTTTCCGCATCCGGATATCTCTTTACATTTTATCGGCAGGGATTCTACTGCAGATTTTGTATTTGTTTTTAAAATAATTTTCGACTGTACTACATATAGATTTTCCAAAAAAACACGGGTAATATTGTGATTTTAAGTAGAAGTATATTAAAATTCAACGTCTTTCAAATAATCACACCCAAATTGAAAAAAAAAATTTGTGCGACTGGGTAGCTCGAACTTTCTTCTGCACCTAAAGAGCCTGTTTAAAAATAGTATCTAAACATATTTCAATTTTTAACAAAATATACCAGCAAAATAAGTTTGTCTTTAAAAATGTATGTGCCAAAATAAGTGTTCTTGGGGGTATCATATATATATATTTCTGAATTTAAAAAAAGCCAAGTTAAAACAAAATGTAGAGAACATTTCTTAAACAAAATTTAAATTTTTGCTCAAAATATTTGTAAGAACACTACTGTTAGTTTTGGGCTTACAAAAAAATGAAAAAACCGCTAACTCGAATCTCCTTAAATTCTAAGTTTGAACTCAATCGACTTCTTTCAGTTGGGCTTCTTTAAAATCATATTGTTATGTTATATTTAAATCTCGCGTCGGAAATTTTTAACAAATGCAATACTTGGCATATAGTTCATAGTTCCTATGCAGTTGTTGAAGGTACATATTTGCGAGATATTAATTTAAGTTAAAATTCACTGTAAATGCAAAGATTAAATTTTAAGTTACACTTCACGTATGTGTAAGTCTGTATTCCTAAAAAAACAAAATGTTGACAAAAAACAAACTGATTTCAGTTCATTCTTTTTTTTGTCCTGTTTAAGCCTGTGCTTCAAATTGGAAATAACAATCAAAATCCTAAAATGTGAAAATTGAGCTAGAATTTCCTTTAAAAAGGTTAGAAGATAAAATTTGTACCTACCTACTGTTTATGCTATTTTATTAAAGATTCGAAAAATAACGCAAAAACATTTTTATAACATCCCTGCTCTTTCGAAATACTTCTATGAGTTTATATTCGTACCAATTAACTGAGCTCTTTGTTTGGACTTTTTAACAACTTATCCAATTAGCTACATATCTCGACGTCATTGAGGAGAAATCACTGCACCATCTGATTTAACGCATACACATCCCGCTTACTCCCACCCCACACTCTAAAATCTCACCAGCGATATCATCTGTTTCATTACATAAACCTTCAATATATGTACATATGTTCATACATATAAGAACATAAAAACATACTTCTTCAACCAAAGGAGGAGGCATAGGGAGATGAATGGAGAGGTGATTTAAATGTCAACAACACTAAATCCCTCCTCCCAAACACTGCACCGCCTATACCTTCCATAATATAATCTAACAACAAAAATTTGCGCTCTAAATAATGATATCACAAGAAATCAGAGAATCGCACATCAAAACGGACCCAGGTCTCAATTATCTTATTCCATCAGAAACCTCTTTGCAACGTATGTATACGTACAGTACATAGATATATCTTCGTGACATGTGGAATCGTCTCCGATCCGATACTATGACGACAAATGTTCTGATGTATCTATACACTTCTTCCCTGCTACGCTCGTATAGTATAATCTTACCGCCTCCCTCTATCGTTTATCACAATTATCTAACTCCTGATGTAGCTCCACCTGCCTCTCCTTAGCCGAAGACGGAAAAGCAAACAAGAGCTCTCTCATAAAACTTAAGCCGATCATTTGCATGGGGCACAGTCAATGTCTGATGGTCCAGTTTCAAATCAGACAGTCGGAAGCGTGCGCTTGAGATACAACAAGTTCACTTCTTCGTAATCAGTCACTGAAATTTATTGTAATAACTCGAGATACGATATGACAGACTCACGTCAAAATAAAATATCCTCACCGCCTTTGCCACCGCCATCGATAACTATCACATCGGAGAAGAACGATGAAGAGGCGGCTCGTGAGCCGCTGCAGCCCAAATTTACTCTCGGCAAGAGTTCGACCAGTGACCTCGGTGCCCGGACGGGAAAATTTATTCGCGGCCTTCTGCCAATCTCTTCGTGGATCTGTCACTATGACGGCGAGTGTGCCATTAATGATTTTATTGCCGGAATAACTCTGGGGCTAACTATTATCCCCGAGAGCATTGCATGCGCCCTCCTGGCTGGTCTTCCAGCGCATTATGGACTTTGTTCGGCGTTCTTAGGTGAGTAAACCATCATTTACAAACGCACGGGAAATGTACTCAGCTGTTTCTACTGTCTTCTCCGCCCTCGCAACATTAGGTTCGTTTGTTTACCTGTTCTTCGGTTCGATAGACAAGGTCATCGTGGGACCAACGAGTTTAGTGGCCCTTGTCAGCGTGCAATTCACAATGGGCAAGCCAGTTGAGTTCGCTGTGGTGTTGACGTTCCTGGCAGGTATCGTGCAGCTGTTTATGGGAAGCCTGCAATTGGGTGAGTCAAATTTGACATTTTGTTTTGATTAATTTCAACGTTTATTACATACTCGCATCTCCCATCACTGACTGTCTCAGCGATGTGTGATAAGTGTCATCAAATCGGTTGCTAATTAGGATCTAAATGGAAGGGAAAACTCAAACCTGACATGAGACAGGCATCAGGTCTTCTTAATTCTTTTGTTTTGACAAATTGTCAGACGTCTTAACGATATATACATATGTAGGTAGGTAGGCATGTGCTTTGATTTGAGTGTGCCTGCTATGAGGAAAGCCCTTGAGATTAGTTTTATTTTTCGTGAGATAGATATTTTACTCCGAACGAATCATGTGGCGTCTAAGTGGGCAAATTAATAAAGATACAACAAAATAAACGAACGATATGACAAGTTCAATTAGAGCCCACGAATTAGACAGTGGATATGAATTTTTTTTCTTGTCACTATCACAATCCGTATTATGAGTGTTAGCGTTGTGTGATTTGTTTATTAAAAATTATGAGTTGAATGTGAAAATGTGTGTAGTGTTTTTGTTGTTGATTCCAGAACAAAAGTTAATAGTTTTATAATTATAAATAAGAAGGAAGTCTTTCTTCTAATACTCTGTTGATATATTTTCTATGTAAATAACTTTTGAAAAGGTAAATAGGCGGGAAATTTAAGGTTTCCAAACTAGAGAAGTTAATTTTGTATGTGGAAAAATAGTTACTTCTGTTCTTGGATAAGTTATAACACTGATTTCCAACTCGGATATCTCTTGAATAAATGAAGGTATTGACTTCATAATTATTTTGTTCTATACGAAATATTGTTGTTAACATAGAAAAATTTTCTTAGAAAAATCCAAATGTTTTTTATTCATAAGAAATATAAACCTTCAAAAATACAACTTAAAATTGGTAAAAATTGGTTTTCGACTAAAAATCTCGTTAACAAAAATAGATTTTGAAATCAAACTATTTCATTATATGCAAAATATTTTTCGTAATTTTGAAATTTTTAAGAATTATTCAACTGACAAATTTTTTAAGACAAGCCGAAAACCTAGAAACTTTTAAGCAAGACAAATCGACAGACGGAATGGGAAGTTATCAGTTTGGGTCGCATCCTAGTCTCTTTTTTGTTTTTTTTCTTGGGTCTTAAATAGTTCTTAAAGCTTTTTAAAGTATTCTTTGTTATTTTATGTTTGCTGTTCTGTCGTTCTTAAATACTTCGTCACAAAGTATAAATTGCACTATTTAACATATTGGGGTTCTCCGTAGCAAAATTGTTAATAGGACTGTCATGTCAGTAGTCTAGGTTCAATCCCTACGTGTACCACTTAGAAGTTCTTTTTTTTTTTTACTTTGATACCGCCGCCGACGATGAATGTATTTGACAGAGTTGTAAAAATGCATTTACTTTTCGAAAAAATCACGTTTTTTTAGTCACACAAACAAAACAATAGTATATTACCTATGGAATTTTTCTATCACATCAGGTTTTTAAAATACGCAACTTCAAAAATGGTTAAGACAACAAAAAACAGTGTTATTGAAAATTAATTAAAGCTTTATAAATTTTTAAAATTTTAACTTCTGCATATAGTTATCATCATGGTATTTTACTAAATTTCTGGAAATTTTCATTAGTTATTAGTCTTTTTTTGACTCTATATGAAGTTTTGAGCAAACCTTGAATTTAATACTTTTTTAGTATTGGAGGTAGTTGTTGGTGCAGATAGGCGCGAGTCCGAACTTGGATTTTAACTATCTGCCAAAATTTAAAAATTCACGTTTTCAATATTATTTTTATATTTTCAAATATGTTTCAAAAACTTGATATAATAGAATAATTAAGATAACAGATTCGTTAGAAGAGTACAACTTATTTTCAAAATGTTTTGTATTTTTCTGTTGACAAACGTTTAGCTTTTCTTTCAAATTATTGTAAAACAGGTGAAAATTTGATGAAATGCTATTTATATTTTAAATGAATAATAAAGACAGTGATTATAGATTTTGAAAACTTCATGAATTTATATTGCGTTAAAAAGAATTTTTAAAAGTTTTATCTATCTTTAAAGCCTAACGCGTGATAGAGTAATCTTGAATTTGGATTTAAATTAAGGCCATGGAAAATTGCAATTAGAAAAAAGACATTTTCTCTTATGCAAGAAATTCGTATTTCTGTGTAAGAAATAATAATGTCCAAAACATTAATATACATTCTTTATATTATATTTTCAAATTAGCAGATTTGTTGAATAGGTAGGACGGATAGCATGCTACAGGTCTCGAGTTCAATCACCAGCAAAATTATAATATGTAAACACAATACCTTAAATGATAATAAATTAAATTTAATACTTTTTTATACTTATACTTTTTTAAAGAAGTAGTAAAGAAGTGTGAAATAAGGAGATGTTAAGGAACAATTCATGTTCTTAATTTTTTTATCAAAACAATTCTTGCGACTTGTCCTCAATGTGGGCCCAACTACTTTCCTGAAGAAAAAGTATATTAGATAGATTAATTTCAAGATTGAAATTTTGATTTGAATTATGTATGTACTTAATTTCTCTGCCAAATTTTCCGTCACGATAAATCTCGTCAAATAGGGTGCTAAATAGAAGATAAGAAGCCCAATTATTCTAAGACAGGCAGACAAGAAAAAAAAAGAAAACTATATTCTATGATATCTTTTGTTTGTTTTAACAAATTGTCTAAATTCCTTGACTATCAATGTTTTGATTTGAATGAAAAATTTTATTCTTAGATTTGATGAAAGAATTCCGAATGTGGGTATAATTTTATTGTGGCGTTTAAGAGATTAAATAAAATAAAAATAAAACAAACAACAAATAGAAACAAAAATCGCACACACAAGAAGTGATATACAACAAGTTCAATTAGAGCACGAGTTTGTTTATATTTTTTGTTGTTTTTTTTGCACGTCCCGCCGCCGCCCGCTGCGCCGCGCCGCTATCTAAATTAATAGTTGGTTTATGGTTAGCGGTTGAATAAATCGTTATGATATAAACGCACGTCACGTATTTTTATCTTAGGTTATGATTAAGTTTGATATTTTTTCTTTATCAATCGAGAAAAAAGGTGTTGATTTTGATGATAACGAGTATTTTCCAATATAATATCAATGGATATTTGTTTCCTTGAAAAGAGGTCGCTATGCCAAAATAGTATACGACATCAACCAAATGGTCGCCAAGGCTTGCAGCCAATGACCAATACTCGTTTATTCACGAAGTTAATGTCATACATCAATTGTGGAGCATTGGCATGGAGCTTATCTTTCACGTGGTCTCAAAAACAAAAAAAAAATAGCCAAACAGCCAATTGTGGTCAACTCTTCGAGAAATATCACGGTCAGGAAACTTTTCTTGGAAACATAAGAATGTTATTCTTGTATTGAATTTTACAATACCAATGCGTTAAAGATTGCATCGTTCAATTGTTTATAATTGTTTAGTTTTTACTTATCAACTGTTAAAAGATGACAGCTTCTAAAGTGACAGCTGCCTTAAAAGTGGACTATTCAAAACGAAAGTTCTTTTTGGAAAGCCCCGTATCAAAACTCACATGTATCTAAAACATGCAAATATATAATATCCAACATTTAAAATTTTAAGTTTTTAAATGATATATTTTGAGAACTCAAAATATCTTAATAGAAAATGTAAGCTTTTCGAACTTTAAGAAATACATTTTAAGTTACAAAAAAACTGAACTAGAAAACATAAGAAGACTATCACTTTTAAAAATTAATTTTAAATACACAAACTCTGATGTGTTAAAATAAATATTCCTTTTATCAGTTTTAAGAAAGCTGAAATATAGAATTTTAACTCACCCACTAAATTTTTTTTTTAAGAAAATTTGAAAAGTTAAAAAGAAACTCAGGTTGAAAACAATGATCATTTTTCCCTTGCCGTAAATGTATACATTTATTTTTACTCTACTGTCGTCGGAGTTTCTCCCAGAGTAGGGAGTATAGGACTCGGTATAACGTTCCATCTTGGACATACATTTTTAACTTGGACATGCAGTCACATCAGCATTCGAGGACCCAAAGTCGCCCGTGCTATTTGCCTATTTGGGTTTGATTAGACCTCCTGTCTGTCAACTAAAATGGTGTTTGTCGGGACCATCTTTCGCACACATAAACACTTTATGGACAGCCCGTCACACAATTGATTTATGTCGACATTTTTTAAGTTTCTTACAACTGATAAGAACCTGATACCAGGTTTTAAATGAAATATTCTAAGTATTTTGAAGCTACAACAGAAGTGGAAGGCTGAAAGTGGATTAAGGATAAAGAATAGGCAGATAAAAATTGCTGTGGTAAATTTTACCGCAACAATATTTTGGAATAATCTCTTCAAATCGATATTATATCTGAAATCATTAAAATTTTCAGAAACACAGAGGTAATAAATCCAATAAAATGTTTAAATTAATAAAATACCCTAATCGACAATCACAAGTCTCTCTCAAAATAAACAAATTTCCAACGAGTGTGTTTAAAAACTATTTCTTTTATTTTAAGATTTAAGAATGTTCCTGCAAAAACAGTTTTGTTTCAAAAATTCAAATGCCATTTGATTTCTCAAAAAAACAACTTTGAAAAATCTTTAGTGTTTTTTTTTACATTAATATTTGTATATACAAAATTTTTAAATTTGAGTATAAGAATATTTTTAGAATATTTATTTAGAACTTATTAATGTACGTGTTACATTGGAATTTCGTTACAAAATGATGACCCATTTTCGAGATATCGAATTTCGAAAAAAATGTTTAATACTAAAAAAAAACAAAAATTTAAACAATGACATTTTATATCATAAAATATTTTATTACTAAAACTGTATAAGAACCTTTACAGAAAAAATAAAATTGAAATCGGTTCATAAGTTTCTGAGAAAACTTAAAAACAAAATAACGGTTCTATGGGGGTACCCATCTAGAGCAATACAAAAAATGTAAATGAAGCAAATTTTCGAATTTTCGATTTTTGACCAACAAATTTATTTGGGGACTTCCGTTATTTTTTATCTTAAAAAATTAAAAAAAAAACGCTCAAGTCGAATCTAATTAAAACCTTAATTTCCAAGTTTTGAAATCAATCAACCCTATTGTTTGGGCTGTAGGGGCGAGGCAAGACAAACGGAATTGGTCAAGCTTGATTAAAATCTCGAGTTTAAATTTTTACTTTCGAATTTCAATGCCAATTTTTCAATTTGGGTTTAAAGTGAAAAGTAAGTATTGAAATAATTTCGAACTTTTGAATTCCAAAAACCCATGCAGTAAAGAATTTTTGTCATTCAAACTATTGAACCCTCAAAATAGCCCTTTAAATGAATTGTGCATTTCAAAATCATTTAAAAACATACCTGAGAATATATTATTTAGTATTAAGTCTTACAACAACTTTTGAACTTTTTGTGACAATAATCAATGTACAACTAATCAATAATTATATTATTCAAATTTTAATCTTATTTGTCTATACCTCAGGTTTTCTGTTCGAATTCATCTCAATGCCTGTGATTAAGGCCTTCTCAACAGCAACTGCTATTCTTGTAATCGAATCTCAGCTCAAAGTAATGCTGGGAATTAAATATCTTGCAGCTGGATTTGTCGAATCTATAAAAACCCTAAGCTTTCGCTTAGACGAATCTAACTTGGGTGATTTCCTAATGGGTTTGTCAGCAATTGTATTTCTAGTCTTCTTGGAGGTAATTATATATTTTGGAAAAAATAATTAACTTCGCAATTATTCATCAAAAAAAAAAACGTCTCAGAGTAGTTCATCGGGAAATTAGCCGAACGTCCGAATCAACCAAAAGCCAAAAAGCTCATCTACCAGTACCTGTCATTTTCGAGAAATACCTTGATTGTGTTCATAACAGCAATGGTTACTGTTGTATGGATGAATAATTTACCGGAAGAAAGCATTTCAAAAACAGTACCGTATGCTCTGAGCAAGACTGCAATGTCAGGTTTGCCCAACTTTACTTTTCCAACAATGAAAATTGTTACACCAGAGAAGACATTTTATTTCATGGACATTTTGGCTGAATTGAATTTGGGAATAATAGTCATACCGATTGTTGGAGTTTTGACAAATATTTCAATTGGAAAACTGAGTAAGTTTGGAAAACAATTTAAAGGTTCTATAGTATTAACGAGGGGTTTCCGTATGTTTAGCTCCCAAATGTAGAGCGAATGCCAATCAAGAGCTTTTTACTCTCGGACTGTGTAATGTGATAGGATCAAGTGTTCAATCGATGCCAACATCCGGAGCCTTTACCCGTTATGCCATTAGCTCTGCTTGTGGTTTGAAGACTCCTATGGCTAATTTATACTCAGGTAAATTGAAAAGTATCAAAAATTCTAACGGTAAACGTGACACCTAAGTTCCACTAATATTTGAGAGTGTAACTTGAACTTTTTCTTGTTTCCTGTTTTTGTTTAAGGCATAATTGTCCTCCTGGCACTTGGTTTTCTGAGTCCTTATCTAAATTACATTCCTGAAGCCACCTTAGCAGCCATTTTGATGTGCGCAATTGTGAATCTAATCGATTTTAATCTTCCCTGGAGACTGTGGCGCGAAAGCCGAAGAGACTTCTACATCTGGTGCATTTGCTTCTTAGCTTGTGTTATGTTCGGAGTGGAAGTTGGACTGCTGGTAGGAATTATCATAACAGTGTCATACCTCCTCTATCTTTGGGCTCGCCCAGATGTTACTGTTAAAATTGATTCGGTAAGTTTTTATTAGTTATCAATAAAACGTCGCGTCGATACAAATTGTAATATAATTTTTTTCTTTTGACAGATTGATGAAATGCAATATATTTCGGTTACACCTGGCAACGGAATCTACTTCCCAGCGATCAATTATATCCGTGGAAAGATCCTTAAAGCCTGCATCCAAGCTGACTTCAAGATTCCAGTGGTGATCAATTGTAAAATGATCACCGGTCTCGATTACACCGCAGCTCAAGGCATATCCCGTCTATCGACTGATCTCTGTCAAGAAGGCAGTGGATCACTTCTAATTCTCTACCACATGAATCTCAACCAACAGAAACTTATCGATCTCACCGAGAATCTAGTGTTCTGCGAGAGCAAAGAGAAAATAAGAGAATTCCTAACGCAGGAATCCTTACGAAATGGCTTCATTCATCTTAAAGCACATATCCGGGCGTCCATTGACTTAGGCTATAAGGTTGACATAGAATAGAAAAATAAATTAGAAAAAAATAGAAAAATCGAAAATTGAATTGGAAATTCAATCTTATTGTGGTTTTATGCTTTACTCACTATTTCTATGCAATTGCAATTCAAATCCATTAACAGGATTCTTCTTTGGTTTTTGCGAATTTCATTAATGCATCTCGATGATGGTTTAGGTGAAAAATAAAAAGTAAAAAAGTGGAAGTGGAAGTGGTACTCCATTAGTTACAGGTGAAACGGTGCAACTACTTTCCACTACACACAACTAAGCTGCCGGAAATGTGGTATTTAGAAAGAGAAAGACAGAAAAAAAGTTACAAAATGCGGGAGAAAATGCAAAAAAATGCAATTACCAGTTCATTAAGTCATCTTCCTGTTAAATGACCTGAGAACTGATGGAAAATGGTTCTTCATCACCTTTCTATACATTATAAATATATGTATATACTTGTACAACAAGGAAAATAAGAAAGTAAAAAAAAAACAGGACGAAAGAGAAGAAGTTTCTCGCTCTATAATGTACGGCTGTTTAATTTTAATCCTCTTTTTTATTTTGTGGCCTTAGCTTTGTTTCCATTTTATTTTTTTCCTTTTTTTTAATTTTGTTTTATACCTACCTCTGTTCACAGTTCATATATTTACATATGTATGTGTATGCAGTGCGGTAAGTTTATAAGTGCTTTTTTATGTGTATGTGGAGGATGACGGTGCATACAGTTTCGTCAAAAGAAAAAGAAAAAATATTTTAATGAAAAAGGATTTACCACATTACATTCAATCGGTTTTGATTCAGAATGAGGTCCTTACGGTGTGTCGTTTGGAGCTTTAATGATAATGTTAAGGTGGTTTGAATACTTCTTTTCCTCAGGGTCAAATATATATTGAGCAAAGGTCTTCCTCGGTTCTACATTGCTGCTGATGTTAAAGTCAATTTAATGACTTAATGTAAGATGAGGAAACATTTTAATTGACTTAGAACTTCCAACAAAAGAAGCATATTTTTTATACTTTAGAATTCTAGAAAGAAGTTAGCTTTGAGCAAGTGGCAATTTACTATTAGAAGCTCATTATAACAGGTATGTGCTAGTTGTTAGGAAGCAAGTAAGTATTTATAGTCTAACTCTAACACATGCACAAAATCCAAAACATAATTAATATGAAAACATGAGCTATATATTTGAGAAACAAATTTAAAAATAAAGGACGTTAGTGATAGTAGATCACTAGTTCTATAAAATGATTTTAATCCCTCTTTATTTACATTTAAGTAGACAGACGAGGATTTAAGGTTTTGAAGTGATTAATTTCAAATTGCAGCGTTTTTGCAGTGGAGTCATTTTCTAAATGTTTACGACGGGACTAATAGCTAATGTAATTTTTAAACTCTAATGGGTTAATAAAATCTTTTGTTAAATATATAGGGTGTCCCACAATTAACGCAAGATTTCTTGCGTTAATTGTAGGTGTCCCAAAATTAACGCAAGATTTCTTGCGTTAATTTTGGGACACCCTTTATAAAGACAAGTATTTTTTTAAACACTTAATCAATCCAAAAAGGTTACCATTTGATGAGATTTCGTTTCTAAATAAATATGTATATCAACTTGTTTGAAATTAACGCAAGATTTCTTGCGTTAATTTTGGGACACCCAAAATTAACGCAAGAAATCTTGCGTTAATTTTGGGACACCCTATACATACATATCAACTGCTAAAAATGTACATAGGATTTTTGCGATATTATTGATTTTTGGCCAAATGGCGTACTTCTAAAGTTAAAAATTCACAATTGTACTACAAAGATATATACCAAATTTCATGTCAATCGGTTGAAAACTGTTCGAGTTATGACCTACAGTTATGACCGGAAAATTAAAAAAGAGGCTGAGATGCGACCCACACTGATAACTTCCCATCCCGTCTGTCGATTTGTCTTGCTTACAAGTTTGTCTATATGTATCAATTTTCACCAATATTTTCTGTGAAATAAAATAAGTTTGAAGCCAATATTTGTAATTTTTCAAAAGCTATTTGAGTCGAAAGTAAATTTTTACCAAGTTTTAGTATTGTTTTTTTTAGGTTTTTATTTTTTTGTAAAAAAAACTGTCAGTTCCATTTTTCTCAAAATTTTATCCTATGCTGAAAACAATATTTCTTATAAGTTAAAATTAGTTAGAAGACATTATCTCAAATTTTTGAAAAGATATTGGAGTCGAAAATCAATTTTTACCACATTTTATACATTTTTTTTTAGGTTTTTATTTTTTGTTAAAAAACTGTCAATTCGATTTTTCTCAAAATGTTTCCTAATGTTGAAAACAATATTTCTTATATGTTAAAATTAGTTAGAAGCCATTATCTCAAAGTTTTGAAAAGATATTTGAGTCGAAAATCAATTTTTACCAACTTTTATTAATTTTTTTTAGGTTTTTATTTTTTTTTTTAAACTGTCAATTCGATTTTTCTCAACATATTTCAGAATGTTGAAAACAATATTTCTTATAAGATAAAAAAAGTTTGAAGCCTTAATCTAAAGTTTTGAAAAGATATTTGAGTCGAAATTCAACTTTTACCAACTATGAGTAATGTTTTTTTAGGATTTTATTTTTTATAAAAAAAAAAACTGTCAATTAGATTTTTCTCAAAATTTTATCAGATGTCAAAAACATTATTCTACGTTACACAAAATTGTTTTGGAGATGAAATCATGTTTTATTCGTAAAATTTTCGAGTTGACACATTTTTTTTTCAGTTTTTTTGATTTATAAAAAAAAACGTTAATTGTTTTTTTTTTCAATTTTCCAAACTAACGTACGAAACTAAGTGGTTCAACATAAGAAACATTTAAAATGTAATCTCGTGTAAACAGGAGCTTTAAGTTTGTAACAATGTTTTCAGGAGATACGCCTACACCAATTCTAAAGTTTCTCTCATCATCTTCCAAAATTTTTTAGAGTTTTGTGTTAAAGCCAAGGCCTAAAGAATGTTGCTTATAGAATTCGAATTTCTTTTGAAGAAACAGATTTTTGAAAAATGTTTTGTTGGAAGATTGTGGAGCTCCTAGAAGCGCAAACATTTTTTGAGCGTTCTTGCAGTTAATTTTTGTACTTCTTTTTTTTTTTAATGAATCCGGCCGTAAGTCGTCAATTTGGTTTAATATTAGCTTCCAATGCTTCAGGAGTTGCTAATTTTGGTGGGATGAACCATTGACTTTATGTAGGCCGACAAATAGTAATAAGGCGTAAAGTCACAATAACGAGGGAGACTTTACAGTATCTCTGGAAGTAAAGTTGTCAAAAGATTGATTTTTCAATAATTTAATAAATTGCTGGTTAAGCGCAAATCAAAAATGTCGTCGGTTTTTAGCTGATTGATTTTTGAAAAAAAGCATGGCTCGATAGCACTTTTCTTATTTTGAAACAAATGGGGACCAATGATTTCACCACCCATTATTATATTTTATGGATTTAATGGTTACTTCCTGAAAGGCTTGAAAACTTTCTTACTCGATTTAACTTAAAATAAGATTTGCCACTAAACACAATTCTTCGGACGAGATCAGGTTTATTTCTTCGAAGTAAATTTCAACAATTTAAAAGCAGCGTTCTGTAGTTTGCCGATTCATAATGAATTGCCAAACTTTACTGAACACATTTTAACATTCTCAAATCTCAACCATCAAACTATAAAGAGCAACTATTGAAATTTCTCATGCAACTTAAAAGCATCTATATGCATCTATTCATGTAAGACTGTATGCAACCTATAATGCATTTTTAATCATAACGTTAAATTTTAATTCTTTTAAACTACATCCTAAATGCTTCTAAAGTTATTTTGAAATATCTGTACATCTTCCTCATCTGATATAAATTGAATTCACTTCTAAGCTCTTAGTATTTAGTTCAGCTTATTGCTGGATGATGCCATCTTCCAGAGTAGCAGAAAATCAAGCCAAAATTTAACAATTAATTTATAATCACCTCATAACGTTCATTAACTAATTTCTCAATGTATTCACGGCATCATCATCGGCGGCGGGCATTCATGTTGTATTAGGTATACCATCATCCTAGGACATGAGGTATTTAAGACTATAACGTTGATCACTTAGTTTGGCAGAGGGAATTCATTTAGCAATTATGCATCAAACATCTGTGAAAGCAAAATGTAAATCAAGTTGTTCTATCCTAAGCAGATTTTGAGGATAGTAGCATACATAGGTTGAATATTATAAAGTTCTGATAAACAGTACCTAACTATATTGCTATTCTAGTACTTTATTGTCTTAACTAAGTTCTCACCTAAACTCTATCTCTCGGTTTGATGATATTACAACACTTTGGTATAGGCGAAAACATCAGCAACACGGTATCCTTACGTAACTATATACACTAGTACACTTTACACTATCACAACAAATAAACCAAGAAGAAGAAGAATAATAATTATTATTAAGACAAGCAGCAATATTCAGGAGAAACAAGGATGTTACGAGGACGACGATGACTACGACCGTATATTCGCCAGGTAAAGGTGAGGGACGAGGGAATTTTCAGGTGGTTTGCATTTAATTGCATCGCTTCGTTTATACTCTCCTGCTTGGCGTTTTGAATTGCTGATGAAATTTTAATGAAAATGATGACGAACTTTGTTGTTGTTTTAACTCAGTTGAGGTATGTATATATGTTAGGTATGTACATACAAACAAAATGCACAGCCGCCGCCCAATACAATAATCCCCCTTAATAGCAATGAATAATTTAAGCACTTAATTTCCGGTTGCACTTGCGATGACGATGACTGTAAGATGGGCCAAGACCAAGACGATCTCATCTTGGAAGCAAACTGATGGAAGAAGAAATGAAGAATTTTAAAGGTATTTGTATACTTGCAAGATGCAAGTATATTATTCAAGAATTATTTGGCCAAGCAGAAAATGCATATTCAAGAACCGGAAATTAGGATAATATTAATTACACACCAAGTGATTCGAACGTGACGGGTGTTAGGAAAAAAGTTATTCAAATTTCGCCAAAACTGACTTGCAACGTCACAATACTGTCAAAAAGATACATTTATGGAGAAATGTGTAGGAAAAATATTTAAGTTATGAGGAACTTTGCAAATTTAGAAGACCACAGAGTTTGAACTTCGTCAAGAAAACACATCCGTTGATGCACTGAAGTCATAAACAAAACTCACTGTATTTCTCTCTCCTATACCTAAGTCCTAAGACGAAGAATAAATTTAATCAAACTTATGTTACTCCTAAAATTCAACTAATACAATAATATTTCTTTTTCTTTTACGTTATTCCAATGGGGATAACCTTCAGAACTCAACTCGAACACAATCATGATAGGGTAAGTTTTGGTTACTGGATGTTATTATGTGTAGCTTGTGTCTGTACAGTGTATAACTTCGCTGTCTAACCACACAAAATTTCCAAAAGTATTCCCAGAAGATTAGAAAGGGAGACATAGGGACTGAGACTGGGAAGAGCTGTAAAATAAACTTTCACATTGCGATTTCACATCAGTGTTCCATGAATCAGGAAGAGGAAGCGTGGTAAACAAAAGTGACATCAACACATCATGCGACGTGGCGCGCACAGTGACAGAGACATTTCGCACTGTTCTGAACAGTGGTGCATTTGATAGAGTTTGGGAAATCGTTAGAAGTGTATAGAAAATGACATGACATTGTACAGTGCACCTTTAGTTACCCTAAAGTTACAGATCGGAATACATTTTATAAGATTCCGGTTAAATAAAACTACGTTGCTTAAACTACGTCGTTACCAAATCGACTGAACGAATCTTTAAAATATCCTTCATTAAAGAAAATGTAAAGGGTTTTCCAATAAAATGAATTGATCAACACCCGTACAGCAATGAAACGCAAAATCTGCTGAAAACATCGACGCTGTTTGTGAAAGTGCGCAACAACATCCGAGGCACTCCCAAACTACAACATGGCAAATTTTACGTCATGATTTGGCCTGCACCCATACAAAATCCAACTAACTCAGGAAATTAAACGAAAGGACCATACGCAGCGTGGTGTGTTTGCTAATTGGATTTTGAAGAAGTTGGAAGTTAATCCCAATTTTGGTCGAAAAAATTTCTTTAGCAATGAGGACCATTCTTTGAGCTGGAGGCGTCGCGTCGCGTCGTCGTCATCGGTCCGTACTTTTTGGAAATGATGCTGGATGATCACCAACTGCTTGTGGCTTGAATTGGATGATATATGGACACCGAAGACATGTCCTTTCAACAGCTCAAGACACAATCGATATTCTGCGTGAGCGGTTCTATGGCAACGATGCAACGAAGTAAATTGGCACCGAAGATCGTGTGATTTGACCCTTTTAGACTTTTTCTTGTGGGGTTTTCTTAAGTCGCGGGTTTATGCAAATAAGCCGCAAAATAACGGCGCCATCAAATACAACATAATCGATACCATCGATCATATTCAGCTTGATTTATAGGCCAAAATTATCGAAAACTGGATCTTTCGAATGAGCGCCACACAGTGAAGCCGAGCCTGCCACTTAAACGATGTAATATTTCACACATAGTGTCAATGGCTCTCAAATAAAATCAAAACCTAATTGATATCTCATATTCAACTTGCTTTATTCAACTTTAAAATCGACCCACCTGGGGTCTTTAATGGAAAACCCTTTATATGCTTGAAAACTATTCTGTTCTTAAATGTTCTTTGAAACAAACAAACCGCCATCGGTACAATCATAACCATGAGTGCGAAGGCTAAATAGAGGCTTTACTCTGCATAATTCCACATTGACACTTCTTATTCCACAACCACATTAGTTTTGGTATAATGCTTTGACTTTGTTGTGTATATAGGTTCCTTTATTTCACACGAACTCTTTGATGAGAAAAAACAGCCTTAAACAATAAAAACCAATTCCACTATGAAATTTCCATGAGTCAAGGAACATAACAAACACTATACGTCTAAAGAGGATTCCCTTTTCTCATTCATATATGTACCTTGGTATACAAACTTAACAAAACGCATACAAAGGTGCAGCTGCTGCAGCCGAGCTGGTGCAGCCCAAGCTTTTGTTACCAAAAGAGTGCTTCTAGCCAAACAATATGCTCCTTCAATTGATGTAACTGCTGCTTTAACATACAATCACAATGCAAACCTGGCTTCTTTTAGCTGACTCTTTGGTTTTGTTTCCTTCAAAACAAACACACCTACAATTCGAGGTACGAGTATACTTGCGTCCTTTCAAAGTTTGTTCACAAAAATGTTTTTCTTTGATGAAAGAGAATGGTCGGTCTTTTATATAATACAGTATGATCATTGAATGTGGGATTCAATTCTCAAAGCTTTCTCTTTTTGACAATAGGCCCTGGTGCTGTGTAGCATACATCTTTATATTTTGAAGTTGGAGGATCTAATGAAATGTCATTATTGTAAGCAGGTGTAGACTCTAGGCGTATTCGTCTAGCCAGAGATTATGAATCAGAAGGTTTTTACCTAGCGTATTGTGTGTTTTAGATTGTTATTGCAACGAGTATTTGTACATAATGGAAAATGTATCTTTAGGGAGATTGCGATTCAGTTTATAGTCCTTTTGCTCTGGATGTGATAGATATGTTATGGAAATTCAAATGATTAAATTGTTGAATCCATATTCAACATGTGTGGGACACATATCTAAAGCAAAAGTTGATATGGTAAATTAAGGTACATCTACATGCATATTAAGAACTTTCATTTAAAGGTATCTGTATACTACAATGAAGCATTATGCAGTTTGATTTTTGAGACACCAGAGTTTTAAAAACCGAAACCATGTTAGGTAAATTATAGAAATTTGACTGACTAAATGGGCAGTAGTCTCCTCAACATTGCATACAAAATCTGTTCTACTGTAATATGTGAATGCCCTTATAAAAACCTGGTAGAAAGTTATCAGTGTGACTTTAGACCAGGAAAGTCCGCAGTCAATAAAATATCCATGGAAAATCACTATTAACATCAAATCGACACTCACCATCTCTTCGTCGATTTCAAAGCCGCATATGACAACATCTATAGGAACGAACTGTATAGAGCTATGTCTAGTTTTGACATCTATGTCAAACTAGTCCGTTTGTGCAGGAAGACCATAACCCATAATAAAGGTTGGAAGCAACATAACCGAAATTTTTGATGTCATAAAAGGGTTAAGACTGGGTGATGCGCTTTCTTGTGATTTCCTTAACGTCCTCCTTGAAAGAATAGTGCAAAGCTGACACGTCAACACTACAGTGCAATTTCTTTAAAAAGTCTTTCCAATAACTGGCATTTGCTGATGACATTGACATATTCGGATGAACTTAGTGTGATGTCTATGGAGACTTTGTGAGTATTGAGACAAAGGCGGCAAGAATAAGTTAAGCGGTTAATGAAAGCAAGTTACGAGATTGAATAGCACCTTCAAATGATAATACTTTATTATCAAAATGAGTGTTCGTTAACGAAAACGTAACGCGCATTGCGCCCATTTTACGGTGGCCCTTCACAGTCAACTCTTTGACGTTTGGTGGCCAAATTTGAGACGACCGGTTGTACGTTCAAGGATGGCAAGATTGGCCGATAACATCGCCGCGGTCCATGAAAGTGTACAGCAGAACCCGAGACAGTCTATTCCTCGCCGTGAACAAGAACTCGGCCTTTCGCAGACATAAACTTGGCGAATTTTGGGTCGGGACTTGGGCCTACATCCGTACAAGATCCAACTGACCCAGGAGCTCATAGTTCATGACCATAGACAACGCCCTTTGTTCGCTGACTGGGCTTCGAAATTTCGAATCGTTTGGATGAGGACCAAAATTTTGGCCGAAAATCATCTTTAGTGACGAAGCGCATTATTTGATGAATTGCTGTGTTAACAAGCAAAATTGCCGTATATGGGACGACACCAACCCACGCGAGGCTCACAAGGTGATAATGCATCCTCAAAAAGTTACCGTTTGGTGTGGATGCCGGGCGGCGTAATTGGTCCATACTTTTTTGAAAACGACTTTAGTGAGGCGGTCACCGTCAACAGCGAGCGCTACATAACGATGATAACTAATTTCTTATGGCCTTAATTGAACCATATGGACCTAGACCACATGTGTTTCCAGCAGGATGGCGCGGTGCGGCGCTACGTGCCACACAGCAAACGCCACGATTAACATTTTGCATGAACGGTTTGAGGGTAAGGTTATATCTCGCAGGGGTCATGCGAATTAGCCACCAACGTCATGTGATTTGACCCCGCTAGATTTTTTCCTGTGGGGTTTCTTGAAGTCGCAGGTCTATGCAAATAAACCACAATCGACCGATCCCCTAAAGGTGAACATAACACAGGGCATCGCTCAAATTCAGCCGGATCTATGCGAAAGAATCTTTGAAACTGGGACCACCCGGATCCGTACCACCGTAAGAAGCCGACGCGGTCATTTGAATTATGTCATATTAAACACTTAATGGCATACATGCGCCTTTCAAATAAAAGAATAATTAATAATTAATTAAGAATAAAAAAAATATACCTCACACACTGACATAGCTTGTTTTATTCCATTTCAGCATCTATCCGCTCTTATTGAAAAACAATTTGTTTCGTTACTTTAACCGTTTTACTTACTCGTATTTTTATGTTACGTCACTTATATTTTAGGCAAATTTTCAAGTTCATATCAACTTGAAGTCGATGATTTATTGACAATTTTAAATTTGAAACAATTTTCATCCTTTAACCCAATCCCAAAAAAAGTATTTGAGAAATTAAAAAAGGAAGATGGAATAAATAATAGCTTTTGATATCTTTTTTTTTTTGTCCACGACCCCAACATCGTCCTCATGAGACTTATAAATTTATATTTTTATTCAAACTCAGATGTACTTGTACTATAAATCTATACTTATGCATATAATAGGTTTAAAATATACAGCGCAGCGTCTAGACGCGAAAATATATAAATCAAAAATTTCATTCGATGAGTATTTTGTATATTGAGATTAAAACATATACAAATATTTTTTCTTTTCGTATAAAAAATAGGAATATGTAAAAATAATGATGGAAAATATCCTTTGAAGATTTATTTTTTGTTTGTGGCTTCAAAAATCCTTGAAATTAAAAGTACATATGTACATACATAGATATAATTTTAAGTATACCTACATTAATGCATTCAAATGAAGACTTATTATTTAAAATTTATTAAGATTAAGATATAAGATAATCGTCGAAAAATAGGACATATTATTCGTTCATATTTTAAACCCTCTTGTTTCTGAGGTTCTTCGCAAAGGATAATTTTAAGAGGTATAGAACTTTGAAATGGAATAAATCAAAGATAAGGTTTTAAAGTGAACTGAAATTGGAAGATAATCTTCTGGCATTATAATTTAAATATGACTTTTAGCATATGATCATTACGGACGTAGTCTAATCTGAAGGTCCAATTTTCTATTAAGTTTTCCAACATTTGTGTCCGTATATCGGTAATAACGTGGTAAAGGTTGTCATCCAAGTAGTCAATCGTTCTGGGCGTATCAACGACGTAGACTAGCGCATTCACATATACTCACCAGTGTTGTTAGATGGTGGGATTTATACCTTATTGTGGTCTTTTTCTTGATGGGATTTTACAAATCCTGTAGTGATTTTACATAAACATAACGCTCAAGTCATTTCCTGCAGTAATTATTCGTTTTTTTCGTGAAGAATGCAATTTTACCAACTATGAACAAAACGGAACGCAGCCTTCATGTCTGAATGCATTCATTTTCATTTTCAAAGTTTCTTACTCTCACATATTCATAACTTGAAATTTAATTTCCCAAAGGAAGTTATTGTAATCGGTCCGATTTTTTGAATTGAAAATTTTTACATTTCTCGACGTTTCAAGGTCCCTAGAATCTAAATAAAAGATTTTTATTTAGATTCACCTTGACTATTTTACAAATAAAAAATTATTTTGACTCGCTAATATTTTTGTGCAACGAAGAATAACGTTTTTGACATTTTGTAAAATTTTGAGAACAATCGAAATGACAGTTTTTTTTTATAAAAAATAAAAACCTAACAAAAACATTACTAAAAGTAGGTAAAAATTGATTTTCGACTTAAATATCAGGGACGCTACAAAAGTAGAGCGACAGGGACAGCAAACGACGCCATATTTCTTGCCGCACTTTTGACATTTCTCTCCAGTAAGATTTGCTATTTCATGATGGAAAGATATATGAGCCTTATAAAAGATATATGTATATGGACTCAACGTTAAAAGCGCTACTTCCAATTTATGGTCGTCATAATCGTCTTAGCAGATCAACAATTGAGCGTCTAGTCGAAAAATTTGAATTCATTTGAACCAAATGTGTCTCTCACACGTCGTTCTCAAGCGTTGGGCATCTCCGTGACGTCGTTGTGGCGCATTTTGCGAAAAAATCTTGGCCTACATCCTTACAAAATTAAATTGACACAAGAACTGAAGCCGCTTGACCACCAGAAGCGTCGTATGTTCGTGAATTCGGCTGAGCAACAACTTGTAAATGATTCGGATTTTCATCGAAAAATCATCTTCAGCGATTACGCTGATTTCTAGCTGAATGGGTTCGTCAATAAACAAAATATGCGGTATTGGTCAGGCAGCAATCCACACATACTTCATAAGTCATCAATCGTGCCCGTGGTGGCCATGCAAAAGAAATCGAATTCCATACATAATGGCATCAAACGTACTTTCAAAGGAATAAAGAATTTCATTGATATCCAAAACCGTTTTTGTTTTATTTAAAAAAAAAAAAAACTTTTGTATTGAAAAACCCGATATCTTTCTTAAAATTAAAGACATTGACTTCAAACTGATTTCATCTAATGAAAAACATAGTTTCCAACATTCAGAAAAATTTTGGGAGAGGTCGAGTTGACAGTTTTTTTTAAAAAAAAAAAAACATACAAAACATTATGTAAATATAAAAACATTTGTAAAACTTGGTAAAAATTGATTTTTTACTCAAATATCTTTTCAAAAGATATTGACTTTGAAATAATTTTATCTTACTAGCTGACCCGGCAGACTTCGTACTGCCTCAATCGATAAATAAAAGACATAAACTTCTGTATAAATTAATTTCAAAACAAACAAAACGTATTGAATAAAAAAGCATTTTTTAATGAAGCATGAAGTTTTATTATTATTTTCGACACATCATGTTGCTTACTTAAAAAAACAGAGTTTTCCTGAAATACTGGCTATTTATCAGGTTTAAATTTTTATTAACAGACACACACTGTTATGATACAGTTTGTTAATCAATTTAAAGCTTTCTCATAAACTATATTTTTTGTTTTGTTTTGTGGTGCGTAAATAAACAAAGAAGACGGTTTTCCGACGCGCGAACACGCAACGTAAAATTGTCCAAGCGCGAAACAGGGAAACTCCAAGTTGATTCCGCAAACTTCTAAAGACTGTCCTTGCGATTATTTATTGTCATCGCGAAGGCCAGACGTACTGGAAATTGTAAGCGTTTAAAATCGAATGGTAAATCCGTTGGAAAATCGGTATTCGCGGGATCAAGACATCCTCTTCTTTGTATTTTCCTTTTATGATTGTTGCCTCAATGACGTTTTTCATCAGCTTTTTCACAGCCAGTCTTGTTGCATTTCATAGTCGAGGTTGATTAATGTTATGCAGCATGATGACAACTGATCCTACTTTTAACTGCAAATATTGAGATGGTAATCCAGGCAATTCCAGTGAATTTAAAAACTCCGTGGGATAGTTGACTACGTCACCCTGGTTCATAACGGTGTCGACTGATTTGAAGGAAACCATCTGTCATGGGAGAAAATTCTGAATGGTCGCATTGAGATCCTCGACATCTTTATTTTTCGCTGCCAATATTGCTCGTTCACCCAGCCAATTATGGTTATTGAACTTTTGCGCTATATCTGGGAAAACACGCTGAATAAGCTCCTCTTTTGAATCTGTGATGTGACAGAAATCTGTGGGTAATGTGATGCATCCGGTCGAGGTGTCCATTGCAACTTTATTATTTCCAATATCTAACAACTGCTTCGCAAACACATTTGCAGTTTGTAAAAATACTCGTATGTTAGTTGTTAATTGGAGTGTCTTTACATACTGCCACAAATTCGATGATTTTAGGCATGCATTTAGTTCAGCAATAGTTGATCGGGGAATAACTGGAAGAGTCTGACGAAAATCACCTGACAACAGAATCATGGTCCCACCAAATATATTTTCGTTGTCACGAAGATCTTTCAATGTTCTGTCCAGCGCCTCCAGTGACCTCTTATGGCCCATTGTGCATTCATCCCAAACAACTAATTTGCATACCTGTAGGATCTTGGCCATTGCGCTATTTTTGGCGATGCTGCAAATTAGTGTTTCGGTGATTTGCATGTTTAATGGTAATTTCAAGGCAGAATGCGCAGTTCGTCCGCCTTCTAGCAGAGTCGCAGTTATTCCAGATGAAGCCAACGCTAGAGCAACATCATTTCGCGATCTGATCCTCGCCAAAAGCAATGAATTAAGAACGTTTTTCCGGTTCCTCCGGGAGCATCAAGGAAATAAATTCCACCAGATCCACTGTTCACAGCTTCTATCAAAGTGTCGTACGCAATTCTTTGTTGTTGATTTAATTGTGGAACATTTGTACGAACTGTTTCGGCTAATGCTTCAATGTCGTACTGTTGTTCCCTTTGCAACTCTAAAGCGCACGCGAAGACTATATTCATAGATATGATTGAATTTGAACTTTATGCAGCGGTAATAAATTGCAAATTAGCTCTTTGACGTTAGGAACACACATAAATTGCTTAGACAACAGTGAGTGATTATAATTTAATATGAACTTTATTAATAGCAATAAAGTTCAAATTGACTCTAGAAAACGTTTGTATGGGAAATAGAAAAGGGCTGTTTTTAGGGTTTTCCCGGAAATTATTCGATTTTTTCTCGCCTTTTAAGCCTTCCCTAGACCTCCACGAACATTTCAAGACTAAGATAAGATAAATCCGTTCAGCCGTTCTCGAGTTTAAGTGAGACTAACGAACAGCAATTCATTTTTATATATATAGATAGAAAATATTATCTTTGACGTTTAGTTAATTTCTATAAAAATCCAATTGAGTTAATTTATTGACCAATTTGTGTACTTATTGTGATTAATGGAAATATAGTTTTCCGTCGGCTGTTTGTTTTTTGCAATGAAACAATTACTTTACATTGACTTTTCCAACGTTTCGGCAAGGGTTGCTGCCTTCAAAAAAGCCGACGGAAAACCATATTTCCACTAATCACAAAAATCCAATAGTCAGTTTTTTCGTAAAAACTAAAATCTACAAGAAATAGTACGCAAAAGTGGTAAAAATTTGTATTCGATGCACGGTATCTCGTGTATTAGTAAAGGTACTAAAATTAATAAAAATTGGTTTTCTTCCAAAGATCTCGTTAACAAAAATCGTTTTCGAAATCATACTTTATTTTATATTTCATCACACGCAAAATATTGTTGGTGACTTTTAGTTAATTTTTTAGAAAAATTCAACTGACAACTTTAAAAAAAAAACACGAAAACCTACAAAAAAAAAAAAACGGATAAGAAATGGTTTTCGACTCAAGTATTAGGAGAACAAAGAAAGATATTGACTTCAAATTATTTATCTCACACAAAATATTGTTTGAATATTTTGTTTAAGTTTTAAGCAAGACAAATCGACAGACGTGATGGTAAGTTATCAGTCTGGGTCGCATCCAAGCCTCTTTTTTTTTATTTTAATTGTTAATTTACCTTCCAAGTAACAATGAAAAAGCTTGGGCAAATCAGTAAGTCTCAGTTTATACCAACAAGCCTTGGAAATTGTATCCAAATTGTCAATAACGTTTTTTAGAAATTATAAGAAAAAAGACGAGGGAAGGGCGTATCAGTTTGTAGTTTTTAATTAAACCAATTTCTTTTGCATTCAAATAGATTTCACTTAAGACAAAATGTTGAAAATAACTAAGACTGGCCGTTCACGACACAAAATATGTAACTTCACAGGTTCGCCAACTTGTGCAGATATTTTGTGACGACTGCTGATTTAAAAAAAAAATTTCTGGAGCACACATTGATTTTGCGGATTTTTATTTTAAATTACAATTAATAAAGAACAAAAATACTGGGGCGAATTACTGGAGCTACATATATATATATAGGGAATATCCGGCCCTTTGGAAAGTAAAGAGTTCTGATTTAGCAACAGGATTATGAAAAACAAAGGAAAGGACCGGTTGATTCAAAAATTAAAAGAAAAATATCCAAATGCCGACCGTGAGACAGTTGTACAAAAGATTAATAATTTCCGGAAAAAAAAAGAAAAAAGAAAGTCCAAAGCAGTCAAAGGTATGGTGCAGATGATATTTATGAACCTTCTTTATGGTATTTTTTTACGTTTTCGTTTCTGGAAGATCAGGAAACTAGTACCTCAGCAGGATCTTCCTTAAGCGAAGCAGATACGGTAACGTATTTAAGATTTTTTTTAAATTAAAATGTATAAATTACAGGCACCGCCAAGTCCAAAAAAAGAAAACGTTTTTGGAGAAGATATCCTCGAAATATTGGCGTGTCAACACCTTCAAAAGGAACGTTCAATGACGATGATGCGATTGCTTAGGGATGGATATTCCAGTTAAAGGAAATATAGGTAGGGCAGAAAGTTATTGCTAGAAAATTGATTGCCGATATTTTGTTCAATGGATCTCTCGGAAATTTATCAAAATTCCAAACCGATGAGATGCTTAAACAGCTACAAGAAAACCATAGGCCCACAACTTCATTTTCATCGTCGGCAACATCAACATTGTTTTAAGTGATGAAAATGGAAGCATATCATCTCCAGAGCAAATTCTTCATACAACAGCGATAAAAAACTGTGCTATCCTTTGTTGCAAAGCATTCGACTGATTCTTTTTATACTGAGAATTCATCAGGCCTTTAGTGTCCAACTTGAAGTGAACTCAATCTCGCGGATTCACAAACGTATGAATACATTTTATTCATTACAAATCAAGACTTTTTAAGGGGTCATACCAGTGTGACACTTTCAAAAATATAATATGAAAGCGGCAAGGTCATATCTTGAATAGCAGCGTTCTAAGGACCATTCCTGTTTGGTAGTAATGTTGTCAGGGATGGAGGGGACCTACAGTTTTAAACCGAATCCCAACGGCTAATTTGAGAAAGCAATTTTCAAGACAGGAATTACTCTTGGAGGATAGTACCCGTGCAATAAACTTAAGATGGCACATCACGCAGAGTTTGAACCCAAGACCTCTGGCATGAGAGCCCAGCGCACTAACCAACCATCACGAAGATAGCACAAAACTCCGTTATATTTCAATATTTTTGTAAAAAAATCTTAAAATATAGCAAAAAATATATCTTATTGTTTCGAAAAACTTCAAAACTAAAGAAGATCGTTTAAATTTGTATGGGTTACATTGGTATTGCCCCTTAAAATAGAATCGTTTTGAAATCTTGCAATTTTTGTCACCTGGTTTGGTACCTAAGATACCTCCCCTCCACAATGATGGCTTGAGATTTCATCTAATGAATATAAAATGAATTTAAAAACAAATGCGAAATTTGAAGGAAAAATATATTGAAAACAAAATTCAAAAAGGTCTTCGCGTAATTGATTTAAATTATTCAAATTCAACAAACTGCGTGTCGTAAATTTGATTAATTTGCCTTCGAACTGATTTTCATTGAGAAAATTCGTTTAATTTTTAATCTTAATTTAACTTGTTTCCAAAAAGAATCAAACAAGCTACACCACACCATACCACATCGCCATCTTGCTTCTTTGGGCAACTTATTGTCACAAACTTTTCAAAAAAAAAAAAATACAAAATAAACACCTCTATAAAATGGTCCTTGTAAAGTTAACCCGCACTAAGATTCAGGTTTATAACACCCTACTGAAAGGACTTTCTTTGTTTCCTTTTGTTTTTTTTTTTCTTCTTTTTGGCCGCTTTACTCGTACTTAGATATTTATTCGCAAGGTTCTTCTTAGGAGCATTGAAGGACCTCTTCTTTTTTCCAGGTAGGTATATGTATGTAGGAGGTACGAGTAGGTGCAGCTTTTAGCGGCGAACAAATTTACCTTTCCAATTTAAAATCTCTCAAGTGGAAATTACCAGTGTGCTTTCTCCCCACTCACCCTCCCGTTCTGTGTCTTTATCATCCGCATTGCGTATGAAAAATAAAATATTTAAAAAAAAAAATCTCTCTAAAATACAAAAACTTTTCAAATTTGCCCGCGGGAGTTAAAAAATAAGCGCGAACTTAATATTAAAATATATAAAACTCAGAAAAAAGGGACGGAAAACAAAAAATTAAAAAACAAACAACAAACTTGATGATTCGCAGGAATTTTCGCCCCAAAACAACGCGTCAAACTTTGAAAAAGTACCCAACTAGAAAAAAAGGATATACTTACCTACCTACCTACTACCTTTCTACCTGAGTCCACAGATGAAGAGAGGTGAACATAAGTAGGTACAAACAACATGAGCTTGAGGAGCTCCCCAGTGTGAGTGTGTTTTGTTGTATTTTGTTCTATTTTTTAAGGGTGGCGTTTTTAACTTAAGAAATAAAATTATAAAAAATATTTAATTCTGTTAAGGTGAAGCCTAGGTGTGTACTCTACTATACGATACAAAAAAAAAGGTCCTGTCCCGAGTCCTGATGATGCCAATGCCGCCACCGTGCCGGGTTAAATATTTTGATGGCAGGTAGTGGTTCTGGTTATTCAAGGAAGAACTTTCAATCTGACCATTTTTACAAAAAAAAAGGAATCTTTCTTGTTTTCTTTGTGTTGAAAAGTTTTCTTATTCTTTGAAACCTCAAATTCCATGCAAGGGTAATTTTTGCAAAAAAAGTTAAATAATACTTAGAAAAGGATCCTATCCCAACCGCCCTGTTCCTGTAAAGTAGGTATGCCCCGTCTATGCCCAATCAACGGTATTATGGCCAACAAACTAATTAACAGTAACCTTATCCGAAAAGTGAGACTATGGGTTTTAAATATTATTTAGAGAAAGGTTACCTCATCACTGTTTTAGCTTTTAGAATGTAAATAAGTTTTTGTATAGGAAAATAATTTGAAACTATCTGTAATTGTTTTGCAAACAGGGGCGTCTGACGCTTTAAGGAACGCCTGGAGAAAAAATAAAGATATAATATCATTTTTGGTCTTAAAAGCTGGAAATAAACAATCAAGTCCTTATTTTATGTAGTCTCTCTTTTGTCTACCTAATGTCTGTCTTGTGTTTGTCTACTGTCTGTCTTATGTCTATCTTATGTCTGTCTTATGTCTGTCTTATGTCTGTCTTATGTCTGTCTTATGTCTGTCTTATGTCTGTCTTATGTCTGCCTTATTCGGTCTTATGTCTGTCTTATGTCCGTCTGTTGTCTGTCTCATGTCTGTCTTATGTCTGTTTTATGCATGTCTTATATGTCTGTCTTATCAATTTGGACTGTCTTATAGGGCGCATACACTACACAAACTGTTTGAGCAAACGAATGTATTTTGTTGTTGTAAAAATGTTTGTGCAAACTGTTTGAGTAGTGTGTAGCGATGATGCGTGTTTGCGCAAGCGGTTTGAACAAAATCAAAAAATTTTGAATTTTCCGTGCCTGCACAAACATGTTTGTGTGGTGTGTATTGAATTTTGCTCAAACTGATGCCAATTTTAACAGAGTTAACATGAATAAACAAGAGGAACAAATTTTTTGGACTGAAATAGATCTTTTTTTGTACCACTCTTTACACCAAATTCTTTTTTTTGTTTTTGCTGTTTTTTTTTTTTTTTAATTGCCAAGGCAATTCATCAACGATGAAAAACGTCACGCAACTAAAATCTCTCAAACATGTTTGCGTAGTGTGTGGCGAAACTATGTTTGCTCAAACACACGTTTGAACAAACGTGTTTGCGTAGTGTATGGGCCCTATTAGCTGTTTGGTATGTCTTATGTCTGTCTTGTCTGTTTTATGTCTGTCTTATCTGTTTGGTCTGTCTTATCTGTTTTGTTTTGTCTGTCTGATTTGATTTGATTTGATGTCCTAACAACAAAACTCAAAATGTTTATACAAATCCGCCCCATGCGTGAGGTTCAGAAACCTCAGAATAAAACTTTAGCTCACCAATTAGCTGTTACAATTTTCAGTTTAGAAAACCTTACATCCATCTGTCCATATGCGAAAACATACATGTAAATACTTATGTACATGATGCGATAAAATGCAATTAAAAGTTTCTCAGTTATATGCGGTTGAAAAATATTCAATTTGATTTCACAACCAAAAATGTAATTCGAATGCGGTAAATTTTTGAAATAAATAACTTTATGGTCTAACAAATTTGTAAGGGAAAAGGAAGGATTAGAACATATAGTTTATAGAGTTAATAATTTTCCATCTAAGTGTTATGGTGGTTGATAAATTTGATCCTGCAATTTAAACTACAACAAAAAGTTGTCTTAAATCAATAAATGCATCAAAATGAAATCATCCATAAGAATATTGTAGATATACGAGTAAAAAGTTTTAAGAACTGAGTCTGTCTGCTTGGGTTTCTATGTCTGCATATTACGAATACACATAATAATGACCAAAAATTTTAAGTTATTAAATTGAAAAATGAGTAAGTGCCAGGTGATAGAACCCAAGGATAAAAAGTGAAGTTTTACAGTCTGACTAACTTCATAAATAAAACTAAAATAAAACTTTTTTAGCTCAATTCTGACTTTTACTGTGTTCTGGAACTCTAAATCTATAGATTTTAGGAGAATTCGAAACTTGCAAGTGTTTTGATTTATAGGATGATCCAGGACTTATTTGAACTTTTTATTAAACAACAAAGCTTTGGTAATATTTACAGAAATTCTTACATTTGGTACTTAATTACGTTAAATTACGATTTAACTTAATTATTTTTCTTTATTGATCAGTGGTTAACCTTTCGTTAGCTTACGGTTTTTTCAGGGATGTTATTAAATATTACCTGCTGTTTTTCGATTACGAGAAACCGTGAGACAGTGTAAATAGAGAATTTATTTGGCTTGCTTTGCGAAGAAAGCGACATCGCGAAAAACTATATAGCTACTCGTATTATCAAGGCTACATATGATTGATCCGAATATCACGTTTTGCATAAATCAAGGTTGTCAGAGGAATTTAAAATTCAATAATACTGTTCCTTTTGGTGATAAGTGACGTACTGCAAGAAGATTTAGAATTAGGGGAATTCAATGGACTCTGCAATCTCGGCTTAAACCTGAATCTTCTTCCATCTCTACCGGTTGTCTAAGGAATTCCAATATGTTGGGAATACTGTATCTACGGAACTAAGTTGGGAGTATTGTTTTCGGAACTACATTTGACGTTAATAGGCGTATCAGAAAAGAAAAGGCTGCTTTCGGAATGCTGTCCAAAATATGGAGAAACAACCGTTTTAGCTTAAAGACAAAGCTTCATCGGTTTCGTTCCAATGTTGAATATGTGTGGCTTTATGGAGCACTTTAAAACCACAGGCATTGTCACAAGAAAGCTGCACAATTTCGTTGATAGATGTCTTCGCAAAATCTTGAGGATTTTCTGATCTAACTGTAACTCCAATGCTGAGTTTCATGCAAAAACGGGTTAGGAACCAATAGACTCTATTATACGAACAGAAATTAATGCGACACGGAACAGTTGGACAGAACTAACGTATGTATATCTCGAGAAATTGTACACAATGGCGTATAGGAGTAGTGAAGGCCCTATGTCCCACGAGGGGAACTTCACGGTCCGAGGATCTAAGCAAGTAAGGTTAATTATGGATTTTTTATGGGTTTACATTTCAGATTGATGCTGTTCGCTCTGGTTTCAATTATTATTTTCAAAAGTTAGTCTGATTCACCTGTTTTTGTCATGTTTTTGGCTCTCTATTTTTATTGCTTTCTAGATTATTTGGCTATAAAGATTTGCTCTCAAACTTTCTTTCTGACATCTTCTTCAAACCAAAGAAAAAAGGGAATTATGACTTTAGACTTATTTCTGATACTATATTTTGAAATTCTATTCAAAACTTATGTACAAATGTGCCCTAAACAAAATCTTCATTCTCAAACTTTAATAATTCAATAATATTTCCACCTTCTGAGACCATGGGATTCTTTTTTTTTTTTTTGGTTATGAAAGAAGTTGCAAAGTCTTAGCAATGTCTCAACATATAGAGTAGGTAAACATAGCATTTGTAACATATCAATATTATGTGAAATCCTGTATACAAAAGCCATTATGACTTTCCTTTTTATTACCAGCGGATATCCGTTTTTGTATAAAATTCATAATGCGTACAAGTCATTCTAGGTATAAGTAGGTATAGAGTCATGAGCCATCTGATACCTATACCTCAAGAGTCAAGACCAATTTTTATGTAGCAATGACTTTTTGTCTCTGGTGGTGGTGACTGGTAGCAGCACTCTCAAGAAAAAACATCCACAAAAATATGTATGTATGTACAGAACGTCGCCCCTCCTATACATATATGATGCGTTTGGATGATACTAAGAAGCTACTCAAAACCTCCATAAGCCAGAGCCCAGAGGTATCCTGCGTGTGCACATTCAAGACAACAACTGACTAGAAAGCAATATACGAATGGAAGGCACAGACAAAAAAAAACAACAACAACAACAAAGGCAAACGAAAAAGCAACGAATCCCCCTCCGATGATTTTTGCAACGCAAGTGGCTGGTTACATGAATAAGGATTACCACCCTTCTTATGGTTGGGGTTTGTTTTATCCCCCACCCATAACTCCAACTCCAACATTCCTGGGTTCCATGTGCACCGGCACCCTGTATCAAGCATTGGAAATACTCACCCTTAACGATGAAACGGTGTTTGAATACAAATTGCCGAATTTATTGTCAAGAAAAATATGAAAAGGTAACCGGTACGAGTATTGTAGTTGGAGATGGGTCCTCAGAAGGCCTAACCGTAATTCTAAACATACCTACGTAACGTACATACATCCGGAAGAGTCTATTGGATACAATATGTTGTCGTGAGGTTTGACAATGAGCGTTTCACTCTGGCTAGGCATCAGATGGATGCGGGGAAATGGTTTTTATTATTTTTATTACATACTTTCCGGGATATACGAATGCAATGTCAGAGGGAGTTATGTGGACTGCCGCTGTGCCACTGTGCCGCTGCCTGTAACCTCCACTTCCTCTTTGTTTTAGTTCCTTTTTTTCATCCGTTATTTTTTTTATTTACTGCAGTGTCTTCCCTCAGGTTAGAAGCTTCATAGTTGACTGATTTTTCATGCTTTGATGCTCTCTGATTTTATTTTATTATTAAAAGTTGTAATATAAGCTCCTGCTTCCCAACCCTCATTCGCAACTTACATATATACCATCTCCTGTCAAGAGGATCTACAGCGGCAAGAACGTATGCAATTGGGAGTTTTGAGGGATGTTTTGGAGCAGGAGATATTTTTGTGACTTGTGACTATATGGCGAGAGTTGAGAGTATCATGCGGTGAATTTGAAGTAAGTAAGTAGAAAAACTGTTATTTCGGCTACTATAACGGATACACAAGACGACTTGGGGCTTAATTTATCCCTTGAGTTGTGTAAAGAGGGCGGACGGGTATAAGTTTTTCAAGTGTGGAGAATGTAATGAAATGTTTTTGTTTTTCTAAAACACAAGACGTAGTTAGTTTTTTGTCATTTCTTGTTTATGGGATTGGGGTTGACATTTTTTTTCAGGAAGGCTCCCCAAAGAAGAAAAATTCGGTAAATGGGGGAGAAATTTATATGTGAAGTCCAATAGCCAAGCTCTATACTTGTTTTCAGGGCACTCAGGAAGGTTATAGTTTTTGAGAATATACATAAGTACATTTGGCGTTTGGTTTCTGCTTTTTGTTGTTGTTGTTGTTGTTTTTCTTCCCCTTTTCCATCAGTATAAGGGAGATTTAGGGAACGTGTGCGCTATCGTATGGTTTGTATTATTTAAAGCTTAAGCTTATTTGATATGAGAATATAGAGGTATTAGCTCCCAGTTGGTTGATAGAGGATAGATATAGTGGAGGGATATATGTATTTTAGCACAAAAATTCAATTTATGGGCATTCTGAAGACTGGACTGAACTGGAGGCGGCTTGATGCTGGGGCACAAACATATAGGTATAGAGATGAAACTAGATCAAATTGAGGGTAAACACTCATAAAGATAGTCCGTAGATACCATTATCTGAATCTTAAGGGGACTTAATCTATAATGTGACATCAAATATTTATAGCAGGTCATTCAAGATGGGTTTAAGAGGGTCTTAGATATCTATACGAGTAAATGCCCTATCTACCTGGGGATATTGGATTACTTTCCTCATTTGCACAAAGATATTTACTTCAAGGGAATGGTTATCAATAAATTAAATGCAATCGTTCGATTGATTTCGATGTGATTTTGCAAGGTGAGAAGGTCTAAGCAGTCTCCGAAGACGTTTAGCTTGGCTGCCGACATCTTCGAAGAAATATTGTTTAAAATTCCTCAACTGCTGTCTCAAAATTTGTATTTTACGAAATAAAGACCAAATATAATCAAATATCAAAAAATCACAAAATTTGGTGCCACAAATAGGAAAACAAATTTTAAAGCTGAAGAGCTTGTTTGCTTGTTTGTTTGTTTGAACGCGCTTATCTCAGGAACTACAGGTTCGATTTGAAAAATTATTCCAGTGATACATAGCCCGTCACACACATGGAAGAGCAAGCGAAGGATATCTTTACGGAATCAGAAAATCTTTTAAGAAATACACAAAATTGCTTTTTTGTAAGACGAATGGATAGGATAGTAGTTGAAATGACTATTAAAAATGAACAATTTATGATCGTACCAGTGTATATCAATTGTAACAAATGGATGGATGAGTATGAGGAGCTTTTTAATTTCCTTTTAGAAGAAGGCATGGAAAATTTAATGCTAATTGGAGACTGTAACGCGAGGGTTGGGAACTCGCAGATACTGCAGATGCCGCCCGACTTCACCCCTTTATCAATTAGTTCAACCAGGTCAGCATGTGACGCAACGTTTGACACAAATGGGAGAAAACTTATAGAAATGTGGGAATCAATTGGTCTGACCATGTTGAAAGGAAGAACAAGAAGTGACAAAACTGGTAACTTTACCTTTTTCAGAGGAACTGCCAACTCCACAATAGACTACTGCCTTTTACGTGGAAAGTGGCTCGAGTACACAAGAGACTTAACGGTGGAACAACTGGTATACTCAGACCATCTTCCAGTGGTAATTTCTTGTGAATTCACCAAAGACTCAGAACAACCCACCGAAAGCCTAAAACTCTTACCGAAACTCCAGGGGAAGGAACGTTTCTTGCTGTCATACCAAACAAGACTTGACACAAATCTGAGCCTTGTACACGACGATCAAATTCAATCGATAAGGGGTGTTGAGTTATTGGTTGCATGTGTCAAACAAGCCGCCCAACCATTCCAAGCAAACCGTAGGCAAAAGAACTGGAGGGACCCATGGTTTGATGCAGAATGTGAAGCAGCTAGGAACAAATCTTTCAGGCTGCTTAAGCTAGTCAGGGCAATCAATTCAAATTCAGCAAAAATGATGTACCAAAACGCAAATGTGGTTTACAAAACTCTCTGCAAGGAAAAACAAAAACAATATTCTCTTTCCCTCATGGTAAGGCTGAACGCAGTAAGAGATAGCAGCTCTTTTTGGAAATTAGCTGAACTAAGTGGGATACCTTTCGTTAGGAAAACCGAAATTAGTACGGAACTATTAGCAGATCATTTTCAGCGACTACTAGGAATTCCAGAAAGACTTTTCCAAATACAGTTAGCTTATCGTTGGATCGAAAACGAAATTCTGGATCAAGCATTCACAATTCAAGAAGTAGCGACTGCCCTTCACAGATGTAACAACAACAAAGCTCCAGGAGACGATCGCGTTCCCTATGAATTTTATAACTATGCTTCAGAAAAATTTTAAATAAAACTAACAGATGCATACAACAACATCTTCATGAGCAATGACTTTCCGGAAAAAAAGAATACTCAACGGTGGACAATATATTTTCTTTGACGTGTATTGCCAGATCATTCCTAACGAAAGGAAAAAAGTTATACACTTTCTTCATTGACTTCAAGTCAGCTTTCGATTCAATTGATCGGAATGCATTGTTTTACAAGCTAAGCTGCTTAGGTATATCCACAAAAATGTTGAATACGCTGAAAGGACTTTACGCTAGCAACCAAACAACGGTATCGAATGGAACAGAAAGATCTGAATGATTCCACACGACATCAGGTGTTAAACAAGGCTGTCTTCTGAGCCCAGTTCTATTTTCTCTTTTCCTAGATGATCTCACTACATTTTTACCTGGTGGAATTAGTTTTTCCGGTGCCACAATTAAAGCACTGTTATAATGCAGATGATGTTGTCATATTTGCAGAGACTTCAAATATGTTGCAAATAATGATAAACAAACTCCAATCATATTGTAACCTGTGGAATCTGACTGTTAATACCAATATATCGATGGTAATAATATTTTGCAACGGAACAGGATGATATGCAAGAGAAGAAAAATGGAAATGGGAAAATGTAGATCTTGAGGTGGTGAGGGAGTATAAATATTTAGTGGTAATCATAACGCCATCACTATCTCTACAAAAACATTTAAAGGCAAGGCTAATTGAAGCAAAAAAAGCTATCAACTGCAACTGGAAAGGAGTCTTAAGTAAGAAGCATATTGCCCCAAGCACAAAGTTTAAACTATTTGAGGCCGTAATGCGATCGATATTATGCTATGCTGGTCAGGTATGGGGATTTCATCAGTATGAGGAGGAAGAAAAACTTTTAAAATATTTTATTAAAACAATGTTTTGGCTCCCAGAAAATACACCTACCTATATGTTGCACCTAGAAACAGGAGTGGCACCACTCTATATCTTCACATTGAAGATGCATCTGCAATATATATTTAAAGTTATAGAGCTACCTAACCATCGGCTACCTAACACAATCGTTAGACATTTGCTTTCTAGAAAATCCCAGTTCCTTGAAGAGTGGACTCGACTTGGTCTTGAACATGACATCCAGTTGCTAGAATCAGGTATAGAGGATTGGAAAACTTTATGCCCACTATTGCTTGGAAAAATTGAAGCATCATTTTTTGCAAAATTTGAAGAGTCGGCTCAACAAAGTGAGTCCCGAATCCTATATGGACAATTAAATTACGACATGGGTGTGAACAATTATTTCGACGATCGATATCCTATCAGTACAATAGCCTTAATTTTCAAAACCAGAAGGGAATTGTTGCGTTTAAATTACCAACCACACGGCTCAAACGACAACACTCGGTGCAAATTATGTAATCTCCAAGAAACGCATTTCCTAGGAAGATGCCCTATCCTTCAGACAATCCGACGCGCTTTCTGGGGAAAAAACGTCCTCAACAATGATGATATCATTTTAATTCTCAATGGTGAAAACTGGACAGCATTGTCCAGTTTCGTCCGCACGGCGCTGAACTATAGAAAACAAATAATCAACCAAGCTTTTTAAAAATGATCGAATACCTCATTCAATTTTCTTTTTGACATTAAAACTATAATTATATAAATTAATATACTATAATTAGAGAACATTTATGTCTTTGTATATAAATTTAAACTCCTTTTTTCTGGCTGACGGCAAAAGCCAATGCTATACTTTGTGAATTTTTAAAACAAACTAGCGGCCCGGTACGTGCTTCGCTACGTATAAGGCATAGTAATACAAAAAGATGATTATAAAGTTCATTGATTCAAAAAAAAAATATTTTAAATTGCTAGCTATTTAAAAGTCCAAATGACCCAAATGATATATTGTTTATATTATATTTATCAGCAGAGTAAAAACTAAAAAATAAAAAAGAATTGGGTACTCTTACTATGGTGGGTCTATATGGGTTAGTCTAAAACAGTTGGATAAACAATATTTTTTGTTTTTCCATTTTGAGCATGAATAAATAAACAGGGGTATCGACTCTGGAACAGGCAACATAAAGTTGGCCATGTGAAAACATGATTCCTCCAAATTGACAATACAAACTTGAAGTGTTTGCTTTTGGGCCTTATTTATGGACATCGCAAATGATAAACGCACAGGATATTGTAATCTTTTGAATTCAAATGGCATATCAGTTGGAATCATAGGGATACGCGGTATCAAACACACTTCTCCTTTTGATTTACCAGTTAAGATTGTAGTTCAAACAAATTTGGCAATAACTTTTTCACTGCCAATCTGGTGACATTACACAGTTTTGGTGGATTAATATTTCGCAATAATATAATCAAAGAACCAATTTTCAGATTTAAGCAATGCGGTGGTATACCAGCCGGTTCCAATGAATTTAAAAATTCAATTGGATAATTCATTGCCTCATCTTGATTCATAACACTTTCAATTGATTTATATGTCGTGACTACACCTGGCAGTTTCGCTTGAATTTGAAAATTAATGGCATTGATATAATTGTTCTTCGGTGTTAAAATGGCGCGTTCTCTCAACCAATCATGATTTCTGTAATTCTGAAGAATATTCGGAAAAACACATTCAATTAACTCATCTATAGGTTGCGCAATTGTACAAAAATTGTTCGGTAAAGTGATCAATCCGTTGGTACTGTCGATTGGTATTTTGCCGTCACCAATTTCTATAACAATTGTTTTGAAAACTCATGGGTAGTTGCATCATTATGTAGGTGAATACGCATATTAATGTTCAGTGTCAATTTTCGTACATATTTCCAAAGAACTGATGACTTCAAACAGGCGTTTATTTCATCGGTAGGAGTCGATCGAGAAATGACAGGCAATGTTTGACAAAAGTCCCCTGACAGCAATATCAGAGCACCACCAAAAAGCTGTTAATTACCGGGTAAATCTTGCATTGTTCGATTAAATGCTTCTATTGATTTTTTATTCGCCATTGTGCACTCATCTCATAAAATAATTGACGTTAATCGCAGAACTTTTGCAATAGGAGAATTTCTCGTAATATTGCAAGTTGGAGTTTCAATCACCTGTACATTGAAAGGCAATTTTAATGCAGAGTGTGCGGTCCGACCACCTTCTAATAATGTAGCAGCAATTCCCGAAGGTGCAAGTGCCAATGCAATTTTCTGTTCCGATCGAATAGTCGCTAAAATCAATGATACAACGAAAGTTTTGCCTGTACCACCAGGTGCATCCAAGAAATATAATCCACTTGCATTATTGGAAACGGCTTGCATGATTGTGTCATATACATGTTTTTGTTGAATATTCAATTTGATGCTATTACAATTTGTGATTATCAGATGGCATACGATCAAGAGCAATTTTAAACAATTGAACTAATGCGTTATGCTGATGGAAAAACCTTTGTAGCTCACGAATATTTTCTCGTCTTGTATTTGAAACAATTGCACAGCGTTGATCCAATTCACGATTTTCATCACCAATAAAATAAATTTGCAAAAATTGATGATCAGCGTCGGGGTATGGCAATAACGAACCAGCTTGATGATAAATCTGGCCCTGAATCTGTAACATGTATGCAATTTTAGGCAGATGTTGAAACAGAATTTTTAAGACTATGATTCAGATTGATGGTATAAACATGGCACAATCCTGTTGAGGTATGTACCTTAAAAGTCGGCATAAAATTATCTCTAATAATTTTAGTAGCACCAAAAGAAGTCATTTGAATTGTTGAATATTACTCAAAAACTGCTTCGGCGTTTGAAATGTACCAAAAATAAATGAATACAATGGTTTGGGTGGAGTTTCTAATGTTGGCAATCTCACTTTGCCATTAGCACAACACATTCCGGGCGTTTCATCTGGAGAGTTAGCCGCATCACAATGTGGACATATTGCGTCCATCATTCCAATGTATCCGTACACACTATAATCAATCTGACTATTGTAATTAAAAGCAGCACGCAGCATTTCATCCAAAACAGCACGACGACGTATTCGTGATTAAGTACAGGTACAGGGTCAACAGATCTATTCTGTGTAGTACGTTCACGTTGCGATGCATTAGCTTGTTCGCGTTCATCTGTAGTCTGAGATCGTCTTAATAATGCCACTTGATTTGCATTACGCGTTCGCCGGCCTATGTTTGGTCGTCTTGCTCGTGGCATTTTACCTTCACTCAACAATGTTTTGGAAAATATAAACACAACAAAGCAATAATTATCGCTGATGAAATGAAATGACATATATGATGACAGTAAATTTGTTTGACAGAACTAATGTCACTTTTTTTGTCTTCGATTGTTTTACCCAAGGTTCAAATTGGCTTGTAAGTATTAGTACAAATTGTTTGTATATGGGAGTATAGAAAGATATTGATTTTACACTTTTTCAAGATGTTTTTTTAAATTTTCTCTACGTACAAACCTTCTCTGGACTTTCACGAATAATTCAAGACCAAAATTAGCCAAATCGGTAAAGGCATTGTTAACTTCCCATAGGAAGTTATTGTAATGGGTCCGATTTGTCAAATTGAAAATTTTGACATTTCTCGACGTTTCAAGGTCCCTAGAGTCGAAATAAAAGATTTTTAGAAAGATGTCTGTGCGTGCGTGTGTACGTACGTCCGTACGTTCGCGACGTTTTTTTCGTCGTCCATAGCTCAAGAACCAGAAGAGATATCGACTTCAAATAAATTTTGTTATACAGATAATAAGGCAGAAAGATGCAGAAAGGGCTCTCAAGAAAATTGCGTGGGTGGTTTTTTTACCATAGCAGTTTAAAAAAAAGGTGAAAATTTTGGTTAACCCTAAATATCTCATGAACCAATGACGCTAGAGACTTGAATTAAATTTTATATTATTTATTGTAACGTAATACAAAACAATTATATTTTTGGAAAAAAATTCAATTAACGGTTTTTTTTATAAATCAAAAAAACTGAAAAAAAAATGTGTCACTTCGAAAATTTTACGACTAAAATATGATTTCATTTCCAAAACAATTTTGTGCAATGAAGAATAATGTTTTTGACATCTGATAAAATTTTGAGAAAAATCGAATTGACAGTTTTTTTACAAAAAATAATAACCTAAAAAAAAATAAAAAAAAAGTTGGTAAAAATTGAGTTTTGACTCAAATATCTTTTCAAGACTTTGAGATATTGGCTTTAAACTACTTTTATCTTTCAAAAAATGTTGTTTTCAACATTCAGTAAAATTTTGAAAAAATAGAATTGACAGTTTTTTTACAAAAAATTAAAAACCGAAAAAAAATTTAACAAAAGTTGGTAAAAATTGATTTTCGACTTAAATATCTTTTCAAAAATTTGAGATTATGGCTTCTAACTAATTTTAACTTATAAGAAATATTGTTTTCAACATTAGGAAAAATTTTGAGAAAAATCGAATAGACAGTTTTTTTACAAAAAATAAAAACCTAAACAAAAAAATTAATAAAAGTTGGTAAAAATTGATTTTCGGCTCAAATAGCTTTTCAAAAATTAAAAATATTGGCTTCAAACTTATTTTATTTCACAGAAAATATTGTTTTTTATATTCAGTAATTTTTTTATAAAAATCCAACAGTCCGTTTTTTCATAAAAAAAATAAAATCTACAAAAAATAGAACGCAAATTTGGCAAGAATTGATACATTTAGACAAACTTTTAAGCAAGACAAATCGATAGACGGGATGGGAAGTTATCAGTGTGGGTCGCATTCCAGCCTCTTTTATTGAGTTATAAGATTACAACGAAAAGTGGCATTGATTTTTATATATATAGATATAGATATAGATATATAGATATAGATATAGATATGTAAATCAATTTTCTGCTTAATAAAATCACACATTTTACTACTACTTTTTACTACTACATAGCCCGTTTATCGAGGAAAGCTATGCGTGGAGGCGGTGCGCGGAGCACCAATACAGAATATTTCAAGATCAGGTTTTTTTTCAATTTTGAGAGCTTCCACTGCGGATGCTGCGGAAACGGGTAAGATTTCGCTACAATAACTAGTATGAAATACAAAAATCGAGAAGCCTTAGAATATTATTCTGAATTTTAGCGAATGAACATCCTACAATGCAAAAATTAAGCTTAATAAACGCGTAGGCATAGTGTGACATTAAAAACATCTGTGATGAATCAAATATATTTTTCATGTTGATTTCTATTGAAAATATATGTCAGAAAAAAAAACTAAAAATTAATACAATTTCACTAATTGGATTATGTAAATTTTAAATGTTCATATTTCAAACTAAACTGATTTGTGTGTGTTTACCCAATAAATATCTATACATACAAACTATATCACCTTTTTGACAAATTCAATCAAAATTTTTGAACAAAAACCTCTGCCCTAATCTGCCCCCTAAAACCCTATTCCACCGCAAAAAAAATTAAATAATTAATTTTGGTTTTTCCTATTTGCATTTATAAATATTTTCCACCCCATCAATCTCTTCTCTACCTCTAAAAAGCAACATATGGTCAAAAAGCTTTTTAAATTTTATTAATTTATTCAAATCTCTGCTTCTATATGCAATAAAATTAACAACAAAAAAACAAACCAACTGAACTAAATGTTTGAATTTGTATATCTAACTAAATTTTTGGGAATTAAATCAAATACACCAACCAGTGATTTAATTAAATGCCTCTTTTCATTTCATTTCAAGTCTGATGTTCATAACAGGACACTGGAATTTTCAGGACACCCAAATAGCTGATGACGCTTGCGGGTAAAATAAAGAAAATACAGGCGAGGCGGCTCTTTTTCGATAAATTTACAAAATAAATGTGTTTTTTGCAAAATAGTAATCCTTGATTGATTTGCATAATTTATAGCTTAAATTTGTTTATTCCACAAAATTTCCACTCAATAACTGACCAATTTTTGAATTCAAAATCATCATCATCCAAACAAACTATTGTGTTATTAGGGCACTTCAAAAACAAATAAGTACAAAGTTATTTTATCTATCTACGAGTACGTATAAAGTACTCTAAGGTACCTGATGTTTGTTGCCTATGTACACAAACAAAATATAAATGAACATTTTAGATACAAATAATAATAATTCGAAGAGGAAAACGTACAACACAAAATTTGTACGAGCGTGTGGAAGCATTTAAAATAAAACTAAATTAAATTAAATCAAAATATTTATTAAAATCAGCGTCATACAAATTTGCCTTTCATGTTGGTGAAGTAGTAATCTCTTGATTACATTACGATTCGAATGCAAAACAACCTTTCCGGACTTTTCCATACATAGATTATGATTGCCACATCAGTATTTATTAAACTTTTGAAATTCAAAGTTATGAGTGCAAACTTGTATTTATTTATGAAAATATTGTCAGTGCATGAGTGTCAGAAAATTTAGACAGTGACCAAAATTGAAATGTCTGATAGTTTAAACGATTATCAAATGCTTTGCAATTTATCGTTTCAAAATTTGTTGTGAGATATGTTTTCTGACAACTAATTGCAGGATTACCTAATTGTCCGATTGCTTACTCATGATTGAAAGATTTTTTACAATTAATTGTCATCCAACTCGCTTGTAGAGATTGTACGCATGTTTTCACTGACTGATTTGAAGGTACTTTGTTATTAATTAAGGACTTAATGAGTACCTATACAATTGGAAGATCTTTCAATACTGGCAGAACTGACAAAATTATTTTAATACTCGTAGCACCCAAACTAGGTGACAATTAAAAATTTTTTATCAAGTGTTGGTGCTTAGACAAGTTTTGACAGAAAATTGGTTGCCAATTCTTATACACCTAAATTATGTTGTTATTATTAAAATTATGCCATTGTTTACTATACATCTAACAATAATTGTAAACCATGAAACTTACACTAACTAAAAAGATTATATCTTACTGTGTAAAGTTAGTATATATGAATAAATGAAATGAAATGAAATTCTTTTTATATGTAACTTTTCACAGATGAAATTTGTTTTTTTCACATGGTTGATCGAAAATTGGCTAACATTTTTTGAGAAAAGTCTGCCAATATTAGAAGATGTAATTTTAAGATATTGTTGTTCTCATAGGAGCCTCTTAAGGCGGCACGTCTTTTTAATTTATCTCGCACCCACTAGATGTCGAAAGAGAGGTTAGAAAGTGAGGCCGTGTTTTACAATTCGATGTTTCCGATTTTCAACTACATAGATTAAGTCGGTTTGATTGAAATTCGACAAGTGGAAATTGTTTTAAAACAGAACTAATTTCAACTGTATAAAACAAAGCCTAACTACTTTTTGAAACAGACTTGGTTCATGGAAAATTACATCTTCTACTTCATGTTTGAGGAAGCGGACAAAGCATTCAAAACGGAGGAAAGATATCAAAAGAACCAAAACGTACAACAACAAAAACTTGTGGGAGCTAATAACAATGCTAGTCTGTCATTGCAATTGAGAGGACCTCAATTAGTCAGATGCGGTGGCATGATGAGTAGTACATCATGCCATCGCATTGCGTATGCTACTTGGTCAAGGTTCAAATGACATTGACGGTAGAAAAGTTACACAAATAATGGAATCTGATGATCAGTTGGCACCCGTAAAACATCCATATCTAATTCCAGCCTTGTGGTAGGACAATCAAGTTGTTGTTGTAGTATTTAAAAGTAAAACAATGTTTCTTAACAACTATAGACACTTTTTCAACTGTGCTTTGTTCCATAGAGCCCTACAGAGCCCTAGGGGACACCAGCATTTATTTTATGAATTTTAGACTTGAAACCATCTAACACAACTTGAATTGAAAGGTTAAAAAGGTAGATTTTAATACAACGAAGAACGGATTCATCATTACAAAGCACGCATTTTCGATAAAACAGCTTGGTGCAAAACTCTATTAAATGCTTTTGATATATCAAGCGCAATTATCGTACTTTCTCCAAAACGACATAGGGAAGCTATATGCTTGTCTATAGTCTGGAAGGAAGAAGAGCTTACTTGCACCTCCACGCGGTGGCCCCTGGGCACAAGTAAGAGAAATCAGTGCAGCTCGATGATGAATGATACTGTAGCAATTCAAAGTTATTGAAAAAGGCACAGCTTAGAACTGCACTGATTAAATTCTCTACTTGTGAGCGAACGCAAGAAGCTATAGTTAACTTCCTTCCAAGATTAAAAATCTTGCGAAAGATGGTAACGACGGACCGTCGCGTCGTCCTGCCTCATGGGTTCGAGGTAGACTTACTGATATAAATTATAAAAATATCCATAGAAATCAGTAAATACCTATACAAATCGACAATTAAGTCGGTATTTCATATAAGGAAAATAAGTCTGGAGTGGAAGTAAAAATCATTTTATAAAAAAATGATGTAATTGTAGATAAAGCTCGGTTGATTGAGTCCCTAGATGGCACCACATCAAAGACCTAAATTAACACACCACTGAAGATGTAGTACCATGGGATATGTTGCAACCCCATGGTTAATTCCATGAACATACATATGTATATGGGATGGCCTCCTTGTGAGAGTATCGTGGTGGCTGTGGTTTATCCTATATGCATAGGGTATTGGTTTTTCATTGTTCACCCTAGAAAAATCAATACTTAGATAGACAAAGCCAAGACCAAAGGTTAACAAATTGGTGCATTTGTTAAGTCTTGGTAGCTTAGAAAGAGGAACTCACTCGAAGCCTTTTTCCAAAGAAGAGAGGGTGAATCTTATGAAATACTTTTAACGAATTTCAAAAATTAAGCGACAAAGCAATGCAAGGGGTAGCAAGTTTAAAAGCTTGCCATCAAATTAAGGCTTACTGTCAGGTGTTGATGTTGCGAGTAATCTTAAACTGTTCGGTTAGATAAACAATCAATTTCTATGAACTTGAAGGGACGTGAGTGCAATTGGACAATAGATAGAGGGGGAGGATGATTTTCCTTTAATAGGGATAGGCTGAACAAATGCTATTTTCCATACTCTCGGAAAGAGATCTGTTAGAGTAGGAAAGATGGAAAAGTTGTCACTTTACTTACACATTTTAAACTTTTCAGAAGAGCATCCTTTATAAAACAAATAAAGTATAAGTGCGAAGATATCTTTTTGTTGAATACCGTTAATTTTAATGTACTAAATTAAGTTTAAGAAAAAAACCTTTAAAAAGTGGTATTATCCTTCCAGGGATAAAGTTTAACCAAAGTTGCAACCATAAATTCACATAACACATGTGTGTGTGTGTGTCATAAATCTGCATCAGCAGAACATGAAGTAGGGGATTTAAAATACGCGTGTAAAACCTTCAATTTATCTACACCCCTCCCCGTAAAATAAAAAAAAAAAAACAACAGTAAGAACAACAAAAGCGAAAAATTTCAAACAATAAATACAACACAAAAATTCAATGCGAATAGATATGTAACTATATGTATAGATGCTTAAAAGGAATAAAGTGAGTGAAAAAAAATAAAATGTAAATAATTTTTGCGAAATCACACTGTACAAAATCCGATTTCGATTTGCATTTTTATTTTGTATTTTTGGATATCTGCGTTTTTTAACATTTACAAAACAAATCCTATCAATTTGGTTAAAATTCCAATCAAAGTCCTTGTGTTGAACAGAATGCCAGTAAAAGAGCAGAGGACGGACATTATTTGTTATTATGTAGCAATATTTTTTTGAATCAGAAGAGAAAAATTGTTTTGGTTTAATAATTAAAAACAAAATGTTGTTTGCATTTAACAAAAGCAACAATAATACATTGCCTATAAGGGGGGAAGTAAATAATTTTGTTTTAACTATTCAACTTACATTTTTGGAATAATTAGTGTTAGGTGGGGGACAGTAGTTAAACGGGCTACACGAAAAAGCATAAAGTTAGTTGACAAAGGTGCATTATATTTTATAAATTTTATCTAATTTTCTTTTTATTGGATTTAATTATAAAAATCACTCAACACAAATTTTATACAATCCACGAAATGTACGATTTGATATATAGGCCCCAAGTGCTTTGTTAGTGAATATCTAGTTCGAAATATAAACTTTAGTTGCACGAGTAAATTTTGACAACTGACTTGTCAATTTTAGAAAAAGTTTTAAAATTAATTTATTATAGTTAAAACCTTGAACTTTAACTCCAACCAACTCCAAATACACAGTTCCTCCCACTCAAATAGTCGAGAAACTAAAATTTCGTTTTCGAACAAACCACCAAGACTGACTTTATTTTTGGTTTTATTTTCTTACTCTTGGTCCTGACTTCTATGCTCAAAACACACCTAACATTATACAAAGTTGGTTGTTTTCTACGTCACCATCATGGACGTATTTTGGTGTGAAAATTGGAAAATGTCTTTGACCTGAATTTCTGGTAGGTTAAAAACTAAAGCCATCATCAACAACCACACAATACGTCGCTCGTATCGTCGTTGTCATATAGTCATATAGTGTACCATAAACCTGGATATAAATACAAGGATATGATCCAAAAACTGTACGAAAAGTTTGTTAAACATAGTTTTGAAAATGTTGCCTCGTATATGTAGTGATGGTCGTTTGGTATACTCGTGTGATTGTATCCTTGTTTTGAGCCTCCTTTTTGTCTTTTAAGTACGAGTATGTAGTTTACTCTCTCAGCATCATCATATCTTTTGTATGGTTCTGGATGGTGTGAGTCGTGTCGTGTGTTAGAAAAGAAAAAGAGTCCAAAATCACATGCAGATGTCCTTGGCATGTAGGTATCTTGTTTATCTATGAGGTGATGCGGTTTTTGGACGTATTTCCATGTTTCGTGTAGACTTTGTGGTTATAGTGCTTGTGTTTCTAAATTTTGACCTATATTTTTAAATTCTGTTTCATTTAAGATAAATTAATTTCAGAACAATTAAAATTAGATAAAATTTAACATGACACCAAAGGTTTTTATATAAAGACCATTAAATCCTAGTGGGAGTTAGAATTATGTTGGGATAAAGGGAAGAATCGACACCTTTTGGAACATTGTCTAGACACAAGAAAAAACCAAATTTCCTTACTGTGATATAAATATTCATGAAGCCTTTATAATTCATCTATTATACCTACCTGTGTATATACTTTACCTACATATTATATAGAGAAGCTCTCATATATGGATCGTTAGAATGACTAGGGCGAGTAGTTTTATTAACCCTGCATGAAGGGTCGTCGTTCAGGATATAGCACAATTTATACGAACGTGATTTGTTACATTTCTTTTTTCCCCCCTTCTCTTCTTTGGTTTGTTCGAATAATAAAACCTATAAATATATTTAGGTTATAGTTACTATATGCGGTATCATCAGGGAAAGCTCCTGGATCTGGTATCTTTTCTATATCCTCAAGATTTGGGTATAAGGTACTTTTGAAAACATATCTGTATGAACCTTAGGGATATGTTTTCTGTATTATAGATCTCAAGGGAATTATGAAATAGAATCAATTACAAAAAGAGAGATGGAAGAATTTTGCGGGTTCACTGTTTCTTCTTGCTCTTGGCAAAATTATTATAATACCTCCGAAACACTATGAGAAATTTCATGGGTCAGGGAGATGTGTATATATTTGGGTAGGTAACCTCAACGTAGACATGTGTATCTATCTTATGTATAATCTGAGTCATTTGATCTAGGATGAATATTTTTAAAACGAAATGGAGTATAGTTGACATTTTTTAACTTAATGGTTAATCCATATTTTAGCTGTAGAACCTAGTCTTTCTGGTGTCCAAATGAAAAATTTCAATCAACCCTAAAAAAGTTCAAACAAAATTCCCATAAAACTTCGAATTAATGTCTACAGTAAATAAAAAACCTAATTTTTCAACTTAATCATGATTGCATGAAACTAGTTTGTAATTTTTTGACTTAATCACCAATCAAGTGATTCGTAGTGTTCAACTTAACGAAATAATATTTTCTTAGAATTGGTAAGATATCATTCGGCTTTTATGGAAGTGGTAGTGCTGGCTGTTAGGTTTAGTTATCTTTCGAATCACAACCAAATCGACCCAAAAACGGTTATGTGTGGCTAAAGCTTTTTGTTTTCTATAAGGCTAAGGGAAGATGCAAGAGTGTTGGTATGTATATATCCATAAGAAGTTGTCTAATTATATTTCTTGCGTGAAACAGGTGTTTGCTACCATTGTTAAAATTAATGTCACGTTTATTAATTATGTTACACTTGGGCTAGAATTTGAAGTCATATAGATAAAGGGTCTTTCATTATTATGTTTGAAAACTATAAAGTAATCATCAACTGTAAATACGCGAACAATGTTGTTAAATATTTGAAATTCTACCCAGGTTTAAGGATTAGCGACAACATGGAATTTGAATTTTAACCATAGTTAAACTTCAACATAAGAAATTGAAATATTATTGAATGGGTCCCAAGATCTTATCGGATGCAGTCTCTTAATTTGCCATTAAAGTTATAAGTTGATATAATAAAACTAAATTAAAAAGCTGCATTTTTAACCTAATCTGTCAACTTCATATAAAATAAGTGTCTCAATCTCACAAGTAAGTAAGCGAAACATTTTTAAATAAATCCGGCATGAAAAACTCAGCCTCAATAACTTCCTATAGTCACTGATCTGATTGGTAAACCGCACTTTTATTTTTAATAGTTAAGTAAAAGTATGTATAATTTGGTTTACATTCTTCATTAGTTTTTAACTCCTAGCCGCCCAACATTCTAATAGAAATATATTTCGAAACCAAAAAAAAATAAAAAAGACACATTGCTTTAAACTGTCAGAAAAATGGAATACTTCTATAATGAAAATCACATAAATATAAACATTTAAGCAACTTTATAATCTAGCAGAGACGTCTTATCAGTGAATGTCTATAAAAAAAGCGCAAGCTAGCCTTATCATTATCAATTTAACTGATGATAAAAAAGTTGTTTGCGCCATTTGAACCAATTTTCAGGTCGATATCGTTTGTTTTTATTTTTGACAGAATTTTAATTTCACTATCATTATTTTTATCATTCACAAGAAAGGTATTTATTCTTTTAGATAACTGCAAACACTGATAGAAAGGTGCTCCCAGTTTGAATGACCGAAATTTATAGCTTTAAAAAACGACATATTCTCAAACCAACTGATTCATTACCCCAAAGTTAAACTCTCTTAAGATCATCAAATATGCAATCCTTTTGTGGGGTCTGATTTATATAAAGAAATACATGAAACAATCCATTATCTCAGAAAACCTTATCGTCGAATATCAGAAGGTTTATAGGAGTTTAAACTTATATACATAGATTATTACCATCGATAAAGTCTTATTAAAATCTATAAATATTTGTTCGAATATTCTTTGCGATTCAGTAATATAAATTTTGTTAAAATATGAAGAACTCTTTCGTTGTGTTATTTGCGGTATTTGTGACCGTGGTTTCAGCTGCCCGTTTGCCAGAAGCCAATTCAAGGCTATCGCTTGGTAAACTTGAACCTGTTTTGAAAAATATCATCGATCACATGCGTGAGGTCAAATCTGAAACTGAAAGTGAAACAATTCCAGAAGTTTCTCAACCTAAGGAAGCCGATGATTCATTAGAAGAATTCCGTCAGAAACCAATAAATTGGAAGGCTTTGATGAAGAAGATTGTAGTTTTAGAGAAGAAACAACAAGAAGCTGCAGTTGAAAAGACAGATAATGAAGATTTAGAAGATTCAGATGTTGTTTTAAGTTATGGTCTTGATGAGCCTGTAAAGATCAGTGAAGTGAAGAATGAAATTGACGATGACGAAGAAGACGAAGCTATTGACATGACTAAAGAAGATAAACCAGATGTTCAAATTAGTTACGGTCTACCTGAACCAATTAAAGCTTCAAACATCAAGAAAAACACCGTAGAAGAAGAAGAAGAGGACGATGAAGATGATGAAGAAAATCAATCTATTATTCCCTTCAACGACATCAAAAACGAAAATAAAGAAGAATTTGATGATGAAGATGTTCAAGTGAGCTTTGGTCTAGCTGAACCAATTGACGCTGTTGCTGCTAAGAGAATTAACCAACAAGAAGAAGCTGAAGATGATGAAACTGATAAAGAAGAAGATGACGAAAAACGATCAGATTTAAACGAAAAAGTTATGTCAGAAATTATAAAGAATGTATTGCAAAAATTTGCTAAAGCTTATGATGTAAAATTGTAAGAATAAGTTCTGTGAAGAGTTATGTATACACTTATACAATTTTTATATCTCAACATTTTTGAAATAAAGTATGTATAAGCAACCAAAATAAATTCTAAGAAACAAAAACGCATTATTATCAACGCGATAAGAAGGTATTCATTTTTTTTTCAAATGAATTTAATAAATGAAAAAAGTACGTTTGATATGTTTTGCTGGTGTTTTGATAAAAGTAATCGATATGATAAATTGTCTGATTATTGTATACTCGCATGATTGTATGTAGTGGGTTTAGTTGAACTTCAGAAATGATGGAATTGTATTTGATAGGCCTAAGGTATAAGACGAACATTTGTATTCGAAAATATGAAATTTGATACACCCCAGCAGGTATATATTCAACTATAATTTTTAAATTATTTTGTCTTATTGTTGAGGGTTGAGTAACTAAATTTGATTTGTGTAGTTGTTACAGTTAATATGTGGTCCACAAGGAAAAACAACAAAAGTTGACTTATTTCGAAATTGATTTGATTATACTTAGTACGAGTAGTAAGAAAATAGTCGATTTAATACTGAAGCATTTACAAAAATGCATACGGATATACGACAATTACATTGGGTAGTTTACTATATTGGTAATTAATAGCTGGCACCAGACTTTTTAAAAATATAAGATAATTACTTAAAAATTCTGATAAGTACCAATAAAACATTACATTTAATTTTTGTTTATTTTTTTAAGTTGGTAGCAGTGACGTTCTAGAAAAAAATGCAATATATTATTTCAAAAAAAAACTACTTGAATTATTTTGCAGGAGTTAGTTCAGAAGTGTCGTTTATTTCAAGAATTGAAATATTCTATTTACAAAAGTTCAGGTGGACAGCTTCAGTGTTTTTCCCATTGTCGACCAATCATACATGTGTAAGAATACAATCGTTTGTGTAACACTGATTTTATGAATTTCGTCTGACAAGAATAAAATCACTTTTGATTCCGCTTAAAGATTGCTCAATCAAATTGATTTGTGTTTAGGAATAAAATTAAGATTAAAACAGTTATACGTTGGTAAAAAAAACTCCCATTATAAGTCTAAATGATTGGAGGTGGAGGTAAAACTTCAATATACATTTACACGATTTTAAAATTTGATCCAAAACGATGGAATGTTTAATAGTTCAAAAGACAACTTAACCGAAGTTGACTTTTCTGGGTCTGATATTTCATAGGAACAACGGGTGGTCATACAAGTTTTTTTAAATCAACTATTTTCCTTAATCTCTTTATTTTATCATAACTTAATGTTGAAATAATATACACAAAATAAGAGGAACGCGTACGTCTAAGTCTATTGTAGGGGAAGCATAATATATACTAAGTAAACGAATACACCCTAAGTCGAACTACCTAACTGCCTCCTACATTTCACAATCCGAAACTTGTTCCGCCAAATCAATCGCTAAAGTAATCTGACTGATGTTGCGCAATGGAGAAATAATAATTTTTTTTTATTTTGAAACACAAAAGCTCATTATTATGTATTTCAGTAATAGATTAAAAGTCGACAATGAAAAATAGTTAAACGTGCTAAAAGTTTCCACAAAAATATTGGGCAACATTTTTAACTATTTAGTGTTAACGATTTTAAACTATTTTTTACGATTTTAACATATTACTATCCCTTAACCATTTGCTAAAGTTAAAATCACACAATGGCTACAATAAATTTTAGCACTTTTCTAAATCCATATGACATCTGTTCAATTATTCTTATATTGACAGTGGATGAAATTTTGCAGTCAACAGTTGGGAATTCTAATTAATAGGTCCGTTTAAGCGTATTTTCTAAGTTCATTTTCACGAACTGACACTTTTAAGACATGTTTGGATGCTCGTTTTTTTAATAAAAGGTAATTATAAATTTACTAGTTAGCAATAAGATTTAAAATTTTAGACTCTTTTAGTAAATTGCTAACTAGTAAATTGTTAAACCCTTAACAAAAGGTTCTATAAAATTTTGCGCCATTGTATTTATTTTATTGATGTACTCTCCAAATTTAACTGAATTTACTACTTCCCTACAATTATTTTGAGCCTCGTTATAACCTCTCTATTGACTCCAGTTATTCTAGCGGTTGCATCTGATTATTCAAAAAATCTCCTTAGTCTTTCTATCATTATAGTATTTTAAAATCCTTAGTTTAGTTTATGCACATTAAGTCCAAACTCCGCCTCCTTGGTCTCAATAGATTTATTAATATTCCCTTCCTCTTGTTGAAGGGTATACATACGCAAGTTTAAAAATAAATTACTTGCATCTGATTCTAGCATGCAACGGAGAGGTTCCATGTTCGTAGTTACATTCGTCGTCATTTTTGATTCATCTTGATTATTATTGAAACTTTTTTGCGTCCTTTTGCATATGGGACAGCGTAGACTTTGATTCTGTTAATTCGTTTAAAACATTTTCAACAATCATTGTTAAAAAAAACTCGTGATTCACATAAACATATCTGTTATTTGACTTTTCAAATCATTGACTACAGTATTTATGATGTCACTATTTTCCTTAGCATATTAGAATATTTTGTGCCAGCATAATTGAATTAATGATGGGCGAAGGTTCCTCCAATGTCAACCATTGGAACTGTTAAGTCTGAGTGGAAACTGATTGCGTCTCTTTCACCATCTATCCAGATGATCCATCGCAGCCCCATTCCTTCTTTAGTGTTAGAGTTCTTGGGAGTGCAGTTCAGTTATATGATCTTTTGTTTTGCTTTTTAATAGCCGCCTTGCATGTCTTGAAGTTTCGCTCTAGCTAATATTTCTGTGACTTCGCAATTTTCAGGAACTGCTATTGTGGGATGTTCTCTTCAGCTTTAATCAGTTATTGTTTTTCCGTGAATATTGCGCACTCATTGACAAGCTTACTTGGGCTTACTTCTGATGTAGTAGAAAAGCCATTCTTCCTTCTTTTTGAAATTTGATCTCAATCTTTGGGCTGCGATCCATTTTTGTTGAGGTTTTGTAAAAAAATGCTTTGCAATTTCGAAAATCATTACAGTAAACAAATACTTACTTACTTACTTAAGGTGGCGCTACAGTCCTGTGTGAACTAAGGCCTCACCCAACAAACTTCTCCATCTAGCGCGGCCCCTAGTTCGATGTCTTTAGTTTCGCGCTCCAAGTTGGGTGAGGTCACTTTCCACTTGTGCGCGCCACCTGATTCGCGGTCTTCCTCTACTGCGCTGTCCTGTGGGTGTGGATTCTCATAAACTTCTTCATAACTGAAATAAAAAATTGACAGTAAACAAATGCCAATTTTTCATTTCAGTTATGAAGAAGTTTATGAGAAAAAAAACAGAAGTGTTTTTGTAAGCCCTCTTCCTAGTTTTTCAACTCAAAGATAAAAAATAAAAAAAAATGTCTTGTTTCCCACAAAAACATATCAACTATAAGCCAAACCAATAATCCAAATAAAATATTTGTGTTTGATTGCTGGAGCTCCAAACATTTAATAATACAATAAAGTTAATATTTTTGCAGTGACTCATGACTCCAAATACCTACATCAGTTTTGTTTATTGACGTGTCCCCATTCAATTCAAAGTGAACTTCATCGCTAAACAAAATTCGTGGATTTCCTTTAAGAGCAATGGAGGACCGCGGTCTCGAAACCTACCGTGTGCCGTTGTCATGTGTTCTTTCTGTCTGTTGTTCTTTCTCTTCTGTCTTGTATTAATGTCTTGTGTTGTTATCACCTTATATAGTCTAGTCGCTCAAGGTGCTGTGTTCTCTACTCTTTATTGTACATTTATGTTCTGAGTAGTATGTAATGTAATGTAATGTTAAATTTTATGGGCAGATGTTCAATGTTAACCACACCAAACGTCAAGTTATTTTATTGCATTTCATTTGACATTTCTCAATTTAAGACTAATTCAATTTGAACCGAGGAAAGAAAAGATACACAATCGAGCAACGCGTTATACATAGTTATTCAGGCTTATTTTGAAAATGGGCATTCAAATAAAATAATAGTGCCCTTCGTGATTTTTTCGGTCAATTTAATCGTCAAAACGTGCGTACAGTCGGAAAAATCGTTCAAAATTTTTGGCAAACCGGGTCGGTAGAAGGAAAATGTGAAAATACCAAAGTACAAAATATTGCTGCTGTTCGCAAAAGTGTGGCTGAAAAGCCGGCTACCCCAACCAGTCGTTGGTGGACATTATGCATTTACTTGCATTTACCCGCTTACAATTATCAATAAAAATTACTAATTGCAATTGTCTAAGAACTCAAGCCCCTTGACGATTTTAAGCGTCATCAATGGTCAGATTGGTGGCAAAAAAATGGCAACAGTTGATGATCAATTTGCGAAGAACACCATCTTCAGTGATAAGGCACGTTTTCACCGTATTTTTTCCAAAATGAGTCCGGTCAGGCAGTTACTGTGAATGAAGTTTTCTATCGTGAGATGATAACGAACTTTTGACGTGACAACGTCTTAAATTAGGTTGCGGCTGGGAGTCACTTATGAAAAAGTGTAACGCCCGGTAACGTTACGATGAGTCACCGAACGAGAGAGAGGCCCGCCGAATGCCTTGCGTCTCTCTCCCACTCAACTATGATCGGTCTGCCGCGCGCGCAGCACTAGAGAATTAGGCGCATTGAATCGGGGCATGCTTGTGTCTCTGTCTTTGTCTTTCTCGAACGTTCTTGGCGTTGGAAAAACAAGAAAGCGTCATAATACAAGTTCACACGTGTGGTTAAAGTATCGTCAGCTGTGTCTGTAGTGAAAATGTGGAGTGCTTAGATTCGTCATTTACAACAACTACAACAATAAAGGTAAATAATTGTACACTGATATTTCATTATCGTAAACTATGATTGATTGATTAATTGTTAGATTGACACAAAAGTTGAGAAACTGAGTTTATAGGTTATGTCATACTATTGATAAATGTTGATAGTGTTAAGTAAATTATTAGTTTAAAAAATTTGTGCAATTCTTATTTTCATTCAATTCCTTGTTCCTATTGTGCAATTTAATTATATTCATATCAATAAATATTCTACCGAGAAAAAGACGTTGTCACGTAAAATCTTCGCCCGTAAAACCGACTTTACAGGCAACCATTTTTTTATGGCCCGAATTGAAAGATATGGATGTGGACGATATACATATGGTTTCAACAGGAAGGTGTTACTTGCCACACAGCTAACGAAACAATGGCTCTTTTGGGCTACAAATTCAATGGCGGCGCGGCGTTATTTCACGTGGTGGCGATGTCAATTGGATGCTAAGATCATGTGATTTGACACTGTTAGACTTTTTTCTTTGGGATTATTTGAAAGAAAGGTCGCGGCTGCTGATTGGCCGATATTTTATTCCATACATAATTGAACCATGCTAATATTATCATAATAATAAGAAATCAAAAAAAGAGGCTGGGATGCGACCCACACTGATAACTTCCCATCCCGTCTATCGATTTGTCTTGCTTAAAAGTTTGTCTAAATGTATCAATTCTTACCAAATTTGCGTTCTATTTTTTGTAGATTTTATTTTTTTATGAAAAAACGGACAGTTGGATTTTTATAAAAAAATTACTGAATATAAAAAACAATATTTTCTGTGAAATAAAATAAGTTTGAAGCCAATATTTTTAATTTTTGAAAAGCTATTTGAGCCGAAAATCAATTTTTACCAACTTTTATTAATTTTTTTTGTTTAGATTTTTATTTTTTGTAAAAAAACTGTCGATTCGATTTTTCTCAAAATTGTTTCTAATGTTGAAAACAATATTTCTTATAAGTTAAAATTAGTTAGAAGCCATAATCTCAATCTTTTGAATAGATATTTAAGTCGAAAATCAATTTTTACCAACTTTTGTTAATTTTTTTTTCGGTTTTTAATTTTTTGTAAAAAAACTGTCAATTCTATTTTTTTCAAAATTTTACTGAATGTTGACAACAATATTTTTTGAAAGATAAAAGTAGTTTAAAGCCAATATCTCAAAGTCTTGAAAAGATATTTGAGTCAAAACTCAATTTTTACCAACTTTTTTTTATTTTTTTAGGTTATTATTTTTTGTAAAAAAACTGTCAATTCGATTTTTCTCAAAATTTTATCAGATGTCAAAAACATTATTCTTCGTTGCACAAAATTGTTTTGGAGATGAAATCATATTTTAGTCGTAAAATTTTCGAAGTGACAAATTTTTTTTTTCAGTTTTTTTGATTTATAAAAAAACCGTTAATTGATTTTTTTCCAAAAATATAATTGTTTTGTATCACGTTACAATATATAACATAAAATTTAATTCAAGTCTCTAGCGTCATTAGTTCATGAGATATTTAGGGTTAACCAAAATTTTCACCTTTTTTTTAAACTGCTTTGGTAAAAAAACCACCCACGCAATTTTCTTGAGAGCCCTTTCTGCATCTTTCTGCCTTATTATCTGTATAACAAAATTTATTTGAAGTCGATATCTCTTCTGGTTCTTAAGCTATGGACGACGAAAAAACACACGCACGCACAGACATCTTTCTAAAAATCCTTTATTTCGACGCTAGGGACCTTGAAACGTCGAGAAATGTCAAAATTTTCAATTTGTCAAATCGGACCCATTACAATAACTTCCTATGGGAAGTTAATAAATTCTGAAATAATGTGTGTTTTATTTAACATTAGACCTTAAAATTTCTTAGATCACTTGAGGCAGTTTTCTCTGTTTGAAGTTACAAAAGCCATGTGCTTAAGCGCAACATGAACTTAGTTTTAATATCAAACTGAAAAACTGCCCTTTAGATTTCAAGCTGCACGTTATTAATCAATCAGTACTTCATGCTTGTCACAGAAAACAAAATGTGAAAAATTAGTGGATCGTGGATCCTGGATTTGGTTTTAAAATATTTTCTATTTTAAGAATATTTCTGAAAAAAAAAAAAACATTTTTTAAATGTCTTTGAACACTTAAAGTAAAATGATACATGATACAAAATTCAGAATTTAAATTTAAACTTTCCAAGGACTAAATAACGTTGAACAATCACAAGAGTAAAAATATTATGTTTTGTTGTTTCAATTTATAAGAAATATGATGTTTTGTTTAACTAATATAGAATCTGTGTTGAGGGCGGCTCCAAGCCAGCAATCACAGCTACTTTAGCATAGACTGGAATCGCTGTGACCGTTATTTTAGTGTTTATTTTTGTATGGAAATTTGTTTAAGCTGAGGAGGGCATACATACATAATGTTTGTCAGAAATCATATTTAAATTATAATTCCAGAAGATTATCTTTTGAGTAAAGCAAATTTTGTGTTGTACCTTGGGTACAAAGGCTGAGGATACAGGATCTAAATAGAGAACGTGCAGCAATCTTTAGTGTAAAGACCTTATCTGTATTTCGACTCTAATGTCAAATTTGATTGCATAAGACTTTAAATAATATTGACATATATTTATCTCTTTGATTTGACGTCGAAAGCTGCTGGTTTGTCAAGAGTGCTTGACTTATTGCTTAAATGGTAGGTCTCATTTGACAGCTGGCTTTTGATCACCTAAACTGCCTGTTCTTAGCTAGCAATGCTTATCAACGGCTTTCAACCGGCTTATCAATGGCTTTCAACCGGCTTATCAACGGCCGTCTTACCAACGTTTATTTTTAAACTGGCGTGCGCGCGTTCTTTTACTAAAATCAACAGTCCTTAACTATGCACTGGGGAAGTCTTTGTTTATAGTAACGTCACTGGCTTACTTTACTTTTGGCACAGCTGTTAGAGTCACTACTACTCTACTCTTTTAACTTTAACTTTAGCTTTAACTGTTACTTTTATTTTAACTTTTGCTTTAACTTTTACTTTATGTATTGACTTCGCTTCCTATGTTTCCTACCCATATTATGCAGAGACACAGTGAGATCATTAGGAAGGGGTGGATAGTTTAAAAAGGTGTGAACATTGATTTTGAATTCCTCAACATTGCAATGAATAAGAAAGACGGAGTGTAGTAAGAATTCAACATTCTCGTAGTTGGGCTAAAGAAAAAATATCTGTACTTGACAATACGACCGAAGTTGCGCTCGAGGTTATTTTGATGAGCATACACTTTTAAATTACCTTTAAGAAAGTGTGATACAAGGTACTTTACGACTATATTCAAGGGAACCAATGATGACGTTATCAACTGGTTTAATCACTGGTATAAAAAATACTATTCAAGAGACATAAGTAATTTTGCAGGACCACCATCCCAGAGATAGGAATTATACTCAAGCCTTGGACATATACTTATAAGTCTGGAAGATAATACCCAGACAAGAGTGAGATAAAAACTTCTTGTATCGCCTTAGGAAACTCAAGCATTTTTGCCCCCATCGCTTATGTGATCGTTCAACAGGAAGAAGATGTTGGTACACATACTTAGAATGTTCAGTCTCATTGATTCAAGTGCCATCCATGGATAATGGTAAGGGATGTAAAAATGCGGTTTTTTATTCCCTTTTGTACAATGCTGTTTAAGTCGGAATTCAATGAGCTTTTCATATTTTTTCGTTGCTGTTCCACATCTAAAAAAAAGGTGCGAGTCTTAAAACCATAACTAAGAGTACTATCATCATCGAAACAATGTATTGCATTAGACGTTTCAGACAGAAGAACATTAATACAAATTATAGAAATTGTTGGAGAAAGAACAGAGCTCAGGGGCACACCAGCGTTTGTTTCGTGGTTTTCATCTAAGACTATTCTTGTCTTAAACAATCCGAAGGGTGATTAAAATTGTATATGATTTCTCATATATTTTTGGTACCCGTCCCTCCTCTACCTTTGTTATATGGAAACGTACATCTATTTGTGTTCCATTGTACGTATGGGTTTTCGAATAACGGGGAGTTATTGTTGGATTTTCTGATAAGCTCCGACATGTGTACCTTCAATGCTGATATCAATTTGGTGGCTGGTATATTGTTCACCTCTATTGACTGAAGAATCTCACCATCGATGTGGCTTGATTGATGACTTAATGCGTGTCTCTACTTGGTTTGTTCAATTGGCAGAATTGTTGTTGTGGTTGGGTTTTCGCTGTATTCCCTTTCAAAGTTTTACACCTCTAAAAAAACATACTTTATAAGTTGGAGTAATTATACTTACATCTATCCAAAATTGAAAAAAAAAAGAAATGAGAACAATTTTTAAAATTTTATGATAAATATTTTAATTTTTTAAAGTACAATGTCAAGATTACTATGACTTAAGTTCGTTCTCGTTGATTAAAATAGTTAATTATTAGGAATTATTATTAACAATTGGTGCATAAAATTGATGCATGACACCCAATTTAAAAAAAGAGAACATTTTAGTTGAGCCCAAATTATTATGTATGACTAAGAATTTTTTAGCTTCAATATTTAATGTTATTATTTTATTTTTTTATATTTTAAATTTTTAATCAGTACGTTTAAATGATTCACTCATTTTTTTTTTTAGATATTAACACAATCTTAATTTCTTTTTTTATCAAGTTCTTTCAAATGTTGAAACCGATTTTAAAATTATTTTTATTTGTGACTATCTTTTAACAAGAAAAGGAAGCAATAAAGCAGTAAATTTGTGATTTTAAAAAGATTGTTATTAATTCGACGCGAATTATCATCAAAAACAAAGATTAGCCTTCGTTATGGGCATAAATCAAAGGGGGGTTCCCAAACCCAATTCAGAAGAAGTTCGCAGAAAAGTCAGAAGGAATAAATAATTGAAATAGATTAAATGAGATACAGTTTTTAAAAAAAAACTACTTACCCTTATCACAGTATTATTCAGAAATTTACATTGCTGAGAACATATTTCTGGCGTAATACTAACATTTTAAGAAATATATTATCTTACAAAAATATACTTTAATCCTGTTTTCAACAATTTCGAACACTATTTTCAAAATCAAGTTTGCAAATACAAAAAGCGGCTAGGATGCAACCCATAACGGGGATAACTTCCCATTCTTGCTCGTCTATCGATATTTCTAAAAAAAATAAAAAACATTAACAACATTTTGTGTTATATAGGGGTTTTCAATAAGGGCGGGTAGATGTTGTGACGATTGGAACCACATGTCGTCTAGGTCCGTATGGTTCAATTTGGGCTATAAGAAATTAGTTATCATCGTTATGTAGCGCTCAATGTTGACGGTGACCGCCTCACTAACGTCGTTTTCAAAAAAGTACGGACCAATTAGACCGCCGCCGCCGTCGGGCCTAAAATCCACACAAAAAGGTAACTTTTGGCATTATAACCTGGTGAACCTCGCGTGGGTTGGTGTCGTCCATATACTGCAATTTTGCCTGTTAACACAGCCATTCATCCAAAAATGCGCTTCGTCACTAAAGATGATTTTTCGGCCAAAATTGGGGTCCTCTTCCAAACGATTCGAAGCCCAGTCAGCGAACAAGCGGGGTTGTATGGTAATGAACTTTAAGCTCGTGGGTCAGTTGGATCTTCTACGGTTGTAGGCCCAAGCCCCGACGCAAAATTCGCCAAGTTGATGTCTGCGAAAGGCTGAGTTCTTGTGCACGGCGAGGAATAGACTGCCTCGGGTTCTGCCGTACACTTTTACGGACCGCAGCGATGTTCTCGGCCTATTTTGCATTCCTTGAACGTACGGGTGTTGGCTGATTGTTTACTGAACCGGTCATCTCAATGAGTCGACTGTGAAGGGCCACCACGTCTACCGTGATGAAATGGATGCAATGCGCGCAACGTTTTCGTTAACGAACACTCATTTTGACAATAAAGTTTTATCATTTGAACGTACAATCGTGTAACTTGCCATGATGATTTGGCATAACCAACTGAATAATAAACAAAAGATTTGACAGATGTCACCAAAACAAAATGGCCACGGGGCACCAAAATGTTCCGTCCGTGTGTCTGATACAGTTTAGATCATTATAGAAGAATTCTCCTAGTAAGGTCTTACGTTTTTAAACTGGAGTAGGGCAGGTACGGTACAGAAGAGGTCAAGAACTGTTTCTTGTCCTTCCTCGCCCATAAATCTGTGAAAGTAAAATGCATTTGGATACGCCTGGAAACGTATTAGGCAGTATTTGGATATGACACCAAAATGATCAAATAGAAAGGAACATTCTGAACGTTTTGACCAAGTCAAAGGGTATGAAATGAAGATATTCGCAATAGAGCCGGAATTATAGACGTCATCAATAGAACAAGAAGGCTAAAATGAAGTTTTGCAGGTCATGCATCTAGACTTCAGGACCAAAGATGGACAAAAATGACAACGAAATAGAGACCAAACAACAAGAGACCAGTAGGACGACCCAATATAAGATGGAGTGACGATCTAATACAAATTAGTACAAATTGATACAACGAAGCCAAAAAAGGAAACATGTAGGGAGCCTTGGGTAACCAATATTCATAACTTTAAATTAATTATTTTATTTTAAATTATCTTAAAATTTTCAATATAAAACTAAAAATTTGTAATAATTTTGAACTTTAAGGAAATAAAAAAGATATAATATAGTCCAGCCATAAGTTCTGTTACATTTTAAGAGCGCAATACAAAAAATCTAGTACATTTTATATCATCAAATTTATTTTTTAAATTAGATCACAATATTAGTTTTAAGAAAAAAATTCTTATTCAAAATGGCCACCTTTAGCGTTAATGCAGGCTTTCTACTTGGTGTTGGTTTTCTTTATAGCGTCTTGTTTTAGCAAATGTTCACACTTAGCGATTTAATGTCAGCATTAGAAAAAGATGGTAGAATGGTTAGTGACGAGTCCAAAGATTTGATGGCAGATTGGCTGTCTGAGAAAATCCGGATTTCAGATGTTGACATCAAGATTTCTTTAAGCCAGGAGAAAACATCTTTGTTTGCCAAAAGTTCTACCTAGAACACGATACAGTGATTGGGAAGGCGGGACGAGAGGCTTAATTTTAGTCGACAGATACTTGAGGTCAACCAATTTGTTCGCTTATTTTTGTTGTATTTTATATACTAAAAAAAACGCAGCTTGAATCTTTGGATTTCTGTAAATCAAAATTTATTTGAAGTCGATATCTTGCCGGTTCTTGAATATTGCAGATGAGACAACAAAAGGTATCCCAAACGTACGGACGTATTAATGTACGAATTAACGCATACACACGCACTAAAAACATTTGATTTAGACCTTGAAATTTCGAGAAATGTCAAAATGTTCAATTGTACAAATCGGACCGATGATGGCGATGAAAAATAATTCGTATAGGAAGTTGTTAAACAAATGCTACTAGAATAGCAGAAGCTATGATGTCACTCAATGTCATTCTAATACATTTCAGATATTACAATTTACTATGAAAAAGCCTAAATTGAATTGGTACGCCGCCGCCGCCGCCCACTAAAACAAAAAAACACACTTTCATTGAAAAAACAAGAAATTGGGTACTCATTAAGATCTACATATGTATATGTATATTTAGTTTAACAAAAAAAAAATTGTTATCAAAATTATTTTGGATAAAAAGAATCAGCAGTCACGTACAACAATTGTTTCTCATGCTTCTTCCATAAGATAACGATATGATATACATATATAAAAAAAAGAAAACAAATTAAGGTACATTTTTTGGCTACCCCATCATTTCTCAATTCAAAAACATGATACCTACTTAGATACAAAACAAAAAAAAATGAATCATTTGTCTTATCACTCCTTGTGACTGTAGTGCGAGTATAAAAGTGAAAACATTTTCATTAATTACATTCAGTATTTATTTAACTTTGGACTTAAGAGGATTTGGCGAATTAAAAACAAAAGGATTCAAAATGGCAGCAATCACAAAAAATGGATTAAACTTAACTTTGGCTTCATCACTTATTGGAATTATTTTCTTATTTAATTTTGCTTCTGCTCAAATAATTATAGCCTCGACAACAACAACTTTGAAGCCTCCTTCCCAACTTGAGACCTGTCAAGAGGCTACAGCCAAAAATGTTAATTTAACCTTGGTGAGTTTATTTATTTTTTTTTTCTTACGATTTAAAGTGTGATAGTGACCAGTGAAGTGAGTTTTTTTTTTCTTACGATTTAAAATGTGATAGTGACCAGTGAAAAATTTGTATTTAAACAAAAAAAAATATTGCCAATAATTATTACGTTTCAAAAATTAAACATTTCACACAAGCCACGTAATGGTTTGCGTTTATTAAAAATTCATGTACATATCTTAAATATTTATAACTCGCGACTTGGAGCCTGATGATGACTTAAAAACATTTTAAAGGTTTTATACTTATTAATTATTGATTGATTTATGTCTCGGAATTAAAATATTTAACAGGAAACTTTTATCATAAGAACTTCTTATCTAGTAGGTTTTGAAAACTTGTGACCATTATTATTTAGAAGAAATAAAAATATTTTATGATATTAAGTGTCTTTGAAAAAAAAAAATACAAAATTGGAAATTGTAATAATTGTATCTTCTTAATAAATTACGTGTCACGATGTTTGTCCGCGATGGACTCCTAAACTACTTAACTGATTTTAATCAAATTTGTAAACCGTGTGTAGTTTGATCCAACTTAAAGGATAGGATAGCTTACATCTCAATTTATGATCGTAATATATTTTATTGCAAATTTTTTGTCTATTATTTGACAGTCACAATTATCTGTTAGCTCCAAACGATTCTAACAGATGGCAACATCTATTGACTGGATTAAGTAAGTATTCAATAGATGGCACTTTGTCAAACTTCAAAACATTTCATATAAGCTACAATTTCATAGCATAACCACCACATGTTGCTGAGGCTAAAGTATAGGTTAAATTTATTTTATAGTAAACCAAAAACAGTGAATTAAAGTTTTTTCAATTTTTGGTGTTAGCATAGCCGGCCACGTGTTACTTAATATACTTAGACTGAAGTGTAAATTAAATTCATTATATAGTGAATGTAATACCAAATACGCAATGCATTAAACTGCCAGCCAATAATAATTTCATTGAAATAAGGGATAACGGTAGTAGAAAATCAGTCATGAAGGTCGCCATGTTTTTTTTACATATGGCATCTATGTAAAAGGTGGTGCCCATGTCTGATGTTCTACTACCGTTCCCCTTAAACAGTTAACAACAATGTAATAGGACAAAAAACGTTAGCCACAGCAACGCGTGGCCATGTCAGCTAGTTTAATTATAAAATTTATTAAAAAAGCTTTGGAGGAACCAGAACTTATTGAAGTGTGTCTCTTTTAAAACTGAAATATAAAATGTTTGTACAATTTTTGGAAAGTTAATTAAAATAGGATGTATTACTCGTAATTACGATCAAAAAGGGAACTTATCAGTTTTAGATGTCAAGTTTAATTTTAAAGTTCCATAGAGTGTGTTATTTTATTGCATTGCAGTAAAATGTGCAATTTTTGAAAAGGTTTAATAATTTGAATTTTGATTATATTGGAATAATTTATTTAGTTATTAAAAAAATGAAAATATGAGGATGGGATGTGACCTACACTGATAACTTCCCTTTTAATATCCGATGCAAATTTTCACATAAAATTTATTGCAACAAATTTAATTTTGTATTGAATGAAATTGAAAAATATGTAATTTTTGGTAAAACTTTGATTTTTGTAAGGAACACTGTCTTTAAAAGTTACAAAACACTAACAACAATATTTTTATGGCAACAACAAGCCTAAATTTAGTTTTTAGTGTTTTTAAGAATTGTACTTTTTTAAGAGTTTATATTTATTTTATATTAATAAAACAATTTGTAAAGATAAAAAAGTTTAAGTTAATATCTTTCTTTGTTCTCGAAATAATTTAGCCGAAAATCAATTTTTTAGTTGTTTTTTGTGATAAAAATTTTTATTTAGATTTTTCGAAATAATGTATTGTTTCACAGATATTTTAGTTGAAAACCAATTTTTACCAATTTTCGATAGCATTTCTTGTAGGTTTTTATTGCTTTTACAAAAAATTGATTTTATAGAAGGCAATCATTTCGAAGTCAGGCACATTAATTGCTTCCGAGATATTCTAGTCCAACATTAATTTTGACCAATTTTAGTAGTACTTTGTTTATGGTTTTGATTTAAAAAAAAAAAATAAAATAAAAAATAAACTGTCAAATCGCACTTACATATACATTTCTAAAAACCTTTGATTTATATTTTAGGGACCTTGAAACGTCGAGAAACGTCAGAATCCGATTAAAATAACTCTCTATGAGACTCTATGAGAGGTTAATATAAAACGGAACAACATTTTACCAACAATTCCATATTTGATAAATTTTAATAAATACTTCAAATAGTTCTCCACTTTTACTTTTCACTATAATATAGTATATACTCCCACGAGATCCGTTTTTAAGCTATATACGAGTAAAAATGAGTAAAACCTCCAATCCGAATATCAAAAAATCAAAACGCCAAAATTATGAATGGAAGCATTTGCAAATTATTTATTATCTTTATGAGGTGTCTTAGACAATGTAATATTGTTATCTTACGTGTAGCCTGATTACAAAACCACCTGTTACACTTAACTGTTTTCCCAAAACACATCATACATTTTGTTTTGTGTTTTAGAAACGCATAATAATGGGCTGATAGTATGTTGTACCAGATATTATGCAAAAATATATCAATTTTTTCCGAAATATAAAGAATAGATAATATTGTTAAATCATCAATAATTTCTGTCGTCTCTGTTTTCGATATTCATTTTTGACATCAGATGAAAATGAGAAAATTGAAAATGAATTGAACAATATTTCTCTTTCTTTCAGTTCCATGGAGAGTGGTTTGAAGCAGCTCGTAAAATCCAAAACAATACCAATAATGAATCGTGTAATGCATGGAATTTCGAAAACGATACAAATCCTGTGACATTCACTTCAACCTACAATACCAATCCTAATAAGCTTTGGGCAAACGAAAGTACAGCTGTTCAAATAAATGTTACTGATGGCATTTACAGTCTAAATAATACTGATGGTTTGTAAAAAACAAAAACAAATTCTTGGGTTTTTGAAAATTACATATATATTTTTATTTTCCTTTTACAAATATAGGAACGATCAATATTTACAAAATTCTCGAAACTGATTATGATACATTTGCATTCGTATGTAGCTATAAAAACAGTTCAACAAACGAAGAAGAAACATCAACAACCACAGCATCGTCAACTGAACAATCAACAACATCATCATCATCCTTATCATCATCAACTTCAGAATCTACAACGTCAAATCATTCTTCTACATCAACACCAATTCCTCAAACAACAACAACAACACCATCAACATTTACAAACACAGCCGCTAACGCTTATGTTTTGGTTCGACACAGATCTTCAAACACTACACAATTAGGAAATCTAACAGCCTTAGCCGAAAGTCAATATTCAGACTTTAAGAATCTAACCGCAGTTATTCAATCTGAAAAGTAAGAACACTGTTGGTATTAAAAAAGTTCAAAACTTATCCTTTTCTGATAAAATTTTAGGTGCACGAATGGTTCTTCAGCTCTGATGCCAATGGTTACAATGATATTGGCTGTTATTTTAGCGACATTCTATAAATCATAAGAAAATAATGTAAAATGTAGATAATACCGTAATGTATTTTTAATTTGATAATTTCGATGTACTGTACATAAATGATGCTTTAAAGTTAATATTTAAAAATAAAAGCAAAGAAAAAGTTGTAATATTTTAAAATATAATAATTTCCAATTTGTTGAAGTTATGAAATTTTGTATGTTATACTTTCAAGTTGAGAATAACACTTTGTTTTTATTTTATACTGAGGAAGTTTTTAATTTCATACAACTGACAAATATTTTTATATTTTTCATTTTATTTGAAACTTTTTGTATAAAACAGATCTAATTCTTTGAATAAATTGTGTGTATTGTTTATTTATAAAATAAAAGTCTTTTAATTAATACAATAGGTTATGGGATCAGCAGCTGGTTTATAAATAATAATACATAAATAAATTATTTAAAATAATTAGTGTTTTTGGTTTTTTGACCATAAGTAAAATATAAGAGGAAATATAATCAGAGATGGGTCTAGTAAAGCATGTTAAACTCTTAAGTAGTGAAGCAGATTGGTCAATATGGAAGAAAAAAAGCGATATCTTCTGGATTATCACGAGGGAGCTGTTGATGTCATCGATAGAAAATTCCAACTGCTAAAGAACCTGAGAAGGTGGAACACAAGGCAAAGAGCGATTTGTACAGAAAAGCGAATAGTTATTCGAAGTCAATGGTAACTAGTTCTGTAACAGATGCCATTTATCAAAAGATAATGGACAAGGAAACGGCATTTGATGCATTGAATGCATTGAAAAATCAGTTTGATGCAACATCAAAGGATCAGTAATTCAAAATATGCACTGATCTCTTTAGCTATACAACTCGAGGAAAGGCGAAGATGTTTCCATCCACATAGCTCAGTTGAGAAATGTATGGAATGAGCTTAACAACGGTCTTATCGCTAAAAAGCGCAGTGCGTTACCAGACTTTACGCTAGCGTGTTAAATCTTACACATTTTACCAAGCAATTTTGAGTCTTTCAAGTCAAGTTGGATGGTTTTGACAAAAGAAGAAGACAAGACATTTCAGATGAATCAACATCACAGCTATGCATGTTGAAAAGAAATTTTCAGAAATCTTCAGACAATGGCTCTCAAGAAGTGTTAATAGCAAGAATAAACAGTAAAAATCAAAGAAAAGTAAAGAAAAACTGGTCAAGAACTCAAGACTTTTGCAATTACTTTAAGAAGAAAGGACATTAGTTGCGGGATTACAGAAAATGGATATCTGATGGACGTCCAAATACATCTAGGCCAACAAATACCATCAACAACAATTTGATCGATGTTAATGCTTCATTAGTTTCTGTCTGCAATGAAGTTCTTACTTTTGAAGAAAATTCAAACGATTGGTGGATCGAGAAGGGGGCAACCAGACATGTGACGAATTCAGCGGATCATTTCTATGAATTTAAATAATTTGATATCCCATGTAGCATTCAAGCCGCTGGAAAAGAAACACTTCTTGCTGTTGGAAAGGGAAATATCCGGGTTAAATCCAGAATTAACAAGAGGGAAATAGAAGTCACACTAAGGGATGTTTGGTATGTACCTATCAAGGAATCTTCATTTTTAGCAGCACAGGAAAGAAATGAGAAGTGTTTTTAAGTCATCGACCACTAAATGCTGTCTTCAAGTAGATGGGAAAACTTTGTTGTGTGGCTATCGCAAGACGAACGGATCTTTATACAAAACAGATATAATAACTCTTGTCAGCAACAAAAGTTTTGGCGTAAACGTTGCAGTTGCAGAAAACGCAACGTTACAGATTTACCATAAGAGATGGGGACACCAAGACAAATGCCATATAAAAGAAATGCTAGAAAGAGAATTAAGTATAAAAGTAAAACTAGATAATAATATCGGTGAGCCATGTATTGATGGAAAGATGTATCGATTGCCATTTGGGACTCGAAGAAAAGCAACTCAATTAGGAGAGCTTATGTCAACTGATGTTTGTGGACCTTTTAGTGATTCTTTCAAGAAAAAGCGATATATTTAGTTGTGTTTAAAGATAGTTTCACAAAATTTCGCTATGGATTCGCAATTGAACACAAATAAGGACGCTCTGAAGGAGGTACTTTCACACGCAAAAGGATTGGGTCACACAATAAAAGAACTATTAAGTGATAATGGTGGTGAGTTCGACAATGCTGAAATCAAGAAGATGCTTCGAGACAATGGAATCGTGCAAGGGCTAACAGCACCACATACACCTCAAAAAAGTGGCGGGAGTGAACGAGAGAACCGGACTATCAAAGCGATGTCAAGAACCTTCAAATATACAAACTCAGAAATCAAAATTCAAGAAGCTATCTGGGCAGAGCTTGTAAATATTGCTCTATATGTAAGTTTTAAAAATATATTAATATCAATAAATGGAAAAAGTCCATACGAACTCTGGATGGGTAAGAAACCAAGGACACGACATCCCGAATAATAGGATCTACTTGCTATACTCATGTACCTGTACAAAATAGAAAGAAAATGGCTACAAAAGTTTTGAAGGGGTATCTGGTTGGGTATGATGGTGATGAACGATACGAGTCTTCAACAAAGAAGATAAAATAGTCATATTATTTAGAGATGCCCAATTTAAAGAAAAGCCAAGAATTTGCGCAAATACAGTAAAGTTACCTATGAAAGATAAAAAAGAAGAAACACATAGTCATCAACCTGAAAATTTACTTCAAGAATAAACAACTGAAATAAGTTCTGGGATAACAATGAAGAATACGATACCGGCAATGACACTGATTTTGACAACAGCGAAGAAGATTTTTCACAGCCATCAACAAGCCCCAGAACACGTTTAGAATTGACAAAACGAAAAAAGTATGACGATCTTGTTATGGCAGTAGAAGAATTCGTGAGTGCTTTAGAAAACCTTGAAAACAACCAAGAAGCAACGAGCAAAAAACACAAACAAGAATGGAAGGACGCAATGGAGAGAGAAATTGCATCACTCAAGGAAAACCAGACATGGAAACTAACACTCATAAAGGAGCGAAAGCTATGCCGTGCAAGTGGGTTTACAACTTAAAAAAGAATCCTGACGGTAGTATTGACAAATACAAAGCTAGGTTAGTTGCAAAAGGCTTTAGTCAACGTTATGGTATTGACTTCTATCAAACGTTCAGTCCAGTTGCAAAGTTGGGGACGATACGGTCAATTTTAAGCATTGCAGCAAATGAACAAGTAGTACCCGTGGCATGATGGTTAGTGCGTTGGACTGTATTGCCAGAGGTCTTGGGTTCGATCCCTGCCTATGCCATCTAAAGTTTTTTTCTTTCTAAAGGGTATTGCCTCTTGCGAGGAATCGACAAATTCTCCTAGAGTAATTCTTGTCATGAAAAGTGCTTTCTCAAATTAGCCGTTCGGATTCGGCTTGAAAAAAAAACTGTAGGTCCCCTCCATCCCTGACAACAGTACTCGCACATAGGAATAGTCGAGAGTTGTAAATCACTAGGCCCTAGTTCTCAACGGACTGTTGCGCCACCCAATTTATTTATTTAGCAAATGAACAACTGCATGGAGAACTTGAGGAAGCCATATACATGAAACAACCAGAGGGCTACAGCGATGGAACAAATAAAGTATGCAAGCTTAAAAGGAGTCTATATGGTCCTAAGCAATCGTCAAAGTGCTGGAATAAACGTTTTGCAAGCTTTATTTTGAAATTGGGATTTGAAACAAGTGAAGCTGATCCATATTTGTTTATTCAAGAGCGCAACGGGAAAAAGCTCTCATGATTGTTTTGTACAGACAAAAAAGACTTAGATGTTTTTATTAATAAGCTAAAACAAGAATTCAAAATCATCTCAAAGGAGGCCGGCCGTATATTTTCTAGGACTAGAAATTGAGGTCAAGGACAAGAACATACAAATTAAACAGACAGCACATGCAATAAAGATTTTGGTAAGATTTAAATTTTTTGAGTGCGAGTCAATTTCAACACCTATGATTAAGACTACAGAAACTTCTACAACAGGGAAAGAACAAATAGAAAAGCAGAAATTGCCGTACAGACAAGCCTTGGTGCATTGATGTGCTTAATGCTTGGTACAAGGCCACATCTTGCCTATAGTGTGGAATTTCTTTCATTCGAGAATCCATCCACTGAAGGCATAGCAGGAACTTTGGAATATGCAATAACTTATCGTCACGATGCAGAAAAAGCAGTTCTTGAATGTTATAGCGATACAGATTTTGGGGGATGCATGAAAACAGGACGTTCAACTTCAGGAGTAGTCATTAAATTCGCTGGCGGTGCTATTGCGTAGCTCATTCAAAGACAAGCGATAGTGGCTACATCGACAACAGAAGCAGGAATAGTAGCAGCAAATGAAGCAGCGAAGGAAGCCATTTGGCTGAAAAGATTATTCAGTGGCATTTATCAACTCAAGGCCATTCCTCTAATACAAGTTGATAATTCTGCAGCAGTTAGACTTTCGCAGAATCCAGGATTTCACCGAAGAATCAAACATATCGCCTTCAAGCATTTCTTCATTAGAGAGAAAGTTATTGAAGGGCAGATTATGGTTCAACAAATTTCAACCGCAGATCAACTGGCAGATGTTATAACACAGCCATTACCAAGTAAACGTCTTAAGATAATATGTAAGCAAATAGGACTTGATATTTAAACTAAATATTTTTTTATATTTTCATTCTATTTGAAACTTTTGTATAAAACAGAATTTATTATTTTAATAAATTGTGGGTATTGTTTATTACAACGCATTTAATACTAGAAACACTATTCATACAAAGTATACACGAGCAATGGATAAGAAATAAGTGCAAAATTATTTGGCAAGTTGGAAGAAAACTCAAGTCAAGTAATTTTAATATCTAAGGGGCCATTATATTATTCTGATCGGTCGCTTCAAGACCTCAAAACATCCCATAAAATCTCCAGACCTCCTTTTAATCTTTAAAACCTCCTTTGAAACTTCAAGACCTCCCTTGAAACTTCAACACATCCCCTAAAATGTTCAGACATCCCTTGATTTTTCCAGACCTCAACTGAAATCTCCAGGTATCCCCTAAAATCTCCAGACCTCCCTTGAATCTTCAACCGCTTTTCTCTGCGAACTATTCTCATTTCACATCCGAAAGTTATAATTTTCAAGAGTTTTTATTAGTAGGTAGGTACTACTAAAATAATTTTTTTTTTAAATTGTTCTTACCGTTTAATAAAATTAAATTGTCTATTATGTTGAAACTACGGATAATATCCCATCAAACTTTTGTGGTTAACCTCTTGGCATAAAATCGCTCTTCACTATTTAAAGATGAGTAGGTTATTAAAATTCTGCTCATAGATACAAATGAAGGTTTATATTCACCTATAAAAGTCCTTAAATATGACACAAAACGTGCACCTATTTAAAACTTTTTCAAGTGTTTTACCAACACCCACAATCAAAATCTAAAGATTTATGGAAAAACGACACGACGCACGACGATAAAGATGATGATGGCAAAGAAGGGTAAATAAACGCCTAGTAGTTCTTGTGAAGAGTTGACATCTACGACAGTGATTAAGATGAGACACGCGTATAATATTTTTCGTACGTAAAGGTATAAAAGGATCCTCTCGCGACCATATACATGTAGATAGTTATAAGAATCCTTCTGATTCATAAGAAGCACCATCTTCAATTTAGTCCTTCTCAAATAATCGTCCCTATATACACACATTGTATGTATGAAAGAATCTTATCAAAATGTCAAACACATTCCACCAAGTGGGAGCATATTCTGACAGACTAGTAAATGTAAACAAATTGAAGAGGATATAAGATTCCATCGTACTTCTCAATACCACACCACGCCACGACCATCACGACCACTCTTTATATTGCACTATAACAATTCCCTCTGCCATGTGCCATCCCAAAAGCCTTGACATTCATTCAGGGACTTCTGATGGTTAAGAATTATTATTATTCGTCTTGAAATATACAAAAAAAACTTTAGAGGGAATGATTGTAGGTATCTTCATTTTAAATGGATAGAGACTTTCGGACAAACTTGTGACGTGTCCCTAATGGATGTGTGATTAATGCCATTGTCGCACTTTGTGTTTACACAAAAATAAAACATGTGATCTAAGAAGTTTATATAATACAAAATTGTTGAATGATGAAGGTTGATGGTTGGAGTTGAGGATTCTTTAGAGAATTATGTTTTTGAAAGGATTTTATTGTTGGTGAATTCCATTAGGATGAAGACTTCGAGAGAAATTCGTTTTAGAATGTCAAATATTAGATTGACGAAGGTAATTATTCGTAAAGAAAGTTTGGAACTATACATTTTTATATAATTTAAATGTTTTAGAGATATAAAAAATTAGTAGTTTTTTACTTGAATAATTTTTGGTAAATATTGAACATTTGTTTTTAAATGCTCATGAACAACACTCAAGGTCCGTCGTCGAAATTCGGTGTCCTTAGTCGAGAATGTGGCTGAGAAGAGTGTGAGATTCCTCTATTAAATAGCACTGCCATCAATCTCAATAGCTCAACATTTCACGCACAAACTTGAGGAGAATTCTACAAAAAGGGTTTCGTTAAGACCAACTTTAAAATTTTGTTTTCACTTTACAAAAGTAAAATAAGGCTAATTTTTAGCAGTTGGTCATATTTCACTTTGAAATATTAAATTAGGTGGCGCAACAGTCCTTGAAGAACCAGGGCCTAGTGACTTACAACTCTCAACCATCCCTGTGTGCGAGTAATGTTGTCAGAGATGGAAGGGACCTACAGTTTATATGCCGAATCCGAACGGCTAATTTGAGAAAGCACTTTTCATGACAAGAATTACTCTTGAAGGATTTGTCAATTCCTCGCAAGAGGCAGTACCCGTGAAAAAAGTTAGGTGGCACAGGCAGGGATTGAACCCAAAGCCACTTGCATGACAGTCCAATGCACTAACCATCACGCTACAGGTACTACATTTCACTTTGAAAAATAATCTTAAATTTTATCTCGACGGCGATATTAACAAACAAAATTGCCACATCATAGGGATAGGGAAAAATGTGCATGTAATCGGGAAGAAAATGTAATAGTAATACCCCTGCCTCTAGGAACCACCTAAAGTTTTTTTTACGGGTTCTGTCGCTTGCAAGGAATTGACAACTTCTTGTCATGAACAGTACTTTATCAAATTAGCCGTTCGAATTCGGCACACAAACTGTAAGTCCGCTCTGTCCCTGAAATGACTCGTACACAGGAATAGTTGAGAGTTGTAAGTCACTAGGCCCTATTTCTTACATACCACACAGGCAATTCCAGAATTAATCTTTTGGGCACCGAATCTCAAATCATGTCCTCAGCATCAGCCGTCTTGGAAATTTCAATTGGCTGACAATTGAAGAAGTTTGTGCGGAACCGATATAACGCCAACGAAAATGATTCATGCAATTATAGCCAAAATCGTCAAAACCATCCTCGAGCTTCATCTCGAAACCATCAATATAAGATCTTAGAAAAACGTGCAAAAAAATTATATACTGAAAAGTGTGGCCTTGTTCTTATATCAAATAGTATTGTGGCCAGGCATAGGGCTCCTTCCGAAAAGTACTTGCAGCAAATTCGTGGCTGGATAACTACTTCAAAACTTTTCTTCGAGCTCATTCACACCCAACCAACATGTAATTATATTATTTTTCTTTCATTATCTTCAACTTTCCATAATCTAATCATCATCTGTTATAGTTAATTGATAAAATAATTTGTATTTGTATCAACACTCTTCCAATCACTCAAACCAGCAGCAGCAAACTGTTAATTGTCACATTAACACTAGGCACCTACTTCCCTTTCTCCCATATTCTCTACCTTTATTGATCCATTCATGCATTTAATTGTAAGCAGGTGTTGAGTTTTTTATTCGATAAATCCAATATACGCCTCAACGAATATCCTTCCATCACACACATGCACAGGTATTGGCATCCTGTTATCAACATTTTCCCGTTAATTACATCCCATCAAGGAGTAATTGCGCCATCATATAGCACTGACATTTGTCCCTGTCACCTGTGGCAAAAAATTCGATAGACAGGAATTCCATACTTTCATACCTAAAAAATTATACATATATCCGGCACTGGTCAGTCAGCCAGTCAGTCGGAGTCATCAAGGATATCGGCAAAATTTACAAAGAGAAATCCTGTCATATCATTTTCAGTATGAAAACAAAAAACTGAAATTAACACATATTAACGTTGGTGTTGACCCCATCGCCCCGCGCCGCCGGTCGCGATAAAAATTGAAAATCAAACAAAAAAAATTATTATTGATATCGCAGGATGGTCTTCACACATAAACACACACATCGCACATGTACAGAAATCCTTTTAGAAGGACACAAGCAAAAAAAGTGCTGAAGTTTCAAATTGATTGATCGATTTATGTGTGAAACGATTTTTTCTGTTATGTTCATCTCGGAAAAAATAACCAATACAACACTACTTGACAGGAGAAATCTCCTCCTGACACCATGGCTAACACATCCTCTTAGATTCCGCATCGGGCATCAGCCCGAAAAAAGGAACAAAAAAAAAGAACTTGAGAAACTGAAGTTCTGGAAAATTGTTTAATGGCTCTGATCTGATGGGTTAATGGATAACTTGTGTAATCTGTGATTATTTGTGAAATAACTTTCAACCATCGCCATCGCTATCGCCATCACCCTAACGCTCACCAACCGTATCCATTTCTTTATACCAGAAAAATCCTTGCTTTTTACTTTTTGTCAATCGAAATCGATGTAGGGCAGCCAAAATATATCCTCGATGTTCTAGAAAATAAAATTATCAAAAAATCAAAAGAAAAAATATACAAGCATACCAGTATATGTACCTTGTGAGGAAATCTGTGTTATGCCAGGACATTGATAAAGGACTTGGAGCCAATGAATCACTTCCGAGGGAGCACACACTCGCTTTATCCATACACAAACAAAAAATATACAATCTTACTCTCTTTCTCCCTTTTATCCTTCAAAGTTTGTGATTTGTGCGAAAGATTTTCGGATCTCTGTTGAGGTAATTGAAATTTATCTTAATCGACGACGAAGACGACATCGCAGACGACGAATAAGACGACGACGACTATGATGATGATGATGATGATGATGATGCTAGCTACTGATGATGACGATGAAGAAAGGACGAAGATAAATGTGGGAGTTTTTGGGTGTAAGCTTCATATATGTATGTATGTACGAGTATGTATGTGTAATAAACACTCTCTGCAAATGAATCCTCATCTAGCTTAGCATTGAATGCGGATTTGAAAGGATAATATACATTCTAAACCACAGAGTTTGAGCTGATAACTGATCCTGAATTGCTGGTGAATCCTTGGGATTTTATTTCATTGAGAGAGTTGTTTCACAGAGAGAGATATAGTTGATTCGAAGCAAAGGAAAGAAGAAGATTGATGAGATTTTAATTATTTGATTCGATTGAGCCTTCGTTATATAAATAAACGATTGGGATGACTCTACTTTACCTTGTACGACGATGATGGTGTTAAGAAGTCGCTTAAGAATATGTAGTGGTTTACTAGAAATCTTTTGTTTTTTTTAAAATTACTTTTTGATTTAGAAATGAATAATTCTTAAAATGCACTTAAATAAATATAAATCAATTAAAAATTGTTTGAAACTTATTTTAAAATCGTGTAGAGATGCGTACAAACTTTTTTTTTCACTGTGGAAAATTCGAAACAAAGTTTTTCGCAATATGAATTACCCGTTTGACGAAATTTTACAAGATGTGAGAACTTCTTCTCAACGACACCAGCGCTGAAATCAAACGAAGAATAACTCTTGCAAACCGCTGCTTCTTTGGACTTAGAAGGCAATTGAGAAGTAAAGTCCTCTCTCGAGCATCTAAAATCACCATCTATAAGACACTCATCATCCCGGTTCTCATTTATGGCGCTGAGGCCTGGACCCTGTCAAAGAAAGATGAGAACGTCTTAGGATGCTTCGAGAGAAAAATTCTTCGGGTGATTTTTGGTCCCGTACGTATAGATGGAGAATGGAGGAGAAGATATAACGACGAACTGTACGGGCTGTACAGCGACACTGACCTATAGTTAGCAGAATAAAAGTCCAACGGCTTAGATGGCTGGGTCATGTAGAGCGAATGGACATCAGCGCTCCAGCCCGGAAGGTCTTCGAATCCAATGCCGAGGGACGCCGCAGTAGAGGAAGACCGCGACTCAGGTGGCGCACTCAGGTGGGTGAGGACCTCAACCAACTTGGCGTGCGAAACTGGAGACAGCTAGCTAGGGACCGAGCTGGCTGGAGACGCATGTTGGTTGAGGCCCAGGTCCGCCCCGGACTGTAGCGCCACCTTAAGTAAGTAAGTAAGTAAGTAAGTAAGTAAGTGAGAACTTTAGTCTAGAACTTTAGCTCAGAGTGTACCTATGGGCAACGGATTCCAAAGTAAAAGACTAACCGAAAAACAAAAATTATATTTTATTTTGTGTCGAAAAGAAAACAGTAAATGGAGATTAACAACGTCAGGAGATCGAACAGTTTGGCGATCGAAATTACTGCCAGAGGTTTCACAAGAACTAATAAATTGTCAACTGGTTTTCTTCGAAACAGTGACGGACCACACAGCCAACGTCCTAAAGTGGAAATTGCTTTGAAATTATTTGAGCAGCATTTTCAACTTCTTTAAATCATCAATCAAATATAAGTGGAATTGCGGTTTAGGGGTTAACCCGCAAAAAAACAAGATAGTCCTTTTTACGAATAAAAGAAAAAATTGCCTCTTTTGTTGGGACCCAACTCAAACTCTCCGACCACGTGAAGTATCTTGGAGTGATCTTCGATACAAAATTGAACCTAAGAACCATAACCAAGTGCCATGAAGACCACACACACTGCGTGTTTGGAAGCATTGCTCAATTTAAGACCCTTGAATCTATTTGTACAAGAATCAGCAGCCAATTGCACACTTCGGCTAAGCAAAACTGACTACTGGAAATGTAGGAGTGCATTGGTCATACATTGATTATACAGAAATAAAAAACAAACAGAGTATGCATTGAGTGCTTAACTCCTAGTTTAGACAACCACCTAGTAGAAAATATTGGCTTAATAACAAGCCTTTAATCTTTGAACCGAGGGCAGCCGTACATACAGGACATTAGAAGCCCATTCAGACTTCCAAGCTGAGGCCTTTTGACATGCTGTCACGAAGAACAAAAGTTCTTGGTACACAGCACAACTTAAGGCTCTATTGGGTTTCTGCTCGTAATGGTATTTCAGGGAATGAAATTGCTGATGAACTAACAAAAATAGGATCAACTTTTAAACTAAATCAGGCAGATCTAACCGTTCAGATTCAACCCTGGAATCTAAAACAAGTTATCGAGAGAAAAACTGTCAATCTAGCACACAAGAGATGGAATTGGATTGATAACTGTGTGTTACAAGCTGAACACTATGGTCATTCCCAAAATAAACATAAGACTGTAAACATTATCCAACTGAGCAAACAATATCTCCCTTCTTGTGAGCCTTACCAATTAGGTTACCGCAAGAAGAAGTTGATGTGGCCTATGCAGATACTAAGAGCTTTTGGTTAAAATATGAATGCCTGCTTTTTACAGCGAAACATAGAACTATGCAGTAGTTGGATTAAGGTCTTTCTTAGTTCGTAAGCTTTCAATTCTTAATATAAATAAACTGTCTATTGAATAGAACCAACTTATTTTCACTGAAAATAAACAACAATTACAATAACTACACTGATTGATCATGACGATATGAGAATGCGATTTTCTCTTTACAAATTCGATGGCTACCGTGATGATAAACGTAAATCTTATAAAACCGAAATTCTATTCTCAAACGCAGAGATGTCATCACATTAGCTTTAGGGTTTCATAAGAGATGCCTTAAGTAAGGTATACATTATACAATCACATGAAATATCTTTGGTACTTAAGTTTGCCTTCGAACCACAGCATTCTCATATCAGTTTGCTAACAACAACTCGTTATCCGCTCTTCAATTCAACTTAAACAAGCTTCATCGTTGCATTGCATCACCAACCAAATCCAACCCGACAACTATGCATTTATACACCCAAAAATACTCCAGTCCCATTCTATATACATATAAAATCTTATATGCTCACACTTAACTTCATAAGGATCGTGAATCCTGATGGATGTACTCTCTACTACTTGTACTATTAGGTATATACCCCCGAAAATCCTTATGTGCATATGCGTTAATTCAATTAAAATCAATTTCCACCACTCGTGTACTAATGGAAAGTTATATAGGATTCTTGATGATGAGCTTCAAGGAGAATATGCTGCGCCCAGCAGATGATATATAAATTACCACTTCAACTTTGAGTAAGGACCTCAAGACTTTATAGAAGAGTGGAAGCAAAGGGAAAGGGGTAGAGAGAAGATGAAGGAGAGGGAAAGAGATATCACTTAAACGTTGATGTTTCTGATGCGTCCTTTTCTTAGGGCTCCTGGTTGACGATGAAGATGATGATGATGATAGGTTTGGTTGTTCCTTGTTTCATTGAATAGCGAGGCTAACAACGAGAGAGAGTGCACTTCATTTTCTCACAAGGATATCCAATAACAATGAACGACATCATAAGTCAAACACATGGGGCGATGATAGCATCTACCAGCAAAAGCAGAAGCATTATAATAGCGAAGACACTGGGGGTGCCTGTGGTGTCTCATATACTATAAGATGGCAGTCGAGAAGGCACCACCAAGACAATGTCTTGATTACACAGAAAACCCACATGTTCCTCTTCCTCATATATGTAGGTACCTACGTCTTACTCCTACACTTTTAATTCTATACCATGTTAAGAGACGAGAAGATTGTTAGTATAGTTCTTGATGAATATGAACGAACTTATGTGTATTGTAGGTACCTACTATTATATCTATCTATAAGTTGTAGGTGCGGAGATTGAAATGAACTTAATGAACCTGATGTGTATATGCAGATGCAGATGCAGCAATCTCTTCTTCACTTCAAGCATGGAGCACGATGATGGGAGCAAGGATATACATATGTAACTACCTATAAGTTGAATTCCATTTAAAGGGCTTACATATAAGACACAATGATGTTGATTAAAAGTTCCTTCTAGAGAAAGATAAAATCGTATAGTCATATACCTACTACAGAAAAGCAGTTTCAAAATTACTTAATTGCTAGTGCCTGGCCTTGTTATATTATCAAAATCATTTTACTTTTTGTTCGTTCAATAAAAGCACTCAACTCCTTTTCAATTTGGGCAATTAAAAAATTATTATTAAAAAATACTACTAACCTAGTTAACATTACTTAACATACAAAAAGCATTACATGCCACGAGGTGCTTTTGGGCTTCAATTTTATTAACAAATAATCAATTGCTACATCCTACCACTGTATTCAATTTCGTACCACCAGGCGATTAAGATTGCTTTCAAGGTCATTGCTCGATCATAGAAAAGGTCTGCCTAGTGCCTTAAACTCTATGAAGACCCAATATTCGTAACCGTTTTATTAATTTGTGGCTTCAAAATGAGTTCTATTTGCGGAAGCCTTTAATTATTAATATTTTAACTCTCCGTAATTAGGAAGACAGCTAGTATTCTTCTTACTAAGGGTACATGCTCCTAAGCCATACATCACCACAACACTTCTTGACAGACAAACTTAAAGGTTTGACAAAATTAACTTTACAAATCATTATATAACTTCTTCGCTAAATATAAGTTCGGAATACTTTTTTTCGGCGGCCATATGTATCGCAGGAACTATGTAGTAGAGATGTCGACTTCAGATAAATTTTGTTTTACAGATTATAACATCAAAAGATGCAGGAAAAACTTCCATAAGAATTCAAAGCGTATATTTTTGGAGAGTAATTTCAGAAAGAAATGAAAATTAGCTCGATCCAAAATGTGCATGACCAAAAATGTTGTCGTCATATATTTAACACATTGTGACGTCATATAGGTATGAATTAAAAAAAATATAACTAACTAGAAAAAAATGTTCAGCATTTGTCACACGTCCCTTCTTTACAAGGTCATGGAAACGCTGATTAATTATCAGCTATAAATATATATATAAAATAAATATCTATGGGAGATCGAAAGCTTCTTTATCAAATCTTTACAGCGTTTTGAAAAAAGTAAGATTATTGCATTTGATATTTCAAAAGCATTTTTTGTTTCTCTTTGTATACTGTTATTTTAACGATTTATGCTCTAAAGAAATAGCCAGCTGCATTCCTCCCAATTTTAGTAGCATTTCTTAAAAGTTTGTATTTCTTCAGGGTGGGCCGTAAATAAGTGCACTTAAAAAAAATTATATTAATACAACTGTAGCGCTTTTAAATGAAATATTTATTTTAAATTATACAAAACGAAATGAATTTTTATTTTTTAAAAATTAAATCATCCAAATATTGTCCATTTCGCCTACAGCACTCTTCCAATCTGACTCTGAGATTTTGGAACACTTTTGTCAAAAGTTGCGGAGTGATCAAGCGGATTTCTTCTTCAATGTTCGCTTTTAATTCAGCCGTCGTTGAAGGATTATTAGAGTACACCTTACTCTTGAGGTAGCCCCATAAAAAGAAATCCGGTGGCGTTAAGTCAGGGCTCCTGGGTGGCCAAGCAATATCACCCCTCCTCGATATCAACCTTCGAGGAAACATTTCTCTAACGACCTCCGGAGAGTCGTTACTTGTATGGCAGGTAGCGCCATCTTGCTGGAACCAGGTGTGAATAGTGTAACCACTCGATTCTTGCAGTTTTGGAGCTAAAAAATCTCTAAGCATCGAAACATAACGCTCTGAATTAACAGTAACATTACGCCCGTATCGATCTTCATAAAAATACGGCCCCACTTGGCTATTCCGGCCCAAACGGTCACTTTCGGAGAGTGTAACGGTCGTCCATGTTTTAAGCGTGGATTTTCTGTTCCCCAGTATCGACAATTTTGTCGATTAACAAATCCGTTGACATGAAAATGAGCTTCGTCTGAGAAGATAATGTTATTGAAGTGAGGGAATCTCCGTAACATTTCTGTTGCGAAATTGAACCGTGAAACAAAATCGGATTCTTTCAAATCTTGGACAATCTGAATTTTGTAAGGGTATAACTTCAAATCATCCCGTAAAATGCGACGTAAAGTCGTTCTGGGTACTCCCAGGGCCGCAGCGCGTTTCCGTGTAGAGCTTCTTGGATCCTCGCGCACAGAAGCTTGTACGCGTTCAATTGTTTCTGCAGTCCGCCTGGAACGTGGGCGTCCTGTAGGTCGAAGTTTTTGCGTTGATCCCGTTGCCTCGAATGTTACGATCCATTTTTTGATTACATTCGTACTTGGACACTCGGTGATGTTGCGTAATCCAAACTTTACCCGAAAAAGCCGACGAACAGTCACGTATGAGCGATTGTTTTCATAAAAGGCGCGAACGCAGAAATCGCGCTGCTCCATCGTGAACGGACTCATTGCGACTAAAAATTTAGATCTCGAGCTGCAAGGAGATACCATCCCCGCGCGTCTCGGTTATTTCGTTCGGGAGTTAGAGCGAGACAAAAAGTGCACTTATTAACGGCCCACCCTGTATAAAGAGATACGAATTGGATGAATGAAATTAATTTGAAGTCATAATATCTTATCTTCTATTGTTCACGAGAAATCGAGAACCGAACATAAATGTTTACCAAAAAAAAAAAACTGACAGTTGGATTTTTATAAAAAAATTTACTGAATGTAGAGAACAATATTTTCTGTGAGATAAAATAAAAAAGCCAATATTTTTATTTTTGAAAAGAAATTTGTCTCGAAAGTAAATTTTTACCAAGTTTCAGTATTGTTTTTTTTTCTGGTTTTTATTTTTTGTAAGAAAACTGTCAATTCGATTTTTATCAAAATTTTACCGAATGTTGAAAACAATATTTCTTATAAGATAAAATTAGTTTAAGGCCATAATCTCAAATTTTTAAAAAGATACTTGAGTGGAAAATCAATTTTTACCAAATTTTTACAGCTTTTTTTTCTAAAAAAAACTGTTCATTAGAATTTTCGGGGAGAGTACGATAACTTTGGCGCCGAGATATAATAACGGTTTTTGGTAGAGGGGCTTAATACAAGCATTTTTTACTATAGGAGGGGGGGGTCTATCTCCCCCCGTTTAGGCGGTAGGGGCAATTTAAAAAAACATGTACTTTAAATGGAAACAAAATAATTAAAAAATAACGGTAATACTTACAATTAAGTATTATACCTTTTTTTAAAGCCAACACTTGTGTCTAGTAGCTTGTTTTTAAATCAAGTCAAAACTATGCATAGTTTTCGAAAAAAACTGTTTTAAACTTAAAATTTGGTCAAAAAAAAAAGTTAAAAATATGGTTTAGAGTGTAATATTTCAAAACTTTTAGATTATCTACAATTTTTTTTTTTTAGAATACATTGCTCTTATTTATTTTTGATCGAAAACTGAAAACTAGATGACTTTATGTCTTCTAGTTCTTGAGAAAATTGAAAGTTACCAAAAAAAATATTTTAATTAAATTACTTTTTCCTTGCTAACGTAGTCTTATTTTGATAGTAATAATCGAATATGGATTAAGATACACCTAGGGTAAATTAATTTTTCTTAAATCCAGCTTATTTAAACGCAAAAGAAACTTTGCATGCACCCCATCTTGCACCCACCGCACCTTGCACCCTCCCCACCTTGCACACACACACCAACTTGCACCCACCCCAAATCCTATAGTGTGCCCAAGCAGGGGGGTTGCAGGGGGGCAGCATGCCCCCCCTTACAGATCCCACTGTTGCACACACCCAAACTCGCGCACACCTTACTGTTGCATACACCCAAACACGCATTACGCATACGCAAATACCATTATTACTATCAAAATAAGACCACTCAAGCAAAAAAAAAAAGAATTAAATTAAAATAGTAGTTGTGGTTATTTTCAATTTTCTCAAAAACTAAAAGACATAAAATCATCTAGTTTTCAGTTTTTGATCAAAAACAAATAAGAGCAATGAATGCTGAAATAAAACAATGGTAGATAATCTTAAAGTATTGAAAAAGTTACACTTTAAACCTTTTTTTAACTTTTTTTACTCAAATTTTGAGTTTAAAATTAAATTTTTATTTTCAATTTTCTCAAAAACTAAAAGACATAAAATCATCTAGTTTTCAGTTTTTGATCAAAAACAAATAAGAGCAATAAATTCTGAAATAAAAACAATGGTAGATAATCTTGAAGTATTGAAAAAGTTACACTTTAAACCTTTTTTTAACTTTTTTTACTCAAATTTTGAGTTTAAAATTAAATTCTTATTTTCAATTTTCTCAAAAACTAAAAGACATAAAATCATCTAGTTTTCAGTTTTTGATCAAAAACAAATAAAAGCAATAAGTTCTGAAATAAAAACAATGGTAGATAATCTTGAAGTATTGAAAAAGTTACACTTTAAACCTTTTTTTAACTTTTTTTACTCAAATTTTGAGTTTAAAATTAAATTTTTATTTTCAATTTTCTCAAAAACTAAAAGACATAAAATCATCTAGTTTTCAGTTTTTGATCAAAAACAAATAAGAGCAATAAGTTCTGAAATAAAAACAATGGTAGATAATCTTGAAGTATTGAAAAAGTTACACTTTAAACCTTTTTTTAACTTTTTTTACTCAAATTTTGAGTTTAAAATTAAATTTTTCAAAAACTACGCATAGTTTTGACTTGACTTAAAAACTGCCTAATAGAACAGAGTGTTGGCTTTAAAAAAATGTATACAACTTAATTGTAAGTATCACCGTTATTTTTTAATTATTTTTTTCCATTTTAAATAATGACTTTTTTAAATTGCCCCTCCTGTCTAAACGGGGGGAGATAGACCCCCCCTCCCATAGTAAAAAATGCTTGTATTAAGACCCTCTACCAAAAACCGTTATTATATCTCGGCGCCAAAGTTATCGTACTCGTGCCGAATTTTCTCAAAATTTTACCGAATTTTTAAATCAGTATTTCTGACAAGATAAAATTAGTTTGAACCCATAATCTGAAATTTTTAAAACGATATTTGGGTCGAAAATCAATTTGTACCTACCAACTTTTAGTACCTAATGTTTTTTTTTGGGTTTTTATTGTTTGTACCAACTGTCTGTTCAATTTTTCTCAAAATGTTGCCGAATGTTGAAAACTATATTACAATATAAATAGTAATAATAATAAATTTCAAATTCTTAAAAAGATATCTGAGTCGAAAATCAATTTTTACCAACTTTGAGTAATATTCTTTTTAGGTTTTTATTTTTTATACAAAAAAAGAACTTTCAATTCGATTTTTCTCAAAATTTTACCAGATGTTATTAGAGGTGACAAATATTTTTTGTTTCAGTTTTTTTGATTTATAAAAAAACCATTAATTGGATTTAAAAAAAAAATATACTAGTTTATAATTTAAAATTTAATTCAAGTCTCTAGCGTAATTGGTTCGTGAGATATTTTAGGTTAACCAAAATGTTCACCTTTTTTTAAATTGCTATGGTAAAAAAAACACCCACTCAATTTTTTTGAGAGTCCTTTCTGCATCTACTTACTTACTTAAGGTGGCGCTACAGTCCTGTGTGAACTAGGGCCTCACCCAACAAACTTCTCCATCTAGCTCGGTCCCTAGCTAGATGTCCCAGTTTCGCGCTCCGAGTTGGATGAGGTCACCTTCCACTTGTGCGCGCCACCTGATTCGCGGTCTTCTTCTATTGCGCTGTCCTGTGGGTGTGGATTCGAAGACTTTCCGGGCCGGAGCATTGGTTTCCATGCACTCTACGTGACCCAGCCATCTTAGTCGTTGGACTTTAACCCTTCTGGCTAAGTCTACGTCGCTGTACAATCCGTGCAGCTCATCGTTCCATCTTTTCCTCCACTCGCCTTCTATGCATGAGGGACCGTAGATCGCAGGAAAAACTTTTCTGTCGAAACGACCCATCTCATCTTTTTTCATAGTCCATGCTTCTGCACCGTATGGCAGGACGGGGATGATGAGGGTCTTATATAGCGACACTTTGGTCTCTCGAGAGAGGACTTTACTATTCAATTGCTTTCTTAGCCCAAAGAAACAGCGGTTACCAAGAGTTATTCTTCGTTTGATCCAAGCGCTTGTGTTGTTTTCTGCGTTAATAGCGGAGCCTAGGTAGACGAAGTCCTTGACTACCTCAAAGTTACGTCTGTCGATGGTGACGTTTTGACCGAGACGTCGGTGTTGTAGGTCCTTTCTTGACGACAGCATGTACTTTGTTTTGCCCTCATTAACCGTTAAACCCATTTTTGCCGCCTCCGCCTCAATACTCACAAAAGCCCCATTGACATCACGCTGAGTTCTTCCGAATATGTCAATGTCATCAGTATATGCTAGTAATTGGAAAGACTTTTGAAAGATAGTGCCTTTAGTGTTGACGTGTGAGCTCTGCACTATTCTTTTAGAAACGATGTTAAAAAAATCGCATGACAGCGCATCACCTTCTAACTTAATATGGGAAGTTTCTAAATTCAGAATAATTTTTTACTGAGCAGAATTATGTTTTCGATATTTGGGAAATTTTTTAGAAAAATTAAAAAAAAAATCAATTAAATGTTTGGTAAAAAAACTGATTTTTATACAATTTTATACAAAAAAAATAAATGTTAATAATTTTCGAAATTTTTATAAATCCAATCAAGTTTCTTTATAAAAATATAAAGACCTACAAAAATTGATTTTCGGCTTAAATGTCTTCAGAACAATGACTTCAAATGTACATACATATGTCATCTTATACAAAATATTGTGTTTAACAATTGGTAAAATTTCTTAAGAAATCCAGTTGATATTTTTTTTGAGTACATTGATGTCTTACTAAGAGTTTGGCTTGCAAAAATATTATTACAAATGTTTAAAGGCATCAATGGGAGGTTATCAGACGAACGTCTATTAGCCAGAAGTCCAAAATTAAGACTCCAGACTTCTTTAAACAGACTTCTTTAAACTGATTTTATATTTCATGATGTGAAAACCAAGTTCAGAACCCTTTCATTCTTAAATCCAAATTTTCATAACAAAATTCTGTTTAAATGATTTGATAAATTCAATGACTTCTTTAATACTAAGAGGAGGATTTTTAGGTATATCTTTATTTATACTAAAAGAAAAGAAAATCAAAATAAAAGAAAAATACGAAGTCAATTTTGTTGTTGCTGTAAGAACTCAATTTTCCTCAACCATAACAAAACTGACGTCGAAATTAAACGCTCCCTTATACAATATATGTAGGTATCTACATACATATGTATTCATACCATGCCTACACGATTTTCCATTATAATACCATTCATGGAGACATTAAAATTCCTCAATTTTACTACAAGAATGTCAAGCTATTAATTTTCCTCTCTAACGTATCTAACCTTCCAGCCACCACTACCGCCGACCGACGAACGCCACCGCTGCCGCGCTGCATAAGTACATATTTATATACCCATGTTATTTATAAAAATAAATAAATAAATAAATTTATTGCTCTTATTTGTTTTTGATCAAATACTGAAAACTAGATGATTTTATGTCTTTTAGTTTTTAAGAAAATTGAAAATAAAAATTAAATTTTAAACTCAAAATTTGAGTAAAAAAAGTTAAAAAAAGGTTTAAAGCGTAACTTTTTCAATACTTCAAGATTATCTACCATTGTTTTTATTTCAGAATTTATTGCTCTTATTTGTTTTTGATCAAATACTGAAAACTAGATGATTTTATGTCTTTTAGTTTTTGAGAAAATTGAAAATAAAAATTTAATTTTAAACTCAAAATTTGAGTAAAAAAAGTTAAAAAAAGGTTTAAAGTGTAACTTTTTCAATACTTTAAGATTATCTACCATTGTTTTATTTCAGCATTCATTGCTCTTATTTGTTTTTGATCAAAAACTGAAAACTAGATGATTTTATGTCTTTTAGTTTTTGAGAAAATTGAAAATAACCACAACTACTATTTTAATTTAATTCTTTTTTTTTTTGCTTGAGTGGTCTTATTTTGATAGTAATAATGGTATTTGCGTATGCGTAATGCGTGTTTGGGTGTATGCAACAGTAAGGTGTGCGCGAGTTTGGGTGTGTGCAACAGTGGGATCTGTAAGGGGGGGCATGCTGCCCCCCTGCAACCCCCCTGCTTGGGAACACTATAGGATTTGGGGTGGGTGCAAGTTGGAGTGCGTGCAAGGTTGGGAGGGTGCAAGGTGCGGTGGGTGCTAGATGGGGTGCATGCAAAGTTTCTTTTGCATTTAAATAAGCTGGATTTAAGAAAAATTAATTTACCCTAGGTATATCTTAATCCATATTCGATTATTACTATCAAAATAAGACTACGTTAATACTTAAGCAAGGAAAAAGTAATTTAATTAAAATATTTTGTTTTGGTAATTTTCAATTTTCTCAAGAACTAGAAGACATCAAGTCATCTAGTTTTCAGTTTTTGATCAAAAACAAATAAGAGCAATGAATTCTAAAAAAAAACAGTAAATAATTTGAAAGTTTTGAAAAACTACACTTTAAACCTTTTTTTTAACTTTTTTTTGCACAAATTTTGACTTTAAAACAATTTTTTTCAAAAACTATGCATAGTTTTGACTTGATTTAAAAACAAGCTAATAGACAAAAGTGTTGGCTTTAAAAAAAGGTATAATACTTTATTATAAGTATTACCGTTATTTTTTAATTATTTTTTTCCATTTAATGTACATATTTTTTTAAACTGCCCCTACCGCCTAAACGGGGGGAGATAGACCCCCCCTCCCATAGTAAAAAATGCTTGTTTTTAACTGTTCTATACAAATCAGTCATTAAACTTTGTCGCCAAAGTTATCGTACTCTCCCCTTTTTTTTGAGTACATTGATGTGTTACTAAGAGTTTGGCTTGCAAAAATATTATTACAAATGTTTAAAGGCATCAATGGGAGGTTATCAGACGACGTCTATTAGCCAAAAGTCCAAAATTTAGACTCCATGACAGACTTCTTTAAACAGATTTTATATTTCATGATGTGAAAACCAAGTTCAGAACCCTTTCATACTTAAATCCAAATTTTCATAAAAAAATTCTGTTTAAATGATTTGATAAATTCAATGACTTCTTTAATACTCGGAGTTCGTTTTACTTGGAGGATTTTTAGGTATATCTTTATTTATACTCAAAGAAAAGAAAATCAAAATAAAAGAAAAATACGAAGTCAATTTTGTTGTTGCTGTAAGAACTCAATTTTCCTCAACCATAACAGAACTAACGTCGAAATTAAAAGCTCCTTTATACAATATAGGTATTTACATATGTATTCATACCATGCCTACATGATTTTCCATTATAATACCATTCATGGAGACATTAAAATTCTTCAATTTTACTACAAGAATGTCAAGCTATTAATTTTCCTCTCTAACGTATCTAACCTTCCAGCCACCACTACCGCCGACCGACGAACGCCACCGCTGCCGCGCTGCATAAGTACATATTTATATACCCATGTTATTTCCTCCAAGATTTTCTTCCACCATATCGACCAAGGAGACGAAGGACAAGGACACCCTTTTTTTATCTTCTTCTTTTCCGGATGATATGAATCCCAAAAAAGATGGCAAGCCATTCTGAAACATCGCTCAAGAGGAATGCGTGCATCTTTATTCAGCTTGACACTTCATTACCTGTACCACTTGTCTTTGGTTCTTGGCCTGGGGTTTAGGTAGTGTATACATAGAATAGAGCCAGTATGAACCATCAGGAACCAACCACCACCGACCGCCAGCCACCAGTCATTCCTGCTCGGTTCTCGCTTTCTTCCTTTTCAAAAAATCTAACTATTCTTCGCGCGTAAATTAGATTCAATAATGTAAGGCATTTTTGCCACACTGAAAGACTGAAACTGAATGACATGACGCGAACAAAGAACAACGAAGACCCAAGACCAGTGTTCCCATAACGGCATTATTAATGCTAGATCTAGCATTTTAGAGAAGAAAAAAGCATTATGAAATTTTAAAATAATGCTAAAAGATGTTTGTTTTTTAATCATCGATATGGACGTTTTATATGGATTTTAAAATCTAGCATTTTGTTTTTTGAGCTCCCATACGATCTAGCATTATAAAATTTGAAATCTAGCATTATAAAATTTGAGATTATGGCAACACTGCCCAAGACCCAAGACCAACGAAAAAGGAACATGAACATTAACATGCTCGAACTTGAATGTGTTCTTTTTAAAGTAAAAGAACAGGAATATGTATAAAGTATAAGTACATTGTATAGGTACACCGTCTTGTTGTTGTTGTTTTTGTGTGTGGGTTTGAGTTATATGAATAAAGGACAAACATCCTGTTTTCTTGCTGGCGAATGTCTGGAGTCTATATTATAGGGATGAGATTTCTACTTCTGTGGGTTCAGTTTTCGACTTCCGTGAAAACATAATTGAGTCATTTGTCACACGTCATCTGAGCTTCAGCTTTTTAGGAATGAGCTGGAAAAGCTATATGGATGTGGGCTGTGTGTTGTGGTAAATGAAATTATGGAGGAAGAAGTACCTACATACCTATCTATCTACACTCTTTACTCTACAGACACCCGATTCTGTATTGAGTTTTACTTGATGTTGACATTAAAGACACGATGGGAGCGATGGTTGTCAGTTTCCGGGGTTAAAACGGGTTAAGTAAGTTGTACCTAGTCTAATGTTGCATCATTTCGAGTTGATAGCGGAAGCTTATTATAAGACTGTAATACAGGAAGTATCCGAATTACATCAGGCTCTTTTGTTTCGGTTATCATATGTCCTGTAGCATAAGTGAAAGGATAATAACATCTTTGCTTTGACAACGAAAATCGATGTAACAAAAACAGATTAAAAGGCTTTAAAGATACATTACAGATAGACGATTAAATATAGATAAAGCAAAGTATCATCATGAGTTTTTTAAATTTGTAAGGCAATTAGCTAGAAACATTTCAAAATACCTACACACATTTTTAAATAAAAATTTTCTTAACAGCTAAAAGTTTTTTCTATTCAAACTTATGAAGTTTTAAATTTCTGTTGGAGCTGATAGGCGACAAGTAAAAATATCTTCTCCTACAGCACTGACAAATAAAATTAAGTAATTATGAAAGAAAAGCATTTAATTCAATGAGCTTCAAAATAAGAACAATAACCTAGACCACACCCTTTGAGTCTTATTATACAAAATATTAAAAGCGCAGTTGACCATTGATAGTCTCCACGAACGGGTCGTTAAATCTTTTGTCAGTTAAATTGTGAAGTGTGAAATTTGAAGTGACCTTAAAGTGTTTATTTACCTAATTTAAATAAAATTAACAAAGTGCAACATAATTTAAAATGGGTGAAACAAATAATTCTTCCATTCTCACAAAAATTGAAGAACTTTTTTTCGACAACTCAAAAGAATTAAAAAACCAAACAATCGGTCCAAAGTTTTTACTTATGGAGAGATGCGATGGACAAACCATGAATAACGTTTCCCCTTTCTTATTACAACGCGTGATTGCTAAGGTAAGTGGCCCCATCGATCAGTGCACTCGTTTGGGTGACGGAAAGATTTTGCTTAAAACAAAAACACTATCCCAAGCTAACAAGCTCATAAAGCTTAAAACACTAAATCCCTTCATTCAAATTTCAATATCGGAACATGAGTCCCTTAACGGAAGTAAAGGTGTAGCACACTGTCCTCAGTTTAACTCCTTATCAAGAGATGAAATACTTGATGGATTAAAAGACCAACTCGTAATTGATTTTAAAAGAATCAAAACTAAAAACCCAACCAACAACAAGTACGAAGAAGGGAACCTTTATATTTTTCATTTTTCATCCTACGACCTTCCTAAAGAAATTAGCGTTTGCTACGATAACATTAAAATCAGGCCATACATCCCCGCACCGCTACGTTGCACTACATGTCTAAGGTTTGGACATATAACTGTTAATTGCACTGCCGAAAAAAAATGTGCCAACTGCTCCCAAACTTTCCATAGCAACAGCGGAGAAGATGAGATGGAGAAATGCAACAGATCACCTTTTTGCATCAATTGCCAACTTAACCATAATGCCCTTTCAACGTCTTGCATTAAATACTTACATGAAAGAGAGGTGCAAAAAATCAAAGCATTAGAACGAGTCGGCATCAAAGAAGCAATCAAAAGACATAGAGAACGACTACAAACCTCAACATCTCCACCTACCACCACCATCAAAAATCAAAATTGCCAATGCCGCTGCACCTGTAAGGCAAAAGAGAAAGAAACAACACCTGAAGTCTCCCAGAAAAACAATACAACACGAACACTGCAAGAACAACAAAATAATATAGAAACAAACAAACGTGTGAAAGAATCAGAATCTGCGTCATCATTATCAACATCATCATCGAATGACCAACCACCCATTAAAATCTTTGACACAGGAAAAGAGAGAATTTCTATTCTTCCAACTAAGCTAAGTACACGAAAGAAAAGAGAACTTAAAAAACAAAATAAAACCGACAAAAATAATAAGATGGAAGTAAGCAGCTTATCCAGTTTAAATCTAAGTGATCATGAGTAAACAACTAAATTTAGTACAGTGGAATTGCAATGGTTTTCTCAACCATTTCGAAGAATTTAAATTATTAGTAAATAAATATAACTCATTTATTTTTTGTATTCAAGAAACAAGATTTAAAGAAAATTATGTACCCTCATTTAAGAATTATAACGTTTTTTATAAAAATTGTGAATCTACTACAAACTCTCATGGAGGAGTTGCTATTTTAGTAGACTCAAATTTTGTTTCGGAAGAGCTCTCACTGCAAACAGATCTACAAGCCATTGCTGTTAAAATTTTTTATCCCATAAAGTTTATAATTTGCAATATTTATTTACCTGGTTCAGAAAATATTTCAAGGTCAGTTTTAGATAATCTTATAAGGCAGTTAGATGCTCCATATATTTTACTCGGTGACTTTAATGCTCATAACTTTCTTTGGGGTTCTGAAAAATGTGACGTTAGAGGTAAAATGGTAGAAAATCTTATTCATGAGCACTGCCTTAATATTTTAAATAATGGTAAACCAACTCACTTTAGTTTTGCCCATAAAACGTTTAGTGCAATCGACCTCACACTAGTTTCCCCCACTATTCAAAACCATTTTGAATGGCTTGTTGAAGATGATTTACATAGCAGTGATCATTTTCCTGTTATCATGCCAATTCTAAACTCAGAATCTAATAATAATCACAGGGAAATCTATTTAACAAAAAAAGCAAATTGGGACATTTTTAGACAAGAACTAAACTTAAAAATAGAAAATGGTGACGTAACAATTGACGAGTATGAAGATTTTATAAGACGCAATATTTTAACAGCTGCCAATAAATCAATGCCTTTTTCAAAGAATGTTACGTGCCATAAAAGCGTCCCATGGTATAATGATGAAATTAAGAACCTTATTAGGACTCGTTACCGATTATTTCGCAAATACAAAAGGTCTTTGGATTTGGTTGACTATAAGAATTTTATAGCTGTAAAATATAAAACAAGAAAGATAATAAGATTTCATAAACAAAAATCCTGGGAAGAATACGTAGGTAGCATTTCTAGTAAAACTTCTGTATCAGAAGTATTTAAGAAACTTAGACAGCTTAACGGGAAATCTAAATCTACCCAAATTACGTCACTTATTGTTAATGAAAAATTAATAACTTTACAAAAAGACATTTGTGAAGAACTTGCCATCTCTTTCCATAAATTCTCAAGCTCTGATAATTATTCTCAAACTTTCCTTATTCATAAAAATTTATCTGAATCCAAACGCCTTAAAATACCTCCTGATAAAACAATCAGTTATAATCAAGCCTTTTCAATTGACGAGCTTGAAAATACTCTTTTAGATTGTAAAGGTTCATCTGCTGGACCTGATAAAATACACTATGATATGATAAAAAATATGGACTTCTGGAATAAATGTTATTTACTTGATTTTTTTAATAAAGTATATCTAACCAACACCTTTCCATCTAATTGGAGAACAGCTATTCTCATCCCAGTTCTTAAAAAGGGAAACAATTCTAATTCAACCTCCAGTTATCGACCCATAGCCCTGACAAATTGCTTATGTAAGATTTTAGAAAGGATGATTAATAAGCGTTTAAAATGGTTCCTGGAAAGCAACGACAAAATTAGTAGATGCCAATCAGGTTTCAGGCAGGGCCGATCTACATCCGATAATTTGATGTTTCTCGAGTCTGAAGTTATGGAAGCATTTGCTTCCAATAAATTCGTCCTATCTATCTTTTTTGATATTAAAAAAGCATATGATATGGTATGGAAACGTAAAATTGTCGAAGAATTGTTAGTAATGGGTCTTAAAGGGCATATCGTTCATTTTGTCGAAAATTTTCTTGAAGATCGCACTTGCTATACGGTTTTGGGAAAATATATGTCATCTACTCAAAAAATGGAAAACGGAATCCCTCAAGGATCTGTGTTAAGTGTTACATTATTCCTTATTGCTGTTAATAATATTTTTGTTAAAATAAAATCTCAAGTTAAAATAGCGATGTATGCTGACGATCTAATAATTTTTTCGACATCAAAAAACTTAGACCAACTCAAAAGAACTATCCAAAGTGCGTTAGATAATCTTAGCGAATGGAGTAACGAAACCGGATTTCAATTTTCAGAAAACAAAACAAAAGCCATACTATTTACTAGAAAAATTAAAAATGTATACTATCCTGACCTATTTTTGAATAATCAATTGATCACATATACAAAAGAACATAAGTTTTTAGGCATAATTTTTGACTCAAAATTAAACTGGAATCAGCATATAAAACATATTGTTTCAAAATCCACAAGAGCTCTCAATCTTCTTAAAATTCTTGCAAATACTAATTATGGATCACACAGAAAACTTCTTCTTAGAATCCATAACATGGTTATACTCCCGATAATAGATTATGGAAGTTTTCTGTATAGCTCAACAAACAAATTAAATCTTAACAAACTAGAATCTATACACAACACTGGAATTCGAATTTCTACAGGTGCTTTTCGAACAAGTCCCGTACCTAGCATTTTAGCTGAAAGCGAACAGTTTTCCCTTAGGTTCCGCCGTGATAAGCAAATTTCGTTTTATATGATCAAGATACTTTCTATTAAGAACCATATACTCTACGAAAAGTTTTTAGATGAAGAAATATTTAATAAACTTAAAAATAGACCTCTAAGATTTCAATCTTCCATAACTCGAGCAAAAACTACACTCAATAGACTCCAAATTCCCTTAAATCACAATTTCGACCAAACAAGATTTCAGAAATATCCTCCATGGCAATTCAAAAATTTCAAGTTCAACCTATCCCTCACCCGATTCACTAAAAAAGAAACCCTTAAGGAGCAGTTCATGGCAACTTTCTTGGAACAATTAGTCTCAAAATATACAGATTTTCAAAAATGCTATACTGATGGCTCAGTTTTAAATGGACAAACTGGATGTGCATTTAAAATTGACTCTGTAGAATCTTTATTTAAACTTTCAGAAAATACCAGCATTTTGTCTGCGGAGCTCTATGCGATATTTAAATCAGTAGAATATTTTGAAAAAAGTAACATCTCAAATATTTTAGTTTGTTCGGACTCATTAGCTGCAATCCAGACCCTTCAGCAATTATATACAACAAACTCAATAGCAATACAAATCAAAGACCTATTAAATAAACAGCAAGATAAGAAGGTCGTATTTTTCTGGATACCTGGTCATTTAGGATTAGGTTTTAATGATGAAGTTGATTGTCTGGCAAAAAAATCAACCTTACAACCTCCAGACACAAATTTTGCTTTTCAATACAAAGATTTGAAACAACTTATAAAGAAACAAATACAAATTGAATGTAATACTCAATGGATCTTACTGCCAACAACAAATAAACTCCGATTCATAAAAGACAGGTTAGACATCCCATTTAACTCAATAGATTTTCTTAGCCGAAGAGAAGCTACAATAATTACCAGGCTTAGAATAGGTCATACTAGACTCACTCATGATTACTTATTTAAACAACCTAACGAGCTCCCTAGATGTGCTTGCAGTGTAGTTCTATCTGTTAGACATATATTTGAGACTTGTTTCTTATCTGCACAGGAGAGAAACTCTTTTGAAATACAAAATATCCAAATATTAAACCAAAATGATTTAGATTCTTTAAAACGATGTCTTAATTTTCTTAAGCAAATTGGACTTTACAGTAAAATTTAGATTAATTTAAGGAAATAAAATATTTTTCTTGTTGTTTTGTTATATCGTACATAATCATTTTTTTATATTAGGTTAAGTTACTTTATCGAGAATACCTACCTATGTATAATTCTTTCTCTTAATTTTGTTTTCTTTTAATTCTGAATCACATGAATATATCTTTCTATTTTTCTTTTGTATTATCTATAGAATTAAAAACACCTTATTTTAATCATCTTTGAACATAATTTATATAATTCATTATATATACATATGTATATCTATCATTCATCTTATCATTTAGTTTTAAGAGAAAAAAAATGTAAAATATTAATGTTACTGGGCCTTAAAAACCTATTTTGAGTTAGGAGGCCTCATCAAATCTTTCTATAAATAAATAAATAAAATATTAAAAGAAATAAAACATTAAAACAACTCACCGTTCATAAAGATGACCAAACTTTAGACCAAAATGATAATATAATCTCTTCTTTTTTAATTCACCATTTATATAAATAAATTAATAAAGTGGCAACACTCAACCAGAACAAGAATAAACACGAAACCGATACTACCTCCTTAAAGTATGCACATAATTTCTTTTTAACGGAACTTTTACTATTGCATTTAAATTTCACACAAAAAAGAAGAACTAAATTAACCAAAATTACGCGCAAATACGTAACACATTTTTCTTTTAATTATTAATTTACACTAATATTGCACTTTTAAGAAGTTTATCTTGATTTATAAATGAAAAACAAACACTTTACAAATGCCACCCGAAACCCGGAGAACGACGAAACTGCACCATTAATCACCAGAATACCAAGAGCGACTGAGAACTTGAGAATAAAAACTGAGTTGAGTTATTGCGTTTTGAATTTGAATTGAATAAGTCAATCACTCAATCGCAACAAAACGCAAATGTCGCAACGCAATTGGTGAACCCACACCCAACCCATACATAGGTAAGGTACTAGGGAACTCAAGTGGTTTAATGTGAGAAGAGACCAATGCAATGTTTAAAAGAATTGCAACAAAACTAGGCCATAAAAATGGGTTTACAAAATGCAGTATAAACTAATTAACAATCTTGTGCTTTTTGTATTTATAAGAAAAGAAATTGATCTGAACACACTTACATAAAAGTATGGTTTTCAATGTATATTTTAAGGGCATATTTACCATATTTAAGAAAACATTTAAAACAAGTTATCCTACCAGCGTATTGTATTTTAAATTTGACAGATGTTGATGGACATTTTTTTTATTTTCTTCTACAAATAACTTCAAAACTTATTGATTTGAAAACAAATAAAATATTTGCTTTTGAAATTAAAGCTTCAAAAGTCTGTGTAACTTTTGTCTTCGCTTAATTTTTGTTTTCTATTTTTTGTTTTTCATAATGAATACGAATAAATGTGTTTCTCACATTCTTTTTTTTTATAAAAAACCCTCCAATACTTAAAGATACATTATTTTCCAAGAGCTAATTTCTAATTCCAATGAAAAAAAGAGGTCGAAATGCGATCCACATGACCACACTGATATCTTCCCATTTATGGCCGTCTGTTGATATTTGTGTAAGTTTTACAAAATGTTAAAAATAAAATTTTGCTTATGATTTAAAACTTAGAAGTGTAATTATAATGCCTTTCTTTGTTTTGAATATAGTTTTGTCTTAAACCATTTATCAGTTCTTAGTTGTTTTTGTAGGTTTGCGTTTCATATAAAAATGATATCAATTGACGAATTTTTCTTAAATATTAACTTAAATTTAGCAACAATATCACCAAATTCTTGAAGGTTTTTATTTATTATATAGAAATCGACTATTTGATTCGTCTAAAAAAAATCAATCCTTGTAAGAAAAAACAATGTTTTGCATAGAATAAAATATATTGAACTCAATACCTTTATTTCGAGTTGAAAATCAGTTGTTACCAATTTAAAATTTTAAACAACCTATTGTTAAGGGTTTAACAATTTACTAGTTAGCAATTTGCTAAATATTAGGCAATTTACTAAGGGAGTCAAAAATTTTAAACCCTTCGTTTCGTTTTGCTAACTAGTAAATTGCTTATTTCCTTTTATTGAAAAACGAGCATCCAAACATGTCTAAAAAGTGGTAGTTCGGGAAATTAAACAAAGCAAATACGCTTAAACGGACCTTAGAATTCCCAACTGTTGACTGGACTTGACTGGACGGATATGTATTCAGCAAATTGTTAAAGTACCCATTCCGTGATTTTTACTTAAGTAAATTGTTAAGAGGTTGTATGATGTTAAAATCGTTTAAGATTAGGTAAATCATCTTTTACGGTAGTAAATTGCTAAAAATAGCTTTAAAATTTCACTAAATCTTTTAAAATTTTGCGTCAATATTTTCAATAAGATAAATTCACATCTTTTATTGTTTTCAGGATAACTATGTAAGTCAAAATTCAGGTTTTCCCACATTTGGTAGGACGCATTTTCTTTTGGTTTTATTTTTTTGTATGCAAAATGTTACTTTGATTTTTCTAAAAAAGTTACCAAATGTCAAAAACGTTCTTTCTTGATGCGTAAAATTATCTTAGAGGCAACATGGTTTTTGTTGAATATCATTAGTAGATTCCCATATGTAAGCCCCGTATTTCTTATTTTGAGCGTTCTTCACACTTCTCACTTTAAGTTCTGACTGTCAAAGAGATAGACATTTAGAACATCCAAAAAACTATATACTTTTAAATTGAGGGTGGAAAATTTAGTTTTTCCGTCGGCTATTTGGTCACTTTATTTTGGTAAAGAAAACAAATTCTTTAACTTGTCCCGACGTTTCGGCAAGGATTGTTGCCTTCTTCAGGGGAACTTTATTTTATGAAAACAGAAATAGATAAACTTATAAGTATGCACAACAATTATAACAAACAGTATATTAAACTTACATTCAAGTTTGAAGTTATGTCATTAAATCAAAATAGGATATAATTACAATTATAAAAACTGTAGCAACTTCTTCGTATGAAGATTTGTCTTAATTTGAAAATACAAAATTTGTGTGTTAGGATTTAGAGGAAATGAGATAGCAATATATTGATGAGATATCTTGTGTGTCTTGTTTTCTATTCATTTTATTTTTATTGTTAAGGATGTGTAAAGTTTCTAGTGTGTATCTCTTGGAGATGTGTTTTTCGGTTTGAAGAACCTCGGCACCGTCAAAGTCTGGATGATGTCCATTTTCAATCGCGTGTAATGCAAGAGCTGTTTTGGCTGGGTTATTGTTTTTAATGTCCGATTTGTGATTTGAAAGACGTTGTCGTAGAAGTTGTTTCGTAGTTCCAATGTAGCATAGGTTGCATGGTTCTTGAGATTTACCCTTACAGTTTATTTTATAGATTACGTCTGATTGTTGGTCTTTTTCAGTTTTTGCTTTTAAATTTGAGAAGAGGTTTCCAAGTGTCCGGTTCGATTTGAAAGCTAATCGGATGTCTTGAATATTATTTTGGATAGCCTGTTTGAAGTTGTCTGTGAGCTTTGGAATGTATGTTACGCTGTTGAAAAATCCATTATTTGTTGGTAAATCATCAGGTTCCTTAGGTCTTCTATATTTGTGTTTTAAAAATAATTCCCGGATTATCGTATTAGGGTATCCATTGTCTCTTAGTATGTTGGTTATTCGTCTCTCATTAGTCTGGTGGAATTCTTCATCGCTGATTGTGAGTACTTTGTGAATCATATTGTAAGCTGTATTTATTTTGATGTGTTTGGCATGGTTAGATCGAAAATTGGTCAGTCTACCTGAACAGGTATCTTTTTGGAACCAGTCAAACTTTAATTTATTGTTGTTGCGAATAATTTTGATGTCAAGAAAGGATATTGCACAATTATTTTCATGTTCTACGGAAAATAATTGTGCAATATCCTTTCTTGACATCAAAATTATTCGCAACAACAATAAATTAAAGTTTGACTGGTTCCAAAAAGATACCTGTTCAGGTAGACTGACCAATTTTCGATCTAACCATGCCAAACACATCAAAATAAATACAGCTTACAATATGATTCACAAAGTACTCACAATCAGCGATGAAGAATTCCACCAGACTAATGAGAGACGAATAACCAACATACTAAGAGACAATGGATACCCTAATACGATAATCCGGGAATTATTTTTAAAACACAAATATAGAAGACCTAAGGAACCTGATGATTTACCAACAAATAATGGATTTTTCAACAGCGTAACATACATTCCAAAGCTCACAGACAACTTCAAACAGGCTATCCAAAATAATATTCAAGACATCCGATTAGCTTTCAAATCGAACCGGACACTTGGAAACCTCTTCTCAAATTTAAAAGCAAAAACTGAAAAAGACCAACAATCAGACGTAATCTATAAAATAAACTGTAAGGGTAAATCTCAAGAACCATGCAACCTATGCTACATTGGAACTACGAAACAACTTCTACGACAACGTCTTTCAAATCACAAATCGGACATTAAAAACAATAACCCAGCCAAAACAGCTCTTGCATTACACGCGATTGAAAATGGACATCATCCAGACTTTGACGGTGCCGAGGTTCTTCAAACCGAAAAACACATCTCCAAGAGATACACACTAGAAACTTTACACATCCTTAACAATAAAAATAACATGAATAGAAAACAAGACACACAAGATATCTCATCAATATATTGCTATCTCATTTCCTCTAAATCCTAACACACAAATTTTGTATTTTCAAATTAAGACAAATCTTCATACGAAGAAGTTGCTACAGTTTTTATAATTGTAATTATATCCTATTTTGATTTAATGACATAACTTCAAACTTGAATGTAAGTTTAATATACTGTTTGTTATAATTGTTGTGCATACTTATAAGTTTATCTATTTCTGTTTTCATAAAATAAAGTTCCCCTGAAGAAGGCAACAATCCTTGCCGAAACGTCGGGACAAGTTAAAGAATTTGTTTTCTTTACCAAAATAAAGTGACCAAATAGCCGACGGAAAAACTAAATTTTCCACCCTCAATATAACACTAAAAGTGGTCAATACAACAAATCATAATATATACTTTTAAACCCATTTTAATGTTAACGTGTTTTTCACCTCTTGGCAATTTCCATATTCTTTATTTCTCCCACTGGGCACTCCCACCCCACCCACTTGAGTCAGTGCTATCATTTGGCTTGAACGATATGCCGATTCTCATCAAAATATCCATTACCAATAATTCAAAACAATCAAGTTAATTGCTCAATTATTTGTTTTCTGTAAAAATAGGACAAATAAATTATTGTTTGTCAACTTTCATTCAAATTAGGCATAGAACCGCAGTCTATGTTGAGAATATGGAAAGACAACTTCTCCAAATTATATAACGGCGATGACGAACCGAATTCTGCTGTAAGGGAGTAAGAACCACTCAACCTAGGCGACGCAGATCGACAATTCCGTCTACCCGACCTAGACGAAGTGAAGATAGCTACATATGTATGTCTAAACTGAAGTCAAACAAAGCTGCTGGGGCTGACCGCATCGCTGCCGAACTATTTAAAGCAGCAGGCGATGACTTGGTAGGGAGCATGCACCAACTCATCTGCAAAATATGGTCGGAAGAAAGCATGCCCGATGAGTGGAATCTCAGCATAGTTTGCCCCATACATAAAAAAGGAGACCCTTTGAATTGCGCCAACTACAGAGGGATCAGTCTCCTTAACATTGCATATAAGATCCTTTCTGCCGTACTATGTGAACGTCTGAAGCCGTTCGTCAACAACCTGATAGGTCCTTATCAGTGTGGATTCAGACCAGGAAAGTCCAATATCGACCAAATATTCACACTACGGCAGATCTTGGAAAAAACCCAGGAGCTTCAAATCGATACCCACCATCTCTTTATCGATTTTAAAGCCGCGTATGACAGCATCCATAGGGAAGAGCTCTACAGAGCAATGTCTAGTTTTGGCATCCCTGTCAAACTTATCCGTTTGTGCAGAATGACGATGGAGAATGCACGCTGCTTCATCAAGGTCGGAAAAGATCTCACCGATGCATTTGATGTCAAAAAAGGTTTTAGACAAGGCGATGCACTGTCATGCGACTTTTTAACATCGTTCTGGAAAGAATTGTGCAAAACTCAACCATCAACACTAGAGGCACAATCTTCCAAAGGTCCATCCAATTACTCGGATACGCAGATGATATTGACATAATTGGAAGATCAAAGCGTGATGTCAGTGGAGCGTTTTTGAGCATTGCGACGGAAGCGAAGAAGATGGGTTTAGTGGTCAATGAGGGCAAGACCAAGTATATGCTGTCATCAAAAAAGGACATTGAACAACGACGTCTTGGACAAAACGTCATCATGGACAGCTATAACTTTGAGGTAGTTAAGGACTTTGTCTACCTATAGGCACCGCTATTAACACAGACAAAGACACCAGCGCTGAAAGCAAACGAAGAATAACTCTTGCAAATCGCTGCTTCTTTGGACTTACATAGAAGGCAATTGAATAGTAAAGTCCTCTCTCTCTCTCTCCTCATCATCCCGGTTCTCATTTATGGCGTTGAGGCCTGGACCCTGTCAAAGAAAGATGAGAACGTCTTAGGATGCTTCGATAGAAAAATTCTTCGGGTGATTTTTGGTCCCGTACGCACAGATGGAGAATGGAGGAGAAGATATAACGACGAACTGTACGGGCTGTACAGCGAAACTGACCTAGTTAGCAGAATAAAAGTCCAACGGCTTAGATAACTGGGTTATGTAGAGCGAATGGACATCAACGCTCCAGCCCGGTAGGTCTTCGAATCCAATCCCGAGGGACGGCACAGTAGTAGAAGACCGCGACTCTGGTGGCGCACTCAGGTGGGTGAAGACCTCAACCAACTTGGCGTGCGAAACTGGAGACAGCTAGCTAGGGACCGAGATGGCTCGATACGCATGTTGGTTGAGGCCCAGGTCCACCCGGACTGTAGAGCCACCTTAAGTAAGTAAGTAGGTAAAACAAAATAATAGGCACAGAAGGCGATAACTAGTATTATCATGAATTTTTTAAATTTGTAAGGCAATTAGCTAGAAACATTTCAAAATACCTAGAAACATTTTTTTTTCTTAACAGCTAAAAGTTTTTTCTATTCAAACTTATGAAGTTTTAAATTTCTGTTGGAGCAGATAGCCGACAATTAAAAATATCTTCTCCTACAGCACTGACAAATAAAATTAAGTAATTATGAAAGAAACGCATTTAATTCAATGAGCTTCAAAGGGTTGGGTACGATTGACCGCATTTTAAAATCTCGTTTTTAAAATCTCGCATCTTAAAATCTCGCATTATGAAATCTCTTATATCGAAATCTCGCAATAACAAAATCTCGCTTAACGAAAGCTCGCAACATTAAAATCTCGCAAACTAAAATCTTGTTGCAATTTATCCCGCCGAGTAATTAAAATTAAAAGAACAAACAAAAGAAAAATAAGGACAACCAAAAGTAAACACTTATAATCGAATTCAATCGCGATATCGGAAATGAAATGTGCCGATCTGTCAAAGTACAGCGGCGAAGAAGCGAAAGGCAAAAATTGCAACACGCAGCAGGTTAAGTGCTGCCACCACGACGAGCTCAGTAAAGGGGTGAGTTCAACGCAAAATTTAATTAATCGAGGGATCGATTAATTAAGTTGCTCGCGATTTATTTGATATCACTTTGATATCAGAAAGATATAATTTTATTGAAATTGCCACAGGGGCGTTCTTACGTTAAGTAAGAAGAGGGCGCCAGCAATTTTTTCTGAAATAAAACAAAAAAAAGGAAATTGCAAACCTTTACCTAAGGAACAAAGAGAACGAAGAAAATTCAACCATAAAAAAAAAGACAACAAATATAGTTTTATCGAACGTTAATTTTTGTTTTATTTGAAGGTGCCTGAGAAACCTTACGAGCAGGATGAAAACTCAGGATCTTTTCATCAAGTATGATTATTACAAAAGGTTATAGCAAAAATGGACGATGGACCGTTAAGGTCTATATTTCACCAAGAAATTGGGGTTCTCAAGAACTATACAAAAGTTATCAAAAATTTTACTTATCTTTTTTTTTCCTTGCAGCTACAAATCTCGAACGCTTCTTATCCTTCCTTCCTTTAATTTTTCCTCACTTTTTCCTTTCTTCCCAAACAAATCAACTTCTTTTTTTTTTTTTTTTTTTAAACTCAACAATTTTGTTTCACTTTATCTTTTTCGCTTTCTTCCTAGTTTCTCACACCTGTCTATTCACTTCGACTATTCGAAAAGAATTGCCTTCCAGATTCTTCGATCTGACAAGTCTCATCCTTCCTAACTCCCGCCATTTTGAGCTTTCAGCCAATGTGGAGTGGCGGATCTCAATTCACATCATCAACAGCCAATCGGAGATCGGCTTGTTGATCTCAACTTGTGATGAGATTCTCGCGATCCCGCTTACTCGCTCTTCTCTCACAGCTAAATGCAAGTCATTCTGGAATTCGCCGCCCGCTGGATTCACTTCCAGGTCACGACGATTCCAGAAGCTGCATTCAGCCACCCCCATTTTCCACCTCGACAAAAGTTGAGAAACACAAAAGTTGCGAAAAACATAATACTTCTTGAATGCAATCATAAAACTTTACTCTCAATTTTAAACAAAAGAAAAAGAAGGAAAAATGATGGCACGTTCGGGATCTGTAACTATACTTTAACTAGAACTGGTCTTGAATTAAATTGTTGGAAACTTAAAAGTCCATACGTCCATTAACAAAGTTTAAGTTACATTAATTTAAGGTACAATTTAATAATTTGAGCAAAATTTAAGTAAAAGTATAATTTTATACAAATTATTAACTCTCATATCATTAAAATTTTAGGTTGGGCCTTGGCCATTCTCCATTCGGAGTGACTTCTCATGCAACTTTTCTGCATCCATTCACCAGACCGTCCGTCTGGTTTGGTTTCACTTCTATGGAAACCATTCCTCTTTTGGTACCTGAAACTAAGTTTGGTATTATTTTTTTCCTCACGAAAATGACAGAGAGAACCATGGTCAGAAGGACTATGGCCGTCCCGCTCTCTCTCATCCTCGTGTAGAAGGGTGTGACATTTGTCAAAACGAACAAAGTAAACAACCAAGGTGGATGCAAAATGCATCATTTTAATAAAATCAAAATTAAATATTAAAAGAATTTGTTGTGTTTATTTATAACGCAACAAATCCCACCCTTTCCTCCTTGAAAAGGTGTTTGTTCATAACACAAACAAATTGCAAATTACAGTTAATTTCAATTACTAACATGCTCTGGCAGATTTCCAACCATTAAACAAAATTAAACAAAAGAAATGAAATGAATGTGAATTATTACGGACAGAAAAAAAATAAAATAAAATGTCAAGTTAATTATTTATTTGGGACTTAATCATTTTCTGCCAGAGAGTTAAAAGGTTTAAGGTCTTTCGTGTGCCAAGTGCCACGATCTTTACCGTTATTATCTTCAAGGACATACGTCCAAGGAGATAAGCGTTTTCGGATTTTAAATGGTCCGACATATTTTGGAGCTAACTTAGCTGCGTAGTAGTTTGCCGCATTCGACAAGTCGAAATTTCTACGCCAAACAACATCGTTTGGGAGATATTGAATATCTCTCCTCCTGAGGTTGTATGTTTCCGCCGACTTCTTGGACGCTGTTCGAAGTTTGACAGCTATGTCCGCCCTAAGTTGCTTAAACCTTTCTCCTATATTTTCTTGTGATACTAAACTATTGTTCTTGTCTAAATCCTGATCACTAAGTTTTGGTTCCTCTCTACCACTGGTTGACATTTCTTTGCCGAAATTTGCATAATACGGCGAAACTCCTAATACTTCATGTTGAGAAGTGCGTATAGCACAAGCTACTTTAGCTAATTGAGAATCCCAAACTCTGTGATTCTCCGAAACATAAGCTCTCAACGTAGTTTTAATAATTTGATTTATTCTCTCCGCGGGGTTAGCCTGAGGATGGTAGTGTGGTGTAAACCTAATTTTAGATGAGTATTCCTCACAAAGTACCCTAAGTTCCCTACTTTTAAATTGCGGACCGTTGTCACAAATGACAACCTTTGGAACACCAAATAATAAGAACACATTATCCTCTAACTCCTTACATACTGCCTTTGCCGTTGCAGTCCTCAATGCAAATAATAACGGAAATTTTGTAAGATAATCTACGACGGTAAGTATATACATATAACCCCTATTCGACTTGGGTAATGGACCTACTAAATCCACACTTATCATCTCCCACGGAGAAGAAACTCCTATTCGTTCCGTCATAAGACCGGCTGGCTTATCATTAATTGGTTTCACTTGTTGACATATCCTACAGTTTCTAACATAATTTGTTATATCTTTTCTCATTTTTGGCCAATAATATTTAGCCCCTACTCTAGCAAATGTTTTCCTTACCCCCATATGACCTGCTAATGGACTATCATGACATTCCTTCAAAATATTTAACCTATCTTTCTTCCCTACTACTAACTTCCATTCCTCATTGCTTTCATGAACTACTACATGTGTCGATTTGACAAACTTATATAATCTGCCACCCTCTACTCTCCAATTTGGATAATCCAACGGATTCAACTCAACTGCTGAGATCATCTTTACTACCCAAGGGTCTAAATCCTCATCCGAGATACCAGCCACTACTGGCACTCCTCGAGATAACATGTCGGGAACGACATGATCTTTTCACTTGCGATGAATTATCTTAAAATCGAACTGCTGAAGCCGCACTGCTAATGATCTGTAATCAACGTAAACCTAACACCCTCGAGATACGGTCTCAACTTCTCAACCGCCCACAAGACTCCTAAACATTCCTTCTCAGTAGTTGAATAATTCCTTTCACTCCTATTTAAAGACCTACTCAAATAGCAAATGACCTTTTCACCGTCCTCAAAAGTTTGGGTAAGTACGGCCCCGATACCGTAATCCGACGCATCAGTTTGGACAACGAATGGAAGATTGAAATCGGGACAAGTTAAAATTGGAGCCGTGATTAAATATTCTTTCGCTTTCCTAAATGAGTCTTCACATTCTGGAGTCCATAAAAACTTTTTGCTTTTTTTCAGCAAATCGGTTAAAGGCCTAACAATAGTTGCAAAATTTGGTACGAAGCGTCTGTACCACGAAACAGTCCCTACAAAACTCCTAACCTCTTTAACATTTTTAGGTGCAGGAATCCTAACCATACTCTCTACCTTTTCTGGGTCTACATGTAACCCGTTCCTATCGACGACATAACCTAAAAATTTAAGGGATGGCCTACAAAAGTTACATTTATCCCTACCTACTTTTAATCCTGCTCCACATATTCTCTTTAAAACTTCGTTAAGAATTTCTAAATGTTTATCGAATGTATCCGTGACAATAATAATATCATCGAGATACACGAAAACGAATGGCTCCAACTCTGGTCCTAAAACGCTATCGATGAACCTCTGCCAAGTTGCAGGGGCATTGTGCAACCCAAAAGGCATCCGTTTAAATTGGAATAAACCCCTACCTGGGACCGTGAAAGCTGTAAACTTTCGAGAATCTTCGGCCATAGGGATTTGCCAATAAGCTGACTTAATGTCAAGCGAAGTAAGAAACCTAGCATTCCTAAGCTTATCCAAAATTGCTGAAATCAATGGAAGCGGATAAGCGTCCCTCTCTGTAACCTGATTTAATTTCCTATAATCTACACAGAACCTAAAGGTATCATCCTTCTTCCTAATCAAAACTATGGGAGAAGCCCAAGGGCTATTTGATTTCTCAATCACATCCTCGTCTAACATCTCCTTAAGAGATTTATCTATGTGTGCCTGCATCGCAGGCGAAACCGGATAATACCTCTGCTTGATGGGATCTGAAGTTGTCCTAATGACATGTTCTACTCTACTAGTAACTCCTAGTCCTTCTGGCATGTTTTTGAATAAATCCTCAATTAGTGTGTTCAACCTAATCTTCTGCTCCTCAATCAAATCCGACTCTTCCACAATAGAAGTCGTTCCAACTGTAGCTAATGCTGCCTGACTCGAGAAGTTCCACATACGCGACCTAAGATCCGGGACTATTCCCGAGAGTGCCCAAAAATCTGCACCTAATATCAACGTATGGGGAAGCGAAGGTATGACTAAACACTCTATTAGAACTGACCTATCCTCAACAACTATTGGCAGATTGACTACTCCTAAAACTCCTACACCCGTCCCATCTGCAAGATGTACTTGATTTATATCAGTTGTCCCTAAATTTAACCCTAAGTCCTTAAGGACCTTCCAAACGTCCCTACATATAATAGTCCTAGATGCTCCTGAATCTAAAAGTCCTAAAAACCTAAAGCCATAAATATTTACACTCAAGTAAGGACGACTGTCGCCCCCACTTGTCTCTAATGTGAAACCTAATTGAATTCGATTTGCCAGCTGGTTGTCAGCAGGCAACCTCCCTAATTTTGACGCCGGCGCTCTTGCCCTGCTGGCCCAAGAGACCGTTGCCCGTTTCCCGACGAGCAGCGTCTACAATTTCGCTTAATTGTATTTTCTGCCCCACAGCCATAACAGCGCCTAGGAGCGGAACAAGTATTTGCAAGGTGACCTTCTTGATTACATTTGAAACAACGAAGCGCCCTACTAGGTTTGGAAAAAGGATTGACTGCCACCGTTGCCGCCTGAATGGGTCCAACATATGCAACATCAGGTTCCAGGGTTTGCCTATTGCGACCTGAAGGAGGAGGGACAAACGACTCGACATTAGTTCGAATGGTCTCCAGCCTTCTGCCTAAAGCTACCAGCTCATTGACTGATTTGATATCAGCCAATCCTAACTGAGTCTGATAGAAAGGCGTTATGTTCTTCATGAGAATAGATAATTTTCTATTCTCACTTAGAGGCTCCGTAAAACGCTTGAACAAGGTCTGCATGAGAGCGATATACATTCCTATCGACTCATCACGACCTTGGGTACGACGCCTAACCTCATCCAGTAAAAGATCATCGTAGTTGGAGGGCAAAAACTCCAACTTCAACTCCCTAACCAACTCTTTCCAAGTAGAAATAGTGTCCCTAATCGACCTAAACCATAAAAGTGCCTTCCCACCAAATAAGTCCACCGCTGATGTGAAAACCCTAGCTTCCGAAACTCCGCGTGCTTCCCTCATTTCCTCAACTCTTTCGATGAAAGAGTTCACCGATGAGCCGCAATGCTCACCTGTGAACTTCACGTTCCATTTATCCAGGCGCTCGGGGAACCGGTCACAGGGTATATCACCCTGTAGTTGGAACCCACTAGAGCTTGCACGTTGGCCGACCGTTGCAGCTGGTAACGCACCCAAATCTGCTGTCGACATTGTTGATTTTGTTTTCTCTTGAGGTTCTATCACCTCCTCTTCTGTTGACAATTTCGCCATTAAAATTAAAATTTCACCCTTCAAATCCGCAACCTCGTTGACTTCCTCTGACGACTCAGCCCTTGCCCTCGATATCCTACCTAAAGCCCATTCAATTTTGGTCAAAACCTTAAGATACTCCGAAGACTTCGGATTCTTAGGCGGAACCTTCAAAAGTTCCTTAATTTCCAAAATTTTTGTCTTTACCGCATTAGCATCCTCCTCAAAAGAATACGGATAGTGAGGACTATCCGCAGAAATTGACCCTGTTCTTTCTAATAACCGACTTGCCCTAAGCGTCATCCTCATCTCGTCGACCTTAGTACCTTCCTTCAAACCCCTAGCCCGCAACTCATAAACGAGTTCCTCTTTAGTTAATCGATTAATATCCATTATGCTACGATGCAAAATAAAACAACGAATCAATCAATTAGAATCAAAGGGTAAATTAGATTTAAGAATTAAAGGCAAAACAATTTCCAAATTACACCGAGTAAAAATTCAACACGAAAAAAAAACGAATTGTAAATAATTTTAACCACCTAAACGATTCCCAAATCGCACCAAGAAGAAAAAAAATAGAATGCAAAAAAAAAAAAAAACCAATTAGAAATAATTTAAAACTCCCTTAAGATTTCCAAATCGCACCAAGGAAAAATAGAATACAAAAAAAAACTAATTAGAAATAATTAAAACTCACTCACGATTCCCAAATCGCACCAAGAAAAAAAATAGAATACGAAAGAAAAAAAAACAATTATCAAAATGTTTGAACTCACTAAAGATAGATAAATGGTTACACTTTAGAAAAACACTAAATTTAACCCCACTGTTTTAAAATATTACTTGAGAAAATAATAAAAAAAAACTTCAACTTTAAAAACTGATATGGTCACACTTGAGAAAACCACTCAACTTAACCCCACTAAACGATTTCCAAATCGAACCAAGAAGAAAAATAGAATGCGAAAAAAACGAAATAGAAATAATCTTAGACTCACTTGAAATTCCCGAAATCACACCACAAAAAAAAAACGAATTAGAAATAATTTTAAAATCACTTAGATTTCCCAAATCGCACCAAGAAAGCAAATAGAATGTAAAAAAAAAATAATTATCAAAATTTCAAAACTCACTAAAAATAGATAAAATGGTCACTTTAATTTAACCCTATAAAGAAATATATATATATATATAATTTAAATTTAGCCCCACTGTTTTATTGTATTATTTTGAGAGAAAGAAAAAAAATTGGTATGGTCACACTGTTATTTGGATATTGCAATATAATCTATATATGATATATATAAATATGTAAATTAACACAACTGCTAACTGCTTATATATGAAATGAACTAACAAAAGGAACAAATAAAATTACTCACTCTTATATCCCGTCTGAACAAACTTTTATGAGAAAAAAATGAACTTTCCTGTTGACCGCTACCTCCTATGGAACACCCACTCGAATATCACCGAATTCTCACAACTTCTCCTATGGAGCACCCACTCGAATTATCTAACTGACGGCTTCTCCTATGGAGCACCCACTTGAATTATCAAACTGATGGCTTCTACTATAGAGCACCCACTCGAATTCTTTAGCTATATCGGGGAAAAAAAAGAAAAACAATTAAAGCAAATGGCAGTATAATTATATATATATATATATGACACAGAAACTTCCCTGAAAAAAAAGACACCATATACACACAACACAATTTATTCCCAAAAATTTTTCTATCAAGCCCCACGTTTGGGTGCCAATTTGTTGCAATTTATCCCGCCGAGTAATTAAAATTAAAAGAACAAACAAAAGAAAAATAAGGACAACCAAAAGTAAACACTTATAATCGAATTCAATCGCGATATCGGAAATGAAATGTGCCGATCTGTCAAAGTACAGCGGCGAAGAAGCGAAAGGCAAAAATTGCAACACGCAGCAGGTTAAGTGCTGCCACCACGACGAGCTCAGTAAAGGGGTGAGTTCAACGCAAAATTTAATTAATCGAGGGATCGATTAATTAAGTTGCTCGCGATTTATTTGATATCACTTTGATATCAGAAAGATATAATTTTATTGAAATTGCCACAGGGGCGTTCTTACGTTAAGTAAGAAGAGGGCGCCAGCAATTTTTTCTGAAATAAAACAAAAAAAAAGGAAATTGCAAACCTTTACCTAAGGAACAAAGAGAACGAAGAAAATTCAACCATAAAAAAAAAGACAACAAATATAGTTTTATCGAACGTTAATTTTTGTTTTATTTGAAGGTGCCTGAGAAACCTTACGAGCAGGATGAAAACTCAGGATCTTTTCATCAAGTATGATTATTACAAAAGGTTATAGCAAAAATGGACGATGGACCGTTAAGGTCTATATTTCACCAAGAAATTGGGGTTCTCAAGAACTATACAAAAGTTATCAAAAATTTTACTTATCTTTTTTTTTCCTTGCAGCTACAAATCTCGAACGCTTCTTATCCTTCCTTCCTTTAATTTTTCCTCACTTTTTCCTTTCTTCCCAAACAAATCAACTTCTTTTTTTTTTTTTTTTTTAAACTCAACAATTTTGTTTCACTTTATCTTTTTCGCTTTCTTCCTAGTTTCTCACACCTGTCTATTCACTTCGACTATTCGAAAAGAATTGCCTTCCAGATTCTTCGATCTGACAAGTCTCATCCTTCCTAACTCCCGCCATTTTGAGCTTTCAGCCAATGTGGAGTGGCGGATCTCAATTCACATCATCAACAGCCAATCGGAGATCGGCTTGTTGATCTCAACTTGTGATGAGATTCTCGCGATCCCGCTTACTCGCTCTTCTCTCACAGCTAAATGCAAGTCATTCTGGAATTCGCCGCCCGCTGGATTCACTTCCAGGTCACGACGATTCCAGAAGCTGCATTCAGCCACCCCCATTTTCCACCTCGACAAAAGTTGAGAAACACAAAAGTTGCGAAAAACATAATACTTCTTGAATGCAATCATAAAACTTTACTCTCAATTTTAAACAAAAGAAAAAGAAGGAAAAATGATGGCACGTTCGGGATCTGTAACTATACTTTAACTAGAACTGGTCTTGAATTAAATTGTTGGAAACTTAAAAGTCCATACGTCCATTAACAAAGTTTAAGTTACATTAATTTAAGGTACAATTTAATAATTTGAGCAAAATTTAAGTAAAAGTATAATTTTATACAAATTATTAACTCTCATATCATTAAAATTTTAGGTTGGGCCTTGGCCATTCTCCATTCGGAGTGACTTCTCATGCAACTTTTCTGCATCCATTCACCAGACCGTCCGTCTGGTTTGGTTTCACTTCTATGGAAACCATTCCTCTTTTGGTACCTGAAACTAAGTTTGGTATTATTTTTTTCCTCACGAAAATGACAGAGAGAACCATGGTCAGAAGGACTATGGCCGTCCCGCTCTCTCTCATCCTCGTGTAGAAGGGTGTGACATTTGTCAAAACGAACAAAGTAAACAACCAAGGTGGATGCAAAATGCATCATTTTAATAAAATCAAAATTAAATATTAAAAGAATTTGTTGTGTTTATTTATAACGCAACAATCTCGCAATTTAAAATCACGCATTGAAATAAAATATTTATTAATTCGCGCGCGCGAATTAATAAATATTTTATTTCAATGCGTGATTATAAGTCTGTCTGATATTACCTATGCATAATCTAATTGTTTACTACTTTAAATTGTAATCATTGTATTATATATAAAAAACGACTTCAACTGTCAAAAATTGATTACTTGCGAAGCATAGCTCAAAACCTCTCGCTATCTTAAAATTATTGTTTTTGTATGGAATTTTTATATTATCTTTACTTTTTGTTTGTTAACTATTGAAGTAATTTATTTTTCAATTCAATGACTTTCCTGGGAATTTATTGTGTTTTGTTTTTGTTATTTTTTGTTGTTTATTTATGAGAAAAAGATAGAAAAGTTTGTTATATGCATATTAGACTTCTATATCAATTGTTCATAGTGTTCAAGATCAACTGGATTAAGGATTAAAAGGATTTAATTCGATCGAATTTTTCGACTTTTACAATGCGAGATTTTGTTATAGCGAGAATTTTATGCAGAAGCGAGATTTTTTTAAAAATGCGAAATTTTGGTTTGCGGGATTTTGAAAATGCGAGATTTTCTTATGTAAGATTTAAAAAATGCGAAATTTTGTTTTGCGTGAAATTTTTAAAAATGCGAGATTTCGTTATAAGAGATTTTAGTTTGGGATCAATCGTACCGCTCCCGCTTCAAAATAAGAACAATAACCTGCAGAAGAAAGTAAGTTCTAGACGCAAGAATTAAAACATAAAAACAACTCACCGTTCATAAAGATGACCAAACTTTAGATCAAAATGATAATAATATAATCTCTTCTTTTTTAACTCACAATTTATAGAAATAAATTAATAAAGTGGCAACACTCAACCAGAGCAAGAATAAACACGAAACCGATACTACCTCCTTAAAGTATGCACATAATTTCTTTTTAACGGAACTTTTACTATTGCATTTAAATTTCACACAAAAAAGAAGAACTAAATTAACCAAAATTTCGCGTAAATACGTAACACATTTTTCTTTTAATTATTAATTTACACTAATATTGCACTTTTAAGAAGTTTATATTGATTTATAAATGAAAAACAAACACTTTACAAATGCCACCCGAAACCCGGAGAACGACGAAACTGCACCATTAATCACCAGAATACCAAGAGCGACTGAGAACTTGAGAATAAAAACTGAGTTGAATTGAATAAGTCAATCACTCAATCGCAACAAAACGCAAATGTCGCAACGCAATTGGTGAACCCAAACCCAACCCATAGGTACTCAGGAACTCAGGTGGTTTAATGTGAGAAGAGACCAATGCAATGTTTAAAAGAATTGCAACAAAACTAGGCCATAAAAATGGGTTTACAAAATGCAATATAAACTAATTAACAATCTTGTGCTTTTTGTATTTATAAGAAAAGAAATTGATCTGAACACACTTAAAAGTATGGTTTTCAATGTATATTTTAAGGGCATATTATTATTTACCTACCATATTTAAAAAAAAAAAAAAAACATTTAAAACACATTATACTACCAACGTATGTATTCTATTTTAAAATTGACAGATGCTGATGGACAATTTTTTTATTTACTTCTATTTAAATCACAAATAACTTCAAAACTTATTGATTTGAAAACAAATAAAATATTTGCTTTTGAAATTAAAGCTTCAAAAGTCTGTGTAACTTTTGTCTTCGCTTAATTTTTGTTTTCTATTTTTTGTTTTTCATAATGAATACGAATAAATGTGTTTCTCACATTCTTTTTTTTTATAAAAAACCCTCCAATACTTAAAGATACATTATTTTCCAAGAGCTAATTTCTAATTCCAATGAAAAAAAGAGGTCGAAATGCGATCCACATGACCACACTGATATCTTCCCATTTATGGCCGTCTGTTGATATTTGTGTAAGTTTTACAAAATTTTAAAAATAAAATTTTGCTTAAGATTTAAAATTTATTGATTTAATATAATGCCCTTCTTTGTTTTGAAGATAGATATAAAAATGATATCAGTTGATGAATTTTTCTTAAAAAACTAACTTAAATTTAGCAACAATATCACCAAATTCTTGAAGGTTTTTATTTCTTATATAGAAATCGACTATTTGAATCAATCCTTGTAAGAAAAAACAATATTTTGCATAGAATAAAATATATTGAACTCAATACCTTTATTTCGAGTTGAAAATCAGTTGTTACCGATTTTGAAATTTTAAACAACCTATTGTTAAGTGTTTAACAATTTACTAGTTAGCAATTTGCTAAATATTAGGCAATTTACTAAGGGAGTCTAAAATTTTAAACCTTTCGTTTCGTTTTGCTAACTAGTAAATTGTTTATTTCCTTTAATTAAAAAACGAGCATCCAAACATGTCTAAAAAGTGGTAGTTCGGGAAATTAAACAAAGCAAATACGCTTAAACGGAACTTGGAATTCCCAACTGTTGACTGGACCATTCCATCTACTTCTCGTAAGTATAATTGTACAGATATGTATTCAGCAAATTGTTAAAGTACCCATTCCGTGATTTTTACTTAAGTAAATTGTTAAGAGGTTTTATGATGTTAAAATCGTTTAAGATTAGGTTAATCATCTTTTAGGGTAGTAAATCGCTAAAAATAGCTTTAACATTTCACTAAATCGTTTAAAATTTTGCGTCAATATTTTCAATAAGATAAATTCACATCTTTTATTGTTTTCAGGATAACTAAGTCAAAATTCAGGTTTTCCCACCTTTTGGTAGGACGCATTTTCTTTTGGTTTTATTTTTTGTATGCAAAATGTTACTTTGATTTTTCTAAAAACGTTACCAAATGTCAAAAACGTTCTTTCTTGATGCGTAAAATTATCTTAGAGGGAACATGGTTTTTGTTGAATATTATTAGTAGATCCCCATATGTGAGCCAGGTTTTTCTTATTTTGAACGTTCTTCATACTTCTCACTTTAAGTTCTGACTGTCAAAGAGATAGACATTTAAAACATCCAAAAAACTGTACTTTTAAATCCATTTTAATGTGAACGTGTTTTTCACCTCTTTGGCAATTTCCATATTCTTAATTTCTCCCACTGGGCACTCCCACCCCACCCACTTGAGTCAGTGCTATCGTTTGTCTTGAGCGATATGGCGATTCTCATCGGAATATTTATTACCAATAATTCAAAACAATCAAGTTAATAGCTCAATTATTTGTTTTCTGTAAAAAATAGGACAAATAAATTATTGTTTGTCAACTTTCATTCAAATTAGGCATAAAACCTATAGAATTTTATTAACTTCAAAAAGTTCAATTCAAGAGGCTGCAAACTCGTAATTGTCAGAAAAACAGAGGCAGAAGGAAGCCACCATTTGGAATTTAATCGAAATCATAGTCGTTACTCATGCTTCTATAATAAATCGATGTAATTATCATGGACACCGAAAGTTCCTAGATATATCTATCCTAGATATTTGGGGTGAAGCAAATTTATTAATGTCCGACGAAAAAAGGTATCCTGAGAATTGGGACGCACGAAGTAATAGACAAAAGATTTTACTTTTTGTTTTAATTACGAATCGACTAATAAAAAGTAAAAACTGATTTAAAAAATTATTTGAAAGCAGTAGATTTATTTTTTCAAAAACAACCCAGAAGATTAACTGCAATATCAGCCCTGTGTAAACGTATCCGCATAAGTATTAAATTTTTAAAAATGTTTCTGCTCAAAGTCAGTGACTCATTGGTTATTTTAGTAGTTGTGTGACAGTGTTGCCACTACCTAATGCAATATTTAAATATTTTACTGTCTCGTGTCTTAGTACTTTTTGAGCCATAAAATGTGATAAATCTATGTACTTGATGGAAATTTCTTTTAAATATAATTTGAATACGTACAGCTATGGTACAGATACTTGTGTTGTATCTCTAACAGCAGTATTCAACCAGATCTTTGAGCAGGGAACCATCCCAAAGCAATTCAGCGATGCCTTGATTTTCCCAATCCACAAGAAGGGAAGCACTGTTCCGGAAGTTCCGGAAAACTACAGAGGAATCTTATTTTTGAACTCGTCATATAAGATATTTACATCGATCCTGCTCAGTCTGCACTGTTCATTGAAGATATAGTCAAAGTATTACCAGCAGGAATCGACTACGCAGGCGTTAACATTAAAGCTCTTCTTATCGCTGACGACATTGTCCTGCTCGCGTATACATCGCAGTCCCTTCAGCGTATGATAAATAAGCTTGCTGAATTGCTATGGCACTTTAATGGTAAAAGAATAGAGTTGGTGAAAAAATACAAATATCTAGGAGTCTGCTTTATTAAGAACTTAAGCATGGAAAAACATCTTACTGACAAACTTTTTAAGGCGAAAACAGTTATAAACGTAGCATGGAAGCAACGCTTTAATAATAAGGAAATTACGCATACCAGTAAATTTAGGGTCTTCGAAGCTGTGTCGGAATCGGTTATGTTTTATGCGGCGCAAAGCGTGGGGAGGTCGGAAATAGGAACAAGTGGGAAAACTGCTCAGATTTTACATAAAACGGATTTTCCACCTTCCTTCGAGTACCTACGCCAAACTACATGATCATGTTGGAAACGGGCTGCAGGTAGATTACAACCTCAAAGCTCTCGATATGCCAAGTTATCGTCCAAAGAAAGTAGTTAAAGATTGGATAGAACTAGCTGAGCAGGTGGATGTTGACCTGAACTACAGTAACCTTGCCTCATGGAAACCAACTTTACAATCGCTTAGTAACTCGTCTGGATGAAGCCTCAAAGGAATATTATACGGAGCAAGCCAAAAGTTTACTGCACCGTATGATTTACAGTAGACTAGACTACGATCTCCGGGAAAGAAACTACTTCCATGACAAATATACTATCGAACAAATTTGTGCATGTTCCGACTAAGAGGAGAACTCCATAATCTGAACTACATTCCTCACCCGAAGAATTACCGATTTTATTTTGTTGAACTATGTGCGAAATTGAGAGAAATAAAAACACATATCCCAGGCAGTGACTTTCTTTCAAATACTGAAATTATAAGCCTTCTACAGGAAACGGATGTTACAAAGTTATATGCATATTGCAAAACAGCACTTTAATATTATAGACATCAAAATTTAAATGAAGCGTTTTAATCCTAAACTGCACTTTCTTTTTATCTATAAACAGATATAATTTTAGTTGTCAATCAGACAGATGGCAATGCCATGCATCATATTGATTGTATTAACTAAATTATATTTAAAATTTATGTTTAAATAAAATCAACCAAATCTAATCTAATCTAATTTGAATTTAAAGTATGGAGTTTCAGGGTCGCTTTCGGATGTTGAAAAATTTTCCATAGTCATAATATAAACTTTGCACATAATATGTTGTTGTGTTGAAGCACAAAATTGGCTCAGTAAAATAATATTTATCTATTTGAAACAAAACAAAACTAGTAAGTATACGGTAATCCGGTTCTGATAACAAAAAATTGTCAAAATTTTAATTTAGATCTCATATTGAGTTTCCTTAAAAAAACAAGTAAACAAAATAGTAACCTAAGTAGGTACCGTCTCAAGGACTCGTGCAAAATGAAATTGGTATTTGTCCAAGAATCTTATGACAGCGCCAAAGGAATTTGGCTTGCATCATCTACTTCAAAATGACAAGGTAAAGGAAGGGAAGATGACACAGAGGCCACCATAGTCTCGCAGTTGTCTATAACCAAAGTTATAGTTGGAGTGGCATATCATTCTTTTTCCGATGTTTCCGATTCAATTTAAATTTGCATTTTATTTTATATGGATAGGTAGGTAGCTACCACTCTAGGATTCTTTTCTTGTTTTTATTTTTTCAGAATGTTTTTGTTATTTGTCTATAAACCACCTCCATTGCTATCGCCAATATACAACTACTATTATACGAACACAAATGTGATCCTTTTGTCGTTCGTTTGGCCTGACATGCGATAGAAATGATGCACTCGAATCAAATTACTCTGTCTGCGCTGCAAGGATAATGTAATTTTTCTCTAGTTTCCGGCAATCGAAATGAAATCGAGGGGATGCCATCAACATTCTAGCACAAACATCACAACAGATGGCTTTTGAAAAAATAAATAATAAAAGAAAAATTCGAAAAATATAATATAAAAAGTCAAAGTCGCCTCCGAAAAGTTATTTCACTTCCTTTTCATTTTATATTGCAAAATTAATAAGCTCACGAACTTGTCGTATATATTTTGAGGAAAATCCTGCAGGAATCTTATTTGCACAAAACGTCAACGGGCAGGCAGCAGGCGGCATCAAGCGCTCAGAAGAAGTTGAATATTCCTCCCTCTCTCTCTCCGTTTGGTTCCCCTGTAGTCTAGATTATTGTGTGTATGAAAATGGATGGAACTCCTTCATAAGGACTCGAGTTAATATTAAATTCCTTTGTTTGATAAGATGGATTGCGTGTGTGCATTATATTCTCGCGAAAACACACATACACACACACTCACAGGTGATTCATCAAAGTCCTCTCCATTCAAATTGAATAACCCTCCAGGGTTAAGTAATCTGAACGCGAACATCATAGAACTGTACCAACAGATTGTGTACACATATACATATAACGTACTTATGTACGCAAAATTTAACCATATATGTAGGTATATTTATAAGCATAAACCATGATAGATTCATCTCCGCGGAAAGGAGTTTAACCACGATTCCGGCTAATACAGGGTGTTCTTATAATGATGTGATTTTCGTTTTGGTCTCGGGCCGTTTTTACTTCCTAATATTCTAACCACTCTTTTATCTTCAATCCAAAAAGTTAGGTACTTGCTCTGCTCAAATCTGTTTTTTTTTTTTAATTTCTATGGGGAGGTATTTAAAGAGAAGAAGGGTTTGGAAATATTTATTGATATTCCGCAAATTTTGTATGACGTTTCAGAAGTTTCATTCGTTCGCTTGTTTTGTGAAAAAGTGTGTCAAACTTTACCATCAGTTGCATACAAAACACCCTGTATCTATTTATCACATCTTCTTGAACAACAAAATGTTCTTAAAGATTCATTATTATAGAATCTCTCGTGAGATGAAGTTAGTTGAATCTTGAATGTGTCCTGTATCTTAAGCTGTAAGTATAGCATAAGATACAATAATAATATATATATAAGTATGGAGGTTTTGAAGTACTGCTGTTGTAGGTAAAAGCATAAGTATAATGTTCGTGTCATCTTGAGAACTAGAGGGTATATTCTAGTTAATTAATAGTATTTCGTATCACAATTAACCCAACTAATTGACGGATGTGTGGAATGTTTATACGTCTCAAGACTTAAGGTATACCATCGCTATTATAAAATGGTTTAAATATGGGATATAGAGATATATCATGGATCCCATCCTATCTAACCTATACTATGTATGGTTATGGTATAGGTTTCTCGTATTGTGTTCAATATAATTTAAATATGAATTCTGGTTTAAGTGAGATGGAGATATTGTGGTGGAATGAATAGTTTTAGTATTTTAAAGAAGGATATTTTAAGGAATATTTATCCCAAGTTGATAGGATTACAAATGACATGAAGCCGACTGGAAAGGGAATCGGAAAATGAATCTAAAAATGTCAAATTCGACGCATGAATAACAACATTCAAGCTAAGAGTGTTCATTTTGTCTGTGAGATTAAGCCTTGAGCTATAGCTCAAACAAACAATAACCATTACACATATTTAAATTGTTAATTTTGAGGTATTAGAAAATCAAAATGAATACTTGAGTAATGTTTTTTTACTTAGTTTATTAAATTCAATTCACATATTGAGAAAAATTATTTAAGTTTCATTCAAATCTTATTTTTGCAATGAAAACTTTCATTAAAAAATCGACAACGAGTTTAAAAAAAATTCTCAGGGCTTTTAACTAATACACTTTTTTTTAATGGATAAATAGCTGTTTTATCCAAATGGGTACTAAGAAAAGGCCATTTTCAAACAGCCTTTATGTTGAAACGAAAAGAGTTTTTAAGGCACTTTGTTTTTTTTGTTCGCTCACGCAAATAATACTGTACATCTTCGCATGAAAAGAAATAACTGCAGCAGAAACAGTTACTTTCTATTTTACTTTCATTTGATTTGTGTCAATTAATTTTGTGCGATGGCTATTGAAGTACACAATTTTTCTAGATAAATGTTCACATTGATATTGACTTTTAATCAAAAATCATCAAATGTTACGGCAAAAACTTTCAGAAAAGAACGCGTCTTAGACTTCACTGAAACATCTTCAATTTCGTCATTGATTCCACTACATCCAGATTATAATACTGAAGATCTTGTTTCTTGCATCATATTCCAGGTGATGTAGAGGTGTTTCTAAGGTCTTAGAAACCATGTGCAATTGAAATGCCAAAAAGCTGTGTTTTTTTGGAGGAAAACATGGTAACTAAGTTGGATGGGAAGTCGAAACTTTATTTGATGAAGAAGTAGTAAATTTGATTGCTGAGCAATCTCGCGTTAATGCAGCTAACATTCTTTGCCAAGAAAACATGTTCTGGCAAACAGATGAAGATACCAGTTTACCAATTGTTGCTAACAATATGCCCCGAAAAAGGTTCAAGGGTATCAACAAATATGTACACCTTGCTGACAATAACAATTTGTTTGTCGCCTATAAAATGGCAAAAGTAAGGCCTCTAGGCCAACATCTGATATCCGTTTATTCTCAGATAGTCAGGCCGCTATCAAATCTCTGGACTCTGTCTCTACAAACTCTATAACAGATCATCTCTAAAGGAGATGGCACAACAGTTTAGTTTTCACCTTTGCTGGGTGCCGGGCAATAGTGATGTTCCAAGTAACTGTAAGGCAGATGAACTCTACAACGTTTGGAAAATGCTGGCATATCAATCGCTACATGTAAACTATTGCTAATGCAGGACGTTATTATTTGTCAAACACCAGGTAGAATAACATCACAACGTGTCAGGTCACAAAAAACATCTGGCCTACACTAGAGTTAAAGCGCTCAAGGTGCATGCTATCTCCAAGCATTTCGTATATAAGCTCTTTACATGCCCTGCACTAGCTCAAAAACGCAAGAATAACCTGGGAGAATTCTTCTATAACGATCTAAATCATATTAGCATAATCAGCCTCTCACGTTTCGTAAGGGACTCAAACTAGTTTCATTAGGCTTAGAAAACCTCAAGATTCATGTGGTATCACAATGGGACATTAAACTGGCCTAAGTGTGTCCTATTCCATCACGGACAGCCAATTTAACCTAACCTAACCTAACCTAAGGCCTCTAGCAACACTTCTAAACTAAAAATTTTGCAAGTTTGGATACATGCATGAAAAACTTTCGGTTGGTGAGTCATTGGTAAAATACTATGGAGGTCACTCTTCGCAGTAATTCATTAGAGGCATGACTGTAAGATTTAACTTTCAAAATTGGAGGCTGACGAGCAGTTGTGGTTACTTGTACCAATTTGACATCTTTTTTGAAACCCGAAAACATCACAATGGCCGATTGGATCTAAATAACACATTGTATTTTTTGACAATTTGTTCACATCACATGATCAACTTGTTTTGCTACAGAAAAAAGGTTTTCCAGCTATCGAGACTGTACCAGACTTCAAAAAAGAAAAGAGAAGATTTTTTATCACAGCTGCCCATAAATACTTCTGTGCAATTGGAACGACAATAAATTGCGCTGTGACTGTTGGTTCGATCGAACCTATTGGCATTTTTCTTTTTTAGTTCAGAGCTGAGCACTGAGCAGAGTCTGAGCGAACAGAGTAGAGTAGAGTTCTGAGCAGAGTATGTTCAGAGCTCTCTGATTTAATTATGAAACAACTTGAGCTGTCATGATTTGAAATGTCGTCTGTTTGAAGGCGTTCAAAATTTTCTTTAATCAAATTAATTAAAAAAACAGTCATAGCGTTGGTCCATATGACGCTCTGAACGATCAGAGCTCAAAAAGAAACACACACATTTTTTTGACAGTTCGAGCTCTGCTCTGAACTAAAAAAGAAAAACGCCATATGTATTCCGTCATCCGATAGTGCTTAAAGAAAAAGCCAAAGTAAGTTTCAAACTTACCGTGGCATGATGGTTAGTGCGTTGGACTGTCATGCGAGAGGTCTTGGGTTCAATCCCTGCCTGTGCCACCTTAATTAAAAAAAGAGTTTTCACGGGTACTGCCTCTTGCGAGGAATTGACAAATTCTCCAAGAGTAATTCTTGTCATGAAAAAGTGCATTCTCAAATTAGCCGTTCGGATTCGGCATATAAATTGTAGGTCCCCTCCATCCCTGACAACATTACTCGCACACAGGAATGGTTGAGAGTTGTAAGTCACTAGGCCCTGGTTCTCTACGGACTGTTGCGCCACCTTATTTATTTAAGTTTCAAACAGTCCAAAATTATCTATATTTTATTTTGAGCTATCACGGTTTGTTTAACCGGAAAACACAGCATCAAACACAAATACATATTATTTTATTTATATTATGTCTCGTATATTTAACCTGCTAGATTATTTCTCACATTTTTAGTAATTTAGTTGTTAGTACAATCCTTAATTTTCCTTAATTCCTTAAAGATTTCAAAATCCATTTTTCTCGTAAGAACCTCAATTTCGGTGAATAGAAAACTAGGTATTATTAAAAATAAAACTTCTCATCAAACTGCATTGAAACAAAGAAAATGAACTCTTTTAGCGTATAATAAAGTAAAATCAAAAAATATTATCCCGAAAATACGTCGTCATTTTTGTTTTATATTTTAACGATGTTTATAAGTTCAATTTAATGGTGAAAATCATGTTTGACATTCAATGGAAAAGTGATAAATCAAAAATGCCGTACACATATTATAAATTGTATAATCCCCCTTTTTTACAATTTTTAAACTTGTACTTAAAAAGCTGATATGGGAACACTGCTACTTATCAATAAAAAATTATTTCTCTCTATAACAGTTAACTAACAGCCATTTGGTTTTGAAGTTAACTTGCAAATTGCAACAACTAAAAAGCACTCAATATCTCACTCAATGCTCACCCACTACACAATCTCCTTAATTAAGCTTTTCAGTTTTCCTTTTACTTCAGTTTTCACTGATCAGTCGTTCTATAAGCTGCGGTTTGTGCTTTAGTGGTTTAAAATGGAAAGAAGCAGCAAAAATATATAAGAGGTAGGCAGGGCGCAGTCGTCGCGTCGTTGTGTAGTAGTGCTAAAAGTGGTTTTATTGATTTGATTTTTCCGCGGCGCACTCGTTTATGATGTAAATTTGATGTGCGGGTGGCGTTCGTAATTTTAAATGAGTGGTTTGTATCAATAACGTTAATTTTTACTAAATTTTCATTAAAATATAAGCACGATCGCAATAAATAAGAAAACAAAGTGAACTTTATTTCTTAAATTAAAATTGTAATTTCTTTTTTCCGTTATATTATTGTCTCGAAGCGTATCGGTCGACGTGCGTCGTTCGTCGGTAACATAGTATACAATGGTTCCGATCTACGATTATTTTTAGTCATGACACAATATTGTATAATTTTTGGATTGGAAATTATTTTTTAAGTTGAATTTTTTTAGTAGGTAAGTGAATTTTAAATTAAAAAATCGAATACTTCTTTTCCAAAATCATATATGTAGGTATGACACTGTGCAAGATGCTTGCATAATGTATTGTTGAGATATACCTATAATAACGTCTTGCCCCAGTTAAAAAATGTTAAAGGTAACAATTTTGATAAAAGTAAAAACGTACAAAAGGTAGACAAAGTCTTTACTTACTTAAGGTGGCGCTAAAGTCCTGTGTGAACTAGGGCCTCACCCAACAAACTTCTCCATCTAGTGCGGTCCCTAGTTCGATGTGTCCAGTTTCGCGCTTCAAGTTGGGTGAGATCACTTTCCACTTGTGCGCGCCACCTGATCCACGATCGTCCTATACTGCGCTGTCCTGTGGGTGTGGATTCGAAGACTTTCCGGGCCAAAGCATTGGTTTTCATGCGCTCTACGTGACCCAACCATCTTAGCCTTTAGACTTTTACCCTTCTGTCTGAGTCTACGTCGCGACGTGGTTCCGTTTGTATGGGAGAGCGGAAAAAAGTCTGTTAAATCTGAACGGTTCAACGGATTAAAATGAAATTTGGCAAACATGTTTAGATTAGTCTTTTACATATTTGGTCAAAATTTGGTTGAAAAAAAAAATTATAAACAAAGTTATTGACGTTTTTCTAAAATTTGAGGATTTTTGATTTTTGTATGGGAGAGCGGAAAAAAATTTGTAAAATCTGAACTATTGAACGAATTTTAATGAAATTGGAAACACAAGTTAAGATTAGTCTTATACATGCTTGGTCAAAATTTGGTCAAGAAAAAATTATTAGAAAAAAAGTTATTGACATTTTTCTAAAATTTGAGGGTTTTTGATTTTTGTATGGGAGAGCAGAAAAAAGTCTGTAAAATCTGAACTATAAAACGAATTTTAATGATATTTGAAACACATGTTAATATTAGTCTTATACACGCTTGGTCAAAATTTGGTCAAGAAAAAATTATTAGAAAAAAAGTTATTGATATTTTTCTAAAATTTGAGGCTTTTGATGTTATATTTAAATAAAAGTTTTTTTTAGTAAAATCTTAACTTTTTATTTTGAACAAAATAGTATTACTAACTATGTATATTATAAAATTAAATAAATAAATAGATAAATACATACAAAAAATAAATAAAAAAACAATGAAGTAGTAATTTTATAACGCTAAAATGTGGTTTTTAGCGTCTGCGCTGATTGGAAGTATTTTCTTCTCAAAAACCTTGCACTAATGCTCAATAACTCAATACTGACTTTTTTTAATTAATCCTTTATATATATATAGATTTAAGTAAGAGATTTTATTCTAATAAGTCAGGTAATAAAAAATTACGCAATACACAACAAAAACAAAGCAATAAAACTTTAAAAATAACACCTTTTTTATTTCTACCTGCCATACTTTTAGCGAAAAATTAAAAAAATAAAGGATTATCCCTAATCCTTTTCTCTATTTTTTTTAAGCTCTATCATATAATTTAAAATATCATAAAACTTTATTGCTTTTCGTGTGTTCTTTCCAAGAAAATTGAGTTCAAAGTTGAAAAAACTTTCCGGGCAGAAATAAATGGTTTCGCAAAAATCGAAATTCTCAGACCTGTGTCAATGTATTAATTTTGTTTTATTTTTAAAATAAAGTTTGACATTTTTTCTTAAAATAATGGGCTTAACCAGTTCATTCTGACAATTAATAACGAAGAAATCAAACTTTTTGGTAAACACCACCGTCAAAACGCAGTTTTTTGAAATCCGATTCAGTGAAACATTTTTAATCATAACTTCCACATCTGCACGTATCTGCAGCTGATTTTTTCTGTGCTTTTACATAAATGCATGGAGCATATGCTGGCATACTTACTTTCTTGGAGTCTTTTGGAGCTTTTTTTTGAAATCAAAAAGTTTAAAAAAAACACATTTTTTCCTAGTACTTAAGCTTCAGACTACTTATAGAAGGTATCTTTTATAAATAATCATTTTTTTTTTTTATTTTAGATAATCGAAAATAGACCAATTAAATTATTTAAGAAGCTAGAGAATTTATTTAAAGGAACTTCGGAAAAAAACATCTCAAAATTTGTTGAAAATACGGTTCGCGATTTGAGTAAAATTATTTTTCAACTTTGAGGGCTTGTAAATCAGAACATACAATTATATGTTGAAAAATACTTTTAAATCATACGCTCGGGTTATATAAGAGTACTTAAACATAAAATTTAAAAGGATAAATATAACTTCTTAAAAAGACTTTTTTCCGCTCTCGCACCACTGTACGTCGCTGTCTCTCATCTTCTCCTCCACTCCCCTTCTAAGCATACGGGACCGTAGATCACACGAAGAACTTTTCTGTCGAAACGACCCACGGTGCTCTCATAAGCTTTTGTCATAGTCCATGCTTCTGCACCGTATAGCAGGACGGGGATGATGAGGGTCTTATACAGCGACACTTTGGTCCCTCGAGAGAGGGCTTTGCTATTCTATTGATTTCTTAGTCCAAAGAAACAGTTGTTGGCAAGAGTTATTCTTCGTTTGATCTCAGCGCTGGTGTTGTTTTCTACGTTCATAGCGGAGCCTAGGTAGACGAAGTCCTTAACTACCTCAAAATTACGTCTGCCGATGGTGACGTTTTGACCAAGACGTCGCTCGTCGGTGTTGTAGGTCCTTTCTTGACGACAGCATGTACTTTGGTTTGCCCTCATTAACCGTTAAACCCATTTTAGCCGCCTCTGCCTCAATACTCACAAAAGCCCCATTGACATCATGCTGAGTTCTTCCGAATATGTCAATGTCATCAGTATATGCTAGTAATTGGACAGACTTTTGAAAGATAGTGCCTTTAGCGTTGACGTGTGAGCTCTGCACCATTCTTTCAAGTACGATGTTAAAAAAATCGCATGACAGCGCATCACCTTCTAACTTAATATGGGAAGTTTCTAAATTCAGAATATTTTTTTATGAATTTAGAATTATGTTTTCGATATTTGGGAAAATTTTTAGAAAAATTAAAAAATGTTTAAATGTTTGGTAAAAAAAGTGATTTCTTATATAATTTTATACAAAAAAAAATAAATGTTAATAATTTTCGAAATTTTTAGAAATCCAATCAAGTTTCTTTATAAAAATATAAAGATTTAAAAAAAAATATAAAAATATAAAGACCTACAAAAATTGATTTTCGGCTTAAATGTCTTCAGAACAATGACTTCAAATGTATATATGTACATATGTCATCTTATACAAAATATTGTGTTTAACAATTGGTTAAATTTCTTAAAAAATACAGTTGATATTTTTTTTTGAGTACATTGATGTCTTACTAAGAGTTTGGCTTGCAAAAATATTATTACAAATGTTTAAAGGCATTAATGGGAGGTTATCAGACGACGTCTATTAGCCAAAAGTCCAAAATTTAGACTCCAGACTTCTCTAAACAGACTTCTTTAAACAGATTTTATATTTCATGATGTGAAAACCAAGTTCAGAACCCTTTCATGGCACGAGTACGATAACTTTGGCGCCAAGATATAATAACGGTTTTTGGTAGAGGGGCTTAATACAAGTATTTTTTACTATGGGAGGGGGGTCTATATCCCCCCGTTCAGGCGGTAGGGGCAATTTAAAAAAATTATTATTTAAAATGGAAAAAAATAATTAAAAAATAACGGTGATACTTACAATTAAGTTTTATATATTTTTTTAAAGCCAACATTCTGTTTTATTAGCCAGTTTTTAATTCAAGTCAATGCGTAGTTTTTGAAAAATTTAATTTTAAACTCAAAATTTGAGTAAAAAAAGTTAAAAAAAAAGGTTTAAAGTGTAATTTTTCAATACTTCAAGATTATCTACCATTGTTTTTATTTTATAATTTTTTGCTCTTATTTGTTTTTGATCAAAAACTGAAAACAAGATGATTTTATGTCTTTTAGTTTTTGAGAAAATTAAAAATAACCACAACTACTATTTTAATTTAATTCTTGTTTTTTTTGTTTGAGTGGTCTTATTTTGATAGTAACAATGGTAGGTGCGAGTTTGGGTGTATGCAACAGTAATGTGTGTGCGAATTTGGGTGTATGCAACAGTGGGATCTGTAAGGGGGGTAATGCTGCCCCCCTGCAACCCCTCTGCTTGGGAACACTATAGGATTTGGGGTGGGTGCAAGTTAGAGTGCGTGCAAGGTTACATTAAGTTGCTTCCAACCCTTACGGAGGAACGCGAATTCTGCATGGTCATCCTGAACAAGCGGACGAGTAAGGCAGGGATTCAAAAACTAGGCAACATACAGTTCGTCCTGTAAATGTTGTTATGTGCGGAATTAAAATCGATGAAAAGTTGGTGGGTGTCGATTTCATGTTCTTGTGTTTTATTTTTTCAGAATCTGTCGTAATGTGAATATGTATTTAATCGACTTTTGGAATATTCTGGTCTAAAGCGACACTAATTATCAATTATCAGGTTGTTGACGAGCGCTCTAGACGATCGAATATTACAGCAGAGAAGATTTTGTTGATTGCCAATGTTGAGGAGACTGATTCCTCTATACTTGGTGCAGTTTAGAGGGTCTCTTTTTTCCAGTATCGGGGATGCAATATTGGGGTTCCATTAATCGTTCATGCTTTGTATGAGGTATTGTATGCTTCTAACCAAATTATTTTCAGCTGATTTGAAAAGTTGGGCATTTAGCCATCTGCTCAACCAGGTTTGTAAGACTTAAGCTCAGATATAGCAATCTATATTTCGTCTAAGTTGGGAAGACGTGACTGTTGGCTTTTCTCGTCTATATTGAACGGAACATTCTCAATTATTATCGATTTCGTTAGTCCAATATACCTTTTAAGTTGTTTAGTAGCCCTTAATGAAAAATGAAAATTTATAATTCAAATAAATAAGTTACAAGATCGCAAGAAAACTATTTTTGTTTGCCCAAAATTTTAAGAAAAAAAATTGCACAAGGTTATCCATTTTAAGGTTTCAAAAGTAAACGTTAATAAGATACAATACATTTTTTTTCATCTTATTTCTTTTCATTATAAAGTTTGAACGTTGACATTATGTGTGAAACACTACATCATTTAAATAACTACCACGTGAATTGTTCCAAGCATCGATTCTTTTGAGGTAATTTTCGACCACTTTTTGATACATTAGGCGGTATCTCAGCCATAACTTGACGAATGTTGGTTTTTAAGTGATCAAGAGTTAAAGGTTTATCTACATAAACACGGTCTTTCACGCAGCTTCACAGCAGCTGGTCTTTATATGGATGTAGGTGTAGATCGTAGATCCAAATGCGAAATATGCCATAATGTGCAGTAAGACAGTCATAATTCCTGGGACCGACGAGGAATGGACACATTCGGGTCTTCGGCAACACTTTTACTTACAGCAGCAATATTTTCAGTGGTACGAGCAAAACGATGATGCACAGGCCTTACAATATGTGTAACCAATCCAGTCTCTTTAAATTTCTTCACAATTTAGCAATTTGCTCGCGTAGTCGGAAGATTGTGTAAACCATAATCTCCTCTTAAAGCACTATATGTGGTGTGTGGCAGAATCACCATTTTTGTAGTAGGTTTTAACAATTTGTATGGTTGTACGTCGAGGACTCAACATTAGATATGCCATTTTGTGTTGGTGAATTAATGAATATGCTGAGAAACGTTAAGCCAATTCCAATTTTCAAAAAGGGCGACACATATGATCCAAGCAATTACAGGGGAATTTCGTTCATGAATTGTATAGCAAAAATCATGATGGGAGTCCTTAATAAAAGGTTGTATAATTGGGTGGAACAAAATAATATATTAACAGAATATCAGGCTGGCTTTATAAAGAAATATTCTACAGTGGATAATATCTATAACTTGGCGTCCATTGTACACATTAAGCTGGCTGAAAAAAAGAAAGTCTATGCTTTTTTCGTGGACTTAAAGGCGGCTTTTGATAAAATCTCCAGACAACTATTAATGCTCAAGTTACGTGAAATGGGAGTCTCAACCAAATTTGTAAACCTGCTAGAGTGCATATACTCTGATACTCAATCAGCAGTGTGGACAGGAAGGGAGTTATCGGAGTACTTGGAAACGCTATATGGGTTGAAACACGGATGCCTTTTATCACCTTTACTTTTTGCTTTATATATAAATGATCTACATGCGATAATTGAAGGAGGTCTTAATATCGACAGTTTAAATATAAGGTTGTTGCTGTATGCTGATGACCGCGACATGGTGATCTTAGCAGAGGATGTGGAGGTTTTGCAACGCATGATAGAACGTTTTGAAGAGTACTGCACCAATTGGAATCTAGAAGTGAATCTCTCAAAATCGGAAATTATGGTCTTCCGAAATGATGGCAGGCTATAAAATAGGGAAAAGTGGATTTTCAACGGAGAAGAAATTCGGATAGTACCTCAGTACACATATCTTGGTGTTCTGCTCACTCCAAAGATGAACTTTTTTAAGCATGTAGAGAAAAGAAATACAGCAGTAAAGAACAGTATTAACGCGACATGGCATTGTTTTCGGAGTAAGCAGAATATCAACCCCAGTTCAAAATGGAAACTCTTTTTGGCAGTATGCAGAGCTATTGAAACTTATAGTGCACAAGTCTGGGGTTTTGGAATTTTCGATGAAGTGGATAAGCTACAACGATACTTTCTGAAAAGAGTTTTAAAGTTACCATCATATACTCCAAACTATGCTTTACCGATTAAAACCGCAGCTGAAGACGGGCACTACTACACACTGGAATTACACCTTAGATATGTACAAAAGACTATATTTGAATACAGTGACACGAGACTACCTAAGCAACTTATCAAAATCCTTTTAGCAAAACAACTTTTTTGGGTTAAGGAGATTAATATGATCGGAAACAGGTTCGGCTTGCATTGGGATGAGAACATGACAAATGAAAGAGATTGGATTGTCAATAACTCACAAATTCTTGATCAACTGAAATCGCATACAAATCAAGAAGCAGAGCAGAGAGCGAGGGGAAGCAGCACACGAATTTTTAAGATGTTGGATTATTCAATACATAACAGATGACTTGGAGCCTTAGAAAGTACCATGGATTTTTAAAGCTAGATGCGATCTTATCTCACTCAACGGAAATAGGCGTGGAGGCAACGCATAACCATTATGTAGCCTGTGCAACATGAGAGAAGAAGAAGATATACAATATTTCCTAGGCAGGTTTCCCGTACTAAGAGAATTCAGGATAAGACATTTTAAAAAGGCAACTCTAAATGAAGCTGAAATTATTTTTGCCCTTAATGGAAATTGCAGGGCTGATTGGAACAGACTCTCGAGTTATATTTACGTGGCTATAAGCTATAGAAAACAAATCTTAACAGAGTTTAGGTATTTGATTTGAAAATAGTGTGAAATATGAACGTGAACACATCATTTTAAAACTTTAAAATTTAGAATTTCTCTTTAAATTTATTTAAAATCAAAAATTGTATCTTTTTTATAAATGTACTTAAATGTAAAATTATTTGTATGTTTTCACTTACCCGACAGACGACTCTTTATGTCATTGTCGTAAGTTTTTTAAATCTTTCAACATAACTTTCTTTCAAGTTAAACTCAAAAATATTAAGTTGAAAATAAAAAACATTTTACTACTACTACTACTACTACTAGTTAAGCGATCCCTTTTTGTGAATGTCAGACTTCCAGCTGAAAAAAAAATTGTTTAACAACTTAAATTGAAAGATGTCGAATTCCAGCCCTACACTTTTGAAACCGCAAAATGGATAACCCGTTATAATATTTAATAAAAGCATTCTCCTCAAACCAACAAATTTATTTATGTCGTGTTTTCCTAAAAATTCCTTTAATCAAATTTCATTGTCCTCTTATAAAAGTTAAATAACACACACTCAATTTTTTGCTAGAAAACTTTCAAATCAAAACAAAAAAATCCCAAAATCTAACAAAATAACTAAAACAAACATTTACGTTCTCCACTGAACACCTTCCCCTTCCGTTTTCACCCAACTAAAGTAAACATTCAATTAAATTTAAATGTTCTTCAAACAGATCCTCTTCTTATGTTCACTGACCATGAAATCGTGTCTTTCAAAAAAAAAGAAGAAAAACACCCACCCAAATCAAAATCTACCTAACAAAGTCCTTTCTTTTACTTCTCTCCCATACTCATCATAAGTCAACTTTAGACTTAGAAACAAGCTAACAAAAAATAAAAGTAACATTACTGTTAAAAATTCCAGAAAAATCAACCCAGCCAGACATTCCCTTACCATTTTCATCTTTTATGTTTGCGTCCACCCTTAAAGTATCCACCCATCACGATGATGATGACGATGATGAGAAACAACACTCTGCCAGGCCAGCCTCCATCTTCAATCTCTTATCCTTCGTTCAGTAGCATTTTACCAAAGAAAAGCAACACCAACTGAACAAGGATCGTTCAGGCACAATACATCACAGTAGCAACGCTGCCCAGCCTTGTATCATCATCGTCATCATCAGGACTGGATTAAATCGTCATAATTTATGGAATAGGGTCTTAAAAATGTTAATGAAACTCTTGTTCTATGTATTTTCTTTTTCGTTTATCATCGATAAAGGGATACCTGATAAAAGCTAGAAGGTCATTAGGTTTGTTCGTGAGTCTAGGGCTTCAATAGGCCTTATAAGCTCCTGTTCTTCAACTCTCAGTCGAAATTCATTTGGATGGAAGACACACCAATTAATAAGTTTATAAGCGACTTAACACAGGTATAACCCTCTGCTTCTAGACTACCTGAATGTGTGTAAAACCCCATAATACAAGACATGCTTGTAAAAGAATGCAATCTTTTGGAAATGCTGTCTTTTATGACTTCAATATAAAGATTTCATTCACTGAATTCAACTAAAAATTGGGATTAAAATTTAGCAATCTATTTTCATTTGACCTTAAGAAGAATGCAATCATTTAAGACTTCATGCATTCTATACATTCACTTGAAATCATTGCATTCACTTGAAGTCCTTGCATTCTTAAGTGAAATTTCACTACACACTTGAAATTTTGCCGTAGCGTGATGGTTAGTGCGTTGGACTGTCATGCAAGAGGTCTTGGGTTCAATCCCTGCCTGTGCCACCTAACTTTTTTCACGGGTACTGCCTCTTGCGAGGAATTGAGAAATCCAAATTAGCCGTTCGGATTCGGAATATAAACTGAAGGTCCCTTCCATCTCTGACAACATTACTCGCACACAGGAATGGTTGAGAGTTGTAAGTCACTAGGCCCTGGTTCTCTACGGACTGTTGCGCCACCTAATTTATTTATTTATACTTGAAATTTTGATTTTAATCTCTTGGTGTCTGACACCGAAAATTTGTGTGTGAGGTTTAAGGGCCTTAAAATTCATAGACTTCAAGTGGATGCAAATAATGCATGAATTTTAAAGGATTGCAATCAATTGATTGCAGTCTTTTTAAGTTTAAATGATTTCTTTTTTTTTTCTTCTTTTATTCCATACATAATTTATTTAACAGACTTAGTTTAAAAGATTTACATGCATGGCTTATAAGCCGTCTGCCGAAAATGCTAATTATAAGAATTAAATAAATACGTTTAGAGAGAGTTCATTTTATAAATTACATTAAACAGTTAAAATATAAACCTAATATCAATGAAAAGAACAGTTGAAAACAAACATTATAATATACAATATTAATTACATAAAAAATTATTACAATTATAATAAATAATAATAATATAATTATAAATAAGAACGAAGGTATGTATAAAAAGTAATTTAAAGTGTTTCAATACACAAATTGAGCTTTTAGTTTAGCTAAAACAAAGTTTATCATTAGACCGCATGTGTTAAAAGTTAATATACATGTTTCTATATGCTAGAGCCTCTGTAACAAATCGAATGAGAGTTTTCCATCCACTTTCTCCATTTAAAATTGCAAAAAATTCTTCAATTGTAAAAAAACTTTTATTAAAATATAATCTTCGGATTTCCTGTATTATTGGACAAAAAGCTAAGAAATGCGAAATATTTTCAGCCTGATTAAGGTTACATAGTAAGCAATTCGGATTCAAATCATTTCAGTGAGGTCTATAATTGAGCTCAAGCATTTCAACGCGCATTTTAAAGATTAGACTTATCTCATTGGCAGTAAACTCGTTTCGAAAATAGTTGTCATACCCGAGACATAAGTTGAGTTTAGAGTAGGTAAGCTGTTCTTGTAACAGACTCTCTTGCACGGGTTATTGATTTTAGATACATTGTTTCATCTATAATAGAAATAAGGTCATACAGTTCATTTCTAAATGCTTCTAAATTATCAATACTTAGTGACAACGGATAGTTATATTCTAATGCCAAATCAAACCAGTCTTTAAAAGGAGAGTACCTACCCCTAGAGCTATCAAAATAATCTTTTTCTGAATATTATTATTAGGTCTACTCATGACTTTAACAATATAGTCTGCGTTAGCTTTAAGGTTTTTTAAGTAAATTGGAGGCAGGCCAGATTCAATGTAAATAGCGTAGTTTGGTGTATTAGCAGGGAGTCTGAAAATACGTTTGAAAAAGTACGGTTGGACTAATTCGATTACTTCTAATTCCTTGTATCCATAAACTTCATTAGCGTATAAGAGAGAACTTTTGATAGTTGTCTCAAATATACGTTAAATTTAGTCGACGCATCTACAGAGTTACTTTTGAAGAAGTTTGACCACATACAATTGATAGCTGCTTTTGCTACCTTCACTTTGTCTTTAAAATGGGCTCCAAGATTTGGGTTATGTGTTATAGTAAATCCTAGGTATTTGTAATCAGTCACTACTTCTATGTTTGAGCCGTCAAGGTGCCAGTTGCGATTAGTCCTATTACGGCGGTTTTGAGATCTAAAAACCATTACCTTTGACTTTGAAGTATTGATTTAAAGGTCCCAAGTATCGCAATATTGTTTTAATTTGTTAATCTGAAGCTGCAAAGTATCTGGATTATCGGTTAGAATGTCAAGGTCATCTGCATATAAAAGCACCTTGATAAGTATATCTCCAAAAATAACACCACCTGGAATTTGATTTTCAATGTCATTGATGAAGAGGGAAAAAATCAAGGGACTCAAAATACAACCCTGTGGTACTCTCGTTTCAGATTTAAATTGATTTGACAATCTCATACCAATTTTTACTACTGAACTTGTATTTGATATTAGTTGTTCATATGTATATTCTTATGAACTTTGAAGACAAGCTTATATCTGTTAGTTTGAAAAGTAGTAAACTTCTGTTTATAGTGTCAAAGGCGGCTATGAAATCTACAAAAAATGCATAGAGGTAGGTAGGTAGGTTAGGATCTCCCTTTTTAAAGATCACAGAAATGTATGAAGATCGGAAGCTATTTGGAATTGTCTCATCTATAAACATCTTGTTTATTAAAAGAAAAATTTGTTCTAGAAATTGTGAGCTGGCATTTTTGTAAAACTCGGCCGGTATGCCATCTAAACCCGGAGCCTTATTATCATTCATTTTTTTTAAAGCCACTAATAGCTCTAGCATTGAAAATCGGGAATCTTACTCATCAACATAAGTGAATGGTAGTGCATAACTTATGTTCATTTGACCAGGGTCTGCTATGAAAAGTGTATTGAAGTAAGTAGCCATTGTATCCACATCAATAGCAGAGTTCGTTGACTTATTATTTCGGCCAGCTAGAATGCGTACATTTGTCCAAAATGATCTAGAATCATTACAATGTATGAGATTCAACGCCATGTTTTTTTAGATATTGTTGTTTCTTGAGGCTACACAATCTTCTGTACGAATTATTTGCCTGAAGATATAGGGATTCAGAGGCCAAATTATTGTTTTTTCTAAAGATTTTTAAATGATTTATGATTGGATAATTCGAAGTACCAATTTTTAGTTAAAATTGATTAATGTAATCTTTAAGTTGAATTCCATAAATGATATATAAAGATTGCATTCCCATAAATTTCCATTCTTTTAAAAGTCTGATATAAGAGCTCTGTTTCTGTATACGCGCATTTAATAATTTTATTCAAAAATTGTTCGACAAAATTTGTCCTCAAAACTTCAATTCTTTCCTGGGCCCTAATAGGAAATATGTTTTGTTTCATTAACAATACGCCCTTGAACAATCATCAGAGCGCACCGACCATCATCAAAAATGAATCTTAAGTTTGCAATTGAAAATAACAAAAGAACATGTGACGAGAAACAGCAAGGAGACGGACATAGATTTTTCTCGATGTATAGTGTATGTATAGGTGATTTACAGGAATACCGTGAGTACCAAACTAGACCAGACTACTGGTTACTCTGAACTGATGGGTGAGCCACCTGCCGCCGCCATTTCCCACTTCGCTCCTTCAAACAGTTGAAACCCTCCTGAAACCTATACAACAGACCATGATGTTGACGATGATGGTTAACAAAGTTGCGAACCACTTGAAAAAAAATTCGATTATCCTTTCAGTGGTTCTTCTTTAGCAATCGAATCCTTCGGACTGTTTCATTTTTTGTTAAATCCATCTCTTTTTCTCTCCCCGTTTCCCAGCTCCACTCTTTGTTTTTGTTATGTAAGAATCCTTGTTCAACTTTGATGTTCGGTACCTACTACAATTTCGATTTGTATCTTGTATCGCTCGCACAAAAAACACACATTCACTTCATATATTCATGTCCTTTGAAGGACCAAAAAACCAACTCTCTCATTCCTCGAGACAGTAAAAAAAAAAGACAAAACAAACAAAAACCTTTTTGGGGGCGACAAAAAAGTAGCAGAAGGATTCGCCCAATGTAAACTTATACCTTGTTCAAGTAAACATTCATTCGAAACGGTCGATCGGTCGGTAGTGGGAAATTGTGTGTATTTTTCTTCTTATTTCGGGGAATCCTTTAACTATATAACCTATACCACACCACCCTTCATCATCAGAGAGCAAAAAAGCACCGAGATGGGATACCGATCATACGAGTATATGTACGAGGAAAAATCCTTCGGGTGGTTCCGTAAATGGAACAACAAACGCTCAGAGATTAGATTCCAATTCGTTATGTGTGCGCCTTTGAATTGTTTCTCGTTTTTCAACCCGACTACACTTCTGCCTGCTTTGGAACAACCCTGTCTGATGTGATATGTGGATTGAGGTAATATGTGGCCGACTTGGCACTAGAAAGGTATAAACAATGTATGTATGTATGTACTATACATGGCATGAGAACGTTATACTGATAAGGTGAATTATCAACACAAATTTTAGGGACTCTTAAGGTTGCAACAAGTTGATGATGCAATTGAATCGCATTGAATTAGAAATAGAAGCAAAAATAGAATTGAATTCATTTGCATTAAATTTGAAATAGAAATTGAATTGAATTGAACGAAATTGAATTGAATCAAATTGAATTGAATTTAATTGCATTGAATTAAAGAGAATTTGTGAATAAGTAATATTGAATTAAAATGAATTGAATTGATATAATTTGGGAATTTAGTAATTTGATAAATCATGGTAAATTTTATTATAACGTTTTTGAGTTTTAATAGTTTTTTTAAAAATCCAATACGCAACCTTAACAAAACTAGTGTGTATAAAACAGCTTAAAATTTCGAAGGTATCCACAACAGAGCAAGAGCGGCAAATATGTAGATATTGTGCCTGTCATCGTATCTGCGCGCATCCTTTTGAATATTGAATGCACCCAAGCCTCAACACAAAACTCCCTCAAAGCTCTACCTTTACTATTACATACATGTAACAGATTTCGAGCAGCACCATCCATATTCAGGGTTTCCTCGGGATGATGGAAAAATGAAAGTTTTATTTTGGGAAAGTCAACGTGGTTTTTGAACGTTAACGTCCACTGAATTTTTACTTGAACAAGGGGTGGGATGAAAGAGGGCGAAAGAGGTTGAAAAAACACACCTAATATAGGTATCTTTTTGAACTTCAGTTTACCTGTATTTCTATATCTAATCATGTATAGTCAATGCGAAAATCGATTTGCATTTAAACGCTCAAATGGTGTGAAGGAATAATGCATATGGCAAAGTGATGCTGGGATTTGATCACTTGCGGACTTTTGAACTGAACTTTTGGTTCCACATTGAATCCTAGTGAGAGGTATAGACTTAATCTGACTGCAATAGTCAGATATACAAACTCATATTCATACGCTTGTGGTAGACACTAACCCACGCGGAAAGTAGACGTAGTCGTGCATTTTTAAAATAACTCTTTATCAAACGGAAGCAGTTCTGGTCTGGTCATGTGTGTAGCAGCCACTTATGTATTTAGTGGTTTTATTGATTTGGAAATAGACTGCATAAGCCTATGGTCAGATAAAAGTGGAATTAAAAACATTTTTGAAATAGTCTAAAGTCAAATACGGATTTCAAAATCGGAATTGGAATTCATCTTCATAAGAAAATCAGGAAAATTATTTGCTCATTCATTATCAATTTTTAATTAAGATTAACCGAGTCTAAGATACTCTAAAAGTCTTACAACATAATGGGTGATTTCTTTGGTCTTTTCTTTTTGGAAACACTGGTTTTGACAGCTTACACACGTTTCGTGTTTTGTTTCCCAGCCAAACATCTTCTGTTCGGTCTATAATTTAAACATGAATCGTTTCATTACCAGATCCGTTGAAAGAAAGATTAACGAAAACCTTTTGTTCATCTGAAATGGCAACACTTTCGCCCTCCATACAATTTCTATAATTTGACATTCGCCCCAATTTCGAGAGCTTTCTGAATTGAATTTTTTAGTTATGTAAATGAAAACAAATCAAAAATAAACAATGGAAAGTTCATAAATGTATGTTAAGATTTCAAGCTAGGTTATAAAATATTAACTTAGGCCCTAAAATATCAAAGGAGGTCCTGAAATTCTAAGCCTTAAAATATTATGGAGGTCCAGAAATACCAAGAGAGATTTTCAAATATCAATGGAGGTCCTGAAATGTTAAGGGAGGTCTGGATATTTGAATGGCGGTCTTAAAATTTCAAGGGAGGTTCTGAAATTGCAATGCAATACTTGAGATTTCAAGAGAGGTCTGATGATCTCAAGGGAGTTTTCAAGAAGGATTTTGAAATATCAAGGGAGGTCTTGAAATATCAAGATAGATGTGGAGATTTTAAGGCAGGTCTGAAGACTTCAAGGCAGGTCTGGAGACTTCAAGACAGGCCTGGTTATTTCAAGACACGTCTGAAGGTCTTAAATGAGGTTTGGAAATTCCAAGGAAGGTCCTGAAATATTAAGGGATGTTTTGAAATATCAAGGGATGTTTTGAAATATCAAGGGAGGTATTCAAATAATAAGGAAGGTCCTGAAATATCAAGGGAGGTACTCAAATTTCAAAGAGATTTTAAAATTAAAAGGGAGGTCCTAAAATGCCTAGACAGATTCCAATGTGAGTTCGAAAAGTAATTTTTCTTGCTTAAGCATCATTGGCCGATTTTCAAAAGGTATAAGACATTTCAGTACGATTTACAATTTGCACTTCCTCATTAGGATAAAGTCGATGGAAACTTAAAGAGGTCTTGATTTAAACGTAAAATTCCAGAAAATTTGTGCTGTAATTATCAAACAGTAATTGTATTTTATTAGGACTGTCTTTACCTTGAAATGTACTTTAATGAAAACAACAAATGAAAAAGTCATATCCCTAGAAAACAACAGAACACTTACATTGCATTTGGGATGTCATAAATGCTTTAGGCATGTCAGAAACTGACAGCATTGATTGGCAAGTTAAGAAATGATAACGTAGTCTTAGGACAAGTAGTTCATCCGGCGAATTTCATAATTAAGTTTAACAACGAATCTGAAAGGTCTGTGGATCGAGAAGTCTGTAATCGAAATGAGTATCAAAATACGTGCTCAGTGAAGAAAGTTCGTCGTGCACTTCTTTCATTTTATGGTAGCTTCTTCAACCCTTACATTAAACCTCCAACACGCGTACGTAGGGTGGGAACTGAGGAAAATATCGCAGGTGTATCTGCCAACGTTAGTGATGGCCGATTCTACGCCGGCCGTTCGCAGAAATTGAGCTTCTTTTACTCCACTACTTGGAAACATTTGCGGATGAATTCAAATGTGAAGCCTTTCAAAATACATCTGGTACATCTGGTGCTAAAATTAAAACCTAATGACCTAACAAAACTCCAAATTTTTTGGTGAATGGACATTTGAAACGTTGGCCGAAGATTCGCTTTTGTATCGAAAAATTGTGTTCAGAAAAGAAGCTGGTTGAATACGGATACTTTGAAAAGCAAAACTGTCGTATTTGGGGTGTAGAGTAGCCAGAAGCCTTACAAGAGCTACCAACGCATGGCATGTGGTTTAAAAAAGACTGTGTCATATTCCACACATCACGCATAACATAATAATGGACCAATTTATAGGCAGGTTCGGTGAACAGTTAAATTCTCGTTTGAGGTCGGTCAATTGGCCACCTAGATCGTACGATTTAACACCTCTTGACTATTTTTGTTGAGGATATTTTAAAGCTTAAGTGCCTTAGAAGCAGAATACCAAGCAGATGGATTTTAGGCGTAGTTAAGGCCAATATTTGCGTAAGATAAACTTCAAACATTAAATTATATGAACCGTTCTATCGACTGAAATAAGGCTTTCATCCGTTTCCTGAATTTTATATGTCTTTTTTGATTTCAGATAGCTCTTAAAAAATCACTCGTTATTAAAAACAACATTTTTTGAAAGCTAAAAAAGTCTTAAGTCGCTTTCTTTGTTCTCTTGAGTCAAAACTCATTTTTGTAAGTTTTTAGTTGTAGTTGTCGGTTTTAGTTTTTTTGTAAAAATAAGTTTTCCATTGGATTTGTCTAGAAAATTACCAAATGTCTAAGGATCTCTAATTCAGGGACCTTCAAACATCGAGAAAATTTCAAAATTTTGTCAGTAAGAATAACTTTCTATGGGAAGTTAATAGATTTGAGTTTCTGAAAACGAAGTCAGTCTTTAGTAGCATTGTGCCGGTTTTGAACCTTATAATTTATATGATCTGATTATTCATTTGAAAAATAAAAAACAACTATCTTGCACTAAGAAATTAAATACTGAAAGTGTTCTATACTTCATATACTTATCATTTGAAATGTTTCCCTATTTTAAAGTTTAAAATTTTGAAAAGCCCCAAAAAGGAAAAAAGAAGAAGCTCAGTGCCATCATTATTCAAAAAAATATGGAACATCTAAGCCAACAAAGAGTTAAAGCTTCCTTTAAAATACATTCCAAATAGCAAACGCTAACCTATTCAATCCCACTAGGAAACAGAAACAAAAAAATAGATGTAGGTATGTATAAATAAAAATACCACATTTGCATACAGTGTGAAGGCAAAGCAATATTCCTATTCTTCTTTCTGTTTTTTTTTCTTTTTATATATTTTGTTGAAGAAAAACTTTTGTCCTTCCACTTGAATACAAAACATATCCGATTGAATGAACACAAACATACAAGGACACAAGTTGCCTAAAATATGTATGGATGTATACAAAAAAATCTATCCTGCCTGCCCAGACACAACAATGTGTAATGTGTATATCTTTCCCGAAGGCTTTATTTCCTTGAAAAAGGATTTCCTTTAGCTTTTCCTCAAACATATTCACACATACACACACATGCACCTAACTCTAAACGTATATGTACATATTCATTCTTACTTTTTTTCATTGCAAGAACACGCTCTACATATCCTGTTTATCATGCCATTTATAATCCCTAACATTTTGTGAATATGCATCTGATGGGGATCAGGTGTATTGTTATACACGAGCGACGGACGCCTACTTACCACTGTTTCCCCTCATACAAGAGCCCCAAAACTGGTACAATGTGCATCCGTTTCTTAGACACATATACTCGTATATTCCTGTGCTCTGCACTGTGTTAAGTGTACAGAGGAAAGAAGTATAAAGAAAAGGGTCCGTGTGGTGATGGTCCTTTGTAAGGCCTTGAATCCTTTTCTAAAATTCTTTGTAAGGAATACTTCTCGTTCGTTGCACATCACAGAACAAAAATATTGAATGCGGGAAACAAATCCTTTTTTATCCCTGTGCTCCCTATTCTATTCATACCTAACCTCATGTGGATTGTGTGCGGACTGCGGAGCGGAGGAGCTTTTTGTTAAAGAATAAGAACGCATCCTTTGCTCGAATGACAAGCATAGTTTCAGATTAAAATAGTTTGAAAGTTTTCTCAAGGAGTTTTCGTCTTTTCTCTGCTCTATCCTGCCCCGGCTTCTGCTCCAGCTCCTGTTGTGGTTGTATAGAAAAGCCAGAAAGGGGAGAATCGGGCAAATGGGGAAGATCTTTTATCTATTTTTTAATATTTTGTTGGTATTTCACTCGACTGGTCTTGATTGTTGAAGTGTGCTGTGTGTGGTAAACAATCGTTACGATTGGAGCAGCTGTTGCATAAAAGTTATTAGTATTGGTGTGACGGCGGGCGGCTGGCGGGAGTCTCTTCCCTGATGATGATGATTATAATGAAAGAGGAACACTTGGAAAAATGTACCATCCCCATAGAGATACAAAAAATATACACAGACAGGCATTTAGCTGAAAGTCCTTTCAATTGTTTTCTAATGAGCCTAGTTCTATTCTTTTTGGGGCGGGATAGAGTGTCTTCAACACAATACAGAAGGCACAAAAACTGCTCCCAACTATCATCAGGGTGATATTATACTCGTATTAATTTTCAGGAAGAATACCATTTTCGAGCATTTAATTGAAGGTCTATATATATATTCTTTATTTTTGTTTTGCTGTAGGGAGTAATGGAATTCAACTAATTGGATAGTTAAGTCAAGTGGAAAAGTTACGTCGAACTGTGAGAGAGCACAGCATTGTGTTGTCTTAGGTTTTAGAGAATCCTACTTTCCTACTTTCTTACTCCTTACTATAAACTCAACGCACTTGTGAACGAGCAAGGAGGAAAACTTTTCATTTTCTTCAATTAAATGCTGCCAATAAGTTTTTTCTTTTATTTTTAATAAGTAGAGGGGGCCGGGGCCAGGGCCATCCTTACAGCAAAACCATAAGATGTTGGAATAAATTTGTATGCTAAGAGGCAATTAGTTTTAGGGGATTAAATTAGACAGGGTATATAATCGTAGAAGCAATATTTTTGGAGATATACGTAGGTGTAGATATAGCAGCGGCAGCCTGCTTTAGCTTTTCTTTTTAAGTTTCGTTAACTTCAATTAATAGGCAGATGCGATTTAACCAATTAAAAAAAAAAACAAGTTTTAAGGTAAGGGCGGGAAGGTATATTTTATTGTGATGAAGCTTCAAATAGAGGCTGGATTCATTATTTAATGAGGGTTAGTTAATACATAGTAAATATTGTTGGAAACCATGTATAAGAAGAAGATAAGTTAAAATTAATTTTTAAATAATGAGAATTTGAGCAGATAGTTCAAATTAAATTCGAAATCAGCACTAGAAATCTATTCCAAATCATATTTTTCAAAATAATGAAAGCATAAATTCAAGACTTCTCAAAACTTCATTTGGAGTCACATGAAGACTCATAACTAATGACACTTTCTAGAATTTATGAAAGATACTAAAATGGTTAAAACTGTATTTAGAAGACAAAGATTTGTACTTTGCAAAATCTTCATACAATTTATTGCTAAGAGGTACGAGAATGTTGTATTTTACCTTAGACTAGAAATCCATGTTTCTGGTGGTCTTTCGTATTTCTAAAGGGGGATAATTTATAAACTTGATTTTAAGGTGAGATTCGATTGTGACAAAAAAAAATGTACCTACTATAAACTTGGGCCATATGCTTCAAAATCGCCTTTTCAAACATCTTTTTAGGCTGTATCAAAAATATTTGAAAACAAAAATTGCTTTCAATTACATTTTAAACTATTATTAACAACGCAGTTTCGTTACAATTTGTGAGCGGAGTTATTTCAAGGCCTTAGGTGAACAAGCGCTACCGAAGACATGTGTTTATGACTTGTATTGAAGACCAGGTACACTTATTTTTAACTTATAAGCTGCACACGTCAACAAATTCAAAGAAATGTTACTCGAAATTGTCGATTGACAGCCCGAGAAATTACACAGATTTTTTTAGACGCGGATGGATCAAGTAAATTGAAAATCATTTTGAGTGACCATTTGAACCTCAGAAGATGTGAAATTTCTATTGGTGTCAAAAACGCGTTGACGATTTCGTCAAAAACTTTTAACTATTTTCAAAACCTATCGCTTTATCGAAACTATTTTAATCGACAAGAGAAATAGAAACCAAAATGAAGAAAGAACTGAAGGCTACATTGGATATTCGACCCAGGAAGAGGGGAGGTACTAATTTAAGGGAGATAAAAAGAATTTTGAATTTATTAACTAATTTCCAAAAATTTTTTTCCCAGAATGGTTGGTACCTATATTCTTTTCAAAGAGTTGTGATACTTTGTTGTTAAATCTAGATTCTTTTTAACTTACTTACTTCGGTCCTCAGTCTCAATTACTCGACAATTCGACCTCGACTATTCTTCTCCGTGTGCCTCTAGGTTTTCCAACTCCTTTGCACTTTTGTTCCTCCAAACATTGGACAACATCCTGATACGGCTATCGATATCTTGTTCTGTTCCGCCTTCAGTAGAGACAATACTTCCAAGATACTGGAAACACTCTACTTTTTCTACTGGTTGTTGAGCAACGTTTATCTAAGAGGTTGACTTGGACACTGGGAGGCTCCGAGGCTGAACAAGTATTGATTTTCAGCCCTACGATTTCTGCTTCCCTCTCCACTCTTGTGTTCATTTAATGGATATTCAATATCCTATGAGATATCAAGTCGCCTTTATTATAGAAATAAGTTTATCCGTGAAACCTCCTGTCCACAAAGCAAGTCATATATAAACTCACTATTGAAGGTGTCAAAATCCTTCTGAAAATCGATGAACAGCAGGTGAAGTATTGATCAATATTCAACTAACTGCTCGATGACGATCAGCAAGGTGTTGATGCTACCAAATCAAAAGAATCCTTCTTCTTCAGCGTAAAGTGTTGTTTCGAGATGTTCTCTTAGTACGAGTATTCTAAAAAAATCTTTGGTACTATTTTGGTGAGTACAAATTTTCGCTCTTCAACAGGTCTACTTTTTTTATGAGCTTGACAATCATTGCCTTTTTCCACTCTTGAACTTGATGCTGCTTATTTAACAATTCTACGGGAATGCCATCTAGCCTTGCCACTTTGTTGACTATAAGTTTTGACTAATCAAATTTGTTTTCAGCTTTACTTGAATGGGACCTGTAAACAACAAAGAGGGTTTGGTTCCCAACGAGCAATAGCCTTCAAATATTGTTTACTTAAAAGAAGTTTAACTGGAAAATGTTTTATATGTATAGTCTTATTTACTTGAAAGATAATTTGATTTTTCATGTGAATTTGAATGTATGTACTTATATAAAATGAAATAGCTTATGTCAAAAATTTCCGCTTCCATTCATTTTGGGAATTAAAATGCTTTACATTTCCCTTCAACAGACCAAATTTTAACTTGTTAGAATTAGTGATCGATGGGAACAATTCTGCTAGAGATTTTAGACACTACAGTCCACTTATTTCAAACAAAATAACAATTACCCAAGTTTCCAACTTTTTCACTTGTGTCACATTTCGCTGAACTCAAGCGAAATTGTAGTTTATGAAAAAAATGAAAAAAGAAGTAAAACGTTCACATTTCCTAAATTAAACTCTCTACCTGTAATAGATGTCACCTTTTTGATATCGTACTTGTAATTTTTTCTTCCAATAAGAGAAGAACCACTTTTTCGAAATACCTACTAAAATAAAACAATACCTTTTTTTTTTAATAAAATTCTTTAATATATTTTCTAAATTTTTCACCTCTTTTACTTTTTTCTTCATACTCATGGTTCCTATAATTAAGATTGCTTATGTTCCTATTAAAAAAGAAATAATTTTTTTCTTAAACTTAATAACACAAAAACTAAAATTAATTAGTTTACTAAAATATTATTTATTTATATAAATACGTAGTTCGATTAAATCAAAGTAAGTTTTTTTTTTACATATTATATATTTTTCTTTTGGTTTTGTTTACTTCAAACTCAAAATCTATTTTAAATTTTGAAACAAAAATTTAAACAAATACACTTCTTCTGAACTGATATGGTTTTCTTCAAAGTTTTGTGTTAGTTTTGTTGTTGTAAGCATTATATATTTTTTTTTTGGTTTTAAATTTTATTTGCACAGTTTGTTAAATATCTATTTATTTTTTGGTTTTAAAACGAAGGCTGAGAAAATAGGTTACATATATTTTTTTCCTACTTTTTGTTTTAATCATAGACACTTAATTATTTTTCCTGTTTTTTGTTTTTGTTTTTATTTTATTAATATTTTATGTATAATATAATTATTTGTGTTTTTGTTTTTATTATTTTATTTAATTGTTTTTCTTTTGTTTGTTAATATCTGCACTCTTATGATTGTTCTGCTGTCGGACAATTTATTAGAATATTTTTGCTTTTTTTATTTGTTAATGTTAATGTTAATGTTAGGTAATTGATAAACTGCAAGGGGCTTTAATATTATAGTGTTTTTTTTTATTTATTTAATTTGTTTAGGGAAGAACCAATTTTTGAGAAAGTTTTAAAAAAACCACAATAAAAATAAATCATATAACTTAAGTCATTTTTTATTATTAGGTTTAACAAATCGAACTTCTTTTCTTTCGCTCTGATAAAGAGTAGGATACATTTTTGTGCTCATTTAATATATCAATTAATTTTCTTTTTGGTTTTCTTTTTCTTATCTAAGCATTTTTTGGTTTATTAAATTTATTTTTAATTTACAATTTAATTTATTTTGTTTTACATAGTACACAACCTAAAAGTGGTCAGGATTTAGTTTGGGCGTTAAATTCCATTTTGAAATATTTTTTTTTATACAATACCATTAATTATTATTTTCAAAACAATAAGAAATAAAATTTTTTTCGGAATTAGTTACATTATAAAATGTATGATTATTTATCTTTTTTTTGTAATTTAATGAAAAAATGGGATCTGATTTAGTATTTGTTTGCTTGCAATGAATTTGAGAAAGTTTTATAGAGGTTAAATTGTTTGTTTTTTATTTGGGTTATTTTAATGTTATGCGCGTGTTTTTTTTTAATGTTTTTCAATTTCTAAACTATAAAAAAACAGTCTTTAATAAGCCTTCAACAATACATTAATTTTATATTTTTGTATTTTTTGTTTATTTACAATCAAAAGATTTTTTAGATGAATTATTAGGAATTATATTTTGGGAACTAGGAGAAAGGAACGTTTAAATTTTTTAACAAAGTTTATATGGATTTTATTTATAATTGATATGTTAAATATTGATATAGTTTTCATTTTTAAGTTTGAAACAGAAAAAGTTTTAAAAAAATTGTTGAAAAATAAAATTATAAACACAAAATTCATAAGTATGCTCCTAAGTTTCTGATGAGTTTATTTTTTCATTTTCATGATTTGTTAAGATTCTGCGTATGTTATGGTTTATTATTTTTGAAATGTAAATTGCAATTCTCAAAATAACGATAACGAAAATTGTAAAACCTTGTTTATTTCTAGTTAAATTGAACTTTGCACTTTAACAAAGCCAAAATAAACAAATCTATACTTTCAAAATCAAAGGTTCGGAAAAAAGAAACACCCCTTAAATAACTCAATCTTTTTTTTGAGGAAATATAAAAAAGCATATTTTAAGGATCTTAAATATTTTCTGAATTTCTGTTTGAATGCATACTTTGAGGTGTGTATTGTAATATCACGGCTTAAATCCTAAAATGGTATGTATGTAATGTTAACTAAAATAATGCAATGTTATAAAGCTAGACGTTTCACAAATAAATCATTGCCTACTGTAAGGATGACCCAAAACTTTCAACCAGTTTTGAACATTGAAAAAGTAGATTGAACTCTTTTTGTCCAATTAATTTTCAAGCTTAAGCTAAGTGTACACGGTTGCCAGATCTGCAAATATTGCCAGATCTGTCACTGAAAAATTTGTCTCGAATGGCTGACAATCGTGTACACACCAAATTAATTTGCAGACAAATGGTTTGGCTCCTAATTTGCAGACAAATATCTGCCAATTAATTTGTAGATATCTGGCAATCGTGTACACGCAAGCTGACAACCGTCTACACACCAAATTGATTTGCAGAAAAATTTGTTCATCAATCATTTTGAAGACAAATTAATTTGCAGATGTGGCAATCGTGTGTACACAAAATTCATTGGGAGATCACTAAATTTTTTTCATTTTCTGACGTTTCTGCAAACGTCTGACAATGAATAAATTTGCAGATGCCGTTTGAGGAACATTTGCAAATTTATTCATTGGCAGACAAATTTTCTGACTGATGCGATGTGTGACAATGAGCTGAAAATAAATTTGCAGATCCAAAATTTGATTTGGTGTGTACACGGTTGGCAGAAAATCTACAAATGTTTGCAAACCTATTGCTAGCTATTTGGCCAAATTAGTTTGTCGACATTGTCAGACAAATATTTGGCAACAGATTTGCAGATGTTTGTAGATATCTGCAAACCGTGTACACACAAATTAAAATTTTCAGCTCATTGTCAGCTCATTTTCACACATTGTCAGACGTTTGCTGATCTGACAATGATTGTCAGACCTGGCAATCGTGTACACTAAGCTTTAGAAGAATCACATTTTAAAAAGTTGTCGTTAGTTGTGGATTATTGATCAAATTTGATCATGTAAGTTGTAGAATATTTGTCGCTAGGTTCAATTACTTAACTTTTGATAACTACAGTAGTAGTTTATAGTTTTTTAAGGTTAGGTTAAAATTTTATATATGTAGATTCCAATCGTTCGTTACGTATTATTACACGTAATCGTACTTGAAAAATACACGTTTTAATTACTTGTAATTGTAATTGAAAGAATATACATTTTAATTACTTTTAATAATTGTAATTAAATAATGCACTCACTAATGCACATATAATTGGAAATTGCAATGGGTTTATTTAAATTCTTGAGGGAAAGCACTTTTAAATACAAGTTCATGTAATTGATTTCTTTATTTGTTTATTATTTAATTAAAAGCAACAAACATAAAAGAACTTTAATTGTAATTGAAATTCTTCAATTACATTTTAAAGTAATTAGAAAAGCGTATGAAATTCAATATTCAAGTAATTTTAATTGAATTGTTTTGTAATAATTTTTTCCCAAAGTCTTGTCTTAATTTCCAATACAATTTTTTTTTTTTTGAGAAACTTGCACATTTTTTCAAGATTTTTCTTTAATATCTTTTTTCTTCTTTCGATATTGTGCCATTTTTATTTTTATTAAAATTCAATTCGGAACGAAAAAGTTCTAGTGTCAGTTATGATTTTCAATAAATGTCTTATGGTCCCTCAAACGGTAAGCCATTAAATTTAAAAAAACATGGAAATGGAATTTCGCTATACTAATGTTATCAGACTTATCAGAAACTCAAGAATCACAGAATTGAAACCAACTCAAAGCCTTGAACCAATAACATAGAGAAAAAAAAAACAAAAAAATTATATTTTAGGATTGATTTAGTTTTATTTTTGTTTTCTTTTTAAAATTGAAATTATTTTCGCTTAAAAAACTAAATTAACAAATGAAAAAAAAAATTAAATAATATAATATTTTCCTTCGACTTAAATCTAAAACAATTTTTAAAATTTTTAGAGTACTCGTAATTTACAAACTTAAAATTATATAGAAATAACTTAAACTCAAAAAGTCTTTTTTTTTCCATAATAAGAAATTTTTAATAATTTTTATTGTTTAGTTATTAAATATTTTATGGTTTTCGTATTTAGTTAAATTTCCTTAATTTTTAATACATCACATGTTTTCACAACTAAAAAATTATTTAAGATAGTCTTAAAGGAAATTTACAAATAAAAATTACTAAAATAAAATATTTACACAAATAAAAACAATAAATTAATAAGGTACGAGAAATAAATAATATTTTATTTTTATATTTTCAATTGTTTGGAAAGGATATTACTACATAAGCTCTCTCTCTTTCTCTGAATTCTTCTTCAATTTGTTTTTTTGTTTTATTACACACACCTACTCATATTCACAAAATTTAATTTTTCTTTTTAGTATTTATTTACACACATAGGAAAGAATGAAAAATGAAGAAAGAACGTGAACCAAAAAAGGATATTTACAAAATGACGAAGGAATTTTAATTTATTTCATTGTTTCCTCATTAAATATTCGAAGAAGGAACTCTTGACTGTTTTCTTTTTTATTCTTTGCATTTTTATTTTGAGGCTTTTGCTTACTTTTGCCATTTCATTCTTTTTTTCTTTACTTATTAATGTTTGTGTTGTTGTAGTATTTACTGGATCACAATATGTACAATGTCCTTGTTGAACGAACAACAAAAAGAAAAAGAAGTCCTTCCTTAAGTCTATGGGGTTTCCGAATTTGTTTTTTATTTACAATTGGGATCGACTCTCGACTCTCACGCCTTGGCTGGTGTATTACAGTTGACTACGTCTGTGCTATTGCAGCCAGTTGTTGTTGGTATTAGTGCTGTTGTTGTTGTTGCTGTTTGTGTAGTCGCTAGGGATGGCTGTTGGGTGGAGTCCGAGTTATTATTCGGACTTCGATCAACATTCATGTCCTTTGGACATGCAGACGATGATGTTGATGATGATGATGTGGATGTGGATGTTTGTGGGGCAGGGAGTTGGGCTGCTGATGATGGTTGTTGCTTCTGCTGCTGCTGTTGCTGTTGCTTTGACTGTCGTCGATTCCAGCCAAAATTTAAGGCAGCCGTTAGTTTGTTCTGACCACTTCCATTGCCACTGCTACCACTTCCTCGGATGCCACCGCCCACACCCCGACCGATTGATGAGGCCGGTGTGCTGCTGTGATGATGACTGTATCCCGAATCCGAGCCAAAACTAGAGTCACCCCCGCCGCCAACGGAACTTCCCCTTGAGTACAATTGATGGCTGTGCTGGTGGTGATGGTGTCCTGGTGCACCAGTAGTCGTATGATGATGATGATGATGCTGATGTGTGCTCGGTCGATAAGAGCCCATGATCCCTGCAGAGCTCGTATAGTCCGGAGCAATATATTCCGGATATGATAGTGGACCACCGACTAGTGCCGTCGCATTGCGACCGGCTGTATTCGACTGCTGTTGTTGCTGTCGGCCACACGAGTCGTAGAGGTATCCTTCATGGAATATGGGCTCCGCATAGCCGTAGGTCGGCTCAATGGGATCCATTGGAGGAACTATTCGTCGACGGTCAATGCTTCGTGGATTCGTCCTGGAACGCATTGAGCTCAACAAGTTACTGGCAGCATAGTACGGCTGGGGATAGCGATTCGGGTGATTGACAATGTTTCGTTCGCGGAAGATTGTCGCCACCGCCGAAGCTGGATGGTGGAGCTGGTTGTTGATGCGATTACGTCTTTCGACTTCATTTTCCAGCGTGTTGTAGTATTGGGCACGATTGTTGTTGTTGGTATTGGTGTTTAGGTTATTGTTCAGACTGTGATGGTGGAAGGTATTGTTATTGTAGGCCAATGACATAAGATTGTGATTTCTATTATCGTAGAGATGATTCTGGGCCATTGGCACACCAGCCATCATATCGCCTACCAACTGTTCTGACCCCGCCGAAGTATTAAACTCATCCATGCTCGAACTGGCCGCTGGTGGCTTATGGCGGTTTTTGCGATTATTATTCTGTCGTCCGGTTGTGTGCCGCAGGACTCCTGACAGAATTCCAGCCGTTCTACTTGGTGCATTATTATTTGTCGATGAGGCCGAAGTTGATGTGGCAGCAGATGTCACTGTTGCTGCATCATGCTGCGTATTCGATGAAGACGAAGACGACAGCAGTGAATTCCGCTCATGGCCGTTGTTGTTGTTATTATTATTATTGCTGCTGCTACTGTTGCACGGTTGCAACGACGCACTGATTCGTTCATGATAGATAGTCGAAACGGGTATTGTTGAGGCTGTGTCCGAAATGGATTTGTTAAATGATCTCTCGCCAGGCAATGAGAGTTCATCTTCGGCAAAATCATCATCGGAATGTAGTGGCGGTTCAGATTCAGCGTCTGAATCGCGTCCCGGACCAAGTTCCTCGTAGACATTGTCATTCGAACGATACGGATCGGGTCCCGGAGATGAGGATACTAAAAATGGTGGTGACCTCGTCATCGGATAGCCGCTGGGATAGTGAATTCCTTTTGAATGGTGTAACATCTAGAAAAAGAGAAAGAGGGGGGAAATTAGTTTTCTGATATACCTAGTAAACATTTCGAGGATTTACGTATGTATGTAGATTGTAGGTGTATATAGATTGGATTTTGTTTTTAGTTTAGGTTTGTTATTGTGAAGTTTTGTACTTTTAGAATAATGAAATTCAATGTTTGTCCCCCAATTTTTTCGAAAACGACTTAATTAATTTTGAAATAGTTTTCGAAGCATGTCTAAATACGACTTTTCTGATGTTTTTCCCCCTACTCATCAATTGCACATTAAATTATTAAAACCCAAATCAACATTGGCTGCTAAGTTATATTTAAAACTTGAGATTGTTAAAAAACTACAGCACGTGTGTTTAAAAATGTTATCTTCATTAAAACTCTTTCGATTTGGACATGGTTTTCAATAGCTCATAAACCTTACGCTGACGCTGGTATATTTAAATAAATTCGAGAAAGCTCAAAGCAAATAAATAACCAAAATCATCAAGATTAACAATTCCGCACGTGTGAATCTCTTTTCAAGCTTATTTAAATCACATTTACACGAAAGAAGGACAAGACAATTTATTTTATATACAAAAATTCACCCTTTAAAAGGATTTAAGTCATTATCACAAAAATGCGTTGGCATCATCATCGGTGCGGCGGCGGTGGTGGTCGGCTTTCATCGCATTACCTAGAAATGTCCTATGTGAAAAATGAATAAGACATGCATCACGCATCTAGCACAGTTTTCTGCAAATCCAACGACGACGCAGCTAGAGAAAAAGAGAGTAATGATGCCATAAGAACCTCACATTTCATACTCAATTACTGTCGCTTTTCAACAAAATAGAAAAAACTTATCGCTTTATGCATTCTCAAAGGATACATGATACACACACAGTTTTCCTTTAATTTTATTTTTATCTTTAATGGCCATGGCCTTTTGTTTCCTGCTCGTCTGTGTGATGTGTGTTTAGCATACACTGTCGTTGATTATACACGTGTTAAAAAAGGGGAAAAGTCCTTATCCTTTCTTGTCAACTACTTTATTTATCCCTATGCAAATGAATGGGATTTCCTCGACTTTCCTAAATGAAGACCTAGTACTTGTTTTTTTTTTTTTTTTTTGTTAGAATCCTGTTAATCCTTTTTACCTACTTTTTCGTTTTCTGTGTCTGTTAAGTATTAACATAAGGCCGAGTCGCCTATCTGCATGAGTAGATGAATGATGTAATTTTTTTTTTCCTAAGCTCAACTCAGAAAAACAAGAAACATTTAAGAAAAAAAGCTTTTATCCTTCACAGAATCCAGTGACAAATGAAAAAAAGGACATCGTTATTTATTTTTAATTGTTGGAAATATTTATACTTTTTTTCTGTCTCTCTCTCTCTCTCTCTCTTTCGTTCTTTAGCTATCTGTCTCTTTTTGTATGTACCCTTGGCTGGATTAGATTTATGTATATTTATGTAGAAACAAAAATGTCCTTTTGAGATAACATGGCTAACAAAAAAAATATTAAAAACAAGAAATAAAAAATGAGGAAACAAGAAAACGAAATAAAGGACGCACTTTATTTGCATTGTTCAATGGAAAATAATGTGAATGCCAACGTTTATATATATTTTTTGTTCTTGTTTTGCTTTAACGTTCTTTTTGTTGTTCGTCCTGGTTGTTTTTTGTTGTTTTATTTATTTGGAACGAATAGCCTTTTGAATATTAATGAGGATCCCATTTTATGCAGAAAAACATCACAGAAAGAGAAAGAGAAAGACAGAGTGTGGGTGGGAAGATTTTAATAAATTTTCTCTTTTTTTTTAAATAAATTTTTTTGTTGTTGAAGTTTATCCTTTGTTTGTCTTTGTTGTTTGCCGCATCACTAATTTAATAAATATTGAAATACACAAAATTAAACTGGAATATTATTTCAAGTTGACGACGAAATAAGGAGAAACGAATTTATTAAGTTTAACAATTATTATTATTGTAAACAATATTAATTCAAAAAAAAGCAAACGATTTATACGTTTTATGTATATTTAGGGAGGGTATGTATATGTACTTATTTGAATTTTCAGGATTAAAATCAGGATGTGATTTCTTTTATTTTCTGTTTTAATTAAATTAAAATTGACGTGTCATTAATTTTTCTATTTGAATATTCAATAATCTACTTATACCAAAAATAAAAAATAATTTACACAAAATTAAAATTTAATTTAAAATAAAATATACAACGAAATCTTTCATATCCTGACGCATTTTTTTGAATTGAAAATAAATCAATCAACACAACACAGAACAACAAGACAAAAATTAAACTCAACAACTCAATGATGGTTTGCGGATAATATCGTCAATATTGACAGGATATTGACACTAAAAATCGTGTGTATATATTTGCTTATTGAGTTTAAGCACATTTTAAACTAAAAACAATATTACAAAAACAAAAACACGCATAATTCACGCAATGTAATCAAATAAGTAAAAAAAAGGTCAATTTAAAGTTGTTGTTTTTTACTATACCAAGTAGTTTGTCTGTAGGTAGGTTTTTTGTAGGTTTAAAAAAGTAAGGGTTGACATTTATTTATCAACCCCTTACATCCTGTTTCTTTTCCCTTATTTTATACGATACAATAAAAAAAATCAAAACAAACTGTTGTTGAAAAAAAAAATTAATCCTGCGATTGCATTAATCGACAATGTCCTTTCGATATACTCGTAGGTACTGATGTGTATAGTACGACAGGAGCATACGATGACGCTTGTGATTAAGGATGATTAACGAGAACGCTCTTATCCTTTTTGCTCTACACATACATATTTGTTTATTTGTTTGTCCTGCTTTATTTTTTTTTTTAAATTTAATTTAATTTTATATGCCAGAAGGGGGTGTACTGTACATCATCTGTATACATGTACAGTACACATTCTGTAAAAAAAGGAAGAAATTATTTAAATTCATTCAACAAATCCTGTGAATGTTGTCAAATTCAATTTAATTGATTTTATTTTCTTCTTGGCTGTCAGTATATTTTTTTTTTTGTTTTTTCATTTTCTCTTGTGAGCCTTCGAGTGCACAATTAATGTCGATTTATATTTGGAAAATTTATGTCAAGTTGAATCGAATCGACAGAGAGAATAAAGAACACACAAAAAATCTGATACATAATTGCATAGGGGATTGTAGAAATCTGTGTGTGTGTGCATGATTTGACACTTATTAAATCGAATATGTGTTAAAATATGCAATTGACATAATGACAAGCAAGGAAGCGATTTGGTATTTATGGAATATCCGTTTTTCTATAGAACAAAGTCCTTTTCTGTTTTTTAAGTTTCACATCAATCGACAGCTGAAAAGTTTAAAAAAAAAATACTTCATAGTATAAAACTCTAAGGAAAGACATTTTTATCTTTTTTTTAACATTTTACTCCAAGGATCAAGTGGTGTTCCATTTTTTCGGTTCATGAGATTTGTGCAATCTGCAGATAACTCAAAGAGACTGAAGAAGCGTAAAAAGATGGAAAAAAGTTTTTGAGATTATGTCAATTCCGTTTTTGGTAGAGGATTTATATTGTACTTATGTTAATTTGGAATTATGAACATTCAAAGATGTTTCTATTCAAGTTTTTCTTTTACACATACTCGTTTTTGTGAAACTAAAAAAATATCAAATTTTGAGCTATATTCCTTTAAACTTTAAATATTTCATGAGTTGTAGCCAAATTAAACAACGTTTGTGACAAAAGAACAAAAATGTAAACCTGGTTCAATCAGTAAAAAAAAATAATAAATCATGATAATACCTTTTTAATTTCCACATCACCTCACCTGCCACCATATCCTGTCAAATTAAATCCCTCCTGCATTACAAATAAAAGACACAATCACACTTCATTGTCAAAGTAGACAAAAAAAGAGGGAGTTAGAAAAAGAGAGTTGGAGAAAAATACGTCAAATTTTGACAATAATAATGTTTGATCCTTAAATCCTGAATTTCTCTCATTTCATATCACATTTCCACACCATCAACATCAAGAAAAATAAACGAAACAAGGAACAAAAACAAAATTAAATGACAAACAAATAAACAATTTTTTTTAAATAATAAAATCAATTTCATAAGAGTATAATGCTTCCTTTTATTTATTTATTATTTACCTCAATCTCCTTTTCCATTTTATTTTTTTATTTTGTTTGTTTTCACTATAAATGTCAATGTAATGTGATATTTACACTCTTGGCATAAAGCAAAAGGAGTATACCTAACCTATATGATAAAGGATGCCCATATAATGTCTTTATGAAAAGAAATTCGCGTAAAAAGTCATTGACAAATAACAAATATAAATAAAAATAAGTCCTCATAAAAATGAACAGCATAATACAAAAATATACAATAATAGGTATATAATGTTGGTGATAATGATTATTATATGATAAAAAGATATTGAAATGTGATTCCTTGTGAATTTGCAAACAAAAATTAAATCAAAAGAAAAGAGCCAGGACACAAAAATAATCATAACAATAAAGAAAAATATACATAGATAATAATAAAAGATACTCATCCGTTTGCGATGATGAGTTAAGGATATAATATCAAGTATATATACCTATCTATAGGTAAATAAGTGCGATGCTAGAAGATATATCCTTTTCTTTATATTCAATCTCCTTTTGAATCATTTTATATCATTTGTATGTGATGGTTCTTCTTTCTCATGAATTCTGATGAATATTTTGTAAAATATCAAATTTCACTCCTTTTCTGACAATGACATACCTTAGCTATACCTACAATCATCAAGGATATTATTTTGACAGGACCTGCCTAAATGTTTTGATTTCTATTGTACAAACATTATACCTACCTATAAAAATATAAATTTCTGATGAAAATATTATCACAAAACGAGATTGATTGATTTAAACAATTAAAATTTAATTTAAAAAAAAAATCACCGGATATTTGTGCTCATTTTTCAAAAAGACAAAAATAAGATTACAAGAATATTTTCTCATATCTATATCTTTATTTGGACACAATATCACAAACATCCCACACACAAAAATAGAGCAACACTCTTACAGATCAAAAAGCTTTTGATATATTATGTTGTTATTGTTTGGAGAAAACTATATACATAGATATAGTATCTATATATGTACATATTCGTACTAACCACACAGTTTCCTTGGATGATGATATTATCCCTGTAGCTACTTTCTAACAATCACAGATAACCCATTCATCCAGTTATCCTTTCTGAGAAATGTTCAACTATAACCAACCATACCCCAACCCATTCTCATTTTCCTTATTTCCATTGCAACAAACATCCATAAAGGTTTTATGTATATCATACCCCATACCTATATATGGTACCTACCCACTCGATTAATAATTACAATTGCAATTAAATCCTTGTGGTGTTCTCTTGTGGTATGCAATTTCCATTGCGAAATTTATAATATGTGTGTGTTCTTTTATTTTAGGGCCAAGGGTTTTGTTCAAAAACATTGAGAAATTTAGAAACAGGCTGTGTTGTAAGGAGAAGTGGGAGGGGGTTTATTACAATCTTTAAACTTTGAATCTTGAAGAGGAAATAAGTGTATATATACAATGTAGGAATATGAAGATGTATAATATCATGAATTGTGTCTTCAATTCATGATTGACCAGATAGATTTCTATTTTCTACTTAAATAATATGTACACAAAAGCTATCTACGTATTTATTATAATGTTTGTGATACCGATACGTGTTTTGTTAATTGAGTGTATATGTCCTTCTGTCTCTTTCTGTGTTTTTAAGGATGTTATTGTCTTTTTCAAGGATTTCTATCTTACAAAGTTGAGGTAGTTTATATATGTATGTATAATAGACAAAAAGATATATCATCAATTTTGATTAGACTTCTAATTATTGTCTTGTGTATTACAATTTTCAAAACAAGTGTGGTTTGAATTGCAATATATTTTGTTATTGCTTCACATAGATACATATATATTCTCTACATTTGTATGAAAATAAGAATTTTAATGTTCAATAAATTATCACAACATAAAAAAAAACCAAAGATAAAGGATAGCACCAATTTTGTTTAAATTAACCTGATTCATGAAAAGGGTTGGTTTATGTATCACAAAAATATATCACAGACTGATAATAAATCTTGTGATACATTTTGTGTATATGTGATATTTTGTTGGTTACATTTTAAAACATACATTCTTATCACAAAGCAGTGATAACAACCAAATATCACATCTAAGAAATTTATCACAAGAGTTATTATTAGTCTATGATAGGTTTGTGTGAAGCACCAAAACGTATAATTATTTCTTGTATATAATTTTTCACAATACAAAACCCAATCTACATTTTTAAAATCCACAAATTTAAGTTTCAATCTTACCTCAACGTTATGATGATGATGTCTCATAACCAACGGGCGATGACCCAAATGTGCATCAGGATCTTCATATGTCACCGAATGTCCACCCGGTAGTCCATTCATGTGTGGACCACGTGTTGGTGTCTTGCAGGGTAAAAAGTTTTGAACTTTTCTTTTATTTCTGTAAAAAAAAATAAAAATAATCATAGAAATTAAAATTAAAATCGAAATTAAGTGCATGATTTCATGTATCAAAAATATTTAATAAGTGTGATTCTATGTAGAATTATATTATCTATTATTGTTATATCCTGACAAAAATCAAATAACAAATTTAATAAGATACAAATTTGTGTTCATTATAAAATTTAATTTTGTAGAAAAATCTCACATATGTCATTTCTATATATGTACATATTATTTTTGTTGTGTCTATGATTTATGTAGATTTAACACAGCATCTATACATACATATGTACATATGTATTTAATTTTTGCACTTTCAAACGTTGTCAGTTGATATAGCTACATAATTTTAATTTGCATGTCATTGTTGGCATTCGAAATGGAAATATATACTACCCTATGGAATACATAATAAAACTTGTAGACGGTATAAAATTTCGCGGGTGTGAGTGTGATATTTTGCACACAACAAAAAACGAATATCTAAAATTCAATCTTTTAATGTGAATAAATATTTAAATTAGCAGCAGCAGTTGAATATTGACAACAACAACAGCATCAGAAGCAGCACAGTGAAAATCACACAACCCTCTTCAATAAAAGTTGAATTTCAAATAATAAAACTCCTGTCTCGTACAGAACTTTTCAAAAAGTCCCAACCAACCTCGAGAATGAAATACATAAAAAAGATGAAAAAAAAAACAATGTTGAAGAGGAAAAAGGAAAATATTTTAATTAATTTGACAAATGCTATGAAGGAAGAAAAATTAAAATAAAAAAGTTGAGAAAAATTTGCGTGTTTTCCTTTTTCATTTTTTAACCTTTTGTTGGGTTAAGAAAATTGTGTGCAGATATAACCTTTTATTAGCTTCGATAATGAGGTTTCGTTAATTATCGGAAAATACTTGTTACTTTAGTATTTGGAAATTATATAATTTGTGGAACGTATGTGGATCTTAACATTTGTATATTGTTTGGTTCTTCAGTTGTTATTTAACATAATAATGATAATAATAGTTCCTGATTATTAATTTTAAGTACAGAGAAAACGTGTTAATATTATTGTTCTTAAATTATCATACTTTGTGGAACAAAAGTGGATTGTAGTAAAAATAACAAGGAAAACAAAACATCTGCAATAAATCCAAAAGTTCTGCATATTTTCTTAACAATAAACTGCCACAAAATAGAAAACTAACGCAATTTCATCGAACATTAATATTTATTTTTTGTAACCTTCAATTCTTTTCTAATTCGTAAGTCAAAATAAAATGCTGATTTCAAGAAAATCTATCAACGATTTTACTTTTGGAAAGTAAAAAAAATCTTCTTTTATCTCACTTTTTATAAGTTTTTCAAGCTGTGGATTGTATGTGGATCGCAATTTATCTATAACAAATTAGTGAACAAATAAATAGACAAGTTTAAAAAACTCTCTTGAGTGATACAAATTAACACAACCTCTGTGATTTTTCTAAGATATTAATGTCAATGTTGTTACGTTAAACAAAAACCTCATTTATTTTAATAAATCAAAAGCCACTGGAGATGGACTTTTGTTCCTCTTCATTTCAAATGGACAACTCTCTGATGCCTTCTAAATCTCTCTATCGAATACACTAAGTAAGATTAATCGTTATCGAATGGCACCATAGAGATACATCATCTTCTCTACTGTATAACATAACTTCATTTCCATCCCCTCTCAAAATACCTATACATTCATGTGTATCCTTGGCTACTTGGCTGACTTCCTTTTTTGATAGAAGAGGGGATCTGAAATCAGAACATTTTAATTCCATGTTAGGCCATAAATCACCCATAAAAGTAAAAAAAAAGAAAAGCAAACAAGTGTTATTCTTAATTTTCAATTTTGTGACTACATATATGTACATATGTACATACATATACCCTTGTGTGATGGGATGGGATGCCAAGGATATAGTAGATAAAGGTTAGGTGTATAACATCAGGAGCAGCACCAGCAGCATTGGAAACAAAATTAAATAATAATAGACGATGGAATATAAAATTAACTCGTAAGTGAAATTGTTCACTTTTTAGACGCTCATCGTGTCGTCTCCGTCTCCGTCGTCGTCTTCGTTGTTCGCGTTCTTCTTGCAATTTATTATCCTTTTTTTCGAAGTACATGTATCCTTTTTGACATCTTTACTCACCGGTGTGTATAGAGATATAAGGGTGTGAGAGTGAAGGGAGGGTGTATTCTGTATTGTATTTTTTGAAGGAGTATAAGACAATTTTAAATTGTATTAAGCTATAACAAGAAATTTTTCAGGAATACAAAAATAATATAAGTCTCCTACTCGCGTGTTCATGTTTTCACATAATATTTCCAAAGACCTCATAAGCATGATATGTATACATACATATGTATGTATGCATGTTGAAAGTTGAAGATTTTGCTATATTTCCTAAGAAACGGTGTCTGTAAGGACGACGCGAGCATCGGGCTAAAATGTGTCAGAGAATATTTAACACATAGAATGCTGCATGGCTCCTTGTACCTAGAGAGTTCACTTTACTCTTGATGCCCATACCATAGTATACCCCTTGAAAACCCGTTCGAATCCTGAAACTCTGTTCGTTATTTTTATATTCCCTGATGAGGTTAGAGAAGAGAGATCGAGGGGGCATGTATGTATAGAATATAGAATGTACAAGAAAAGTTATCCTTTTCATATATGAATATGGCAAGTTCTTCTAAGTTTTTTTTTCTTTGTGAGGACACATTTTCGAGTGTGTATTTAATTAAAAATGCTTGAGATACTTTTTGGCAGCGATGGTGTGAGTAAGAGTAAGAGTGAAGCATTGTGAACAGAACCAGACAAGAAGAAGAGGTGTATCATACAGAGGAGCACAAAATTTCGCAGAGCAGAGACTGCGGAAGGTTTTATTATAAGTGAATTTGAATATTTTGCATTCATGTGGGATGAATTATTAAATTAAGGAACTCTTTGGAGCGCGATAAAATACATAAGAATGAGTACATCTACCTCTAGAACTACCTTAACAATTTATAATAATGTACATGGAAGTTTAACGACTTTTTGAAAAGAGGAAAAGGATTTTTTTTGGTTTTGTTTTTGTTCTTATTTTTTTTTTTATTTAAAGGTAAAGCTTACTTACGCATTGCGAAATAACGATGATAAATTGTTGATGGTATAAGTAATTGGTTAAGAAAACTTTTGACAAAGAACACTTTTGAGTTTTGTTTTTGTTTAAAATCACATTTTATACAAGAAGTTTTCGTTTCTTAAATAGGTAACATACATACATGCATACATAATAATATAATGATGCAAATTTGGTTAACTGAGATTGAATACAAAGGAAAACGTTTGAGATTGAAAAAAAAAAGAAAACGATCTTATCTTTCACGAAGTACTTGTCTTTAATGTTTTGGGATTTTGAATTACGATGGAATTCAGAGAAATGAGAATTTATATTCAATTAAAGAGAGACAGTTTTTGAGAAGAGTCTTTCTTATGTTTTCAAACAAACAAAGCAATTTAACCTCTTACTTATTTACGTTCCACAACATTTCCCATGAAGTTTAAAAATTTGGTTGTTGTTCTTTATTTATTTGTCTATTGAAATTAATTTTAAATTACTTATTTAAAGTTGTAGAAAGTATTTATTTTTAATTCTGCAGTTGTTAACTCAAAAAGAAATATATTTTTTACAATCCACAGTTTTTTTCATGAGAAGTAATTGATTTTCAATCATTTTTCCATTGGAAATTCCAATTACAGCCTGATTGTAGAATGTGGATTGCATTTATTTTTCATTCCACAACAGCATATAGCAAATCCACAATAAGATTTAATTTAAAATGTATGTTTGTTCCATATTCATATTTTCTACGATCCCAATAAATTATCTCCAAACGTGAGGACTATATAACTTAGCTTTAATATTTGGATACTTAAATATGGACAGAGATTCGTTAGAGATTCATCTTCAGTGGTATGGTCAGATAAAGAAAAAATCTTAAGAAAAGTCGACTTGTGTTGGGCTTTTCAAGCACTTACCCCAACATCCAAAATTAATTGCCTACAACTACTTAAACAACAAAACTTCATAATTCCTTTTTTACCATCACTCTTCACAAAGTATACTTAGTATCTTTAGATACCTGTCTGTTATGGTAGACCAAATCAGCTTATAACAAAACAAAAATCCCCATATTAATTTCCCGTCTCAAAAAAAAAAGTAAAAACATAATAAATTGCCCCAAAAAAAACCATCAACCCTCAGCCATCGTTTTAATCATAACAAAGCGTATTACACTTCATAACATTACATTACACTTACAACCAAGGAAAAAATAAACGACAAGTGGAACCTCATCGCAGTTCTTGAAGACTCTTTTTCCTACTGACGAACTCTACCCCTCTATATCCCTTATCATTCTCTCTCTCTTTAAAAAAAATAAAACCTATTAAAGGGCATATGTCGAGAGTTCTTTTATTTTTAAACAGAAAAAAAAAAATAAAAGCACTTCTTTTAACATGAATGAGAATATAAGCAAACATCTTCGTCCTTGTTTTTCCACTCCACTCCACTTCACTTCACCATCTCACAGTTTTATTTTTATTTTTATTTTTTTTTTGTCATACAAAGAAGTGCGAAATTTTTTTATTATATCTCAGGCAGCCCTCAAGTCGGTCTCCTCGCATAGTATAAGTTGAAGGTATGTATAATGTATATGTTGATGGTATGCTGAATGTAACCGCCTTTTTGCCTCTATACAATCTATTTTGTTACTTCCTTTTACCATTGCGAGCATTACAAAATATTAAGATACAAAGACAATAATTGAACGTTACTTAATAGCTGTAGGAAGCGATCCTATACACCGCCGCCGCCGCCGCCATAGCCATCGCAAACTTCACTCTGCAACGAAGCAAAGGCAACAACACCATACTTAGTCACCTAGCTTTATCTTGCCTCATATAGCCTTTATGTTGTGCCTTGTGCTTGTGCCTTCGAAAGGCTTGCTTTTTGCTACACATAAGTTTAAATGGTTGCAAGAGACGAAAATATGAAAAATTATGACAACATTATTCATAAATTGTTTAAGACAATGAATGGCTATGGGTATGTACATGTTTGTGTTTGCGCGTGTGTGTGTCTGTGTGTAGGGAACAAAGTCCTAGAGGCATTCAATGCTGCTACCATCGCCGCCGCCGTCGCGTCGTCATAAAAGGCACCCATTCTCCTACTTCTTCCTTTACGTATACCTACCCACAGACTCGTCTATAGCCCCCGAGCTTTGCTAAAAGAAGCCAAAAAGCTATTATGTGGTATACCACGTTAGTTGGCGGTGGTTTTTCTAAAAGACTCCATTCTGCTCAAGCATTCAAAAGGCGTCAACCACCAACAACAAAAAAAAAAAAACAGAAACAACAACAACAAGAACGGCATCATCATTGATGACGAAAACGACTCTACATACGAGAGACAGGCGGGGAAAGCACTTCCTGTTGTAAACATTCTTGTATTTGTGTTAGAAATTGTTCAGCAATAAAACGGGTTAAGGACATGAACTCTCTTTCAAACATAAGTCAAAGGACACTCACTCGCATATACTCGCTCCATATCCTTACGTTGTACATTCGACTTGAATGTTATGTGATACTCTGGTTTATTTTATATTTTTCATTTTCATTGTGCGCCTATAAAAGAAATATTTGCCTTCTTTCTATAATCGATTCAGGACGTGTCAAGTTGTATTCGACAACTTAAAACATCGAAAAAGGTTACACAATAAAAATAAAATTCATTTTTATGACATCCCGCAGGATATTCAGAGGTCATTTCGATGAATTGTTTTTCTTTTTTTATCGACTGGACTTTAATTTCCAGAATTATTGTTAACGTTATAGAATTTTTTATTAAGTTAATCTTTGAACTTTTCAACAGCAGCCAAAAAAAGGTAGCTATGCACTTAAATAAATCCCGAGAGCAGCCCTCTCCTCTCTTGTCCTAGAAAAAGGACGATTTTTTGGAATAAAAATAAAATTAAGAAAACAACAAAAAAATTAATGATCGACAAAATCCCATCGTTTTATCAATATCAAATATTTAAAAGGATATCTTTTCTTATTTCGCACGACGAAATCGAGAGATTTCAAGACGATTTCAAGACGATTATATTGCAAAAGAAGAAAAAAAAATGAAAAATTTACAATACACTCGTAAATCGATTTATTTTCCATCACCATCATCATTATCATCTCAAGAATCAGCTAAATTTTGATGTTTTCTTTCGATTGTGTAAATGTGAATGTTAGAATGTGCCTTTTTTTGATATGATTCTTTTGCGTATATTTGCACAATTTAATCCTTTGAAAGCAATGTTCAAGCCCTAAAGGGTAGGTATTCTTCTTATTTTTTTCTTCGATGATGACTGGCAGCACAGAAGTGTGCGGAGAAAATGTCCTTAATTCGATAAAAGTGGCAACACAAAAGAATGGCTTTCACAGAGGGAAGATGCTAAAGTAGAGTGGTATTATGCCTATATAAAAAAAGTAGCTTGTGCAGAGAAGTATAAGAATGAAGCAAAAAAAAAAAAAAAAAACAAATAATGCAAAGCAGAAAATCCCTTTTTTTATGCTTTATTGAAGGCAGGAAGGATATTCCCCTAAAGGGCATAAAAACACATACAACCTACATAATACGCATAGAACATATCAGACGGAAGGTGTATAAGTTAAAGCTTCGGAAAGAAGAAAAGGAAGCATTTACTCATTTGTGCTGTTAGTTTTCCCAAACTTGTTGTTGCTACTCCTCTCTCGGTTCGCTCGGTCGTCGTCTGTACCTCCTCCATCTACATAATATAGTCGGCATAATCGGTTTCAAAGATGATGCTTCTTATAGCCTTTTTTTAATATATCCTCAGATTGTTATATGGAAAGTTTTTTTTATCTTTATTTTTGTTGCTAGCCTGATGCCTGAGGGTGTAACAAACTTTAAGAAGTAACGAAAAAAAAAGTTCGTATACCTATAACACACAGAAGCACATAACATTATTGATATGTAAAGAGATGTTATCACTTGTGATTGATGTTTGACGAAGGGGAATTGATTTTTGTTTATTTTTGTAAATTTAATGCGAAAACTGATAGTGAACATTGAATTCCTTTGGGTATATTATGATTTAGGTTTATGGATTGGGAAGAGCAGAGGAGGTGGGATATTGTTGTATAGTAAAGTGACAGATAGATTTTCTTGATGTCATTTCATCAGACACATACATTTGAGTTGAAGTAAATTCTTTAAAAAAAAATCTTTAAAGAAATGAAACACATTTTTTTTTAAATTTTTCAAAAACTGCCTTATTTCTAAAAAAATTCTTTTCTTAGTTTTACTACTTCAAAAATTATAAGAATACTCTTGATAATAGTGTGTTTTTTTTTAAATTAACTGTGTTCTTTTTTTACATTGTTTACTTTCATTAAAAAAAAAGCACATTTTTTGGTGTGTGCTATAGTAATTTTAGATCAAAAGTTGAATTTGAGTATGAATTCTATTTAAATCTTTCGATTTTCCTCGTGTATACTGTAATAAATGTTACAAGCAAGGAGTAAAGTAAAAGCGAGACTCTTTTTAAGTGAGTAGCACATTCTAACTGTGAGTAAGTGCTAATAATATTGCACTTGAATCATCAAAAGCCCCATAGATTTTCACTTTTACAACTGATTTTATTATGAGAAACTAAAAATTATGAAGAAAAAGTTTTAATTATAAGAAAATTCAATTTACTCTTAAATGGCGCCCGAGCAGAAACCAATTTACAGATGTTTCATCTGTTTTTTTCTCTGATTATTTCATAGCTTATTTCTAAAAAAAAGGAACCTTTCCAACGTTTTATTTTTTTGTTTAAAACCTCATGCAAATAAGTTTTAAACATTTGTTTTTTCATTCGATCCAGTATAGTAGTTTCGAGAGCAATAGTAAACCATGATGCAAAACTTTTTCTAACACCATGTCAACATGAAAGAAACTTTTTGCTTATCGTCATCGTATACCTACTTCGAAGTTTTTATTTTTTTTTCGTTCATTTTTGTGTTGTTTTTGTGTGTTTGTGTTCTTATTGTTGCCTGATGCTGAAAGTCCTGGACTAGAAGTGTAGGTATATATATTTCAAAAACCGATAAGATGACTTTTGGAAATTAACTTTTTGTGGATATCCACGAAAGCAATAATGAATCAACTCTCCTTCACAACAAACTGTGTGAAGTAAGAATGATAAAAAAAGAAGGACAAAAAATGAAGGATAATTTACAAAAATAATAAAACAAAACAAAAAGGATTTGGTGAAAAATAACCAATATAGATACTTATTCTTTAATAATAAAACACTCTCACTGCATTTGTATATAGACATACTCGTAGTTGGTCTTGTATATGTATGTATCTGGATTTTTTCGAATGATTTTTGTATATATATACATTATACATATATACATTTATAAATTCCAAAATAATATTTATTGTGTCATTGGCTTTTGCTCGTTATCCCTTAAACAATTGTTTACTTCAACATTGTTTTGCTCTATTTTTAGCTTTTTTTATGTGTCCTTAATATTTAGGAACGAAGTTTTTACCTACCTACATTATAGGAGGAAAAATTGTTTTGTTTTTGAGAAAGACAATGTTTGTGGGAGTTAAATTGAACCAGCACCAGCGAGAGTAAAAAGGAATTCCACTTCAATTAATTTTGGGTCGACAATTTCTTGAAGATTGTTTGTATTTTTTATTTCTTATCTCTTCATTCCTGTTTTGATTGAAGTACATTTTTTATTTATTCTTAAGTAAAATTTGTCAGTTGAAAAAAAAAACAATATAATTCAACGATATACGAGTACCTACCTATAAAAATTGTTTAAGATGTGATGGGGACTAATTTAATTGCTGAATTCAAGGAAACCTCAATAAGTTCTGTTTATTTTTTTGTGTTTTAAATTAATATTTATAATATAATATCTATAGATACATTTGAAGGCATGTATGTACTTATGTGAAAATGTTTGGGGAATACAACTTAAGGGGTCTTAATTTAAGCTTTGATGTATTTTTTTGTTTTAACTTATGATATACAAGTCATTTATTCAATAGAAAATCAATTATTAAATTTACTCCATGTCCTTAAATTCATACTCTTTTCAAATTGAACTTTCTAATTTAATTTTAAGATTTAAATAAAATGAAATTACACCCATAATAAAATATTGCTAAACCATAATTATAACAAGATCAAATTGTTGCAATATTGATTATTCAAAATGTCAACAAATAAACCTTTAACCCTAAGCTTTAAACTATACTTAATTAAAAAAACAAAAAGTTTAAATTGCCACTATGTCATGATGAATCGATTAAATTCAACAACAACAACAACAACAAAATGTTATATTATAATTATTCATATATAGCTTTGCATAACTAATTAAATGATTTTTTAACAAACATAGTCAAACAATTTAATTTAAATAAATTTTGAGATCCATATAAATTAACACAAAAATTAAAATGTTTATTTAGTTAAAAAAAATGCATAAAAAACACACATTCAACCAAATTATAATCACTGATATGAATAGGTTTCTATACAATCTACCTACATTTATCTCGATAATTATTTATCAATGAATTTCAATTAGTAAATCGGTTAAAATCTCTCAATTAATCGTTTTCATTTTTATTTAAATTTTATTTTCATTTTTATAACCCTTAGCGTTGTAATGTAAAATAGAACACTGAAAATATTAATTGTCCCATCGAAAAATTCATTAACACTCTGGATGTAATTTTATAAAAAAAAGAAAAAATGTATATAAGTATCTGTATCTAATTCTCTATCAATCCATCCGTAATGTCATATATGTATATGTATCTGAAGTAATTTTAATCGGATACAAATGCAAATGCAATGCTTTGTGTATATAGTTTTGTAGCTTTAGATTTATTTTAATCTTATTAAAAGCTTAAACCTTTAAGAATGAAGACAAAATTAAAATGTTTCACAACTTGTTTCACTCGACTAGAAAAAAAGGGTTAACCCATGTGATATGTTAATTTGTTTCATGTAGTTAAGCTCTCACACACTATACATAATCGTGTGGGCTGGGCATGGGCATTAATGTCTTTGAAAATACTACATTACAAACAAAAAATATGTACCACTTACATAAATTTGTTATTTGTTTTTAATAAACCCGCGGATTTGTTTTTAAATTGAATTTCATTTTATTTTATTTACCACAAAAACAAATGCATAAGTCGGGATATAAAAATCATAAAATCAACATGACAATGCAATAAATCTATATATGGACTTATAATGTAAAAAATGGCATAAAGTGGTGATGTACTTAAATAAATAATGTTTTGTTGAAACATTAAAAAAAAGACTAAATTTGTATTTACATCTCGAGAGCCCTCATAATTGAATTTGAACAAACGCCTATTTATCTTGTTAACAAGTCGTCTTTTTAATCTTTATAAAGAGACATATTCATTCAAACCTATATAGCAAAAGCGAAAGTTATAAGCTTCTTTTAGACAGCAAAATAATAAGGGGTATCTGTAAGAGATCGATTAACACAGTTTTATTTTATCGGTAAAAGATAGATACGTCATAGAGGAAAAGATACTTTCATCGATTAATAATTCTACATCAACATAACCATCATTATTCCATGTTCCAAATTCATTCATTCACCTGCTTGTTGAAGAAGTTGAGCTGTATCAAGCTAAGGTATTGGGAGGGTATCATTTTCAAAGTTTATACTAATTAAAAATTTAAAACTATCATGTTCCCGCGATGATTTAGTGTAAACTCGTAAAAATAAAAATAATAATACCGATCATAAAAAACCTTTCATCGAACATAATTTAAAGCTATTTCATGCAGAGTTTCCTCTTTTTTATTTGTTGTTGATTTACATACAAATTAAAAAAAAAATAAGAACTAAAGACCCCACAAGTTGATAAATCTAAGACCAAACAAGATGCAAATTAAAATCGAAAATGAAATATGAAACAATAACAACAAAAATTGCATAAAATCAAAGTTTATCTTGCTTTTTTTTTAATATTTCCTATCGTTGATTAAGCCGAATTAATGTAGGTATAGTGACATGCTATATGGTTGTTTAACTAAATAGAAGAAATTAGACACGTGTTTTGGGGATATGAACTACCTATATAATAAAAATGTTGAAATAATGGAAAGCTTAAAGTTTGTTATTAAATATAGGGTTTGGTTAAAGACTTTAAGATGGGTAAGTTTTAAGTCAATGATTTGTATCATAAACGATATCATATTATTTATAAACAAATTGTTCTATCACAAAGTAATCAACTGATGTTAAATGTAATATTTACATTTTTTTGTAATGATTACAGGAAAAAGTATACTAATTATTATTACTTATTTGTTCATTACTTTTGTTTTCAATTCATTTATGGAATTAAATTGCAAGTAATTGACGCTTTTCAATTACATGTAATTAGTACTTGAAATTCTTCATTTACAGTTTAAATTAATTGGAAAAGTGTATGGAAATTTCAATTACAATTAATTGTAATTGAACTTTTGAGTTATAATTTTTTCACAATTTAAAATCCTACAACGATTAAAGATACATAATCATTGTTTAATTTTTAGAAAAGTTGTTGATATTAACAAATTTTTTGAATACTTTACCACAAAATCACAATTTTCGAATCTTGCTTGTTTTGAGTATGTATAATCTGAAGATTTTGAAAGAAGGCTTTATTAAAAACGCATTACTCAAATATTGTTGTAATGCAAAAAAAATATCTCATTGCAAAAAATACAAAATATGCATCTCCCACTTCTTTTATCTTCTCTTAACATTTATATATTTATTTTGATAAAAACTTTAATGAAAAACTTTTGCAATGAAAAAAATAGATAAAACTATTTCGTCCTGGATAAAGTTTCTTCACGTGAAGAAAAAAAAATAATTTAAACGAAAGAGACAAAAAAATGACGATAACATGAAATGAGATTTTTATTCACAAAACAACATTATAATTTTTTTCTTTTATAAATACACATAAAGACAAAAGCATCATAATAATGACACAAGATACTCGAAAGGATACAGCAAGGAATAAAGAAAGTATACAGAGTGCTATGATGGTTCATATCCTGCTGCATATCCTTCCAAAAATAAAAAAGAAACATGAAAAAATGCAGTCATCATAATCACACACAATCCTTGTGTTCCAAGTAGGTCTTTAGGGCATTGCAATCACACATATTTTACACCAACAATTTCTATTAAAGGATTAAGTTTTCATAAAAACAAAAACAAAAATTTAATATCCTCATATCGTCGAGACGGAAAAATATGAATAAATCATTTTATTATTCAGTTTTGTGTGGAGTGTTCTTTATTTTTTCTTTTTGTATTTTTCCAGGGAATTGTGTGCTCTGTTGTTGGATAGAATTCAGTAGCAATGTGGGTCACATTTTGGAGTGAATGACTGACTCCTTGTTCTCTTTCAATTTTGCAAACAAAAAACAGTCAGATATGATGATGATTGTTGTATGTAGGTGGGTGGCACAATGGTTCCTCCATACATACAGTATTTCTCGTCCTTTTGTCCTGGGTTATATTCATTCGTGTGTGTGTGAAAGTGTATGAATGTAGGTCCATAGTATATGTGCGTGGAAATATTGATCCAATTGCAGGAATGACACAGGACATTTATATAACACATACATGGTTGAGAAAATTTAATTTTGGAATCAAGCTCTGGTCGATTTTTTTTGTTTTTTTAAGCAAACTCCATTTACAGGACTTATGCAGATTGGGAATTATTTCATTTTGGTTTTGTTTTTATTCTGACAATTGGATATGAGTTTAATTTTGTTTCGTGTTGTTTCGTTTTTGTTTCTATCACCACATGGGACATATAAGGATTTTGTGGATGATTGTTATGATGATCCGCTGTCTAGACATTATTATTTTTTTAAAGAATTTCTATTGGTTTTTATTCTTGATTTTTATTCCATTCACACCTTTCTGAAAATCCTTAAATGAATGATTTTTATTTTAAGGTAAAGAGTATGAATTTCGTTGAAAAAGTTCTTACCTAAGTTCGAAGTAAAAGAGGAAGAAGAAAAAATTAAATTCAGTTCAAAGGCGATTAACTACTCAAGAACTTAATGAAAAATTATTTGAGTGGAAAGAAAGTTTGGTGAGAGGTAAGAGTTTTTAGGGATTTTTTTTTTGAATTTAAGGTAATTACGTGCGTCTTAAAAGTTCTTCAGAACTGAAGGTGTTTTTAAGAGTCGATTAAATTGGAAATTTATATTTTTTGCCAATTTATTTTATTTTTTTATTTTTCATCTCTTGAGTCTATGTAAGAATATTTAAGTTAAAGTAACAATGAAAAGTTTCTCAACTTTAAATCTCTAAAGATTAATTATAAAAATCAAAATTTTAACATTGAAGTAAATATATTTGTAGAAAATAGTTCAAAGAAAGTAATTTTATGGGTCAGAAAAATGGAGCTTTTATGTTCATATCTCGGCTAAAAAGCTTTAAATTATAGTTTGAATTTTGATTCAGAATGTTATGTCGAAATGAAATGAAAGATTGTCAAATTGTTTCATACATACTTTTTTATCCGGGTTGAGCCCCTAGATTCGTGGGAATTTCTTGCATTTAAACATTATTTGGTTTCCATCAACCGTTAAAATTCCTTAAATTAAATACTTTTACATGGTAGTACATGAGTTTATTTTGTAAATAACTCCAATTTTTTTTTGTACAACAAGAATTGAGTATATTTACTGGTTAATCAAAGTTATTTAAATAATAAAAAATATATTTTATTACTCCAAAATAATATTTTGAAATAAAAATTCAAACCTATTAATAAACTCATATTTTCCAAAAATGTTCATGCAACCTTACCACATAATGAAGATATGTTTTTATGATTTTATATTATTTCAACAAAAATTCCATTATGTTTTTTAAAACTTTCTGTAGAACACAATTTGTATATTATTTCCATAAAAAAAAACAACACTAAATAGTATAATTAATAAACAGAGCGAAAAAATGGTTTTCACAATACATAGTAATAAAAAAAATAATAATCTGGTTAATTTACAACAGTGTGTCTCCATTTAAATCGATATTAACCACAGGTAAAATACACAACCAAAAAAATACAAAACAAAAACCAGTGACACATCCTCCATATGTATAACCTTCCATGCAGTTACTTTAAATTTCACTTAAAATTTCTGTTATAAGCTGAAACTTTATTTATTTTTTTAAGGGATTCAACGATGTCCTGATGTTATGGAAATTATTTTCAAATTAAAATAAAATTATGTAAATAAAGTTGGTAATTATAAATTCATTGCAAAAATAAAAAACAAAATATTAAAAAAAATAATAATAATAAAACTATGTAATCATATTCTTTATCGCAATAACCATCTGTTCGAAGTGGTAGAAAGTGATTAAACCAAATAGTCTGTCACACTTTTTTGATGTATTTTTAATTTATTTTAAAAATATAATTGAAGATAGTTTATATGAATACATATCGAAATACATATAATAATGGTAATTGTGGAGCTTAATTTTGAATTTAAAAAAATGATCAGTTTATTTAAGTAGCCTTTTCATAATAATAATGGTTTGAATTAATAAGTGATGATAATAAAAATACACTAAAACTTATTGTATCTTTTTTTTCAGATCCCTGTTGAGTCTTCAGTTGAAGTTGGATGGGGGATGTTGTGGGGTAAGTTTTGTATGAACATTGTTATTAAATTGATTAATTAAAATTTAAAATGGAATGCCTCGCGTTGGGGGCCACTTAAGGTTGAACTTCCATTTCTTTAAATTTAAATTTATACCTGTATTGAATATTTGTGTTTCTTTGACAACGGGCAATGAGTGTCTCCATCATAAGTGAAGTTCCACGTTGGGCGCCAGTTAAAATATATTCATTCACATTTCACACTCCTTTGAAACATTTACATACATACAAAAAATAAATGTAATTCTTTTCCATAAAAGTGCCAATGAATATTGTGAAAATAAAAAACGAAATATTTCAAATCTCGTTTTCGAAAACATTTCAATGTACCTATCAAATATAAATAAAAATACAATTATGCAGATACTTTTCTGCCATCCTTTCTCTCCAAAACAACCGAAAAAAGGGATAGAAAAACAAAGGAAATCTCATCCGAAAACACAACCAAAAAACGATAAAAAAAAAGGTTTCCCTAAAATTGTGTAACAAGTGTTTCAATATACCTATAGTATATTACCCCTATATTGTATCCTTTAATTTGTAAAGGAAACATATACACAAAATATCCAATGGTACGGATAATGGGGCCCTTTTGAGCACTTTTTTCTCTTTTTTTTTGTTTTTGATCAATTTAATTGAATTTAATATATTTTCACAAATAATTTTAATTTACCACACAAAAATATAAACATTTTGATATTAAATTAAAATTTAATAAAATTATATCAAATTCAATGGAAAAAAACGAACATGTATCTTTTCCTCTCCTTTCTCACAAATTCAATGATGTTTCATGAAAAACAAAACAACAACAAAATTACATGCGAATTCTGTGTGATGATTTCATCGGATATACACTTCACTTTTGATATTACTTTTTTGTTGTTGTTGTTGTTTTTCTGGTTTTTGTTTTGAGGTTTAAACTGAGTGATGAGATTAAATGGGGAAATAGTAATAAAATTTTGTGTTTAATATTGTGTATTTTCCTTTCATAAATACATAAGTAGGTTTAAATTGGAAACCATAACAAAAATTGAAGAGAAAAAATAAAAACCAATCCAGGCGAGAGCTCAAAATGATAAAAAAAATATGAATACATCAAACGAATAAAAAAGAAGAAAACAGCAGGTATTCTTTTTAATTTAGATGTACGAATTTCAATGTGATGTGCAATCGAAATCGATTTACAAGTAAAACTTTAAACAGGATACATTCAATAATTATTATTAATTCTAAGGAAATGTGTTTCAGCTTTTGAACACATTTTTAACAGGTGTTGAGTGTTTGTACTACAAATAGCTTTAAAAGATGTAATATGTAAAGGTTATTGGAAATTAACTTTTTGTTTTAAACTTAAATTTCATTTTAAAAAGTCATAGTAAATATATTTAAAAAAAAAACTTGAAAAACTATATGAAGCACATTTCATTAACTATTAAAATTAAAACCAAAATACTTGCATTTTTAAAACGCTAAGAAAGCTGTGTTTTGTCAAACAGCAATGCTATGCTAATAAAATTTAAATTTACTACAATTTTACTTAGCAATTTAATGAATAACGAAGCACATTTTAATAATTCAAAGTGCAGATAATTGAAACTTTAGCTTTTAAATTAAAGTCCATTTGTATCTTTAACAGAAGTTTTGTATTGTAGAAATAATTGGAATAGTTATTCAAAATAATTTCAGTTTTATTGTAGCACAGTTTTGTAGTTATTTCTAAAAAGTTCCACTTTTTCAAAAAAGCACACTTTAATTGTTCGCGCAGTATGAATGTTAATTTGTCCTTGTATGAAGTCAAAGAGCCATACATTTTTGTATTTCATATCCATTTAATCGGAAAAGTATTAAAATTTAAAAGAATTTTGTTTTGTTAATAATATGTATAAAAAAAGAATTAAATAACTTTCATTCATGGACATACATATGATAAAGGTTGAAATACCTTTCAATTGAAGTTCTGTGAAATATTTCCCGTACAATGTAAAAGAACTTATAACACATTACTATCATAGAGTCGATTGTCCATCATTCGAGATCGAGTATTTCATATTAAAGCTTAGTAGTGTTTCAAGAGAAAATATATTTGTTTGTGTATTTAGTCTACTCAAAGCATCAAAGGCCACATCCACTTCAATCTTTCAGGATAATTGAGTATATGAATCAGAATAACATATACATGCATAGATATACCAACTTGATGGATATAGACTTGATGTTTCCAAGAACAATAATTCGATAAATAAAATTCAATTTATTTATACATATAAGTTCTTCTACAAAAACTGCGTACTCGACCTTATTCACATAGACTATATTATGAGGGCGTATAGTACAATAAAATAGACTTTCATACAAAAGAATTTTTGTTATGGAAATCGTCTCCTTTCGACATTTATTTCTATTATTCATGTTATTTTTATACACACATATATGTTTTCTTTTTGTGTTTCTTCAATTTTGTCAAGCATATACCTACATATTTACCTGGCACCTTTTGTAGGTAGAATGGTATTCTGTTTGAAGCATCGTCGTCGTACCGTGCGAATCGAAAATATGAAGAACTTCATGCTACGTATTTTCTTATCATTCAATTTGAAAACGAACCAGAAATTCCTTTCTTTCTATCAATCTGCCAAAAAACTTCAACTCAAGAACCCATCATGTGTATACGCCATGGTGTACCTCTTTATTCCTCCGTCTTGGGTCTTATTTTGTGTGGATTTTGTATTAAGGAAAAGTTGGTGAGAGGGTAAAAATAAAATCCAAATAAAACAGAACCGATAAAAAAAAAGGATATTTCTCTGCGAATATCCTGAATCAATTTTTCAAGACCAAAAAACCATATCATGCGAACAAAACAACAACTAAAGTCAGCTTTAATACGAAAAATAAAAAAGAAATCAATATCTAGACGAGAAAATAGTAAAGATAGCAAACGTGCGGTGAGGTTGTTGTAGTCGGTGGTGATGGTGGTGGTGGTTATGTGATGTTGGGTAAGGATATTTTTACTTCTGCATGGTTTTGTGCTTCTTGGTTCGGTTTTTTTTTCTTCTTCTTCTTTTTTTTTTGACGTAAAGTCCTAGATCCTAGCAAGATGAATAAATAGGTGTATACGTGTCTGCTTTGTTTGATGATGATGATGATGCAGTAGAGGATTCTTGGTCTTCTATATGGTTCTAACACTATAATAGTAATTCATCCTTGAAGCGAATGCGTGCGTAACGACGACGACTATACGAAGACTACGACGAACGTTGAGTTATAAAATAAAGTTAAACCAAAAAAGAAAAAAAAAAAAAACTAAATAAAACGGGAAAAATGGTCGCCAGAATGATCTATTTATACTACTACACTTCTAGCTACTCCTTTTTTTGTTGTTGTTGTTTAGGAGGATAACGACTATCATGGTGATGATGAAAAAGATGGGTCTTGAGTTATGTATTCTATATAAAAGCTCTACAGAGTTATAGCGCAGTGATGATACTCGTATTGGCGTTAAATGAATGAAAAACGTTTTTTTTTGTTACAAGGATTCGTGGGGGCAGCACATGTGTGTGTGTGTGTTGGTATGAGTGTGTATATCTACGTATGGAAAACAAATAAGTTGACCTAGTTTTATGTCATTGTCTTCTACTGTCAAGTGTATTGTACTAATGTACTACTGCTTGAAGGGTAGTCAGTAGGTATATATTGTGTAAGGCACTATGCATAATTATCCGGTTGAATACATATTGCTGTATCTACACAACATAACATATGAATAAGCCAGTGAGTTGTGTACATACAGTGCGAAGACTGTTGCGCTTTAAAAGCAACAATTTTTAATTACTGCAAGTGGGTGCCATTTTATTGTTTCAACTTCCTTGAAAGCTCTCTACATAAACATGAAAGATGTTAATGTTATACTCTCTGCTTGATTGGATGGGTTGTTTGTTTATGTCTAAAAATTCATAATGAGTTAGGTAGGTTTTGAGTTGTGATGAAAAGGGCTTATATAGAAAGAGATCAGGGTCGAATATATAGAAGTAAACATAGAAATACATATGTCTTGACAAGAAATCTTTTCATATAGAAATGTACTTAGGGCATTGGTAAGACATTAAATGGATTTTTTTTTTCTTCAAATGGTGACTTTCTGTTTAAATTATGAAATTTCAAATCTATGTGTGTTGGTCTTTTATATGAGTGAAAAGGCGTTTCCAATTGTACCCCCTCGAAAAAATCGTGTCTTTGCATAGAGTTTGATTCTCCCTTTTAGCATAAATCTTTTCAAATTGACTATGGTATTTTTTTTTTCTTTAATAAACTTGTTTTGAATAGAGTATTTTGCCGCCCTGACATAAGGCAAAGAGGCAGTAAATAATAAATCTATCATGTTGAAAGCCATCGATGAGGATCGGTTGTGTATGGTGGTATGGTAACCTACGTATGTTCGTTCCTACAACGGGAAAAATTATAAACTCAACACACACAAATTAAAGTACACGCCTTTGGACATAATTTTTGTTTTAACCCCTGGTGTCCGTATAGGTCTCTATGTTTGAACTTCTCTGGGATTAGATATGAGTTGAACAAACACTGAACAAAAACCTTTAGTTTAAACTCTTTAATATAGGGTCTGAGGCAACTACCTCTGGATTAATAGGTTTTTCGTTTGTAGTTATATCAGCGCCATTCGTCTGTTTTTTGATTTTCGAACCTAAGGATTTTAATATTTACTAAATTTCAAGGTGATGTCGTGTTAATTTTACTAGAAAAATCTGTTTAAATTTACAAAACGTATACAAAAAAGTGTAAATATACTAATTTCACTTCTAGTTTTCTCGAAAACATAGTTTTTTTTCTGAGTGTATCTCCATCAAAACGATCACCAAGAGTGTGCGACGTGCCACGCCTCCATTTTCTTTATCCATCCAACCACACACAAATATCTTGATATCCGCGAAAACATTTATTTTGGTTTTGTTGTTTTTATCCTTTTGATGATTGTGAAACGCCTCCTTCTGAGCACACAATTATTTTTACTTCTTTGGCAGTGCAGAGCGAAAACTCAATCAGCTTTTGAAGATTGTGTGCAGAGCTGAGCATCCAAGGCAGAGCAGGCTATGTGCGCTGTGCTGCGCTGCATCATAAGATACTTTTTGGCGGTATCTAATTGAGTCATTTCATATACCTAAAAGCAAAGATACGATATACGATGAAGTTATCTCTGAAAACTGACTGACTGAGTTGCTCTGCTCTGCGTGCGGATCGAAAAAGGGGGACTAAATAATTGCTATTTCTGAAGATATAGAAAAAATAAATGAAAAAAGACTAAACGGTGCTGGGCACTGGATGATAAAGACTTACAAAAAAAAAAAAAAAAACAACAAAATGAAAAGAGTACGAAGACGAAGAAGTTATAACCCAAGATGTGGTATTCTTCATAGTCTTCACACATGTTTAACATATTCAATGTGTGGAGCTGCAATTCATTATCTCTTTATACTGACTTATATTCTCTGGATGCTTAAATAGGCTTCGTGAAAAAAAAGAAAAATATCTATAGGTTTTATTTTGTTTTTGCTGTTTTGTATTTCTTGATGTAGCTCTGTGCGGTGTTTTAATTGCATCTTTACGCAAAATTGTGACATTTGATGGCAACGGGCAATTTGTCTTATTTGACAGACGCGTTGAGGCTAAAGTATAGTAGATATTTGTATATAGCAGTTTTTAAGTTCACAACACAACATTATATAGATTGGCCCAGAGAGTTGGAATAGGCAATAAGATAGATGTGAAAAGGATGGTGTTTCGAAGGCAAATTGCTAAATGCGAAAATGTAGTCATCAATCTTTTCATGTACATATATAAGGGTACATATAAAGTGAGAGTGAATTAGTGAATTGAAGTGCCAGCAGGTTCACATTATAGACCAGTACTTTTTGCTTACTTCTTTGTATTTAATTATTTTTCCTTTTTTGAAGCTTTGGTATTTGGATTGATTTATCTTCAGTGAGTAATGATGATAAAGGAAAGATCGTGTATATCTGTATATCCATTAAAATAACTTGAAAAATCGTCGTAGAATCACACTTTTTAGAAAGAGTTCTACAAGGTTCTATATTCGAACCACTTTTCTTATTTATTCGATTGATATTTTCCTATGTCATATTTAATTTATTTTGTTTAAAAATTATAACAATTTATACTTACTTCCACACAAATAGAGATGATATAAGTACGACTAGAACTAATAACAATGAAAATACAGCAATTATCGCCGATGTCTGTAATGATTGACTGCTGTATAGACTAGCATCCAGAATCTGAAATTGAAAAATAAAATTGATTAATTTTTTGTTTAAAGCTATACAGAACATTGAAACTATATTCTTTTAAAGGTATATATGGCCTTAAGGAGCTAACTTTAATATTTACCCTTAATGCAAGAAGTCATCTATCTTTTTTTGTGCAAGGGTATGTATACTCGTACACAAAATATGTGTGTTATATAGAAAAGCTTGAAGCCTATCGATTCATCATGTATCCATACAAAGTAAAATTCAAAGAAATTGCTTTACAAGGACGAAAACGACGTTGAGATTATGTAGGTATAGTGAATGCTTGTGTGCATCCATCAAAGTTCAAAAAACCCAAAATAAGAAGAGTTTATAGGTAAACATGAATTTGTATATACATACATATGTATGTATGTATATTCAACTTTTAGATTAAAGCCACCTTTTCCTTCAAGGATACGAATATTTATCTTTTATATAGTCATAGTTGTAGCTTTGTATGCATACAATCCTGGAATAGTTCAAAAAATCAATGCCTATAAACATCATCAATGTCTGAAAGCAGATACTTGAGCATGACCATCTCCATCATTCATAGTAGGTATACCAGACTCCATTTTTTTCCTCTGCAATGTAAACTTCATGAATGCAAATTTGAACTTTGTAAAATGTTTTCCTGTATTTTTTCCTATAGCTATTTGGAGTTATAACATAGTCGATACAATTTTTTTTTTGTTTAAATGAAACTAAAAATAAAAAAATGCGAATTTTCGTATAAATAAATGCAGCAATCAATACAAATAACAAAAAAAAAAAAAAAGAAATCGCAGAATGAAAAAAGTTTCCCAAACAATTTTCATTTAATTTTTTACAAAAGTAAATGTATTTTATTTTATTTTACTTCTTTTTTTTTATTTTTTTTTTAATTATAGTGTAAAGTTTTTTATTTCGAAATAAAAATGAATTGCTTTATATGTTTATTTCAATTATTTGCACAATTCAACAAAGAAAGAAATCTGGGATGTTTATTTTTTTGTATGTTTTTGGTAAATTTTCAACTTCGATTTCTAAAGGCCAACTTTAAAGGCTTTAAGGTTTTGTTTTATTTGTATGTTTATTTTTTTTTTTATTGTTGATGTTTTTCAAAATGTAAATTGAATTTTTGAAAATTGTAATTATTTATTTTTTGATTCAATAACTAACAATATTACATGGAAATTTTGTATTTATTGTAATGGTCGTGTGGTTTATAATATATAGTTTGTTGAAAAATCTAATTCCCTTTATTTTAAAGTTTTAAGTTTCATTTACAATAATTTGTCACAAAATCCTTTTTCTCAATTACTAAAACCAACACACGCTGAAAATTCCATTGTTATGATAGCCATGGCATTCTAACTTAAAGTCATTTTTTTAATTGAAATTCAATTCAATTCTTAAGTTTTCAAAGTAACATTGCTTTGCTTTTAATTTTCTGTTTTATTTTTTTATGTCCCCTTTACACTAGGTCACAACTACAATAGTTTTTAAATTAAAACAAAGAATGACCAAAAAACAAAAAAGAAAAAATTAAAGAAAAACCAACTTTCAAAAAAAATATCAAAAGAAAAAGTTCGAAATGATGACGATGACGGTGATGACGATAACGATAACGACAACGACAACGACGACTAGAACGACTATAACTAAAAAGGATAACATTACTACACAAAAAAAAACAATCTGTTGCAATTTCGTTGTTGTTTCTTTCTTCTATTCATCTCATTTTGAATCTCCTTATAATGTGCGGCAAAAGCCAGTTGAACCAAGAAAAGAGTCCTTAGAGAAATAAAGAAAAATTGCAGTTAAAGGACGAATTATTACCCTTAGTCTATATTTTTCTTTTCTCATTTGCTCCCTCAATCGCAAAACTTATTGTAGATTTTTCTTTAATAAGTCTTTCAGACTTTCAGACTTATTTCGTTGTCAGACTTATTATTATTATTTTTCTCATTTCTTTTTTGTTACTTTGTCTCTTTTCTTTTTTTTTTTTTTGGTTTGTTTTTGGTTAAGGAATGCATATAATGACCCTCACAGTTAGGGGATGCTTTTTAGTGGAGGTGAATAAGAATATTAAAGAAAACAAGAAATATCCTTTTTTCTATTATTTTCTTTGTTCTGTAGGGAGTTTAAGGACTGAGTAAAGTCCTTTTGGCATAGCATGGCATGCATTTAATGTACACAGACACCAAAAGAGAATATACAAGTAATTGGGTTAGAAATAATGTTCTATAAGGACTCGCAAACTCACAGGAAGTAGATATAGCGACGCTTCCCAGGCCCAAGCGCCCCGGACGGAATACCTACGTAGTACATAGAGAAGAAACAACGACCTGGTTACTCTTTCATTGTAATACAATTGAAAGATGTTATAGAAAAGTGGGTCGTGATGGTCGTGGTCGCACTTGGAGGGTTGTATGATATTCTCCTACGAGTACTATATATTATATATTATATAGACTAAAGATGATGCTTTTTGCCACTCGACTTTTATTGGGTTTACTTTTGAAGTATTCTTATGATGCTTGACATAAAAAGAAAAAGAAAAGAGAAAGAAAGACAGCAGAAGGTTGCGAGAGAGAGAAAAGTGAATTAATCTAAAAGGAACATTTAATTTCTTTCTTTTTTTTCATAAAAAATGCAAATATTAATTTGTGGGCTTTCATCTTGCAAAAAGGTTATTTTCATCATCATCTACCATCTACAATCTACATACCTAACTTACAACGTAGGTACACAAGGAAATTTTAATTTCGAAAAGAGCTTGTATACCTCTGCCTTACCTATACTCTCCTGTTTCTGTTCTTGGCTACATATTTCGAGTATAAGAGATTATTTAGTTTTATTTTTTTGTTATTTTATTTTTGGTGTTTTTGTGTTTTTGCGAGACTTGACATTGAAGTGGTTCTCATTTAGATAGAAAATTAACTTTGAGTGGATAATAAATTGTATTAAGCCCACAAGGGCAATAAAGTTTATTGGCGAAAGCATCAACTTAATAAAATGTAATAGGTATAAGGTTTTTGATGTTAGAAAGGAAAATAAGTCGGTATACCTCTTTGTATATAGGTTCATGACTTCTTGAGGAGTAAATATAAAGTTTTTTTTTTTAACTCATAATCCTAATATTCATTTTAATCATTTTCATTACGAAAGTAGTTTTTATTCAGGAAAACATTTGAACATCACAGAAACTTGAAGAGTTTAAAAAAGAATTATCCTTGCAAATTTATTAAAATTGATTACCTGTTTAAGAAATACGTTTAAAATGCGACATTTCAAAGAAATCACAATTTTTTTTACATTAAACAAATTTAATAAGTTAAACTGAAAGTTGATCAAAATAAAGAAACATTGATGTTCTATCACAAACAAAAATATTAAAAATTTGCAAAAAAGTTCTAAAAACCAAAAAGTTTTTTTTTTTTTTTACTTATAGCTTTTATGATTCAGTGATAATTTACTTTTATCTAAATGAAAAAATAAACAATAACATTTCTTATATTTAAATTGTTTTCTTCAAATTTATTCTGAAATCAATTCATTTTCGAGAACAAAAAAACAACTTTATTAAGAATATGCTAGGAGAAAAAAAAATAAAACACTCCCTCCCCCCTTCCCTATACATAAAAGAACCACAGACAACAAAATAGATATCAATAAGAAAAAGAAGACAAAAATCAGCATAATTCAAACATCAAAACAAAATGTTTGTCAAGATAAACAAATCAATTTTTTCCTATAGGTATATTCGTCACTCCCCCAACCCCCCCCTCTTCTCACTCTTCTACATCGGGCATAAGAAATATAAAAGAAAAACATAATTCTCAAGGACTTAGAAAAAAAATAAAAAAAAAAAAAATAGAAAATACAGGATAATATCACCCAACAAACAAAATAATTCCTCTGAAAACGTGATACGTTGTCTTTCAGGACATTTTTATTTTGATTTTTTTTTTTCAAACCACACAACGACGACGACGAATAACAAAATTGCTAATGGCACAGATCAAATATTTAACTTACACACAAAATGTGATATAAGATATGGAGGACACAAACAACAACAAAAATATCAAAAAAAAAAAAAAAACAAAAGGACATTTCAACACATGCCGTTACCATCACCGCATTACCCACCGCGCTCTATCAAATAAAGTAAACGAAAAGTTTGTTTTTGGTTCTCTTGTTTTTCATCTTCGATGAAAGAGAAAGTATAACATTCTAACCGACAAGTTTAACCACTTTGAGAAAGCTTCTTTTTTTTTTGTGTGTGTCTTGAAGATGACTCTTTAGGTAGATATCATCTTTACTATCGTACGTCGTTATCATCGTTTATAGACAATGATCTAACAAATCTAACGAAGGGAAAAAATTGTTACCACTTTTTGGTGAAATTGTTTGGAAACACTTTTCATTAATTTTTTTTTGTTCTGTTCTTTCAAAAATGTGTGTGTGTCCTTGGTCCTTTCAGCTTGTATCACCCACTCTATCTTTTCACTTTAAGAAAACAAAAGAATACTACACACAGAAAAAAAAAAGTTCAAAGGACATAAAGTTCACATGGTATCCAACATCCTTGACACATTCACACACATACACAACACAGCGTCAGACTGACATGTGTGTAACCGAACCAAGGAAGAAAGTTCAGATTGAAAATGAAAAAGAAAAACAAGAAAAAAAAATTCTCTTCTTCTGGAGATAATCTTTAGTGTCTGAAGTTGAAGATATTTAGACTTGAGATAAAACGGAATAGAATAGGACGAATGTGTGTTGGAAAGGGGGGTGCGGCGTTGAAAAAGACACACACATCATAGATGAATATCCTATATGGTTACTGTGAAATGACGCAGAAGAAAACACAAAAGTTATTTTAGTCTTTTCTCACCTCTTGACTCACTCCTTTACGTAGTCCCGGAGGAGGGGTTGTTGAAAATTGAAAGACATTTTATTTTTGTGGAAATTCAAGAAAAGTTATATAAAGGTACATATATCGACAGAAAAGAATAATTCTTTATTATTTCTTCTTCGATAGAAGTTGATAAATACCAATTACTTCCAATCCAAGTGAAAAAAGAAAAAGATAGATTATTCCTTAAAATAGATTCATTGATTTTATTCTCAAATAATTCTTTGATCTGTGATTGAAAAACTTTGAATAACAATTCAGTTGAATCATCAATTTGATAACAGAATTTATTAAACAATTTCACAAAATGTAATGTGATGTCACAAATGATATTCTACAACAATCAAAATGAAAAATGTTTCATCAAATATTTCTGTGTTTGTTTTTGTTGTCGAAGGTAAACATTTGTTATTAAAAGTTGTGTAAAAACATATTTTTTATTCACTTGAGCAAGTCTTTTTTCCTTCAATTACACAATAATAATCAAACAACAGAATTAAAATGTATCCAAGTCATCACAATCATCAACAAAACACAAATGAACACATTTGAAAATAGATTATGTGTTAAGAGTCAGCCTTGTGGTACCCCACCTTTTTTACGATTACTCTGACAAAACACATGGACATTTTTTAATTCTCCAACAATTCTTAACCAAATAATTTTCTGTACATCTATTCTCCTTGTTATATAGATAATGTACCTATATACTTTTATATTTTCCTGCTCCCTCTGTTCGTAAAGCTGTTAGATACACTTTGGCTTAATCAACGAGACCATAAATCCATCAAATAGATTTTTCTTGATCACTTGTTTACCTTATTATTACCAAATACTCGTATAGTATCTGTATCTTACCTTCTGCTTCTGGCATTATTTGAATTATGATAATTTTTTTTGTTTTGTTTTGTTTATTTCGATATCTGTTTTATGGAATTTGGATCATGTTTACTTAAAGCAGAAGGTATAGATATATTATTATATTTGTTTGTTGATGATGGGATACCTTTATATTCCAATTGCGTAAACATAGAAACGCACATTGATGATGATGATGATAGATATTGTATCTTTATTTTCAGTAGCAAGCTTAACAGCAAACTAATTGTATATATTTATGCTTGTGTGTGTGCAGTTGCATTCTTTTTGTTTTTTTTTGTCCAATAAGATACAATTTGCCCGGGTGCTGTCGATCCCAATTATATACACGTTGGCGTCAATGTACACCAATAAACAAAAGAAAAATTGTGTACATAGCTGGCGATAAAAAATATCTTATAGCTTTAAATGAATATCTTTAAAGTAGGTACATAAATACAAGAGATAAGTGTAAAAACTATGTCACATTGAGTACACAAAACAGAAAGCCCCAAAACATTAATCACCGAATTATTTTAATTTTTGTTTTGTCTTTCTAATTTTCAATTTTCTTTTTTTTTTTTGTTCTTTATTGACGATTTTACTAAGAATTTAGAAATCATAACGCGTCATGCTCTTGACTTTGGATACAGCAGCGGATTAGTTTAAACTCATGTAAAGTGACCAACAACCAGAAAAGGGCGCATATTACTAAGGGTAATTTGTATCTTCTTCAAATTAAATATTATTTTATCATCCTCGACTTTAACAAATTCCCAAGGGTTCTATATTTTTCGCATTTTGTATAAGTGTTTTCCTCTCAAAAATTTCTTTTGAAAATAAGTGCTAACTTTAAATTCTACTCCACCCCTGCCTCCATAACCAAAAACAGCCTTAGCTTTGACTGCATTTGTGTGTGCTTATGATCTATGTGACTTGTGTTCGACTATGACCCTAATCTTAATTAAACATAAGGATCAAGTAGATTACGCATCGCGGCAACACACAGCAAGCATAGAATCAGAAAGATTGGAAACATATGCGTTCGAATCGAAATATACCCGTACATTGTACTTCTCCACTTGAACTCGCTGCATATAGGGTGTGTGCGTTTGGTGCAGTAATTCCTGGGTGGCGCATTATACCATAAACTTACTCTGCGCGTGTAAGTGATAACTTATGAAATGATTTTTATTTTATTTTTATTAATTTCGAGGGATTTATTTGTTGTTATACGTTTTTGTTTGTTGGGGGCATATTACACACAAAAAAAAAACCCTTTTAGATGCGCTTCAGCAGCGGTAGGTAAATGACCGATTCACAGCCATAAACCTTTCTTATCAGTTTGAGTTTTGTTTTTTTTTGGAAAACTACTATGTTTGCTGATGATCGGAAAAAAAAACATGAATTTATATTTATTACTTTTTGAAAAATATTTGTTTACATTTTTTTTCTCTGGTTCAGGCACCTATTGGTTTATTTGTTTGAATTTATTTTTATATATTATAGAAACTCAAATTGCTTACCACGTGGAAATATGTCAAAAGATAAGCAATTTGATGTGAGTGGGAAAATTTATTTATGCCAAGCCATTCGCATCGAAAAATAATTTATATTTATTATTTGTTTTAAAATTTGTAAATGAAGCATTTTTTTTTTTTTTTGAGATTAATATGTCTAGTGTAGTGTGTATGAAATGTGGTTGGTTTATCTTTTGATTTATTTGTGTCGTTTATAAATTAGTTTTCTTATCAAAATAAAACGAAATAACAAACAAAAAAATTAAATTTCGTGCTTTTCAAAGGATTGAAAGACAAACTTTTTTCAATATTATTTGTTTCTGAATTTGTAGTACAAGAAAATTGATACAAATAAAGTAAAGTGCCTTCTTTTTTGTTCAGTTACTTTTTAAATTGTTTTCAAAAATAGATGTTTTTATCTATGAAATGTAAATTTCCTTTTCAGTCAATTTAACATCATAGACTCGCTGTCATTTTTGTGTGTAAATTTTTATTCAAAAATAACTTCATCTTATGTATAGCAAAACGAACAAAACAAAATCATATGATTCTTTTGTAATCTAAAATGTCTTCAACATACCAACTTCCATTTGTAAATAAAATTCACTTGCAACAATAATACAAAAAGGCAAAAAAAAAGCAAAATTCAAATCAGCATAACTCAACCAACCAAATAAAATGTTTTCCATTCTTATTATTCACTCTTCAAAAAGTTCTATTCATCAAATAGACAAAAATAAAATGGAAAAAATGTAAAAAGTTACATTTCTTCCATAGAAAAATCGTTCCTTCCTCTATATCTCCATATCGAGTGTTGCGTTATTTACACGTTAAGGCAATGGAATGGAAAACAAAATAACACACACAAAACTCCCCCCAGACTCATATACTTATTCATTTTATTTCTAACAATATCAAAGAAGCAGAAGAATAAGAATAAAACCATTTTCCATTTCCTTGTCGAACTAGCTTTTTAGTCCTGTTTCCCGAGCAAGACACTCTCGCTCTAATCTCTCATGGGAGTCGTATATAAAAATTTCTTGACTTGATTACACACATTTTTACTTTTCTTAATATTTTTCATTTGTTGTTGTTTCTGGAGTTATTGATGTAGAAGAAGAAGACGAAGATATAGAGTGTGTAGGAAGTGTTTCTCTAGGGGGATATACCTAAGTAGGTATTTTGGTATGCAGAAAGTCAATATAGAGAGAATTCTTTTTTAGCTTCAAAATTTCTATATTTTTATTTGGTTTTTTGTTTTAGTCCTTAAATATGTGCACACACTCATCATAATAAACTCCTCTAAGAGAGATAGTCTCATACAGCCAGATCCTTTTATCCTTCAGGACCAAGACTAACAAAACAAAACAAAAAAAAATGGTAAAAACATTCTAAAAATTTTACTGAATAACTTATTCAAATGTGATGCCAACCAGAAACCATCTAGCAGCAGGAGCAGACAGCACATCGAGTGAGTGACAGAAAGGACAAATAAAAGATTTAGATTTTTTTTGTATCTATATACCTACATATATTTGTCTAAAAGAAGAAAATATCCCGTATTTTTTCTATATTCTTTGACTCAAAGTTTCCTTATTCATTTTGTTTTTGTTTAAGAGTTTATGCAGTTGAATTGCATTTTTTTTCAATTTTTAGTTGTTTCATGTAGAAGAAGTTTTCTTGTTATCCTCAAAAAAAAAAAAAAAAAAAACAGTAGTTGATGGTTGAATATATTTGAAGTTGTTGACATATTGCCAAAGTGAATGAATAGATTTTAAGATGAATTCGAATAATTCTGACTTAGTCTTGTTTGTTTTTTCTTTTTCCTTACTTTTGTTTATTTACTGAAGAACGATAACGAAAAACGGATATGATCTCAAGATGAAGTTAAGATATTTTTCTAATATTTGGTTGAGATATTGACTTGTTTTTCTCACGAAAAAATTTCTTATAGTAACAAAAAAATGAGAGAGATCTTCAAATTTGGAAAATTGCTAAAATTTTTTCGAAACATCCGGTTTGAGCCCCCAAAATATTTGTTTTAGAATTTCTGTAAATGAATACCTATTCTCGTTCCGAATAATCCAGCTCCAGCTTATACGTTATTCCGTTTATTTTCTTAAATTTTATGAATTTCTACATAATATAATATTATCTTCAAAAACTCATTCGTTCTAGTTCTCAGGTCTTACAAAACCATGGAAAATATGAAATCTCTTTAAATTTCTATTTATGTGTGAGAAAAAAAAGGAGACTCGTAAACTCTGATTGGTTCTTTGTGACAACAATTTTGAAAAAGTTCTGCACGTATCATCTATATATGCCTATTTTTGTATGACTTCATTGATTTTGAATTTGTCATATCACCCCAATTTTCATACCAAAGAAAAAGAACTCTTCTCATGCCCAAATTTTTGTTTCTTCCTGGTAAAAAAAACCTTTAAAATCTCATCAAATCTAAGCCTCAATCCATATAATAGACTTATTCATTCACCCATGTTATTATGGTTTTATCATTTTATTAACTTTTTTTCCTGCATATCTCAAACTCACACTGACGACAATTTTGGGGGATACAAAATTTTTATAAAATTTAAAAAAAGTGGATATTTTAAATCCTGTGAAGAGAACCTACATAAGCTCTCGACAGTAATCAAGGAGAAAAAATCAATAGAAAAAATATGGAACAGACTAGATATAGATAGACATACCACAAAAGGATTTAAAAAGGGGAGACAAAATTGTGTATGCATATATTTATACACAAAAAACAGAGATTTATCACCTATACACTTATACCGGATACTCAACTCACGTCCTATTTGTTTCGTTTACTGCTAAAACTGTCTCCCGCTCAAAACTGAAAAATAAAATTCAAACTCAAAGTATTCTATATAATTTTATACACCACCGATATACGAGAAGGATGTTTGAGTATAAATCGAACAATGAACCAATCGATTTCTATGGTTTACCTTCGATGTTGAAAGATGATTGCGAACAACATAAACGAGCTTATACGAATAGAATCAGCAGCGCACCTTTGTGTTTATGTATAGTTGTATATCTGTATATATATGTACATACCTATATCGATTGAAGTTTGAGGGTGGTAAATTGAATTTGAATCTTGAATTAGAATTGAAATAGATGATTGTTAGAAGATGGCGCCCAATGCGGGGAAGCAAAAAATATCAAATCAAGCGTATCCTTTTCTATTCATTCTTCATTCATTCATTTCAGTTATTGGGTAAAAATGAAGTAAAAGTTTTTTCTGTTTGTTTTCTATATCAAGAGAGGGAACAGACTGAATAACAAGCTATGCCGCATTGTATTATGTTGAAGATTCCCTCTCTCCCTCCGATAATATCCGTTTCCCAGACGGGGGTCCTTCTCTTTTTGCTCATGCTTTTGGTTTATATAAAGACCTACTTTTACTTGAAGATATTCAATTCTAAACAAAACCACTGAAATTCCTTTGATTTGTTTGTACCAACCTAAATATTGGGGAATTCTCTGTCCAGGTCGAACCCTTAGGTATACTTGTTTTTGTATCTTGCATTTTATTTTTGGTAAGATATTTAGGTAAGTACCTATAAATCTATGAAATAAATAATTGGGTTTGATGATTCTGAACTTAAGTATCTTACTAATTGATGTTAAGTCCAAATAGCTCCTTATTTACAATTTTTTGCAGTCATCTTCAACATCCGGGTCGAACCCCCAATTTTATTTTTGTACACAAGTTCGTCTTAAATCAAGAAAACCTTCGACAAAAACCTCAATAAGAATGCGCACAAGATATCTTGAAGTATTGTTTCTTACTATTTGTTGTTGCCATTGTATTCACTGATTAAGTGAGAAAAATCTCTTATGTCTAATCATTTACTTAATATCAAAGTGAAACAAAACAAAAAGTTCGATTTAACTTTTGGAATTAGATATAAACTTTTCGTGTTGTATCTCTTGCCTCATTATTATAGTCATCTTCAAAACTTTACCAAAAACCCCAAACCATCTCTCATTTTGTTTTGAGTATCTTCTTTTATTTTTATTTATTTTTGCTCTGTTTTTTTTTGTTTTGATGGTCTAGGAACTCAAGAGTACTTAAGTGACCATGAATAAATTTTCATCATCTTTTTTGTTGTTGTTGTAAAGATAGATATAATATCTTTCAAGTGTATTTTGTTTTACTTTTCGTTATGCTTCAATGCCACCACCCTTACAGAAATGTAGTGTTAAAACTATTCATCACTATCATCTTCAAGTGTAAGTAAAAAAACGGAGAGCTGTTAAGAAAAAGTACTTTTTCCCTCCCCAAGTCATATGGCAGTAGTTGATATACGTAGTTGTTATAATGAGATGATAAAACTGGCAAGAGAATCACGATCATGAAAAAATGATATCAAATAATCATAATTTTTATTTTGCACAGATTGCAATCCTATTAAAAAAAAACGAAGAAGAAACAGAAAAAGAAGTAAAAACTTGCAAAAGGGTATATATTTGGAAAGTATCTTTGTATCTTTCTTGCACGACACAACAGCGAAATATTAGATCATCACTCATCATCAGTCATTTTGGGTGTTGCGTTGTTGTTTGGTCTTATCAACCACTTCATCCCTAAGAGATTTATTTTAGGTGTGTGAAGCTAATAGCAGGATAAAGGGATGAAGATTTCTAAAGAAAAAAAATTGAAAGAAATATGAAAAACCAACTGAAGAAAATAGTACTAGAGGTTTTTGTAACATAACAACAAAACTGCCATATGTTGCGTCACATTACAATTTTTCTGTCTCTTTTATTTTCTCTTTTACCCTCTGTTGCGTTTTTGGCTTTTTGAAATCCTTATTTGTAACTTTAGGTGGCATCTGTGGGAGATGATGACTTTTGGATGTTTTTTTTTTTTGAAAGGAAAAGGAAAAACGGTAAGATTGGTAGAAATGGGCTTATGTTTGGGGGTAAGATTAAAAAAATAATAGAAGTTTTGAGATGATAAATGACATCTAAATTGGAAAATGCTTCATAGGTGTGAGGTAGTTGTTTGACAGAAAATTATCATAAATGGAAAACATTCATGTTCAGGAGTAGGTTTAAGTCAGTATGACATCAATAATGAAATATCAATGAATTTAAATTGAGCTTTATTAATTCCAGGCATTTGAAGACTGAGGTTGATTTGAGTCCAAACTTTTCATTTTTTTAATATGAGAGAGAACGTGACAAATAGATTCTAGTGTGACTTGTTGGGCTTAGCCCTAGAAGAAAAATTAAAACCTTCCCCATACTATACCACGTATTAAAAACCTCGTTAAAATCGTTCGTTTAGTTTGAAATGTCAATGATGACAAACATAAACATTAATGCAAAGTCATATTTTAATTAAAATTCGAAGAATTTTTGCTTTGAGTCTGATCGTTTTTGTTTTGTTTGCATTTTTATCTCTAGGTCAATGAGTTATACTGCACCAAAAATACATAAAATCTACCATTTTTATTTCCACATCACACAAGTATAAAGGTACTTGAGGATATTTATTCTTTATCGCATACTTTGTGAAAAATAAACATACACTGAAAAAATTAATATGGGTTTTGGGTCGCGCATATACCTCTTAATTTACATATACCGTACAATTTGCATGCTATTGAATAAAAATAAAAATAATATTTTTTTTTCTTTGGAGGGTGCGAAATATGTCACCATATGCAATAGTCATAATGATTTGGGTTGTGCCTACAGTTAACACCCCTAAAAATGGAAATGACATTTCAAAAAGAAAAAGTATTCACACTTCATCTTCTTCTTCTTTTTGGGTATAATGAATAATGCAATCGAAAGTGATTAGGATGCCTTTGTAAAAATCAAAATGTACACATGGTTGTTTTTGTAATTGAGATGATTTTCACGAATGCTGACAGTTATGGAAAATTAAAATTTCAAGAGGGTATGTACATAGGTACAGAACATACATTAATATTGATTGACAGAGGATTATTTAATTTTGAATCGGACAATTTATTTCAGATGGATTCGCATTAAAGAAATAAATATGATGTTCCTCATGGTTCTACACATGGACCAACACTTTTAAGTATTTTAAATAAACGATTGATTAAAATTACCTATGTAAAAAAAGTTCCTCAAGGTTCAGTTTATGGACCGGTAACGTTTATTTTTGAATTTTTTGTTAGAAGAATTTCTTACAAATATCATACTCGTATCTCTATTTTCACATTAAGTATTAGGGACAAAACTTACCGGTATTGCTTCACACATATCACTATCCCAGCTTTGTGTTGATGCTGCTTTAAGCGCCATCTCTTCTTCATTACAATTTGTATTTATAATGCCATAATCCAATGATGGTGGCCTTGGTGGTGGTGGTATCATAAATTTTGGTGGGGGTCCTGGACCACCGCACTCATCACATTCAATATGATCTTCATACATTTCCCACATTTAAATTTGAATGTGATTTAGTAAAAAAAAAACTTAATTTTGTTTTATTTTTTCTTAGGTATATTAATTATTTGTTATGAATATAATTAAAGTATTATCGCGTATCAATATATGATTATTTAAATTAAAATTTAAAAATTATAAAATGAAAAATAAAAAATTATAAAAATTAGGAAACTATAATTTCGTGTCAAATTTTAGACATCTTTTATGATTTTATGTGTTTTTTTTGGTTTTAATTTGAATTTGATATGCAGACAATAAAATCGATAATTTTATTTGGTGGTCAGCCCGAAATGGTATCTGAAATTAGAAAGAAAAAATTAGTCTTTGTTTCTTAAATTAAAAATTAAAATTATGTTAAATAAATAAGGGGACAAAATTTCAAAAATTTTTAATATTCAATCAGAAAATATATCGCTTAATACAGTTGAAAATGACATTTCATCGGGTCCCAAAAGGATGCCATTAAGGGCCGTTATTATTTATTTGGCTTTTGTTCTCCTAAAATATAAAGGAAATCCTTAATGCAGGGTATTCCATCTCACAGGCATTTGCCAAATATAAAATTCGACATGGCCAAAAACTATAGAACATCTGCGAAATGTATATTTTCTTCGCATTTCTTTGACAAATCTTCCAATCCTAAGGTATCTTCTTTGTGCTTTAACAAAATATACACCATCTATAGAAAGAAGATACAAATTCACAAAAAAAAATTATGTATTCTCAAGCATGAACATTGAACAGCTCAACTCACAGCTTAGCACAGAAACACACATGTTGACAAAGTGTGGCCAAAGTAATTATCTCAAAATTAAAATTCCTGTCACGTTTTATTTTTTGTCTGTTTTGTATTTTTTTCTGTTGTATGTGTCGGCGAAAAGATTCTCCTTCGAAAATACAAGAAACAAAATAAAAATACCATAAGGACATTTCAAACTTAGTGATTATAAACGGATGACATAAAGATGCAGAATAATGATAAAGAAGATTTATACAAAATCCGGCGCATGCTTATTTATCAGATCAGGTGATGAGGATGAGGACGAGAATGGGGGCATGGTATCAGAGGACTTCTGGTTTCTTTTAAATCCGACTCATTCAATTGGAAGAATTATGATTTCAATTTCAAGGATAGACAGAGCCACACAAACAAAACAAAAAAAAAATAGAAATAGAAATAAAAACTAATATTCATTTCAATGTGAATTGGGAAATATAAACCTATTGAAGTCCATATGTAGCTATACAGCTACTCGTTTATTCACCCCTCATAGACAAGACAAACAAAAATAACAGAAAGGACTTAACTTTTTCACCCTCCTCTCATATTGTTATTATATAACAATGTCAACTGTTATTATTGTCATTTTTGTGATTGCGTTTTTTGGGATATATAAAAATGCATAACATACGTTGGGATTTGGTCCTTCCGTTGCCTTTGTAGTTGTCGTGTCGTGGTCCATTTTTGCTGACTTTTGCCATTTCAAATATAGATAACGCACACATTTTTATGACCTCTTGCTCTGATGGCCATATGTCCCATTCCACCTCTGTATTGGTACATGTATGGAATTTCATGTCACCCATGGATTATTCATACAATTAGATTGCATTAAAACAGTAAATTTTCTATCTAGATACATTATTAATCCTCATATAGGTAAAGCTTGATAGGTTAGTTTTTTTTTTTGTATCCGCTATTATACCTATCTACTCCTGCAAAGATATGATTACATTTATTTTTTTAAATTGTTTTCATAGCAAGTCAAGTATCTAATTGCCGAATGTGTGTGTAATTAAAATTATTGTACCATTTTAATCCTTTTTGTCTTATTTTTATTTGTGTCATTTTCATTTGAATGTATCTTTTTGAATTCAGTGTCATGTTCGATGTGATTTGTATCGTTTGTTTTTTTTTCGAATCTTTATTCGCTTTTCACTTTAATGAATCCTAATCGCATCCATTCAATCGATTGAATGTATCTTGTTTTTATTTTTATTTTCTTCTAAAAGATAGATATTGAAGAGAAGAAGCTTGATGATGTTGAGCTACCTTTAATTTGTTTTTTTTTTCAGCTTTATTTTTGTATTTAATCGGATCGAAAAGTCAAGCAGAATGTCTCTTCTACTGTGAAAGAGGATTTGTGTGAATAGACATTTTGCGCGACGATGACGACGACGACGACGACGACGACAACGACGAAGACTATCTACAGACAGATACAACGACAAAACGATACGATACGATACGATACGATACGACTGAAAGACTCGACGACAATGACAACAAACGACGTGATGTAATGTTGTTTTTATTTTGTGTATTTTGAATTTCTATATCGTCTAAAAGTTAATTGACTCTTTTCATTTCAAAAGCACAAAACGATAATTCAATTGATGACAATTCATTTTAAACATTTACCTGATGTTTTGAGATTGAAAAGATATACAAAATAGCTAGCTAGATACGAAAGTAGAATAGATTGGTTGATGGCAGTTACACAAAGGAAGATATACTTTAAAGAGGTAGGTATATAATATAGATTGGTGTAGTATTTTGAATGAATGATATAGGTGAAGAAGTACCTATCTATAAATGGTTAGATAGATACTTTTTTGAATACCTAAAAGTATAGTATATATATATTTGAGATATGTACCTTCTATGGAAACAAGATAAATGGGTTAAGATAAACTTTTGTTATGAGATTTGGGTGTAGTAGGTAATTTTTGGCATTAGATATTAGATATTTTGGTTTAAGATTTGTATCTTTTGTTTCTTACTAATAATAATTTTATAATATGACTTTGTATTTAAGAAACAATCAAGCTTTTGAAATTTATTTTTAGACTAGCTATTTATACAATTTTAACACAATTTTTGGGTTTTTTAGATCATCATCTTAAAATAAGTATCTGCCTTTTAATTATAGATATACGAGTAGTTTACATTTTTTTAAAGTTTCATAAAGATAGTCCTCAGGGAAACGTGGTGGAACCAATATTTGTATATTAGGGTATATTTGATGCTTCATTATTGTATTTCCCTTCTTTTTGGATTCCTCTATTTGTTTGTGTAGTTTTACCTCAGGGGAGACGTTTTGGACCACAACTGTTTATATTCTTGTAAATCATTAGATTCTTCATTTTGCATTCCTTTTCATAGAGTATTCAAAGTTAAAATTAAAAAATATCATAGACTATGACAATCCTTACCCATCAAATACCTATCAGTGACAAATAAAAAGATACATTTTTATTAAAGAGTGTATAGTATTCCTAATCTTTACTCTTTTTCACCTTTTTCAAAAAAAAAAAAAACAAAAACCACAGTTCGAAACGTCGTCTTTTGGTCTTATCATCATCATCATCTCTATATATATTTATTGTCGTCTGACTTAACGCGTGTTAAGGTGGGTGGATTTAATTTGGATTGGATAGATCGATTTTTATCATCAATAGACCAACAAAAAACTTCAATCCTCAAAATCTCCAGGGATTTTCCTTTTCAATATGCTGTATCTACGTCTACACACACTTTTGCTCTTTTTCTTTCTCATCCTTCGTCATTTGTTCGTTTGCTTTTTCTATAGTAGATTCTTTTTTCTAAAAACGATTCCCTATCTAAGTTTCAAATTATTTTAGTTTTTTTTTTTTTTATGTGCCTTGACTTGACTGAGTATACAATTGGACAGGACAGACATGGATTCGTACTTTAAAAAGTTGAGATTTTTTTCTATTTGTTGTTCGTTTCAATTTAAAGTCACGAATCACGATTTGGTAAAGAAAAACTATATACCTGGTCTGGTTTTTATTAGTTTTATCTTATATAATTGACAATTGGCGGAATCGATATTGTATATGCACATACATAATATAACAACGACATATAATTTGTTGCGATAAAATTCGAATGTGATTAATCAGTAGCCGAATTAAGGATTCTTTTATTTTGTGGTTTAACTTAGGGATAGGTATATACCTACGCCTAATTGATTTGCTTAGTGTGTGGGCAGTTTGTGAAATAAATCTTTTACCTACCTAGCCTATCTAGTTTGGGAAAAACATATTCCTAATGGCTAATTGGTTTGAAATTAGGAGAGGTATAAAAATAATTATAAAATGGCACCTGTTGGTGATTCAAATGACAGGAAAATGTTTCAGTTTTCTAAAAGAAACAAAAATAAATCAATTAGAGATAAGGTTAGATAATTTAGGAAAAGGTCAACAAGCTGCAAGACCATCTTTTTTGACACAGTTCAAAGATTCTTATATTTTCTACAACGTTTTATTTCCTTATTTTTAATTCGATGAATTTAATTTAGGTATAGCTATGAACTTTTAAAAATGAAGACGGAAATATTTTGAGCGAAATATTTTTGTTTTAATTTTTGTAAATTTGTATTTCATGTAGTTTATTTTTTAGGAAATTTTATTTAATTTTGTTTTATTGTTTTTCACAGTAGAAATACCCAGCCTCAAAAATGATAAGTAGCTAAAGTCCCTCGTGAAGCTCCTCAAACACACAATTTCCTGTTTTAATTTTTCATAATAAAAAGTATGTGTCATTTCTTCAACAAAGTCATCGTTCAGACAAAATTGTAGGCTCTATATAAATCCTTATTTTAATCCTCATAGGATTATTTAAATGCTAATGTAAAAATTGTTACACTCCGTCTTGTCTTGGAACTTCTTATTTCTTCGCTTTTAATATCAACAAAATTCTTATGTCTTTTTTTATACCTATCAAAACGAAAAGGTTTTTGTGCTCAACTTTTTAGAGTTATTATATATGCAAAAGGAGATTTATTTGTGTCGTTGTATTACGTTCTGATGAAAATGAAGAAATAATTCTTTTTGATTAAATATAATAAAGATATGTGTGTGTTATAAATTCTTTATGTTTTTGGTTAAATTAAATTGACCTCCTAAAACACAGAATCTAAATTTGGTTAAACAACAAGAAGTTAGGATGGATATACGTTAAGACTTTATGTTCATTAAATGAAATGTTTACATTTAATTAATTTCCATTCAACAAAATGACAAACCAAAGAAGAAGAGGGGTCATATTTGTTTAATCCGCCATAGATAGATGGAAACCAAACATTGAAGTTAATTAAGAGAACATTGAAAGAACAAGTAGAAGTAGTAAAGTCAGAAAGACATAAGAAGAAGAAGTATGTTGAAGAAATTACTTGAAGTTGACTAATGGGGTTGTGTATGCGGAGAAAATGAAGGGTAAAATCTTATAGTATCAGCAACATCTTTTCCATGTCTATATATTTATAAGTGAAGTATGCTCTATAATGATGAAGATTTTAAAAGGATTCATATTATTTAACTGCGAGAGAATTTAAGGGTTTTTGTCAGAAGAACTGAGTTGAAGTGTTTGTGAAAAATTAAGTATTTGCTGTTTATTAAAATTAATTGAAGCCAAAAGTTAGGAATTTAAGTCATTGTAAGTCATTTAATGACAATAAGAGTGTCATGTTTACAGTAAATCATTATATAGTTCATACAATTTTATAGTCAGTTTTTCCCATAGTCGAATTTAAATTTGAAATTGTTTTTAATTTAAAGAAAGAAAAAAAAAACATTATGACAGTTTTTCAATTATATTGTTTAATTTGGTCATCAATAAAGTGACATTTTAATGTTCGAGTTTTGCACCTCAAAATACACTTGTTTTTAAAACATGAACAATCTTAAATATTGTGTTTAAAATTGTTTTCTAATAAATTGCTAAAGACTTCAATGTCCAAACTCATCACTTCATTCACTCTATTTTTAAGTGGAAGTGATTTCAGTTAAATATTCATAACTGGACCACTTATGGTGATGACATTTTATAACTTGATGTCCACAAGAAATATAAATATGTACCAACTCTTTTTCTCTCAGCTTTCTCTTTAGCCAACACATGGAAATTCCATTTAATTTGAATGTTTAGTGTCCTTTTCTAAGTCCATTCTAGTTTCTTTGTATAGTAGGTACATAGTATGTAGTATGTATTTAGGATTTTTTCCTGGCTCAAGTCCAACTAGGTGAATGTTCATAGGTATATGTATATTTTTTACACCCTAAAGGCTATATTTGGTTATACATATATGTATGTACTTTTCATTTTGTTCCTTATGGTGCACCATCCAGACTAGGACATACTAAACTAAGCCAAGCCAAGTCAAGTCACATGAGAAAAAATATAGAAGAACATATTTGTGTTTTAATATATGCGCACTCTAAAGGAAGAAAAATTTACTTTTTTCCATATACAAAGACAGATGGGTACGGTACCTACATAGTATGTACATTGTACATGTATAGTATATGGCCAACAAGAAGTGAGAATAATGGTAAATTAAGGACACCATCTCCTTCTGTGTCCTGAATTTTGCATCTTGTGTGATATATTGTCCTTTTAGTAAATTGGTTTCAAAGAAATATAAATTATAAACAAATGTTCTCATATACACCATTTGAAACACAAATATTTTGACATTCCACAATCAAAATTATTATTGACAATGACATAAACATGACATTTAAGCTAAAATGACAAACTTATTTATGTAAGTTCTATGAAATAATGTTTCTTAACTTTGACACTTCAAAAAACAAAATTAACTGATATTTTTGTTGTCTGTCATGCGTTTGACACGTGACAAGATATCAAAATGAATTTGTGTAATTTAAGTAATAAGTTTGATTGTAATTCCCAAAAATGTATAATTGTCATTTGGTATTTCATACTGAGATTTAAAGCTTGGTGTAAATAGAACTTATAATAATTAAAAGTTGGTAATTTTTAACATTTAATCTTTTGATCAAAAACTAACAATCTTAACTTTTTCTTTTTTTGTTTCCAATTTCCTAGAGATTTATTATCCTTTTTAGTTTTTCTTCTTTTAATATTTGCTCAAAGATAACTTGTTCTTTCTATTTCTAACATTTTTCACACAAATCCTTATGAATACTCATCACTTTTTAGTGTAAATTATGACAGAAGAAGTATAAGGACACACAAAAATAGTAAAAAGTCCTTACAAAGTATATTCGTCACAAAAGTCATAAGTTGGTAGATATTTCTTTGGTTAAAAATTTCCTTTATCATCATCAAAAAAATAAGCATAATTTTTGATAGGACATCGCAAACAAAAAAAGAAGGATATTCTGATTTTATTAATATTTTGTTTTGTTGTTGTTATATTCTTTGTATATCTAAAAAAATGTAACTACCTATACAAAAAAAAAAATTAATCTGGCATCATCTTTCATAACATAGCGCGGTGGTGATGGTGATAGAAAAGTAACAACTAACAAAAACAAAAATATCCTTGCTCAAAATCTCAGATATGATGCACAAGCATCAAGAACCATCAGAGGAAGAAAGATGAAGGAGGATACACTTTTGTATTTTTTCCCTTATAATATTATGACATGGACACTAAGAAATGAGGCAACAAACTTTAGTGACGTTAACAAAAAAAAAAAAAAAAACTAAAACTAAACGAAGTAAAGTTTCGTCCTTTCACTATGATTTCTTCACTTTCTCTATTTAACTAGAATCATGAAAAAGAATACTGCAAAACCATCTAGTATTAAAAAAATAAGCGAAAACTTCAAAATATCCTTATCTCAAGGATAATCTTGATGGATACACGAAAAACTTTCAGCATAACTTCCATTAATACAACAAAGAAAAAAAAAATAACCAAACACAAGAAAAATCCTTAAAATTATTCACAAGTTAAATGGAAAAGTGCTTATTCTCCATCACCTAGCTTTGCTTATATTATGCTTCAAATACACACATACTTATACACCAACACAGATATATATATAATAGAAACCTGAGAAACGTTATGGTGAACAAAAATTAAAAGGATGAAAGGATATTATGCAACGGACAGGGTTTTTCTATCCTGCAGCAAGAAACAAAAAATGGTTAGTAGGTATACCTCTAGGTAGTATACCTAGGTACCTATACTCTTATAACCTACCTTCTGCCGAAAGGAGAAAAAGAAAGTCTATGTAGTGGCTGAAACTAATTTTCGCGCTGGAACAATGTTCGCAGGATAACTCGTTCATTTAAGGCGATTTTTTTTAACTAACTTTTTTGTTGTGTTAAGTTGCTTCTGCCACAATTTTGTTGCTTCATTTTTAGCTTCTTTTTTTTTTTCTTTAACTGTGTTCATTTTGCACGATTTTAAACGAGGTGCACCACAAAATACAGAGAGAACACATAGAAGAAAAATGAAAGACAAAAAACAAACAAAAATTAAAGGATAAATGCATTGAAAAACTGAAGTGGTAGAGTGTAAAAGAATGTGTTAGAGACCTAACCACCTCATTTCTTACAGATCCTTTTTCCCTTTTTCCATATTTTTTTTTACTTTCAATTTGTTCTTCTTCGGCTTTGAATTTTTAAATTTTGCTGCACTAAGAACACGGTGAATTTGTTAAGTCTCAGTCTCTCTCGCTTTTTCTCTCACTCGATCTTTGTCTCTAATTAGTTGTGCAGGACCAAACTTTAAGGATAAATTTTCAGTTGAGAAAACGAAAAATAAATGTGTAAGAAGAAACTTTCAGTGGTATTTAAATAGTTATTTGAATGATTTTTTTGTGTGGGTGTGTGTGTTTTGTTTTATTTTTAATGGGTCAACGTTGCGTTGGGAGAATTGAAATGAAAAACGTTTTGTGTAAAAAGTGGAATGCTAGAAGGTTGAATTGTTGGGCCAGTATTGTTTTTTTTTTTTAGTATTTAAGAAGATTTTTGTTTGGAATTTAAACTGTTGAGTTTTTATTCAAATTTCTGTAGAATTGAGTAAATCTATTTATCGTGAAGTTAGTTACTTGAGAGGACCACAATAAAGAGGACGAATGTTATTTAAAATAATTTATGTTTTTGTTTTCTATTGTTGATTATATTCTTTTTCAACTTCAGTATTTCAAGTTCAATTATTATCAAATTTAAAAAAAAATATTTAATGTGTTTATTTGTAAAAAACAAAGCTTATTTCACTTTTAAAGTTAAAATCTTTAAACCACAACTTTCATTAGAAATTTGAATACAATTTTCATAAGAAAACTATCAATTATTTTGTTAAACCTTTGAAATTTAAATATTATATACTCCCAAAAAGGGTTAAAGGCGTTTTATACAAATTAATTTTTAAAATATTGATTTTCATTCTCAATTTGTATTCATTTAAAATTCCAATCGGAAAAATACTTTCTAACGAATAAATTAAACATCTGTCCCTCTATAATTTTCTTGTCTTGTGGGGATTTGTGTCTTGATAAAATTATTTTAACCACTTCATATTGATATTTAAGTGTTTTGTCATTTAAAAATGTAAGAAACGTTTATGTATGTATGTAGGTAGGTACCTCAGAAAAAAAAAAAAACAAAAAAGGATATCAATTTAAATGGTTTGACATTTAAAATGAAGGGAAACAAACCTATCCTATACGCACAATGAATGACAAAAACAAAAGAACAGAACATATCCCAAGATATTGGAAAAAGGTACGAAAATAATATTTTGTCCCTAAAGGTTAAGTTAGGTAAAACGGAAATTGATGAAATTATCTAAAGGGAAGTTATGTATGAGTATTGAGTACCTATGTAGTCAATATACACTGTGTAGGTATATACATAGGTAGAAATTTTAAAGGTACCTTCATATACCTATCTTTCTTAAGTTCAATGGTTTTGTGGGAATGTTCTTATTGTTTTTTCCTTTTTGGGTTTTGTGATTATTAATTTTTCTTCTTCAAGGACTTTATTGAAATTTAAATTGCTAAGTTAGGAATTATGTAGAAAGGTAGAAATAGATAGAAAGAAAAAAGGTGATGATGATTAATTTATTTTAATTTATTATGTTTAAGAAGACATGCCTATAAACCTAACCTATCTATGTATATACCAAAATGAAGATGTGAGAATGTATTTAATATTCCTATGCATAGCCACAAGCTAATTCGATTTGGTGGTCTATAATGTATAGGTTTATAAAGACAGAAACATTGATTTTCATTTAATATTTATTAGATTTGTCTTTTACCTTTAATTTTAAAGGAATTTTATGAAATTTTGTAGTTGTATGTTTTTGGTCGATACTCTTTATTTAATTTAATTATTCAAGGTTTGTGTAAATTGGCTTATTAAAATAAGGTACAGTTTTGGAAGAAGGAAATAAATCAATTATAAGATTTTGTTTCATTTTATTTCTTTATTTCATCAAAATACATATAAATTCCTTCGGTTAGTGTAAGGATAGTGTAAGGATCAGTAAATTCCTTAGAATTATTAGAAATAAATCCTGGTATATATGTAATTAGTTTTAGCCACTATAAAATCAAGATACAAATTTATTTATTTATCTAATAAAACGTAAAGGTCTTATTTGAAAAGTGAGAGACTGGTTCCGAAAAAATGAAATACTCTGGTATTTTGAGATATTTGAAAATAATTAATTATTCTTGCACCACTCATCAAGTCTATTTCGGTCTTTTTAATGAAAAAGCAATCGTATATGTATTTAATGCAAGTGAATATTTTTAAGTCATCGGCAAATAGTAGTTTATGAGAAAAACGAATTTAAAGTGGAATATCATTTATTAAAATAAGAAATAAAAGTGGTCCCAGGTGGTTTCCTTGAGGAACACCGGAGAAAACTTTAATTTGGTGAGACTTATCGAATACGATCACATAAATAAGATTGAAGATAATTTAAAAGATTTGTTACTTTTGCATTACTCTGTGGCTCACTACTTGATTTAAGGCTTTGGCAAAATCGGTATAAAATGTTGATACTATTTATATTTTTTCACCATTCGTGTCATCTTGGTCTACTTTTAATAAAAAATATTGAACCTCTAATCTTTTAAAAAATTATCTGAGTCTTCTTAAAATTAAATAATGCCACTAAAGGAAAATAAACCTTATGACACTTATTTAACTTTGCTTTTTGATTTTTCTATGATGTTCAAAATATATAGTTCAATAAGTCAGTAGATCTTCTTAAGAGTTAGCAAAACATATAGTTTTATTTGAATGTCAAGAATCTATAAAAATGTAGTAAAAGCAAATACGGGTTGAATAAAATGGACTTAGGTACTATATTTAAGTTAAGAGTTTCATACTGTAGATAAATGAAATGTCAGAGTGGAGTCTGAAAAATGGTGAATATTTAAACTGACAACATCCCAATAAAACGCAAGTATTTTCAAACTGATAATTGTTTTGCTAAAAATCACTCCAGACAAAATTTACACTTCAGAAATTAGAAAATCAAATTCATCATTTAAAACCTGTTGAACTTAATTCTCATTCAATTTGAAGCTTAGAAAACACCAAAATATTTAACATTATTTTTAGAGTTTTGAATATGATTACGCAAGCAATTTCAAGGACTCACATCAAACATTTGTTATCATTTACAAATTAAGGACGTTTGAAAATTACTGAAATATTTTAATCTCACTTAAAACTGGGATCAATTAATTCTGCTGATAAGCAAAACCTCATACAAAAATGATCACACTAGCTTGGTACACCAATTAATTCACTTCGCACATGTTTTTTATTTCACACATATCATCAATTCACTGCTTAAAATATCTTACTCTCTTAAGAACCGATTTAAATTAAATTAGATACAACATTATCAAAAAGCACTTTAGTTAACCTAACCCACAACATTCAAATAAATTGACAACATAACCCGATCTAGATTAAGAAAAAATTCATCTGTTAGAAAAAAGGGGAGAACCTCCATCACTCATCCTAAACTATAAGACACCTCTCCTGATAAGCAATACAAACTAATAGCCTCTATCTCCTAGTCGTTTATACTATTTATTATAACTATCTCTCAATCAATTAGTATCTTTCAAAAAAAAAAAAAAAATATTAAGAAAAATAAAACATCACGACAAAATACCCTACAGCATCTCTCTTTTTCCTTACGTCTCTTCTCCATCTTCATGTCTTCATATAGTTTTATGTTGTTAATGGTCCAAAAATCTTTTTCCCAAGGCATGATAAGAAGAAAAAAGAAACAACCAAAACAAGATTATGAAATGGACTACATTATTATATTGAGGACTATAAATCATTTTGATTTTCAAAAAAACAACAAAAACATACAAAACTGACCGATTTTTCATCTTGAAAAGATAAGAATTTATATCAAGGCATATTACAGAGGCCTATGATGTGCTTGCTTTACTTTGGACATATTTATAAGGGAAATCCTCTTCTTAAATAATATACCTTCCCATGAAGCTCTGCATCAGAGATTTACTATTTATCTTACTTTCGTTAAACATCTCATTTATAAAAACCTAAGATGCTTTCACCTTTACAGAATTAAGGTTTTTTGTTTACTGAATAAAAAGTCCTGAGACCAAGTTATATCTTTTCCACTCCGTCAAGCATCATTATCAAAACTCCAAAGTTTAAACTCGAAAAAAAATAAAAAAACGGTTTAAAGATACAAAGATACTTTTAAACAAAATGTTTGTTTGTTTTTGTATAATTATAATTATGAACTTAAAAAAAATACAAACAACAAAATAAAACCAAGATGATGATGATGATGAATGCACCAAGCATCACAATCACAAAGCACCAAAGACTCATCCCTTTTTTATTTATTATTATTGTTTGTATCTTTTAATATGTTAAGTAAATTTATACAGTCATCACAAGGACAAACAAAATAAAACGGTTTCTGCGAGTTATATGACGTTTATTATGTGCGTGTTAAAAGGGCGGCGAAAGCTTGAAGTTGAAAACATCATCCAGAAAGACCCTCGTCTTTAATTTTATCTCGAATTTACTTGCTTTGGATACATAGCCTCCCTTTCGCTCGCCTCATTCCCCACACCAAAATCTAGCATACACTATATACGTATATGTACATCCAACAGCCAACAGAGGAGCTCTTAGATACTTTGCGTATCTTTCGTATTATTTAAACGACTTAAGTGTACTTTTTTTGGGGTTAAGTACACAATAATGAGTGTGAGGATGTTTGCACATTGTTTTAGTCTTAATGATGAAAGTTTAAATAGTGATTCAAGAGGAGATACATATGTACATATATAGGTAGATATAGGTAGGAGAGATGCAGATTTAGACGGGGTATCTACCATAAAGACACACATACGACACGACACACGACAGAGAAGAGGTGGTTACTTAAATATTAATTGCAGAAGTACAGTATATCGTGTGTTGTTGGTACCTATCTTTGTATACCTTTATGTGCGGGTAATTTGTAAATTTTTAATTTATGTATGTAGAGGTATGCATCATCAAGTGCAAAAGGTAGGTAGGTTGATGGTACTCACATAAATTATCCATAGACCGGTTAGAAGTTGTCGAATGTAATTTTAATCCATAATGTATTTTTAATTCTTTTTTATTCTGATTTAATTCTAAATCACTTTTCCACTTTTCCTTTTTAGATTCACACAATTTTTCTTTATTTTGATTTTGATTTTCCAATTTATTTATTTTTTCTTATATTTTTCACTCGTTGATAAGTACCATAGATACTTCCGTCACGCACTCGAAGATACTTTTTTTCGATATTTCGTTTTAAACTTAAAAATCAATCCAATTTATTTTTTGTTTAACTTTTATTTTTCCTTAAACCACACTTGGTATTTTTCGAGGATTTAAAAATAAGGGGACAGATAAAACTAAGGATCAAAATTCAGATTCAACTTGATAAATTTTTAGGATTTGATACAAATTTTCTTATTTTATTTCATTCCAACCAAAAGAAGAAAAAAATAGCAAAAATCCCGACGTTAAGGATGCACATTTATAACACACCTTTCTTCGGCGACTTTCAGTCAGATACTATTCGTTGTTTTGCCAGGGAGAATGTATCTCTGAAAAAATATCAACGAACAACGAAACGAACGAGAACGACCAAAAACCAGCAAACCAGATCCGGTCGGTTCTATGTATTTGTATTTGTAGGCAAATTCATTTTTGTATTAGTGCGTGTTTTTATTATGGAATAGATGTTTGCAACATTTTATTTATTGTGTTTTTCAAAAATGTTGTCTGCTGATGATATGCCTTTTGTTTTTCAATCAGGCGACAGGATTCAAAAGTTTGCAGGTAGAAAAAAACAGGAGTACCTATTGGATTTTTGTTGGTTATTTTTGAGAATGTCCTTTGATTTGTAGATAGGTATTAAATTAGATATTTACTAAGAGAGAGTGTGAATAAGAATTTGATGGTAGGTTTCTGGCAACATTTTGTTGTTTTGGTGTTTTGTCTGTATGATGAACCTGCGCTTTGGAGAGATTGAAAAATGCCGGGTAAATTTAAGGTAATAATTGAGAACTACTGAGATTGATGAGAGGAAATCTTTATGCAATTAGATTTATTTATTTTAAGAAATTTGTTTTTTAAGTGTAGGAATTGCAAACGCATTGATTTTGAGAGTTATAGTTTTTCAATGTGGGAGGATTAGCTATACTCATGACAGATTGAAAAAGATTATATGTTTCTCACATTTTGTTTTATAAATAAATTTCGAAGATTCATAAATATGTAATATCTTTTGTCACTATGGTTATATTTATGATTTCGGAAGATATTTATGGATATAACTCAAGATAAATTGTTAATTTACTTATAACACTCACAAAATTACTATCTTACTAATTGTTGATCTTTATTCATTTAATTGCATTAACTTTTTTTGTATTAAAGTAAGTTGTAGTTTTGCACTTTCAAGCTTCTCTGTTAAACAACAAGGCCATTATATTTCTAAATATACTTATTATAAATAAAACGTCATAATAACTATGATTTCCAGCTAGATTTTATTAACTACACAACATTTTGCAACATGTTGTGGTATGATTTTTAAATGCGACATGTTTTTGTGTTTGAAACCTACATTCCACAATGTTTCTAAACATGAAATGATTGCAACACTTCGAAAACATCTTTCCAGAAATGTATTTTGATACAAAGCACACAAAACCACACTCATGCAACATGTATAGTGTAAATGTAGCTAGAGCTAGAGTTTAGTTCAAACTGCAAGAATGCAAGTTGTGTTCATTCCATAATATCTTGTCCCTGGAAGACGAAACATTCTTATCAAAGTAGCAGCTTTAGACTAAATAACGGTGGCAATTCCCTAATTGGCGCCCAATGCCAGGGTCTACTCAATGTAAAAAGCTTAGATACTAAAATACTATTCCCTTTTTTATACTGTGTTCACTTTATACAATTCTATTGTTTTAAGCTTTGACTATTGATAAAAAATGCCCTCTCAAAAAAAGTATCAATGAGCTTACAAAATAAAAACGTCATTTATAAATATGAAAACAAAAAATAGTTAAATAAATGGCGCCCAACAGTTGTCGAGGAAGCTACATTTTCAAAAATAAAATTACAATTGAATTGGACTTTTAAGTTCCACCACTTAGTAACCGGTGAGTGATGGTTAATGCATTGGACTGTCATCCTAGAGGTCTTGGCTTCAATGCCTGTCTGTGCCACCTAAAGGTTTTTTTACGGGTACTGCCTCTATGCGAAGAATTGAAAAATCCTCAAAGACTAATTCTTGCCATGAAAAGTGCTTTCTCAAACTAGCCGTTCGGATTTGACATTAAATTGTAGTTCCCCTCCTTCCCTGATATGACTCGCAAAAATGGAATGTTCTCTATATCTTGCAACAACATATAGGAAATATTGTCTTGTGATGCTTATATTTATATGCATAATAATAAGAATTACAATAAAAATCAATAAATTGTATATGATTGCTTTTCTCTCTTCGGTGGTTAAGATGATGATTAAAATCAAGGTCAATGTCTTTTTCGATTGCATTGCAATATTTTATGAATCTAAACATTCTTAATTTATTTATTGGTTGCAATTTTATGACAAGAACTGATGCGATGCAGTGAAGGATTTCTTATACAACTCTCGATAAGTTGTTCTCAAAGTGATTGCTCTAAAGAGCATAAAGTTCACGCATACATTTTCACTTGATAACAGAGAGTAAAGTGGATTATATTTAGGAGCAAGTATGGACCAAAATCGGCTGCTTTCTGGTTATCAACAATTTTCCTTTTCTAGGTGAATTTCACCAGATTTGTCCTACGTTAACAGAAAAAGTGTTACATAGTTGAAGATTTGTCCTTACGTTTGTTTCAGAAGTTCTATGTTTGTGGACCTTGAGACGAAGAAACATTTAAGTGGTAAAGGTTTGTTTTAGGTTGTGAGACATAAGTTTGTATTCTATTTTTAAATTGAAATGTAAATAAATGAATAACTTACTTACTTACTTATGTACATAAGTTCAAGCTTAGATTTTAAGAATACTTTAGTTTTGCTTGCATTATATTGAATTCGTTTCAAAATGTTTCTCCAGCAGAAGCTGCACGCAACATTATTTTTCGCTTATCTTTTCCTCTCCGATATTCTCTTGCAACCTTTATTTGATTTCTCAGAGAAAAAAAGAATAACAAAATAAAATACAGAGAAATGCTTCAGCAACATAATTTGTTCTCCCTGCAACTTGAATACTGCTGCTAGGCCTAAAGCTACATGTTTATGAAATAAGTTTCTTTCAACACCCTTTCAGTTCGAAAATTCTTTAAAAAAAAACACATACACCCACACAAAATCCCCAACATGTTTTTACTGTATGTTTGTTTATTTTTTCTACAATTTTTATTTGGATTTGTTTTAAGAACCAGCAATATTGTTTACATTCAGGTTTTTCTTGGATTCGGATGGCCTCAGTCTGACATTAAACAGTAATTTATCTGTAGATACGGAAAACCGGGAGTTTCCGTACTTGAATGTTATTGTACATACATACTTTCTTTTTGATATCATTTGCTTTGTTTTTCTTTGGTATTTGTGTGGGCCCCTAAATTGATGACTACGATAATTGAGAAACAATGTCATCGATGTAATTAGGTGCATTCTTTGTTTATTGCACCATGAATGCACGTGGATATTAGAATAAGGCATACACTTGAAATGGTATTATTATGAGCTCGAACAGACCGCAGAGGTTTTGTGTTTAGGTAGGTTTTAGATATTCAGTTTGAAATTTAATTATAAAGTCGTTAAATTATGGTCTTCTCACTCCTACTCAACAATATAAAGACAAACAAAAATTAGAGTGAATGAATTTTAATTTCGATTAAATGAACTTTTACAATTTCGAGAGGAATGCTAACAAGGAAGAAATTATAATAATGTAATTAAATATCAATTCATGAATTAACTTATTTATGCATTTTTAATGATTTTATTAACATTCTTTGGAGTTTATGGTTTGTTACGTAAATTCTTTGATTAAACTTAATTAGTTGTTGACAAACTAGTCGTGGTATTTAGTTGTTTTAATTGCAACTTCTATAAACTTTTTAAAAACTTTGCCTTAAAAAATAACTAAACGGTTAACCAAATAGAAGACTTGCTGTATTAGCAAATCCAGTTTTTAATCGAGTATATTTTTATTTTATGACAAGTCAAACTCAATTTAGAGTTATCATCAATATTTCGAAAAGGGGATGATTGAAGCGAAAAGAAATACTGGTCTTCAGAACCGTGTACGATCAATTCTGCATGATACTGTTTGATCATAATACTGTGTGTCTTAAACTCTAAGTTTCAAAACACTGTCGATTTAGAACACTGTATATCAAAATGCTGTATGAACAAAACGCGGTTTGTCATAATACTGCTTCCACTAATTCCCTATTGGTTTAATGTATTCTATGTTTCAATATCAGACCAATTGTTATATCCAAACTCAATTTGAAGACATACAAAATTGAATTCTTTGAATACTCGACTAAATTAATATTTTGTTTAGAATTAATTCCATTTCGAAAGTTATTTTACTTTAATTAATTAAAAAATATAACAAATTACACTGGTAAATAAAGTTGTGTAAGCCATAACACTTTTATAAATATAACTCTGTAAATTCAAATATATTTTTAAGGTTAGGGTAAAGCGCAATGTAGTTCTTAAAACAAACTTTTTGCGATGTTTTTACAAAGTAAAAATCTTTATCTTCAGTTAATATCACTTAGTTTCATAATTTATCATTAGCTATGGGATGACTTATACGTGTATAGGTCTTCATTTTTGAAAAACTTTCAATGTAACTCCTTTATGTTTTTGAACTATTCGTTTTAAAGTTCATTTTCAAACCTGAGTCTGAATCCTAATTCCGATTTCAGCTATAGCTGCCCAAACTCGGAAATCATTTTCAAGTTCATTTTTAAATATTTAAAAAAAACTTGATGTTATAACCTTAATGTTTGCCAAATGAATACTTATGATAATTTTAAAACGGAATTTTGAAGGAAAAGAATATAGATTTGGAAAATTGTCACAGATTTTATTGAAAAAAATCTACTTCATGGAGTTACATATTGCCTCAAAAAGCATAATATTGGGTTTTTATTTTTGTTAAAAAAGATTGCATCTCAAAAACATAACGTATACAGTATGATGACCTATTCAGTAATTAGACACCGCGCCGATCTGGTTATGATTTGGCCTTTTTATTGTCAATATTGGAGAGAGCAATCAGCCAGCCTTGTCTGATCATCTGGCTTGCGTAAATGATTTCGAGCTCATTGAAAGACTTAATCAAGATAAATACAAAGAATTCCATATGAATCTGGTTGTGCAAAATATGCAGCTGCACAAGAGTACCAGACACCCGAATTCGACTTATAAGTACAGTATCATCTTCTTTAGTTAACAATAATTCACCGAAAAACTTGGGCTTCTGTTCAAAATCTGTGTGTTGTTTAGTCCATTTCAAGGCTTTCTAAATCCACAATCTAACCATAAAGTTTTCCAAGCTGCTAAAGCTGATGCACCAATTCGGGAACTTATGGCTGAATCACAAACACGCTTCTGCTTTGGCTTCGCCTGACTTTTACGAGTACAGCCATAGGAATTCAATGCATGCTATCACAATGGAGGTTCGACTTCACGTTTCGTTTGACAATCGTTAGGAAAAGAACGTAATGTAACGTAATGTGACTCCAAACGGAAGCTCTAGTTCAATTTTCTGAACATTTGCTTTGTCTGACAGCTCAAAAGCTGTACAAAAATGTCAACAAACAAAATATTTGCTCTTTGAAGGGATGAAATAATAGAAATGTCATTCAAAGCAACATCGAAGCAGGCCCACCGTAACGAAGACGAAGCCGAAGCTGAAGCGTGTTTGTGATTCAGCCATTAGTTGCTTCTCATAACATAAAATAAAAGCTATCAGCTGAAGATATAAATTCAACAATTTACCTCACATGACAACGGATCTGACTGTTTTTCTATTGGTCTTGTAAAAGTCAAGTTTAAAATAAGGTTAGATCTATTGTATTTTACTACTCAAGACGTTTATCTCTGCTCTTTTCTTGAATATTTCTTTAAAATTTCATAATGACTCATAAAGTCTTGCCTCTATAATCAACGCATCAAAAAGAATTTAACACATTTTTCTCCATTACGCTCAGTTAGTAACGATAACACCCGCTTGAACCCCAGATACATACACGAGGAGGTAATATATAGTTGAGCCCCTGGTAATTTTCGGCCTAAACAAAGTAAAATTGATAAGGGTGTCTGAAAGAAGAGAAGTCAAATCCGGGAAATTAATGAAAATAGCCAAATAACTTGAATAGGTATATGGATCTGCTCCCTGTCTCTTTCTCTTTCTCCTCAACCTCAATCTTCACTTCCAGTCCAACCTTACCAACTAACCAAACAACCATCACCCTATATTGTAGACCCACACTGCAGCAACATGCTTAATAGGAAGAGTCAAAATTTGTTGGGGTGTTTATAGAATTTGTCTGCATTATAGAAAACATTTGGCCTTTTTTCACATACACGTTAGTGTAGGTAGTCCCTGGGTCCTGGTCCTGGGGGATTCGAAATGTTTTGGTTATACATTGCATAGAATGCGAATGAATGAATATACAGCGCCCTAAGCACACTGTTTTCAATTCTATGTATTTTTTTTTCCATTTCGAAATCGAAATATCCAACATCCCAATGCAAATTGCGCGAATGATGCATGGGGTGGAAGAATTTTGTTTTCCTTTTCATATACGCGATGACGCCTCCTTGTGGTCTGCAGGCGAAGATGAAAAAATAAAAAGAAAAAATAACAAATATAGAGAAACAATTCAATATCCTTATGGCCTTTCACACATTCATTCACCACAACCTCAGTTATAGATGAATCGTGAACTAGCGGGGCTGCTGACTCTAGGACGATGACGACGACGATGGAGTGGCGGTTGGTATAGTTGGTAGGTAAGGTATACACATATATGTTCAGATGCAAAAGTTTCAACAAACGAAACGAGTCCTTTGTCGGATTGGATTGGAATAGTTTTTTTTGTTTTGAGTTGTTGTTGTTTTTGTCCATTTCTGTTGGCCAATTCTAGAAAACATAGTGTCTGGGCTTTCCGGAAAAAGTCCTTGCAATCTCTCTAAGGATACGCGATAATAGTGTTTGTGTAATTGCCAAGGAGGATGGTTAATTTAATGGATATTTCGTATATGGAATCAATGTAAGGGGCTACTACTGCTATACACTTCCCTCAATGTTGTTTTTCTTGTAGTTGCCAGTTGGACCTTGGTGACGACGAACGGTGGCAGCAGTGAGATGGCGTTGTTAAAAGGGAGGCTGAATTCGTTTGTATCGCATCGCAATTGACTAAACGAAGAACAACATACCTACTTGCCTCTTCGAAAATCGCTTTTTATACACAACAAGGACGAGTTACCGTACCACACCGTACCGACCAACGTTTTGTATATGTTTGTTTCGAAGCTTGTTTCGTCCTCTTAGGATAGAAAGTTTGGTACATACGTAGGTATATATGGACAAAGTGATAACTACGAAAAGCCATTTGTGCAATTATTTGAGGTTGAATTGAAATTTATTGCACACACTGGTGCAGGATCTTCATATACATCTGCATAGATATGTATAAGGTGGCTCATTCCAGCTGTGGCCATATGCGGTGTGGTTGGGGACCATCAGGAGTGATAAATAGGAAGCAAAGGTCATTTGTTGGGTTGGACAGTTGAGTTTTTTTTTTTTTGGGGGGGGGGACTCTGGGCTAGAGTGTTGTTGGAAGCTTATGTTTAGGTAAGCATAAAATTATAGCAAAGGAGAAAGTTCTAATATTTTTGAGTGTGAATAAGATATTGGACTAAAGTATCGCCATTTATAGCCACATAAGCTTATCGAATAATTATCTAGACATAGGACCCTTTTTTATGTAGAAACTTGTTGGAATTGCAATCATTATGCAATCGAAAGGTTTGAAAAAAAAGTTTGAAAACCGATAATTATTTTTAAGGACAAAACTATTGGGACTGTTAAATACTAGGATTTAAAATAGTACAATCGAATTTAGAAAACTTCTGACAAACAAATTGAAAGCTTGGTAAAATAAATTTGAATTTGATTTTCTAATTTCGAATAAATAATGGTTGTGCAGAAATGTGCCCAACTTATATTTTCTTAAATCATTTCTAAAAATAAATAGTAAATAGTAAAAAAAAAATGCTTGAGTGGTACAAATTTGTCAGCTTTTTAAAAAATACGTTAATTCCCTGATTGATTTCTTTTTATTTCAAGTTAAACAATTTTCGAACCAAATACTAAATTAAATATCTTCTAACTGAGCGTACGCTGCCTTGTGTCAAAGAGATAGAAATACCATCTTCCTAACCAACCTTATCTAATTTCTCCTTCCTTTATTGCGGCTCCTTAAAAATTGTCTACAGAAGTGTAAAACTCCCGCGCTTTATCCAGAAATCACAACGAATTTCACACGAAATTCTCTTGAGTCTTCTCATTGAGCTACGGAACGTTGTCGGTCGTCGTCGTGTCTATCACATAAATTGTCATTCTCAATCCCTTTGCGGTCCCGAAATCAATTGATTTAAAAATCAAAAAACGATCAAAGTCGGTGTCATACTCAATAGAAATCAATTCAGGTGTCATTTATTGTTTAAGCCTAAGTCAAATCGAGCCGACATGCATTTTATATGAAATTTGACAGGTATATCATCGGCTTAATGATCCTTTTTCTCTTATTTTATTGTAACACAAAGTATTACAACCTACATACAAAAAAGGAAAGAAACATAAAAATCTCCCTTGGGGAGAAAAAAAAATTAAAGATCAAAGGCAAAAGGACTTTCGTCTTCTGTTCCTATACGATTTGGGTAAGAAATTGTAAAAGATTTGGCAACAATTATGTGACATCCATATATTGTTATCCTCTTGCTATTGTTGTTTTGTTTGTCGGTCTGTTTTTCTTGTGTCTCATATAATGTCCTTTTGCGGACGGAATGGTTTTGATCTTCGATGAGAAACACAAGTTTTTGCGGTCTTTTTGCTAAAAGTTTTTATTTCATTTTTGTTTTTTTTTTTTTTAGCAAAACAACAAAACAATAATTGTAATGATATTATTAATAACATTATCCTTGAATTGAAGTCATCGAGTTTTATTGTGTTGGCAAAATGTTTCGCCTTCTTTGACATATTTGTGATGTTTTACCGACAATGACGTGGCAAACGCTTGTGAAGATGGCGATGATGACAACTATGGGGGAGGAACTGACGTTTATTTTATTTTGAATACAAAAACTTATAACGAAATTATCCTGTGGGTGTAATTTTTACTACAATTTTGATTTTACTTGTACCTTTTGAGTATAGAAACATAAACAGGTCCTTTTTCCATCTCCCGTAGTGAATAAGAAATACCGCCTGCCTTAGATGGTGAAGCGATGTGGAAGATAAGATGGTGGTGATGATGGCGTTAAAAAGGACACTCCTTTCTCAGAAAGACCATCAAAAACGAATCGTAAATTATACAATTGACAGTAAAAGGGATAGCTCTATATAGCGTAGCGTGTAAGCCCGATTTGATTTCCTTCCAAAAAATTAAAATTATACACGCTTACGGTCGTATATATCCATGGAAATCGGATGAAAATTTAATTAAAACAACATGAAAGTGTAACGAATTTTTACTCAGTTTTCTTTTCAGTTTTGTGTGTTTCTTTTATTTTTGTTTTTGTTGTGTTCTGGCAGTGTGGATTTATAATTAAATTTTCTTTTTCTTAATTTCAAGTCCTTTTCCTTTAGCTGGAAGGTTGGTTTTGGTATGGCTACTTTCGATAGGGTTCTTAGGGGTGAAACATTTTCTGCTGTACCTATTATAGACTTACTCACCTATAAAGGTGTAAAGTGAAGAAATAATAAATAAATTTCAACTTTATTTTAACGGTTGTTGTAGATATACATTATGTATGAAAATTTTCGCTTTAAGGATAAAGATAAACCTAGAAGTATATTTCTATACTTCTGGTCCTGGAATTTCGTACAGAAAGGATTGTGAATTGTGTATAGAATCTCATGAATATATGGCTTATTTGGATTGAAGCCAAAAATAAAGTGGCATAAAGTTCATAGTTATTATCCAGCTACTTGGCACATTCTTCTAACAAATACAATTTTTTTGTTTTAAAAACAATTTTTGAGAGGAAATTCTTTAGTCAAAAGTGTTAATGCCCAAATATTTGTATACAAATGTATACATAATGTTGTAAAATTTCAATTTTCCACTTTACCAACATATTCCTATGTGTTCAATATTTTGTTTTTATAAAATATTTTAATAAAATTCAAATCTAGAAAAATCTTAGCTATCGAAACTTGTATAAAAATACATACAACAATTTTAGTAAGAAATTTAATAGAAAAATGTATTTAGTAAAATGGGTGAGGAATAAACATTTGACAATATCAGAATTGGTAAACATGGCTCTTTCATACTCTCCGTCAAGAGCGTCTTCACTGTCTTGATGATTCTGGGTTAAAATCAATTGTCTATGATTCAAGCTGCTCCTGGAAATAAGTTTCTAACATATAAACATTAAAGCGATTCACTTCGTTGAGCGGAGTTATGACACTGACTTTCTTTCAAGGTTTCAAGAAGGAATCAGATTTCATTGTCAAAATAACAAATGATTTAAGAAGATACCACCATCACTTAAAAGTAATTTTGGTCTTTGGAGACGAAGACAAAACTTTTGAGGCAAAAATTCACAAAATGGTATGAACTTAATTTGGAACAAGAAGACATATTTGGCAATAAATGTTGACAGTTTTTAAACGACCTTATACCTCTTCCGTTTAATCATGTGACTGATCATCTTTGTTTAAGGGCACTTGTTGACAATATGAAAAAAAGATTTCACTATTCAAAGTTGAATAAAAATCAGATTAAATTATTTTGTTCATTTTCAGAACCAAACCAATTTAATAATTCCCAAACTTAAATAAGTACAAGGATTATGAATAGAGTGTCAGGAAAAATCTGCCGCCATTACTTTAACTCTCCGATGAATATGAGCCTCCGCCGCTATGCCGACATATACTCTTACTTTTCATTTCCATATGTGAAACAGAGTTATTCGCGAATAACATGAAAATTCCAATGTATACCATTCCACGCTCAATCACACTAACCTCATATATATATGTTCATATAAGTGTTAAGAGAAAAACACAAATAGGTAACACTCCGTATCACATGATTATCATTTAATTTTGTATTTCCCAAACGGGAATAGGAAAGATACAAACCATTGATATTCGAATAAAATAATACTTTTTTAAAAGTATTAATTCGAATCTGGCCTTTAAATTTTTCTTTCACACGAGGTTTTAAAATATGCTTTAAAATCAAAATATAGCTAAACAATACATTGTATTATGATTTTGGAAAATACAAATTTTTCTCTTCTAGATACAATTTAAATTATTTTAGTATTTTACTTAGTTTCTTGACATTTTTACTAGTTATAAGACTTTATTTCACCCTATTTGAAGTTTTGAGAAAACTTGGAGTTTGATACTTTAATAGTTTTGAAAAATATTAATTATAAGTTCTGATTTCGAAACCAAACTTTAATTTTAACTATTTGCTCACGTTTAAAAAAGACAAAAAAATCGTTACTGTCTTACTTACTTTCAAACCGTTTTACCTTTTTGTATTGAAAACCGTTTTAACATAAATGGTTTAACGTTTTTTTCAGATTTTTGTAAAACAGGTAAAGTCTAACAACTTATGAAGATTTTCGAATATAATATCTTACTTCTTACTAATATTATAAATGCGAAAGTAACTCTGTCTGTCTGTCTGTTACTTAATCACGCCAAAACTGCTGAACCAATTTGCATGAAATTTGGTATGGAGATATTTTGATACCCGAGAAAGGACATGGGCTAATTTTTACCCCGGGAAAATGACGCATTCCCATGGGAAAATTCAGGTGGGCCGATCGCTTTTACGCCTAAACTACTGAACAGATTTAAATGAAATTTGGTAAGGAGATAGTTTGAGACTTAAGAAAGGACATAAGTTGCTTTTGACCTCGGGAAAACAACGCATTCCCATGGGAAAAATTACTTTCCAGGGAATCTGATCGCTTTCACTCCTAAATTACGTTAACTTTTGTAGAAGATCACGTTATAAATATTACTGGGAAAGATTTGTCTGAATTTGGGATGACCAGACCACAGAGAATTGGGAAGTGAGCAGTGATTTAGTTCGAGAATTAAATTATGATACTGTCGCTCTAGACCAGAGAATAACAGAGGATGTTCCACTTTCAAATTCAGAACAAAAAATAGTTTTTGACACAGTTATACACAAAATTTCCAGCGGAGAAGGTGGTTTGCTATTTTTAGATGCTCCAGGAGGCACAGGCAAAACTTTTCTTTTGAATCTATTGTTAGCTCAAATTCGGTAAAACAATGGAGTTGCTTTAGCAGTAGCTTCCTCAGGAATAGCAGCTACGCTGCTTAGTGCTAGACGGACAGCGTACTCGGTTCTGAAACTGCCGTTGAACTTATGTAGCTCATGAGGAAACGCCAGTATGTAATATCAGCAAAAGTAGTGAGCGTGGAAGAATGTTGCAGCAGTGTAAATTGTTGGTTTGGGATGAATGTACAATGCCATCTGCGTATTTCTTTTAATATTAATACGTGTTTATTTTTTAGTTTTAAAATAATAAACCGTATACAATACCTACTTAATTTCTATTTATTTTCGGCACAATTCAAACATACATACGTACAAAAAAGTAAAGCTCAGGTTTATTCATACTACTTTCCAAAAAAAAAAAAACTATCTAATGCGGACGAAGTCGCGGGTAAAAGCTAGTGTAAGAATATAAATATTTCAATAGAATATTGAAGAAAAGGATTATAGATTTGGAAAATGCGGATTTTATTAAAAAAAAAGGCTGGGATGCGACCCACACTGATAACTTCCATTCCCGTCTGTCGATTTGTCTTGCTTAAAAGCTTGTAGGTTTTCGTGTTGTTTTAAAAAAGTTGTTAGTTGAATTATTCGTAAAAATTTTAAAATTACCAACAATATTTTTCATATAAAGAAATAGTTTAGTTTGAAAATCTTGTTTTATTAAATAGATTTTTAGTCGAAAACAAATTTTTACCAATTTAAGTAGCATTTCTTAAAATTTTACAAATTGGATGAATGAAATTAATTTGAGAGACATCAAGAACCGAACATCAATTTTTACCAAATTTGCGTACTATTTTTTGTAGATTTTATTTTTTATGTAAAAACGTACTGTTGGATTTTTATAAAAAAATTACTGAATATCGAAAACAATATTTTCTGTGAAATAAAAAGAGTTTGAGGACAATATTTGTAATTTTTGAAAAGCTATTTGAGTCGTAAGTAAATTTTTACCAAGTTTTAGTATTGTTTTTTTGTTAGGTTTTTATTTTTTGTAAAAAAACTGTCAATTCGATTTTTCTCAAAATTTTTCTGAATATTGAAAACAATATTTTTTAAAAGATAAAAGTAGTTTAAAGCCAATATATCAAAGTTTTGAAAAGATATTTGAGCCGAAAATCAATTTTTACCAATTCGTATTATTTTTTGTTTAGGTTTTTATTTGTTGTAAGAAAACTGTCAATTCGATTTTTCTCAAAATTTTTCTGAATGTTGAAAACAATATTTCAAATAAGTTAAAATTAGTTCGAAGCCATAACCTCAAATTTTTGAAAAGATATTTGAGTCGAAATTCAATTTTTACCAACTTTGAGTAATGTTTTTTTAGGTTTTTATTTTTTATAAAAAAAAACTGTCAATTAGATTTTTCTCAAAATTTTACCAGATGTTGAAAACGTTATTTTTCTTTGCACACAATTGTTTTGGTGATAAAATCATTTTGTGTTCGTAAAATTTTCGAGGTGACAAATTTTTTTTTCAGTTTTTTTGTTTTATAAAAAAAAACCGTTAATTGGATTTTTTTTTCAAAAAAATATACTTGTAAATATACTTATAAGAGATCTTTCTAAAAATCTTTTATTTCGACTCTAGGGACCTTGAAACTTCGAGAAATGTCAAAATTTTCAATTTGACAAATCGGACCCATTACAATAACTTTCTATGGGAAGTTAAAAAAAAAAAACAAACCTCAAAAAGCCTTGTATACGTTTTTTTTTTCGAATTTTAAAAAGTAATATATATCTCAAAAACCTGACGTGATACATTAATTTTGAAGTCGGATTTCAATTAAGGCCAACAAAACCCATTTTATTGCCAGGAAGAAAATCTTTCCCATCAATGTATCAATGTAACATTTTTCGTGGGATGAGTTTTTGTATCTGGTATGAGGTGTCACTGAGATATGGGCTAAGATGGGCTGCGTTCACATTCCCTATAAAAACGCTATATACGTTTCACCCCGCTGGCTTAGCTTAAATAATTATGTTTCAAAACATTGCCAAAAACAGCATCCCAGCCTTTTTTTTATTAGTGAAGCATAAAATATGATTTAATTTGCATGATGCAGAGTGTATTTATATTCATCTAGGTATTTTACTCACCCACCAAACCATCACCGCACAGTTTGTTTGCGACAACAATAGGAAAGTATAACTTCAGTAATCATCCACCTCACATACGTATCTGCTATAGGTATGCCTATAACTAGGTACATATATATTTTACCTACTAACTCAAAAAGTCCTCCGGCTTTATCCTGATTGTAATCCTTGCCGAATAAACTGCGGAAATGCATGCAAATCTAGAATTCATGCACAGCACCATCAGCGAACACACAATAATACATACATACATATATAAATATAAATAGTATTATGTTCATCTTGTTCACGCAAACACACATAAACGACAATCAACCAGGATATGCAAATATAGTTTTTAAAGAGCAGGAGACTGCGAGAACAAAAGAATATTGTATTGTGGTGCGATGCGGTAGAAAGTGGTATATGGGATGTGGGAGAAAGAGAGTTAGTGGTTGTATAATAATATAGCAGAAATCAGGATAGGAGAAAAATTACATTTACATTACCATATCACATATACACTTACCACCCCCTTATGTTTTTCGATGATGTTCGCACAATAAGGATTGTGTGTGCAATAATTATATTCTTATCATCACCGCATTCTTGTGTATGCGGCGCGCTCGTCGTCGTCGTCGTGAATGAAATTACTATACGAATAATGACAACAAAATAAAACAAAAGGATAACAAAAACATGAAAAAATGGGAACAACTTAAAACTTAACAAAAAAAAGTAAAGCGATACATATCCTTGGAACATGAGCTTCCTCTCGATTGCGTGTCGTTTGTCGTCGGTTGTCGTGAAGCGCCTACATCAAGAGTATATAAACTGTACCACCTACCCAAACCAACCCACATCCTTTATTTTGTTTTTCTTTGTTTATTTTATTTTAAGGATTTTGTTCTCATTTTTATTTTTAACTTTGTATTCAGACACAGAGAGATATCTACCTACAAATGTGCATAAATATTTTAACACAAAAATGCAGGTTAAACAATGTTAAATGCGAGAAACCAAAAAGGATTTTAATCAGATTCACATAAGGATATTATAATATGTGTTGGTTTAGTTTCGTTTCGTTTCGTTTTTTTTGGAGTACGAGTAGATATGTATATAAAATTAAATCCTCGAATATGACGACAATAATAATAATAATAATAACCCGTTGCAATAAAATGTTACTTAAACACAAAGGACCCACATAACATCCATACAAAATGTACACCATCCACAGATGTGTAGATACATTGGTAGGTATAAACTCAGGCATCGCATATACAACATATCCTTTTTGATGATGGTGCTTATGATGCAATTTGCATAAGGATATGAGAACATATATGTATATACACAGAACTAGCGATATGGAGTTAGATATAGTAACATAATAGGACGGTATACCGCAATAATTATCACAACATTAACACCTACAATTAGACAGGACGAAAGAGGGAGTAGGTGTGTGTGGTGCAGGACTATTATTACAAGGATATACACACTAAACACAATGCACAAATGCACATTCATATACATACCTATAAAAGTATAATGTAGATAGTGTTATAGAGTTAAAGGACGACGAAAAAAAAACAAGGATAATTTTTATGGCTGAGCATTGGGATTAGCCTTAGAAGTGCAAAGCTAAATCGTTTCAGATATAGGTTAGGTACAGTTAGTTCGCTTGTATACACGCAAATAGGAAGCTAGATGGGTTATACGACTAGTTTTGTAGGTGAAGGTATATCCTTCGGTACAACGACAACAAACGAATGAGACCCCAATGCAATGCTACAACATTCAATTGACCTAGTTTAAAGGTAGTTTTGTGGTACATAAATAAAGAAGAATATGAATGCTTTTTTGTTTGTTTGTTTTCAATTTTATTTTTCGTGTACCGTTAAAGGAATTTGAATGCAAATATTATGGCAAATAGTATAGAATATATGTACATATGTAGAAGTATACAGGACATAAGAATACAAGGAAGGAAGGAAGGAAACCCATGTTCGAGAATATAGGTCCTTTTTGTAGGTAAAATGCTAGAGATAGTAGATACATATATATCTGCATTGTGGCAATGCAAATGCAAATTGAATATTTTTAAAGGCTTAAGCTTTACGAATGTATGTAGGTACAAGAAGGTAGGTCGGGAGGTATATATGTAAACTTTTGTTGTTCAAGCGTGTTTGTGGTATAATCTGTGGTATACTGCGATAGAAATGTTTAGGTTATAGTATTTTGTTTTAAGGGGAGAATTTACATCATATAGGAAGTTGTGGCACTGGAAAAAATTCTCGTCCTATATTCATATAGTTGGGTATGTATTTAATAAAAGAAAGTATACCTATGAAAGTTTTATTAAATTAGTAAATTGAAAATTTATTTATAATTAAACTTTCCAATCTAGGCCGTATTTGTATGTCTCGTATATTGGTAGCTTTATACATTTTTAGAACTACTTTTCTTGTAGAGGACGTAGCCTTTCCTTCCCATTGACTTTGAACTTTTATTTTGCTCATTTGAGCCCAGGTCATGTTTAGCTATAAAACTAGTAATTTGATTTGTTGAATGGTGCTCTTTGATTTGGACGACCATAAAGTAGTTCAACTATCTTCCTGTCTCAACTTAATTAATTCTATACTATTTGTTTCTAATTTCAACATTTGTTTTAAATATTTAATAAAAAGAGGCTGGGATGCGACCCACACTGATAACTTCCCATTCCGTCTGTCGATTTGTCTTGCTTAAAAGTTTGTAGGTTTTCGTGTTTTGTTAAAAAAGTTGTCAGTTGAATTATTCTTAAACATTTAAAAGTTACCAACAATATTTTGCGTATAATGAAATAGTTTGATTTCAAAATTTATTTTTAACCAGATTTTTAGTCGAAAACCATTTAGCATTTCTTAAGAAATTTTATTTTGTATATAAACAAATACAAATTGGTTGAACAAAATTAATTTAAGAGATATCGAGAATCGAACATCAATTTTTACCGAATTTGCGTATATTTTTTTTGTAGATTTTATTTTTTTATGAAAAAAACGGACTATTGGATTTACTGAATGTCGAAAACAAAATTTTCTGAGATCAAATAAGCCAATAATTTTAATTTTTGAAAAGATATTTGAGTCGAAAATCAATTTTTACCAACTTTGAGTATATATGACTCAATAATTTTTTTTGAGTCATCTTCTATCTTGTGCCTTAATTAAATGCATATAGTTTACAATACTCAAAAACCTGGCTTTAAAAATAAATGCCAATAATTTCAATGAAATTTTCGAACTCTTTTAATTCCAATTGCAACTTGACTTTTTCTTAAGAAAAGTCACCCAAAAGAAACATTAATATTTATTTTAAGTTTGTTTTTTGTTTGATTTAAATTAGAGACAACAAAAAAATCGAAAAAGGAGAAAAAATTTGTTAATAATACATTTATTTAATGGTTTTCCTTTTGTAAGAAAATATTTTGGGTATTCAAGACAAGAAATTGTTATTTTTATTGTTCGAAACAATTTTAAAATTCTGAGTTTGCGGTTAATCAAGGTGCCTCAGATTATGAAGGAAATACTTTTGAATAAAGTTTAATACAACCCATCCCTCATATGATCAAAAGATTAAAAAACAACAATTACAAGTGTGATAATGACGGTCAAACAAACGAGCCAAATTGTCAAGTTAGCATAGTTGACCTTCCTAACATTTAATATATGTATGTAACATTTTTCTATATGTGTTTTATACGAATTGGAACTGTTCTAAAGTAACAAATCTTTGGGTAGATCGTGCAGTATTTTTTCAGTTGACAAAAGAATTTTATTTTCTTAGCAAGTTTTTGTATAGGCAAATTTATCAATACTGAATCAAATATAAAACATAATTCGAAATATTTTTGGATGTTTTTGAATTCTTAAAGAAAGTGTTCATCTTTTCCTCAATATATGGAATACGAGGACCATTTGACCATTTTGTTCGATTCTTTCAAACTTCTTATAATTGTGATATTTTAACAAATGTTGCCAGCTTGTATCCTGATATAACTCTTTTCATATATTTTAAACTACAAAGCTTTTCAGAACAGGATGTTTTAGATAGCTTCAAAGAAATTGGTGTGTCAAAAAAAAACTGGCTTTGATATGATTCCTCCTATTCTTTTGTCAAAATATTCGTATTCACTTTGTAGTGTTTTGATCCTTAATTTTAATAAATCCTTACAAAATGGTGTTTTTCTTAAAGATTGAAAAATATTTTATTTAGATCCCGTTATAAGAGTGGTCTTAAGCACTTAATGAAAAACTATAAACCAATATCAAAACTTTCAGTTCTTCCCAATTTTTAGAAAAAATAGTCACCCAAAGACTTTATTTTGTTGTCAAGAATTTCTTGTCTCAAAAAAAAAAATGATTTTAAACCATGATAAACGTGTGCTAATTTAAGTCTATTTGCAAATTATTGAAATAATCATGTTGAAAAGAATATAGACAAGTTGATGTTCGGTATACTGATTTTGTTAAAGCCTTTAACCGCGTGCATCTTGGTCTTCTCATACAAAAGTTTAATTTTTAAATGACAGAAAACAAGCTGTAGATGAATGTGTTTCAAATATTATTGATGTGGTGTCTGGTCTTCCACAAGAAATTAATTTGAATAACTTCTTTTTAAATATAAGCTATATAAATGATTTACCTTCAATTTTTAAATATTGTATCTGCCTCATGTATTCTGAAAATGTGAAAGTATTCACAGGAACATCTTCACTTGAAGATTGCTTATTAATGCGGTTGGATATAAACAATTTTCTTAAATGGTGCGACTACAATCATCTTCAGCTGAATTACTCGAAATGTAAAATGTTTAGTGTATCTAAATATTCATCTCTTATTGATTTTGAATATAATTTCTATGATGTTAGTCTTCTGAGGGTAACTAAAGTAAATGATCTTGGGGTCATTTTTAATTAAAAGCTTTGACTTTAGATCTCATGTTGATTACATTGTATCTAAAGGTAATTCACTTTTAGGTTTTTTGAAGCCAAACTCTTTACGAGATTATAAATCAAGGTGCTCTCTTATTGTTTTGAAAACGCTTAAATGTCGGAGGCAAGTCAATGTATTTTGTTCATTAAAGATATTATTGATAACAGAATAACCTCTTTTGAACTGCTTTCATTAATTCCATTCCATGTTCCATCACGAGTTTTTCGCAACATGAAGTAATTATTTTATCCTCCTATTTAATATGTTTTATAATAAAATTGACCTTTGTATGAAAAGAGTTTGTTTTAAGAAAAAATTCTTCAAATATGTAATTAGCTAAAATTCTTTGTAAATATGTATGTAGATATCTTATTATCTTTATTATTTTTGTAGTAATTTTGTAATAAGCAGATCAATTGATGAAATAAATAAATCAACTCCGACACTTCCAATTGATTGACATGGTCACGGTGTAAAAAAGATCGATTGTGACATGGATTTTTGCCCAATATCGCTTAGTCCCATTCAAGCGTCTCGTTCAGCTGTTGATCTGGATTTTGTCTTACACTCCCATAATATAAACTGGTGTTACAGCAGGTGTAATAGGTACTTCATTTTTCAAAAAAATCGTTTTTTTTTTAAATCTTAAATTTTTCTTTACGATCTCAAAAATGTTGTATCAAACAATTTTTATATTAAATGTAAAGCTACTTTACTCATGATTTTATACTTTTCAAAACTTCATTATCTCATTATTGCTTTTTTTAAGTTTGGTTTTCAACCAATTAACTTGAAATATATATGTACATATCTTTGAAAGTACATTTTCTGTCGAAATAAGAGGGATTTGTTATGAACAATTATGTGACGATTTTGTTGGCAAATTTTATATTTTTCACTTAGGAAGTGCGCCAACATATGAGCCGTTTATTTTGAAAGTGGCTCACTTTTTCAAAAAAATCGAGTTAATGGCAACACTAAATACAATTGAACGGGATCTTTTCATTTTTAAAAAATTTGCACTCAATAAGTTGAGAACTATTGAGATTTCTTCGAGAGAAGCATTGGTAATTAACGGTATAACAAATATCTTAAATATCTCGACTTGCCACTTACTAACTTACTAACTAACTTACATAGATTTAAATATACATATGTATTCTAGCATTTAATTAATTATTACTCAACTTCGCATACACGCTGGATTTGACAAAAATGATGATGCAAATGCGTCAAGTGGCTTAAAAATTTGTAAAGCTGAAGTTCCATCCCATTTCGGTACCTCAGTTTCTAGCATATTCAATCATCAGGAAAGCTTAAGGAAAAAAATATTTTAATTTACAAAAAAGATTCGACAATAAACTTCAATAGTGTGATAAGATATGTAAGTATGTATTTCAGTTGCTATAAATTCGTTTAATTGTTACAATCTTATCTAACAACATTTTTGCTGCTATCTAAAGTAATGACGTGAATATGAAGTTCTCTAATCTTTACAGCCTAATTTTTAATCTGTGTATTTTTATGTAAGAATCCCAATTTATATCTTTTCACATTTGTCAAAACTGTCAAACAGTTCATCTGCTATCATTTATCTCTTATAACTGACAATGCTTATTTAAACAATACACCCTCAAACATGTACAAGTAAAATTATTTTCGGGGTCCATATAGTTTCACAAAATTACATAAAATTCAATAAAAAAAAATGATACTCAAAAATATTAAACTCCAACAAATTTTTATGGAAAACTCTTTTGTTTACATCCCCAAGTGAGTTAACTGAATGTTAAACATCATATCAAAGGATTGTTTAAAATAATCATATTTTGTTGTTGTTGTTGTTGCTTAAGTGCAATCCTCTTTGTTGGTATATACGAATATAGTAAGTGGTGGCGTCATCATCAACTGTTCTTGAGATCACTCTGTCTTTCTCGCTCTTCAGTTTCACACATATGTCATAACAACACTCACTTCACATGACGGACTGACTGAATGACTGATATACAAATATAAGCAATAAAAATGAAATTCCAAAAAATAACCTAAACATTATTTTAATGCGCTATTTTTCTGTTCTTTTTTTCGAGAAAATTTAACTCGTTAAAAATGGAAATTTTCTTCATCCTCTTGCTTCCTTCTCAACCGCATATTAACCCTGACGGAAAATCCTCCAGAGCTCTCCCGGGACGATGAACGCTAAACGCTGAACGACGAGATCAACAACAACTGTCAATCAAAATTCCATGGAAATGCACATCACACACACAGATTATATTATCATGGTATACCTTCCTACTCTTACTCTCCGAACTCCGTTTTGATTCAAACTGTGATGGTGTGCTGCATCACTAATGTGGTGTATTGTCCAACTGACAGCTATATGGTTACATCGTAAACCAAAAATTCGGATGACCGTAACAAATTTATTGCCCTGCCCTCACTCTGTGATGTGCATTTGGCCCCATGAACGAATATTTGTATATGATAAACCAAAAGAATCCCAAGCTGAGTTTTGTATTTAAATGTTTGGTATTTTGCCTTTAAATTTGTGTGATTATTGACGGTTAATACAAGGACATTAGAGGATAAATGTCATGCTATAATGTCCTGTCATAAAATCATCCTTTACAATTTATTGTTATTTCTCTCTGAGGCTGTTCTGCTGATGAGCTCTTTGTAGATCTGCTGTATGATGTGGTTGTTGGAAATTTTCGACACGGTCGGAGCTATGTATTTTGATTTTGATGAATTTCATTCTGATTGACACAAAAATGTCATAAATACCTGCAACAACAACAACAATAATATTCAAAAGAGAAAATCCTTCGAATGTCCTTGATGGGTTAAAGGATGTGTAAATGTCGGAACAAAAAGCGCAGTAAACGCATTATCATCGGATTTTTGTTATATGATTTTCGTTTGAAGATTTCAAACCAAAACCATCATCAACCAACACGAACACCACCTGCAGAGGAAGAGATAGGTTGAGCTATACGAACATTTTGGTCACTTGTTCTATTGGAATCTTCAAAGCATTTTTGGTATCCTTTTTTCCCATTTTGTTGTTTTACAAATTACCATTATCCGGAATTGAATTCCTTGCAGTTGCTATAGGTACCTACCTTATAGTTGAGTGAGTTGAACAAATTCGCACATATGTAGGTGTCCTGTCGCTATGCTATATGTAGTACCTACATAGGTATCCCGTAGTGCTTCATCATAAATCAAGTAAATGAAATTCTTCACACCATTTTTGTGTTTTTGTCTGTATAAAGGTATCTCTCTAGTTGTTCTTCTAACATTTTGTGGATAGTGTCATGGACAAAAATTTCACCATCAGAATCACATGAAGCAGAAAAGAGTAAAGAGGCGAGAACAAGAACTGGATGCTTTGGTCTGGTCCACTAATGCACTAATTATTAACGCAACGAATTTTTACTTTTTGCGAAAAAGTCCTTTTTTTGTTTGTCTTTCTGTCTCTGTGTTTTCTTTCACTCTGGAGACATATTATTTATGACTTTCCGCATTGGGTGAAGATAGGTAGGTAAGGTATTATGTATTGTCAGGGCCACAGGGTGCCAAGTTGAAAATTTGTTGAATTAACTTAAGTAGGTTTCTACTGTTTCAGCCAGGACCAGGGAGACATGACAATGCGCAGTGAGTGCATTAAGGATATGGTTTTTAAAAATATACTATAGGTATGCTTTTGTCTTTTAATTATCTTGGTGTTATCACTACGGTTTTGTGGTTCTCTACGAAACTCTACCAGTTGGATTGTAATGGAGTTATCCGTTACGGCATTGACTTGGTTAACCTTGGTGGTGAATTCACTTTGATGAAATTTCTTTTATATTCACATGACCTTGAGCTTGCTTATGATTTTTAGGGTTGTACAACAATTAAAACTTCTGATCCACAAATTAGGAGGATATTACGAGCATATTATGTACATTAGGTGTTGAAGTCTTGACGAAAAACATAATTCCTTTCAATTCAAGACATGATTGTAGTTATCTTATTAAATTTATTTAAAAGTGTTTGTCTAATACAAAATAATTATTTCAAACAGAATCATCTTGTGGAGTTCGATAAAATAAAAATTCATCACGATGTTAATGCGCTACATCAGCAATTTATAAGCATTTATGATTAAGTCTTCAATTTAATCTAAATTTTCTTGTGAACAAAGTCTTTTTAAGCATAAGTTTAATTTAAATTAAATACTCCCTTTTGATTAATAGATTTATTTTTAACTTCCCAAAGAAAGATATTATGAAATAAAAAATATTGAAATTTCTTAGCGTTTCAAGGTCCCAAGAATCAAAATCAAAGGTTTTTAGAGAAATATCTGTGTGTACGTGTGTGCGAATGTTCGTACGTTTGTAAGTTCGAGATGCCTTTTATCGTCGGTCATATTTAAAGAACCGACAGAGATATCGACTTCTAAAAAATTTTGTTTGCCACCTCGCATGTTTTGCGAACCTAAAAAATAATTGTATGTATCAAAGAATGATGTTTTTAATATTTGGTAAAATTTTTAGAAAAATCCAATTTACAGTTTTTGTATAAGAAATTGAAATCTACAAAAAATACTGTATACATAAAATTGGCAAATACAGATTTTCGCTTCAAATACTTCGAGAACAAAAACGATTATTGAAATCAAACTTACTTTTTAAAATTTTAAATCCCATTGACAAATTTTCTTACAAAAATACAAAGCCTTTATTGACTTCTTTTATCTCACACAAAATGTTTTGATTGATATTTTGTTAAACTTTAAGAAATATTGACAGAAAAGTAGGTACGATTTGTGTAAAAATACATTCCCATTTGTTTATATATGTATATAGGTAGTTACTTTTGAATTTCTGTGATTGTCGTGGTTTCATTTTAATGGAAGTTAATATTCAACAGTCTTATTTGTTAACTCCTTTTATCTACGGCGTAAAGTTATACCTACTGAAAAGCTTATTTATAAAGAAATACTAGCAAACCCGGCGAACTCCGTTTCGCCACCAGCTATTTTTTTGTTTTATATTTGAAAAGGAAAAATTGTATTCCATTTCACAACAGTAATGAATTCATTTCGATTACAAAGTAAATACTGAATCGAAGCGTTATACTTGTCCGAAAATTATTCGTTTCATTGAAGTGCTCTTTGGTAAACCACATTTTTTGTTTTTTGGTCTGACGTTAACACAAACAAAGCGGATGGTTTCCGAACTCGTGAACACGTAACGTATAGCTGCCCATGTGAAAAACAATGATTTTCTAAATTTATCCCGCGAACACTAAGCGATTGGCCTTGCGACTTGTTAATTGTCATTGCGAACGCAAGGCGAGCCGAAAATTGCAATCGTTTGAAGTCAAACGGAAGATCAGTCGGAATCATTGGTATTCGAGAAATACATACATTTTCACCTGCGTACTAACCGTTAATAATGCTTGCCTCAATCAAATTCGGCATAAGTCTTTTCACCGCAAGTCGAGTACCGTTGCAAAGTCGCGGTGGATTCAAATTACGCAATATCAAAATAACTGAATAAAATTTGAGTTGCAAGTTATGTGGTGGAAATCCTGGTAACTCCAGAGAGTTCAAAAACTCCGTTGGATAATTTACTACATCATCGGGATTTGTTATGGAATCAACGGATTTGTATGTCACCAAATCGCCAGCGATTTTTGATTGAATGGTGAAATTCAGTGCGTGTACATCATTATTCCTTGCGGCGTTGGCTTACCAAGCATAATTCTGATAATTCTTACTAATGTTTTGGGAAAACATTTTCAATAAGAGCTAATTGAGACTCTACAAATCGGCAAAGGTCGTTGGTAAGAGTAATTAATCCAGTCACTGGCAATTTTCCATTTCCAATTGTTTGAAAAATTGTGCAGCACTTTCATCATTTTGAAGTTAAACTCTTATATTAGTGGTTAGCGATAATGTTTTTACGTTATTCCACAACAGTGATGCCTTCAGGCAAGCATTCAATTTATCTGCAGACGTTCCACGGGGAATTACTGGCAACGTCTGCCTGAAATCGCCTGCCAACAATGTCATCAAGCCGCCAAAGATGTTGTTATTTCGTCGAAGATCCTTCAGTGTGAAGTTTCCATTGCACTGGATCGGGAAATATTGCATGTTGGAGTATCAATTGTATTTAAATTGAGTGGCAACTTAAGCGCAGAATGTGCAGTACGACCGTCATCTAGAAGAGTTGCTGCAATTCCAGATGATGCTAACGCCAAATTTATGTCACATCTTTATCGAATAGTGGCCAAAATCAATGGAATAACAAATGTTTTCCCTGTTCCTCCAGGTGCGTCCAGGAAGAATAGACCACCAGTATTATTGTCCACCGCTTGCATTAATGTTTCGTATACTTCTTTTTGCTGTTCACTCCGCAACGGCACATTATTTTGAACGAATTTGCTCAGAATCTGTAATACAGGGTCCACCAAATTTTTCACTTTTTTCTTATGGTACAAAAAACACTCACTAAATTTTTTAAAAAGTCGTTTTTGCAATTTTTTTCTTATTATCTTTAAAACACACGTTATTTCAAGTCAATATCTCTGATGTTTCTAGAGATATGGTTGACTAAAAAAGGTTCCCAAAAGTAAGCTTAGAATATAGGGCCCTTATAACGTCAAAAAAATTTAAAAATGTTCAATTCCACAAATCGGAACTTTTACAATAGCTTTCTATAGGAAGCTAAACGGAGTTCACCGCTTTTCTGTTAAAATTTGTCCTGAATTTTTTCTGCTATAAACCTTACGGAGCCCGAGATCTTTTCAACGAATGCAAAACCGTGGAAATCGGTTAGTGCGTTCTGGAGTTATAGCGTCAGGAAGGAAAACCCGACTTATTTTTATATTATAAAAAAATAACCGATTATTAGTGGAAGAGTAAGCTAAAACTGGTTCATAGGAGAATTAAGTCCGGAATAAAGTCGTTTTAGTATCTAAATGTCATTTTGATATTTCAAATAGAGTGTGAAATAAATGACGACTTAACTACGAGCAAAAGAAGACTAAAGCAGTGTTAAGCTTGGTGTAATCCCATGACAATAAAGGATCAATATTTCCGGTTGAAATATAGATTTTCAAAAGAAACTAAGTAAGCATTTCCTAAGCGATGATAAAAGAGGAATAGAAACTTTATAATACTGACTTACCTTTTGAGAACTATGGAATATTGACATAACACTGAAAGGCCAAAATCTCGAATGACAAAAATCTTGAAAATAATTTGTTTTTACTCTATAATGCAAAAACCTCGAATTCACAAAAACCTTGAAAAACAAAATTTTAAATTTAAGATTCTTTTTTTTAATTCATAATATTCTGCTAAAAAATTAAGATTCGGATAAAATTTAAAACCTACTTCACTACCAACCTCAGATATTTTCTATACAGGCTTAGACAGATTTATGTTAATTTTTTTGACAGCTTCAATTTTGTTTGCCTTAACTTTTTGACCAAGTGGAAGGCTTAGAGAAGTCACAAAAATAAGCCAATCACTCCCCATCCTCAATAAACAAAAAAAAAAAAAAAAACAAATTCTAACACCGGATGTATCATGTCATTTTTGACATAACAACATAACGTTTTAGGTATTATGTAGGTACAACAATCAGCTACCATATTGAGCTACCGTTAGAATATTTTTTTTGTCATATTCATGAAGGTATACAAAATATACAAACCTATATAAACTACCCACAATTCAAAACAATCCTTTTTACTCGAATTACCCATCAGCCCTTTTTCCATACACAAAAATGTATATTCAATCGGTGCGGCGCGGCGGCGGCGGGCGGTGGTGTCTAATTCCATGCTCCACCATCACGATTACCATACTCTGGAATGACAGTTTTGACATGAATTTGATTGCTCGGTTCGATTCGATGACGTTATTCGAGTAGTGGCGGCAACAGTTTTTTTGTTTTGCCTGCCTCAGCCTCAGGGTGGGCTGTCGCTTTCGTGGCACAAAATGTAAATGTCATCGAGAATAGACGTCAACAAATTGAATATTCAACAATCTTTTTCCTCACTCGTCTCTGCAGGTTACAGATAGAGGGGGGATTTAGTCTGACGACGATAATGCTGCAATGAAATCTAATAATAATAATTTTTATTATTGACTTAAGCATTAGCCCTGCTGCTTCAACATGGATAACTGTCAATTGTGCTACTGAATATTTTCCGAGAGGGTTAACAAGAAAAAACATAAAGAGGGGCAGGGGGACTAAAGGGGCTAATAAGTTTGTATTGAAGCAGCTCTTATCCATCGTCAAGGGTATTGCAGAAGAAGTGTAAACAATAAATCGAACATAACGCGAAGTGAGGTGAAGCAGTAAGGCTAACCATACTACGAGTATACTTTTGACGTGGCCTCATTTTATCTCTGAATCTCTGTGCGCTATATATACAAGTTATAATCGGATGAAAAAAAAGGTAGAAAGTTTTATCGTCGTATCTCAACCCGCTACTTTATGTGTTTGTATAGAAATGTTTTCGAATAAATGGGGGAATGACTCGGTTATCATTTAATCCAATTACAAAGGCTTTAGCGTGATAGTTCTAACAATATTGATAAAGAGATTTATTAGCGGTTCATTGCATCATATATTTGCTGTCAAGAAAACTGAAGTAGTAGTATATCTCTATATTTGAACAAAATAAATGTTTCATGGAACAAATTGAAAATTTGAAGTATTTAGAGCAATTTGTTATTTCTTTCGTCTGATTGTTCATTGTTTTGGTCACATAGATTTAAAAATAGGAACCTACTTGAACGCCAGAACACATTTAGTTTTTGTTTAAGAAAGTTTTTTCTCATGTTGATATACATATTTTGTATCGAGCGCTATAAGCTTTGAATTTCTTTCTATGTGAGAGAAAGAGATAAGAAATAATTCGAACTTTTATTCGATCAAATCTGGAGTGAAAATTATAATATAAAACAGTTATCAGTCCGAAAGAACCTTGAGAAATGTAAAACATAAAATAAGCAATAGTGTTTTTTTTTTACTTTACAACTTTAAAAAAACTTAGTGTTTTATTTAAATTTCAGCTTTAAAATTTATTTCTATTTGAGCTGCGAAATTTATTTCACTTAAAGTCTTATTTTAACTAACTTACCTGCTGCCCTCTGGAAATTATTGAGAATGAATGAAAATAATAATAGAGACCTAGAGATCTCTTCTGCCTTCCCTAAGTGATTGGATGAGAATACTTATTCGTCGCATGGCTGTAATGGCATACATTTTGTTTACTTAATAACGGTTGCTTTTTTTTTGAGTTATATAACTTTAAGCTAGCAACACTATTTTAAGCCGAAGGCATTTTGTCAGCTGTCAAGTGAATAATTTTTAGTTTGGAGCCGCGCAACATATCACACAGCTTGTGCCACAATTGAATTATTAAAGGAAATCTTTGGTAACCGCATAGTTTCACGTTTCACGGACTCATGAATTGGCCTACAAGACTGTGCGATTTAACGCCTCTTGGCTATTTTTTTTTGTGGGGGTGCGTGAAGTCACTAGTCTGAACCGATAAGCCCGAATAGATTGGTTACTTGGAGTAATACATTCGACGTATTATTGCTGAAAATTTGACCTCCCAAGTAGACTATAGCATATAGCATCCCTTTACAGATAGCATCCCTTTGTAGTCCTTAGAAGTTCTGGTTTCTTTTCAGATTGCAGGGACATGTTATAAGTCTTAGATTATTTCTACTAACAGTGATACAAGCTACAAATCGTATGTGATTGTAGTTCCCAGTAAGTAGTTTTTAGTCTTGGGAGTTTCCAAAGTTTTGTCATTATAGCCTCAACCTCTGATTTTACCTTGCTTTTGATTATATTGTTTTTTAAATTCATTTTTATTAATCATTCTTAAAACTATCTCAAAGCTAGACAAAAATTCATAAAACTAGCCCATTACTTACTGGCCCCATATGACTCTCTAAGTTAACCTATAATACTATACTAAAATTAGAACGATACAGAGAAGATTAGTATATCCCCTCCACTTTTGATTACATTTTATCCAATACCATATTATGGTTCTGTTCCAGTCAAAGACGCCATTGCACCTGTAAGGAATCTGCTTCTTCATTACCTTGAATTCCTAGGTGCCCCCATATTCAAATGAAGTGAGACTTTATTGTACTTGCCCTGCTTATTATAAGTCTGCTTACGCATTCCCACATCAGTTTTAACTTTTAAGTTGATGGAATAGGAGCTTATTGATTTAAATGCGGCTTGGCTATCTGACCTGATGGCAATGTTGGTTCTGCAGTTTTTAGATTTCTAAGAATTGTAAACAAATATTTTGTGGCTTAAATATCTTGACAACTAATAAAGATAGTTTTTTGTTTTTAACACAACTTAGTTTCTAACAGCAGCTGGTAAGATTTTGAAAAAAGCCAATTGACAGTTTTCCTCAGAATCTCAAAAAATAAATAAGTAATAAAATTCTTCGTAAAATTTTCGAAAACTAATTTCCACTCAAATATCTTCAGAACAAATAAAGTCCAGGAGGGTCATTCCGTAAAACGATTATCGTCAGACGATATCGTTTCGACGATAGTCTCACTTCACGTAAGACAATAATCGTCAAAGTGATATCTTCAAAACGATAGCGTTTGCTCGATAGCTAATTTAATTAGGCATCATCTGCTTTTAATTTCTATTGATAACTAAGCTAATTGAAGTAAAAATGTTAAGTTTTTCTTACAAAACAAAAATAAAAAATCAAAAAAAAAAAAAACTAGTACGGTAACAAAGAAAATTAATAGATTAATCAGACCCTCTATCTCTTCTAACCCATATGTATTTTTTGTATATACAAAACATAAATATATAAATAAGTAATCTTTCTTCTTTCTATGTATGTTTGACATGCAACGGTTTTTGTATCGCTCTTGCACAGAGCACTAATCCAAAATAGTTTCGGGAACAACAAATATTTTAGAAGCCAAGTATTGTCCCCTGTGGATAAAATGGAGTCTTATCTTGGATCCCTTGGACAGAATTATGTTTAATCGTATTGGCCAAGGAAGAATGCTCATCCATACATTTTATTAACATTTGCAGCTGATTTTGTGTTACTGACCTATGGATACTCAAAATTATAATTATAATTCACAATATCAGATATACAAACAATTTTTGAAATTATAGTTTCATCGTCGTCAGCAACAAATAAAAGCATAAAAAGTTACATTAACAATTATATTAACATCACAAAACAGTTGGAATGTTTATTAACAAGATATTTTTTGCGAATTTTCAAAATTTCCCATAGAGTATAAAATCAAGTTTAATAACATTTTCAAGTTATCGAACAAGGATTATTTTTCGTCGAGTCAATTTTGACATTTCAGTCATAGTATAAGAGTATTTGAAATATACTGAACGATCTTATACTGAAAACGATTGACGAGACGATAGTGATAATGTTACGTGAAGCAAATTATTGACGATATCGCTAATGATAATCGTTTTGATGATTATCGTTTTGAAAATTACGGAATGACTCCCCAGTTTATACTTCAAAGATTTCTAAGAATTTTCTCAGACGGATTGACAAAGCAGTAGAATGAAATATAATTCACAATTCACTATTCATTCTCACCTAGCAATCAAATTGGCTTTGCATTTCATTTTTCCTTTTTGAATTGTGCGACAGAGAATTCTTGAGAAATTAAATCATTAAAATTGCATTCTCAGATTTTTGCAGCAAAAGTGAGAAATTTGCATGATAAATTTTGTTTATATTTCTGAGAATACGGAAACCTCTTATCAATTGGCAGATTTTTCTACAAAAATTATAGTCATATCGAAAATGCTACAAAATTGATTTAAAGTATCGAAATTTCGACAAAGAACAGCTTAATCTTTTATTTCGGTTTCAAAATTTTTGAAGGCATCAATCGGATTGTTGATCAAGGTCGCTTTACTGCCTCTTTTTTAATGTTCACATAATATAACCACACACACTGCGTTATACAAAATAATATCTCCAGGCAGTAATGTGTATTAGCCACTGTCTATAAATGATTTTAGTTAAATATAAGGGTAAAGTTTACCCCAATCCTTAAAATATTATCATTTTGTCATCTTGTATCCTGCACTTTAAAGTTGAACAAAATGATTGATTGAAAACCTAATCTTATTACTTAATTAACATTCTACTACTATTCATCATTTTGGTCATCAAAGACATCAAAACATAAATGTTTCCAATTTTATCTTCAACATTACGTTAAGGGACATGATGTCCCCCCAAAAATATGAACATATGTCCCCAAATGTATCTACATGCATAATATGCATCATTAAAATCAATTCAAAGTTAAATGCCGCCAAACGGAAACTGTCAAAACTCATTTGTCATTTTAAATTGTTGTCTTCGAGTTCGAAAGAAGAGAAGCGAGATGACATTGCCAGAAGTCACAAATAATATTGCCTCATTTAATTTTTCGTTGCAAAAACCAAAAAATAAAAATCATACCCAATAATTAAGGAAAAACTCTTGTCATTATGTCAAATGCATACATACAAACATATGACAAATTATATCAACCAGCAGAGCGAATACATGTACATAGATTTACATATACCGACACTCATATATATTAAAAATGAAATGGTGGTGTTATTTGTCGTCCTTCTCAGAACTTTTTAGCGCAAATTAAGCAAATGTCTCAATTAACTTTAATTTGCACTTCTTCATCGTTTATTTTTCATTTGAGTTTTTTGCCGTTTTTGTTTTTTTTTTTTATTTTTTATAATTTCTGTTCCTCTCTGTCATCGTCAGCAATTAACGTGTGATGCCAACCAATCAACAAAATAACAAAAAGGAGAACGAGAAGAAGAAAAACAGAATTAAGAAGAACACTCTATCTAATTGGCCTTTTGATATGTACTTCCATAAAAAAAAAGAAGAAAACCATAAAAATAAAGGTCACTTCTTCCTATGAAAACAAGCGAGAATAACACACAAAAAAAGACAAGTAAAATGACATAAGATGTGGGTCATTGATGTGATCTCAGCCCAAAACGTCAAATTCTCAATAAATTATCCATTGTTGGGCTATAAATATTATACCAACGACTCCTTCTCTTTCTGATGTTGATGTTGATGATGATGATGAGATAGTTGGTAATGATTGTGTATTCTAAATGTGTTGTGTCGCGCCATTCGAATGTCAATGTCAAGAATGTTTTCCACGAAAAATATCCACACAGAAATGTCTAACCGAATGTCATTCTGCGTCAAAAGTCCGTTCGAACTGTTGACTGCTCTCTCTCTCTCTCATTCTCTCTCCATCGCGTCTTGTCAATCTGTCTCTATATTGCATCTTGATATGCGAAGGACACTGACGATGAAGTAGTTTTATGTTCCTTCAAGAAGTCCTGGGTATACCAGAAATTCCCGAAATCATATCAAGATACAAAAGAGAGAAAGGTCGAGAGGAGAGTGTAGGTAATCAACTACTCCAGCAGCCATAAACGAATCCAATTAAATCGATTCCAATGAAAATCAAGAGACACACGGCATGCACTAGGAGACTCAACGATCGCATGATGTCGATGGCGATGATGATGATGATGATCAAGATCACAGATCGGGATCGAGAGGATCATACATTTTATTTCTCTCTAACTTGACCTCCAGCTTCTTCTTTTCCTCCCTGGATGACGACAGCGCAGCGCTGCGAGGAAGAACGATTGGTATATTTGTTTCTGCAGTTTGATCGCTTTATAGGAGCCAAGTGCAAGATTGCGATCAGTGATCCTCTCTCTACTTCCACTGATCCTTCTGCTGGGTGATGCAATCGATAAATATGTGTGTCTGGGAAGAAAACTCTGTTTGTCAAGTGCACACAATTGCCCTAAGCTGACAAAATGTGTGACAAGGAGCGTCCTGCTGCCGCTTCTGCTGGTTTCGTATACGGTATACCTATAGGACTAAATTGAGAAATGTTTTGAAAACATTAAACGCGATCGATCGATAAGATTAGCCCATCACATCTTTAAAAAAAAGATGCCAAGAGTCGAGGAAAAGATACGGGAAAAGGCGTCCGCGTACGAACTAAAATCGGGGACGATAAAATTTATGAGTAGTGTCACTTAAGGACAGACATGCAGTTATTCAGAGAAGCGATTTCAATTGTTTTCCTCGGATATCATCAGAGTTCTACCAAGGAAGACCGGTAAGAGTCTATAAGAGACAGATAAATGGAGAGGAGCACACCATCATCAGTCAATTGTGCAACTCAGTTAAAGGGAGGATATGATGATAGTTCAATTAGTCTTCTTTTGCGACAACGACGATGACGATGACGACTTGGAGACGAAAATACATTGCAATTGAATTTGAATAGAGTTGTGTTAATGTAGGGGAGAAATAATTAAGGATGGTACGTTCGTATATACTTCTACGCATACTTCTGGCTTTAAAATTGATCAATATTTTGACTGGGAGCGGCTCGAAATGCTGTATTTTAAAATACTGTATGGTTAAAATTCTGTATCATACTGTATGATACTGTATATTCATAATACTGTAAGGTTAATATAATGTATCTCAAAATGCTGTTTTGTCAAAATACTGTATCTGATAATACTGTATCTCAAAATTCTTCTTCTCAAAATGCTGTATGAGCAAAACATTATCTAAAAATACTGTATTTTTGCAAAATTCCGCTCTTAAGTTTCCATTATAGAGAACAACAAAAGCAGAACTCGATTTATGTATGTATGTACATTGTACACTATATCATTTATTGAAACTTCAATTTCACTTAATTCTTAAATTTGCATTAGCTTTTAAATATCAACGAAATGAACGAACACGTGAAAGTTTTGACAGATCGATAAGTTCGGTGTAATTGTTTATGGAATTGTTGATTGTGGTAACAACAATTCATATACAACTGTGAGAGAATTAACAATTAATGAGAAGAAAATGGGAAGAGAAAATAAGACGAAGATACCATTTATTTGTTTTTTTTTTTTTTTTAATTAATTCAAAAACTTATGAATTATCATATGTTATTGTTCAAGGGAAGTATATTAGTACATTATGCCAATGAAAAAATATTATGATGTATTCTTTATAAAAGTAATCTGTTTTTAAAATTCTGTATTTCAACATGCTGTAAATAGGCTGACAAAAACAAATCGTTTTGATAATGTAAAAAAGTGCGCACTTTTTTACATTATAAAAACGATTTTTATTTGTCAGCCTATTTACAGCATTTTGAAATACAGAATTTTGGTATACAGAATTTTAAGATACAGAATTTTGAGCTACAGTATTTTGATCATACAGTATTTTGTACATACAGTTTTTTGAAATACAGTATTTTGAGATACAGTATTTTAAATACAGTATTATGATCCATACAGGATTTCGAACCCAACCCATTTTGACTTCGTAGGCGACGCGACGCATCGACGCTTTATACTATGAGCATATTATGATCACTTCATGGGGTACGATAAGACCGCAGGTGCTGTATAAAATAAATAGGTATAGGGACACAAGACACAACTTTTAAATTGCTCTTTTTTTAAGTAGTACAAGCACTCTGTTGATGATGTCTTCAAAAAGGAAAGGATGACACTCTTGATAAGTTTTCCTATTGCACTGCGACAACCCTTCTTTTTTTGTTTTTTTTTTTATATAAATAAATGCATGCACAATGCACTCTAGATAGGAATGCGGACTAATTATGACATAATTGGCAATTATGGTAATGTGTAGGGTACCGACGAAAACGCACGACTACAAATGGCGCGTAGGTAAGGTATACAATTGCGGTCTAGACTCTAAGAGGAAACATGAAAAATGTATGTATGTTTAAGAAATTAGTTTATAAAGTCCCCCTATTGTTTTGGACTTGAACCTGTTTTTTTCTTTTCATTAACTCAATTTGAAAATTAGTCTATACAAGAAATAAAACATTTATTTTCGAAAAGCATGATGGTGGTAAAATATGTTTAGAGTATACATTTTGATGAAAAAGGTTAAAAGTGGCGCCATCATAATTTTTTGAATTTATTAAAATATTTCTACTGGACTAAAGGCATTCTCGGATGGACTTTAATTCGTAAATATTTACCTACAAAAAACTAATATAAAGGGTGGCTAAATTTTAAAGGCCGATGTTGAATGTGAACCACACCGAAAAGTCAAGTTTTGTTTTGCATTTCATTTATGACATTTCTCAATTTTAGACTAATTCAATTCAAACCGTGGAAAGATATACAATCGAGCAATCAGGCTTTCTATAAAAATAGACGATCAAATCAAAATGCATATCTTGCACTTCGTGCTTTTTTCGGTCAATTTAATCGTACAAATGTGCATAAAATCGGAAAAAACTTACAGAAATCTCTGTAGGAGATGTGAAAACATGCATGCTCGCACTGCAGAAAATATTCCTGCTGTTCGCGATGGTGTGTCTGAAGAGCCGTCCACCTTAACTAAGTCTTTGTGCCCAAAAATTGAACCCATTTGCATTTACACGCTTACAAAGCCTCTATATATATATAGGGTGTCCCAAAATTAACGCAAGAAATCTTGCGTTAATTTCAAACAAGTTGATATACATATTTATTTAGAAACGAAATCTCATCAAATGGTAACCTTTTTGGATTGATTAAGTGTTTAAAAAAATACTTGTCTTTATAAAGGGTGTCCCAAAATTAACGCAAGAAATCTTGCGTTAATTTTGGGACACCCTATATATAACTGAACAATATACATCGGCATTCAAATTTAACTACTCTTTAGAAATCGATATCTGAAAAAAAAACAAACACTGCATTTTCTTAATAGAGCTATTATCTTTGTCTGAAAACAAAATAATCTGCAGCTTTTTTACTTCCAATGGGAACTTATTGTAGGATTGATCCGATTTGTCCAATTGAAAATTTTGACATTTCTCGTTGTTTCAAGGTGCCTAAAACCTTAATCAAAAGTCTTAAGAGAGATGTCTGGGTGGCTGTATACGTCCGCACGAATTTAGAAAGGGCATTCGACTTCATCTTAATTCTATATTATACATTGTAACGTGATACCAAAGTGTTCTTTTATAAATAAAGACCTTTTGTATTTAAGACCTGGTGTACGCGAACCAATCACACTCTCGAGTAAGAACTTATCTCAGAAGTTGACAGAATTTCTAACATTGACAATGCCTTTTTTTGTAATTTAATAACTTAAAAGTCGTCTAATTTTTCGAATGTAAAGCAACCTCTTGCTTTGACATTACAAACAATTGTTTTTCAACACATTTAAGGCAAAAGTTGAATGAATTTTTGAATCTATCACTTTTTAACCCTTATCTTTGTCTAATATACTTGCAATTATGCAGCATCTGGCATTGCATACCACACAGCGCCAGTGAATCAGAAATTATAACATACAGCTTTAAGGTAAGTAGAAATATTAAATTAGGATTTTCCACAAAAAAAGTAGCATTGGATATGTTCGGTGATGAGTAAAAGAAAACAAATTTAATTTTTCTTTTGCTCGAATTTATTTAAATCAAAAAATAGAATGGACTGTATTGTGTTGCTCGGCTCGCCGCTCAGCAAAGAATGAATGACTACTAGGAAAAAGGTTTTCCATCAGCACAGCACATCTGTTGGCAGCTGCCCTGCTGCCTGCTCTTGGTCGCAAGTACCGCTCATCGACATTGTATGAAAAAGGGTGTGTCCTAAATCACCCCATGTCGGATATTCGATGCGACCGTTCTCGGTCCGCAAGTACCTCTCATCGACACATTATGAAAAGGGGTGCGGCCTGCACACCTGCATGTTGATGGTCTGATTTTGGTTCGATCGTCAACGTCGTCGATGATGAAGATGCGCAGCGTTAATGTGGTTGTTGTTGTGCTCGTTCCCAACAATCTACCAGACGAAGAATACTTTCTTGTCGGCGCCGTTGCTCTGCTCATGGTTATTGTTGTTGGAAATTTGTGGACCGAGAAATAGGTCTCGTAAATGCTCGCGCATTGTTGTTGTGCTCGCGCGCAAATGCAGCTGGTGGTTGGAATGTTGTTCGTTCGATGCTACGGTGCCGTCGGTGTTGTGCCCTGTTGCTCTAATCTCTAACATTCCTCCCCCCAATTGAAGGCTCGTCTTCAATTCCTTGTTCAGGCTCTTCGAGTGGTAGCACGCACAACTTATGAATCGCTCGCACTAGCGTCGTATGCTCTAGTCGCACTTCGGCACTTCGCACTAGTCCGTCCTTGCCTCGGTGGACGGCCATAACTCGCCCCAATGGCCAGACTGTCGGTGGCATATTTTCCTGCTTGACCAGGACCAGGTCGCCCGGCCGGATGTCTTTACGCTCCTCTTTCCATTTGACACGCTGCTGTAAGGTGTGGATATACTCGTTGCTCCATCTCTTCCAAAAGTGCTGCTGCATTTGGTTAATCACACCCCACAGTTTGAGTCGCCCTTGAGGAACATCGCTCACGTCTGCGCTGAGGGGTAGCACAACTTGCTCACCAATTAGGAAGTGCCCTGGTGTAAGCGCCTTGAAGTCGCCAACGTCATCTGAGAGAGCGCATAGAGGCCTGGAGTTGAGGCAAGCTTCGATCAGTACCAGCGTCGTAGCAAGCGTCTCAAACGTAAATACCTGCTTACCCATGATCCTCTTCAGGTGGTATTTTGTAGATTTCACGCCAGCCTCCCAAATTCCTCCCATGTGTGGTGCGGCGGGGACAATGAATTTCCATTCTGTGCCCAAGGCGTTGACCTGCTCGATAGGCAATCTGTTCTTCCACTGCTCACTGCTTCTCTTCAACTCGGCGTCCGCTCCAACGAAAGTTGTTGCATTATCGCTCCATAGAACTGCGCACGCACCGCGGCGTCCAGTGAAGCGTTGAAAAGCTGCCAGAAATGCGCTGCTCGTCTGATTGCTCACTAGCTCTAGATGTATGGCTTTTGTAACCATGCATACGAAAACTGCGATGTAGCCCTTCTCAATGACTCTTGATCGCCCTGATCTAGCCTTGATTTGCACTGGCCCAGCATAGTCCACTCCACTATGCTTGAATGCTCTTGTTGGCTGGACACGATCCTTCGGAAGGCTGCCCATAAGCTGCTCTGATATCACCTTGCTTTGACGAAAACAGATTATGCACCGTGAAATGTATGTTCTTACCGCTCGTCTCAAAGATGGAATCCAGAACTTATGCCTTATGTACTGCATGCACAGTTGTACCCCTCCATGCAATGTCCTAAAGTGCGCTTCTCTAAGTAGGAGTTCAGTTAGTCTGCTCTTGGAAGGTAGAATCATTGGATGAATCATCTGGTAAGGCATCGCTGAATTCTGTAGTCTTCCTCCAACTCTGAGTATGCCCTTGGCATCGAGGAACGGATTCATGGAGATGATATTGCTCGAACCATCTAACGGAGACTTCTCAGACAGCTGTTGAATCTCCTTGCCATACGCACGACGTTGCTCAACCATAACCCAATAGGTTAGGGCTTCTTCACGCTCCTCCAGTGTAATCGTCTTGCTCTGCTCTGCCTCAAATTGCACCAGCGCAGAGTTGATCGCTCCAGGCTCTGTTGCTTCGCACTGTGTCGACTTGCGCAGTCTCGCTTTGCGCTGTTCTTTGCACCTTCTTGGGAATCTCATCACAAAGGCTGTCAATCTGAGGATGCTCTGTAACGTTGACCTGCGCTCCAGAAGATCGGTACCACCCATGCTCAGCACCGGCACCCGCACCGTGATAAAACTGACAGCGACTGGTGGTTTAAGCTCATCCGAAACCCCTTCTGGTTGGTGCTCGCTCGATTGTTGCTTCGCAGTTGGCCATTCTTCTTCACGCAATGTAAGCCATGGCGGTCCTCGCCACCAAAGGTTAGATTCGGCCAGTTGCTCTGCCTTGATGCCCCTGGATCCTAAGTCGGCAGGGTTGTCACTGGATCTGACATGCCGCCAACGGTGGTCTCCGCTCAGCTCTTGAATGCTGGCTACTCTATTCGCCACGAAAGTCTTCAGCTCACATGGCATCTTGCTGATCCAACAGAGGGTAACTGTAGAGTCGGACCAGTATGTCTTCGCTAGACCTTTTATTGCGCACGAATTGCTCACCTGCACCATTAACTTGCACAAAAGCTCAGCTGCACATAGCTCAAGTCTCGGCACAGAAATTACCTTAATTGGGGCCACTTTGGTCTTCGATGCAATGATCCTGCAAGTCGTTTCCCCTGTTAGGGAGGTAGCACGCATGTAGACGACTGCTGCATAGGCTCTGGTGGATGCATCTGCGAAACCGTGTAACTCCAGCTGGTGCTGCTCTGTGCTGCCAAGCCATCTCGGAATCCTGATCACTTCCAGATGCGACAGCTGCTCATAGTACTTCCGCCATACAGGCAGAATGGTTGCGGGAATTTGCTCGTCCCATCCAACTCCAGAGCGCCATAGGTCCTGTATGAGTATCTTGGCAACTATTATCACCGGCGCAAGGTAACCATTTGGGTCGTACAGCCTTGCGATGGCACCAATTACTGCTCTCTTTGTAGTGACCAAGTTGCTCTCGGTTTCTCGTACTTTGAACAAAATCTCATCTCTTGCACAATCCCATACAAGGCCCAGCATAGATGCACTATGCTCCTCCGGAAATTGTAGCTCTCCTTCACTCGTCCAGGTCCTAGTAAGCTTCGATAGTACGCTCTGACTCGAGGCCAAGAACTTGCTCAACTTGAATCCTCCAGCTCGCAGTGAGGAATTTATTTGATAACACTTCTGGATCGCTCGCTCTTCAGTGTCTGCGCCGGTCAACATGTCGTCCATGTAAAAATTGCTCTTTATTGCTTCGCAAGCCAGTGGATATTGCTCTTCATGATCCAATGCGCACTGATGCATAGCTCGTACTGCGTTAAAACCGCTCGACGCCATGCCATACGTAACCACTGTCAGGTAATATTCGCGCAGTTGCTCATCTGGGTTCTCCCTCCAGAAGATTCGCTGGAGATCCCATTGCTCTGGGTTCACACCCACTTGGCGAAACATCTTCTCGACGTCTGCTGAGACCGCAACCTTGTAGCACCGGAAAGGGATTATGATCGCCGAGAGATCGTCTTGGAGCTTAGCACCAGAGAACTGCACATCGTTCAATGACACTCCACTATCGCTCTTACATGATGCATCAAAAACCACGCGAAACTTCTTAGTGACGCAATGATGGGGAATGTGGTATGCTCGCTCGCTCGTATTTGGTCGGACGACTTCCTTCATGTGACCGAGATGCTCGTATTCGCGCATAAATTCGACATATTTCTGTCTAAGCTCTGGATCTGCACACAATCTCTTCTCGGTTTGTAGGAATCTCTTAATGGCCACCGCCCTGGTTGAACCCAGCGCTCGTGCTCTAGGATTTATCGGAATTGTCACCACATAGCGCCCAGATGGCGCTCGGTAGAATGTGCTCTTGAAGTTCTCTTCGACCCATTCGTCTTCTGCTGACAAGCTGAACTTCCAGCTCGGCTCTTCTAACTCCCAGAATCTCCTCAGCGACTGATTAAGGTCGAAAAGCAAGGATTCTGAGATTGCGCACATTGCTCTGGCCGCTCGCTCGTGCCTCGGTTCTGGCTGTCCAAAGACGATCCAGCCCAGATGTGAGTCTTGCGCCGTCAATCCAGACTTGAACCTCTTGACTCCATTTTTAATTATCTCTGCCCATACTTGCGCACCTAATAGCATCTCAATCTTGGCTGGCCGACTGAATTTCGGATCCGCCAACTTTAGCTCGCTCGTTTCTATCGCCTGCTCTTGCGATAAAGGACTTCCTGGCAGGCAAGAAGTGATTTTCCTGACGGTGAACATCTCGCACTCCAGGTAAAAGCTCGGATCATTTCCCGAAAGAATGCTCAAGCTCACGAGCCCGTTTGGTCGTATGGCAACGCTCGACCCTATGCCACACACATCAAAAACGCATCGGCGTTTGATCAGGCCCAGTCTCTGTGCGCACTGCTCTGTTATTAAGTTTATTTGGCTTCCGCTGTCGAGAAGCGCCCTTGCTTCCACGGGTTGCCCTGCTCTATTCTGCACCCTAATGCATGCTGTTGCTAGCAATGCACACTGCACCTCATTGATTTGATCTCGCTCAGTTCGTCCAAGCATTACGTCCGCCGAAGGGGGAACGTTATCTATGGCCTGCTGCTCTGCAGGCATCGTTGCCGGTGGTTGCTATTGCTCTTGCGGCGTGGCGACTGACTGCTCGTCAGTTGAGCTCGCACTTGGCCCCGCCACTGCCGCAAGCGCATTGCCAGACGCTCGCTGGTTTGGACAAAGCACACTGTTGTGCTTCTTGTCGCACTTTCGACATGCTCCGCCTGGACAAGCTTGCGCAAAATGCCCTGGTCGCAAGCAATTTGCACATAGCTTCCAGCTCCGCACTTTATCATTTCTTCCTGCAATGGAAAGTGCAAGGAAATCCCCACAGCGATACAGGAAGTGTTGCTCTTTGCACAGTGGACACTTGGGTGTCGCCATTGCTCTGGCGGTGCTCGTTCCGGGTGCGCTCCTTTGCACTGGCCTCTGGTTGACGGATGCGCTCTGCTGCTCGCTGTCGAAGAAGGCTGAATCCAGTGCACTAGCTCTACGCTCTAAGAATTCAAAGAATTCTTTCAATGTTGAAATCTCTCGCACGTCGCTCCTACTCATCTGCCATGCATGGTTCGTCTCATTATCCAGACGGCTTCGTAGCATGTTCACGATGATCGGATCCCAAGATGTTGTCTCAAGCCCGAGAGTTCGCAATGAACTTAGATGCACGTTCGCCTCGTTCACCAGATCCCGCAATCCTCGTGCTCTCGAGGACTCTCTTCCCAATTTCGGAATGGCATGAAGAGCGTTCAGGTGTGCGTCGACCAGATTCTGTCGATTGTCGTAAATCTCGTTCAACTTTGCCCAGGCTTCCTCATAATTGGCGTCAGTCAATTGCCATCTGCTAATAAGCCTAGCTGGAGCACCTTCCAAAGCCGACTTCAGCTCACGAAGTTTGGTAACGTTCGCCATCGACGCACAATTGTGCACCTCGCTTATGAACTGGTCGCGAAACTCTCTCCATCTTGTGTAGTCGCCCTTGAACGTGGCGATCTTGACGCGCGGCTCCTGCCGCAATTGAATGACGCTTGGTGTCGCTCGCTCTCCTGCACTGGCTGATGCACCTTGCGCTTCCAGCACCTCGATGCGCTCGTTGATTGCTGCTATAGTACTGTGGTAAGCATCCTCTGCGGCGGCCAGATAATCATCCTGGATCGATAACGCCTCTGGTGACTTTGCGCTGTCCACCACCCGCATATGCTCTTCTAAAAGCCTGTCATACGCGGCACTCGCTGCCCCCCGCTTAGCTCGAAGCAATGCCAGCGGAGCAGACGCAAAATCGACAGACTCGACGAATGCTGCCACCCTCATCAACGACGAGCGATGAACGTCTCGGCGTGTGACGTCGCCCATTGTTCCTGATGGATGTAAGGAACTGCTGCTCTCCAAAGCACTTGCCCGTAAGACCGCACGCGATCGCAACAACTCAGGTCGACCCTTCGGAAGTGGCAACGATCTGCGCGGAATCAGTGCACAACGCCAAGTTGTTGTTATTGATGGAAGTCACAGCACGGGGTATCAACTTTGTTGCTCTCAGCACTAGCGCTCAATTGTTGGAATCGCTCTGATTCTGGAATTGCTCGATTTATTTGCTCTGATTTACACTGAAATTAAAAAAAAAACAAAAAAACAGGAAATTGCTCTTAATGGTTGCTCATTTTTACTTAACCTCTGCACGCTGATAAAACCATCCGGCTCGAATGGACCAGAATGTTCGGTGATGAGTAAAAGAAAACAAATTTAATTTTTCTTTTGCTCGAATTTATTTAAATCAAAAAATAGAATGGACTGTATTGTGTTGCTCGGCTCGCCGCTCAGCAAAGAATGAATGACTACTAGGAAAAAGGTTTTCCATCAGCACAGCACATCTGTTGGCAGCTGCCCTGCTGCCTGCTCTTGGTCGCAAGTACCGCTCATCGACATTGTATGAAAAAGGGTGTGTCCTAAATCACCCCATGTCGGATATTCGATGCGACCGTTCTCGGTCCGCAAGTACCTCTCATCGACACATTATGAAAAGGGGTGCGGCCTGCACACCTGCATGTTGATGGTCTGATTTTGGTTCGATCGTCAACGTCGTCGATGATGAAGATGCGCAGCGTTAATGTGGTTGTTGTTGTGCTCGTTCCCAACAATCTACCAGACGAAGAATACTTTCTTGTCGGCGCCGTTGCTCTGCTCATGGTTATTGTTGTTGGAAATTTGTGGACCGAGAAATAGGTCTCGTAAATGCTCGCGCATTGTTGTTGTGCTCGCGCGCAAATGCAGCTGGTGGTTGGAATGTTGTTCGTTCGATGCTACGGTGCCGTCGGTGTTGTGCCCTGTTGCTCTAATCTCTAACAGGATAAATTTATTAAGAAACTGAACATTGTTTACGGTTGGTCAATAATTAAGAAATAACTCTTGCAGCCAGTAGCAAATTGGGGTTGGTAAAATTATTCCAAACGAGTACGAGACTTAGAAACATTGACCTGACGCTATATAAATCTTTCAACAAATTATAAATGCAATAAATAATTGGTCGTATTCATAAAACACCCTTTAAGCCTCTAAAACAATAATTCAACCGGATATGCTTGATTACATTAGCCCACCATAAAGTCATATCCACATCAGATTCAGAGTAACAGAACACAAATTCAAAATCAAATGACCCGACAAGGAAATGAAATCTATTAACACCTTTTTTCCTTCCAATTACTCTGCGCCGTAGCTCAGTCTCAGACACAAAGCGTAATCATTACTCGACGCCTTGTCCCAAAATTTTTCTCACACCCTGCTGCATCATCATCAGCAGAAGTCGAAGCAGAAATATCAAGTCCGTCCGCCCAGACCAATGACTCAACTCAACTACTTAGCCGCCGACCAACTCCGACGACGACGACGACGAAAACGAAGACACATGATGAAGAAGCTGATGAAGATTTCGTATTTTAATTCCGACAACGAAAACATCAAACGCAACAAAGTGTGAACATATGGCGCAAAGTCGAAGAAACGCGCACACGGGAATATTTCACAGATTCACTGCAATAAAATACCGAAGTTTCAGAAAAAATCTTGTTTCCAATTAACCATTAAAATCTGTGCGAGTGCTCTGCTTATGCGCGGATGTGGAGGAGGAGAAGGTGCAGGACGATCGACCGCGACACGGTCTGGAAGAATTCCCTTGGTTATGTTCTTTTTTTTTTCTTAGGTTCTATGAATATTTGCCCTTGGTATTCCTTGTAATTTTATTTTAATTACTATCGTCCCTTGAGTCTGGGCGTCTGGAATCTCTGGATGGGTATTGGGTGTGTTCCAGGCCAGAGCTACCAAAATAAATCACATTCACCCAGAACAACCAGAACCAACTGAAAGAAAATGAAGAAGAGGTTGTTTCTTTAAAACTTTAAAATACTCACAATGGTGAGTATTTGATTCAACATCATCTTCCGCCTATGGATACAGGATGACACTATGACAGTCCTGTCAGAATAATTATGGGACATATTTTTTTTGTCTTGATTTTTGTGTTCATCCTGATATCTTCTTCATTTCTTTTTACTTATAAATATAAAAGAAAGTTGTCTTCGGGATAGAGAAATGGATAATAATTTCTTTTGAGATCAAAAGAAAGCAATCGATATTTGTTTGTAGGCTAAGCTGACTTCTTCGAGTTCGCTTAATGAACTGATATTGCAGAAGGTGTATTTTTGTATCTCTAAGATACTTTTTTCTTCTTCATCTTTTCAAAGGCAAACAAATGAAGTATAGGAAAGGAATAAGACGCAATTTTAGATGAGCAAAAAAAAAAGAACCTAGTATATATTTTTTGATTTGTTTTGGGATCTAGGGAAATTATATTGTCCTTACTTATTCTTCCTCTAGCCCCTTCTCTCATCACTCGGATACTGGTTCTTTGATTTCGCATAGAGTTAAAGCAATTTATGTGAATCCAAATGATTATATTGCTAACGTGCATCTTGTTTCATCAAGTGAAGTTCTTGCCTAGGCACACAATTTTTCCATTAATTTTCATCACAAAAGTGACCAATGATGCTGAAAGATTCGAATCTTTTGTGGGTGGGTGGGGGACATTTCATAGACGTATGTAGGCACTAGAATAGATCCTATAAATAAAAGCACATCAAGCATCACAACAAAACAACAAAATATGTTTGCAAAAATTTGATTTAGGGATATATAGTAAAATCCCAATTCCCTATGTTAATTTTGAAGATAGAAAGGACATGTGGGAAATTTATTTTAACATGTTAACGGTATAATAGTAATAACGATCGAAAAGCTATACTTAAACAGCTACAATTTAGCTAGAGAGCTGAAATTACTCAAACCTTAATCTTATAGTTAAGGCCTACAAGGGTCATAAATCAGTTTAAAAGAACTAGCCACCACTTGTAAATGCTCAGTTAGGGATTGTCATGCTAGAGCCCTGGGTTCAATCGTTGCCAGTGTAATATTAAAGTATTTTTTCACTTGTATTTCCTCTTGCGGGGGTTTTACCACTTAAAATGCTTCTCAAATAAGCTATTCCAATTCGATATAAAACTGGAGGTACCCTCATCCCTGAAATTATTCGTACACAAGAATGAGCGACAGTTGTATTTTGTAAGTGGCTAGGCATTATCAGTGTTTTGTCAGAAATCATAACCAACGACATCTGCCAGCTTTAAATTTCATCTCATAATGATGTTTCTGGTAATGTTGTAAGTTGTAAATTCATACGATTGTAAGACATTTGACAAAATATTGTGTTGATGGACATGAACATATTTTAAAATGATCAATAGGTACTTAAATTAACTCTTCAAAAGTAACGTTTTATCCATTTAGATTATATGGTTAACATAATCGTCCAACTACGCAAGCAATTGGCAAAACTGTGAAAAAATTGAAAAGACTGAATTGGTTACAAATATTGTTAGGCCTGATGCATCATCGTTTTGCTCGTAGCATTGAAAATATCGCTGGTGTAAGTGATAGTGTTGCCGAATTTGTCGTTCTCAGGACTGTCTTACGGCACATTATGGCGTATTTTGCATTTGGATCTACACATACATCTATATTAAGTCCATTTTAAACAACAACTGAAGCCAGCTGACCATTCACAACGTTCGTAGACACGTCGAATGGGTGCTTGAACAACAATCGGTGGACGGGCGGCGATTTTTTAAACAAAATGTTCTTCAGCAACGAACCATATTTTTCACTCGGTGGGTATGTTAATAAACAAAATTGTCGTATTTTGACTTCTGAGAATCCTCAAGTAATTGAATAAAGGCCATTACATCCACAAAAAGTCACTGGTGCGCTCTTTGGTCCGGAGGTGTGATTGGATCTTACTTCTTTGAAAACGACGATGGAAAGACTTTCACCGTCTATTACGAGCGTTATGGTCATGTAATAATCGTTTTTTTTTTCCTGCTATTGAAGAATACGACTTGGAGAATATGTGGTTTAAACAAGACGGTGCCACATGTCACACAACTCGAGCGAATATGGCTATAATTCAAGAGACATTTCCTGGCCGTGTAATTTCTCGTCGTGGCGATACCAATTGGTCACCAAGATCATGCGATTCGACACCGCTCTACTTTTTTTGTAAGACTATGCAAAAAACCGTGTTTATGCAGTTAAACCCCTAACTTTTGAGCACTTAAAAACCAACATTCGTCAAGTTATGGCTGAGATACCGCCCAATATGTGTCTTAAAGTGGTCGAAAATTACCTCAAATGAATCGATGCTTGCAACAATTCACGTGGTGGTCTTTTAAATGATGTAGTGTTTTACACTTATAATGTCAACGTTCAAATAACAATAACCTTCTATTGGAAGCACAAAACTCAAATTGGATTTACCAAAAATATTACATTATCGTACCAAATCCAAACGTTAAAAAGAGGCTGGGATGCGACCCACACTGATAACTTCCCATGCCGACTGTTGATTTGTCTTGCTTAAAAGTTTGTAGGTTTTCGTGATTTGTTAAAAAAAGTTTTCGGTTGAATAAATCGTAAAGAACTAAAAATTACCAACAATATTTTGAATATGTATAATGGTTTGATTTCAAAATCTATTTTTGTAAACGAGATTTTTAGTCGAAAACCAATTTTAGTAGCAGATCTTAAAATTTTTTATTTCTAATATAAACAAATACAAATTGGATGAATGAAATTGATTTGAAGTCAATGTTTTCTATATTCACGAGATATCGAGAACCGAGCATCAATTTTTACCAAATTTGCGTACTATTTTTTTACTGAATTACTGAATGTCGAAAACAATATTTTCTGAGTGAGAAAGAATAAGTTTGAAGGCATTATTTTTTTTATTATGAAAAGATATTTGAGTCGAAAGTAAATTTTTACCAAGTTTTATTATTTTTTTTTCGGTTTTTATTTTTTGTACAAAAAACTGTCAATTCAATTTTTCTCAAAATTTTTCCATATGTGCAACAACATTTCTTATGAAATAAAATTAGTTTGAATCTCAAATTTTTTAAAAGATATTTGAGTCGAAAATCAATTTTTACCAACTTTTAGAAATGTTTCTTTATTTTTTTGAAAAAAAAACTGTCAATTCATTTTTTTCAAGATTTTACTGGATGTTGAAAACAATATTTTTTATAAAAAAAAAATTAACTTAAAGCCAATATATCAAGTTTTTGATATTTGAAAGATATTTGAAAGATATTTGTGTCGAAAATCAATTTTTACGAACTTTTAGTAATTTTTTTTTAAGTTTTTATTTTTTATAAAAAAAAACTGCCAATTCGATTTTTCTCAAAATTTTAGCACATATCAAAAACGTTATTCTTCGTTGCATTAAATATTTTGGAGATAAAATCATTTTGTTATTAAGGTGACAAATATTTTTTTTTCAGTTTTTTTAATTTATAAAAAAAACGTTAATTGGATTTTTCCAAAAATATATTAGTTTGGTATCACGTTACAATATATAATATAAAATTTAATTCAAGTTTTTTTCACCTTTTTTTAAAATTGCTATGGTAAAAAACACCCACTCAATTTTTTTGAGAGTCCTTTCTGCATCTTTTTGAATTATTATTATCTTTATAACAAAATTTATTTGAAGTCGATATCTCTATTGGTTCTTGAGCTATGACGATGAAAAAAACTTCCCGAACGTACAAACGTACATACATACGTACACATAAACATCTCTCTAAAAATCTTTTATTTCGACTCTAGGGACCTTGAAACGTCGAGAGATGTCAAAATTTTCAATTCGACAAATCGGACCGATTACCATATCTTCCTATCGGAAGTTAAAAATAATGTTTTTCACTAAGATATAATTGTTTGATGGCAATATCTTTAATTGTTGCCAATGTATTCGTGTAGCGTGTACACATTAAATTTATACAAACTTTTAGCATATTATTTTTTAAGTTGTCAATTCGGTTTTCTTAAAATTTTACGAGATGTCAAAAACGTTATTTTTCGAAGCATTACAAAATTTTTGAGGTTATATAATTCTTTGTTAGGAACAAATTTGAGTCGCTCGCGTTATTGTTCCAAGACATATTTGGGGTCCAATTTTCCACTTGATTATAATTGTTATAGGAAAAAAGCACAGACTCAATTTTTTTGAAGGTCCGTTCTGGATCCTTTGATTTTATTATCTGTAAAACAGAATTAATTTGAAGCCGATATCTCTGCCCAATCTTCAAATAAGGCCGACGAAAAAGGGTATTCGGAACGAACAAAGTTATGCTTTCAACGCACACATTGTCATTTCTCTAAAAACCTTTGATTGAGCACCAGTGTTGGCAACGTAAGTTACTCCGAGTAAGTTACCCATAAAGTTACGCGTAACTAATTGTAATTAGTTACACCTCATTTTCTGCGTAACTAATGTAACTTATGTAACTAATGTAACTTAAGTACGAGTAGCTAAAAAAAATTTTGACTGACTGTGACTGAACATTGAAACAAATAAACAATAACATTTATAATGTAAACACAAATTTTATTCCATAAAAACAAAAAATAACAAAACAAAGATTATAAAGAATTCAGAGATCAAATCTATGTATGTAACTCAAATACATATGTAGGTATTAAATTAGTTGAACTCGTCAAACTCAAAGTCCTCCAAAGATAAATTTACGTCTTCCATTCTTAAAGTTCCATAACGAAACATTAATTTTTTGGAACGTTCGAAAGACAGCCGATTTCTCAAAGGGGTGTAAATTAAAGACCATTTCGAAAAAGTACGCTCTATTTCTGCGGACGATGCGGGAATTTTAAGCAATTTTAGTGCAAGCTTTGAAAGATTGGGTGCATAGAAATCGAGCCACTTTGACGACAGTGATTTTCTGTTGGGAACTTGTGTAGTATATGACGGACGAATTGTTTTAATGACCTCCAAAAACAATTTGGACTCTACAACGTTAAATGGTATGTTGCACCCGAAGAAAAATTTCGCCAAAGCCATGCTCACGTCAGCTATTTCCGGTTCAGAAATCTTGTCAATAAAGCTGTCTAGTTTTGTTGCCTTGTTTTCCTCTCGCGATTTTTTAAGCAACTTTGAATAACGATTTAGATGTTTTGGAGACGATTGTATGCCCGATGAAGATGATCGTAAAGATGACGTTGACAGAAGAGACCAAGTTGAAGTAGACGCTTCTCTAGATGCCTGATTATCTGATGAACTAATGCCCGTAAAAGTTGACGGTATAGAAGAGGAAGTTGAGGGCAGAGACCAAGTAGAAACTGAAACTTCTCCAGATGCTTGAATGTGTGCTGACGCTGAGTCCAAGCTAGCTTTAGCTAGAACAACTTCATTTGTTGAATCGTTGACCAGGATGGATTGTGGAACTGTTGTGATTTCGACTCCATCTTCACACAATTGAATCTAAGCAAATACACATTTTACACTTTAGCTTTCTCACAAGTACACAAATATTTGATGAATATTGTGGTTATACTTACTGATTCATCTCCGTCAATTAATATATTATATGTTTCTATATCATTCCGCTTGAAATTCACTAGAGGCATCTTACAAGTATTTCTGAAGATCACAATGGTTGCATTAGCGAAACAATTTATTCCGTTTTTGGATTAAAAACATACCTGTGTCCTTTTAATCGCTGCAAAGCAGTGTTTTGCAATTGTTTATTGCAAATTTTGCACAAAACCACCAATCTTGAGGTTTCAGGGCATCTTTTTGGTATGAATCCCAGATCCGAATACGAATTGGCCTTCCGGATTGACGCTTTGTTTTTGTTTCATTTTTTGACTCCGACATTTTAATTTTTATATCTGAACTTTATAACTCATAAAACTTTTTCTGGAGAAATGTCAAAAACATAGATTAGTTACATTAGTTACGTAACTAATTCAATTTGTTACATAAGTTACATTAGTTACATTAATTACGCGTAACTAATTAAAATTGGTAAAACTCGCGTAACTTACCAACACTGTTGAGCACTTGAAATAACTTTGATCGATTATATAATTAATTTCTTCAATATTTTATTTTTTTTAAATTTATTTTGATTTTTTCGTATAAAAAACCGCCAATAAACTGTAAGCCAAGAAATCATAAATTTGAACTTTTTTGAAGTTATTTCAACAGTTTTGAATTCAAACATGAACTGAAACTTTTAATGGCAACTGAAATCCAAGAAAGAGAAATTGTTCGTTCATCAGAAGTAAAAAAGTGCCAATACCTTACACTCAACCTAATTGATTGATATAACAAATTTCTTCTTGCTTAAAAGCTGATAGGATACAAAGTCTTAGAATATGTATTATTTGTTAAAACGGTTATGATAGTTAATTTACGTTTTGGAATATTCCATGTAAATAATTAAATGAAATTTGTTTCTGAAATTGCATTTCATCTCAATTAAGTGTTTCCCTAAGTGATGGGTGTTAAATCCATCACAATTTCTATTCATTATTGGAAAAAATTAGCCAGCATAATCTTTCCCATATGCATTCTATATTAAAGACTAATCATTTCATCATATTATGTCTGCTCATCATGATTATATCAGGCAGACAGATACAAATAGTGACACACTAAGCAAATAAGTATAGAAACTCAATTTTGTTTACAATCTGCTTATCCTTAATTGAAACAAAAATTCCCTCATAATCATGGCAAATGAAGGCCAGCATCAGCTTAACCGAACTCAGTGCCAAGTTCATCGATTAAAAACTCATGCTTGACTCAGTTCCATTTGAAGTGTGCAGTGCAGTTGGTTTCTGGAATGAATTATTTGAGATTCTCACACCCAAGCTGGACATATAGAAATGGCTTATGGTTTAAACCCGTAGAACTCGCTCTCTTTACCTACTTAATCTAAATCCCGAAACAAAGGAACTGTAGTGTACACGTCGTACAGTCTTTTTCATCACACGTAGCCTCATCAAGGCATCATCCATCAGTGAGGGTGATGTATGTTCAGCGAGTGTCGGACAACATATCAAGGGCGAACTCTCGATTTCGATCGCTTAATTGCCACAGTACAGCAATTAAACTCGCATCCTTGTTTCTTCTTGTGTATATGAGATGAGATGATGCTCTCCGGTCCGGACTCCAGGCTCCTATTTCGGGGTCTGATGATGGTGGGGTTTTTTGTGCGTTATTCGTTGGTACCGCACACATGTTTACGCCGCCTTCTGGGATCTTGACAAACGGCTGACATCCATCAGCGTCAGTGGCAGCAACAAAACTCTGCACTCTAGGTATACTCCTTAGTCTGATAATATTCTCCAGATGTTTTGAGGGTGCTGTCTTCCATCTATTAGTAGGTTTTACTCTACAACCGATGAGTTTGCTGCATCTATCAGCAGGAGCACTCGTAGTAAGCTCTGTCTGTATCCATTCCATGTTTTCTTGTTGATATCGTCCAAACAATTTTAACTCCGTATTTTGTGTTACTGCTTCGTCGACGCGCCGCCACCATCTCCACCATTGCCGCCGGAATAAAGAAATAGAACTCCCCTGTGTTTCGGTCAATTGCAGGTTGGGAGCGATGAGATCTGTCCGGTTAGCTGGCTAGAAGGCTAGTGGCGGCACAGTGGCTTAAGCAAAATGGTTGTTAATGATGGCTATGATGATGACGAAGATACCAGCCCAGTCCAGGCCAACAGCAATCAAACCCCAACAGAGCTACTGGATATGCGTTCAGTCTATCTGGTCGTCCGGGCTACCCATATCTTTCGATTTGCCAAGGTGGCAGCAACAACATCGAGGACGACCGAACCGACGACCGACGTAAGGCAACGAACGATTCAATCGTACGGTGATTCATGCCAGTGATGATGACTCTGATGGATAAACAAAGATTGAAGGCTCACAGGATTTAACAACAGACCAAAGCTACTACAAAGCGGACTTTCAAGATCTGTGCTTATAGTTTCGACTCATCGATGTCAAATTAGAGCAATGAAAGACGATTTTTATTGCAACGAATGACGACTTTGAGCGGGGGGTATAAATTATATTCTTCTTCTTTTTTCTTAATTTGTATTTTGTGGTTGAGCATAAGTGATATAAGAAATAATGAGAAAAAGAATTTTTATGTTTATATAAAATATAAACACACATTATTATGGATGCACATCAGCATCCATATTGGTTATAGGAGCAGGATGTTGCATACTGTGTATATTTTGTATGTGGAGAATTTATCTCTTCTTACTGATTGATCGTTTCACGAATTATGTTATTGTTTACACTTTGTGCACATTAAGTGGCGCCCAACCATATCTATCCATATGTTTCTGTTTGGATAGTGGGTGAATGAACTTGGGCATATTTAGAGGAAAGGGGAATATTACGTTTTGAATTAGGTATAGAAATATATTTCTTTTATGTAAATGTTTCAAAATTGTATAAGCTGTTAAAAATTAACTATGGAAGCCTGAAGGAATTTCATCTATAACAAGAGTTCAGTAATCATTTCAGTTCAGTAATTTTGTTTAGCACCCATGTTTTAACTCTAAAAATGATCCTGAAGCTAAGCTCTAGAAGAGTAGAGAGGAACACAAAAGAGGGCATGGGAAGCGTGCGGCCAAAGATGTTGAAAAGTTCAGAAGCAAAAATGAAGTTCGAAATTTCTATGAGCTGGTGAGACAAAATTTACAAATGCATAAACCCTGATCCTCAAAGACGGAAGTGGAAATATCATAGTAGAATCGCAGTCAATGATAAGGAAGAACTACTTCTGGAGGCTATATAACGGCGAAGAAGAACCAAATTTCATTGCTACGTTGGATGATCCAATCAATGTAGACGACGATAATCCCGCCAATAATCCCGTCTTCTCAACTTGGACGAAGTAAAGCTTGACATACCTAAGCTGAAGTCTAACGAAGCTGCTGGAGTAGATGGCTTAAATGCTAAATTTTTCAAAGCAGCTGGAGATAATTTGGTCAGAATTTATCTGTAAAATATGGTCGGAAGAAAGCATGCCCAATAAATGGAACCTCAGTTGCACAATACTGAAAAAAGGAGACTCTCTCAGCTGCACCAACTTAGAGGAATTAGTCTCCTTAACATCGCTAACAAAATCTAGTGTGCCGTAATTTATTAACGTCTAAGTCCCATTGTCAACCACGTAATAGGTCCTTATCAGTATGGCTTTAGACGGCTGAAAGTCCACAGCCGATAAAATATTCAAGTTACGACAGATCCTGAAAAAACCCAGGAACATTACATCGAAACCCACCATCTTTTCATCGACTACAAGGCCGCATATGAAAGCATCTATAGTTTTGGTGCTGCTCCGTAAAAGCTTGGAAACAACTTAAACGAATCGTTCGATGTCATGTGATTTCTTCAACATCGTCCTTGGAAGATAAGTGCAGTGCTTCCACGTCAACATTAGAAGCACTTTCGAAAGTCTGTCCAATTACTCTCATATGCTGATGACATTGACATAATCGGAAGAAATCAGCGTGATGTCAATGAGGTTTTTGATAGTATTGAAACAGAAGTGGTAGAAATGTGTTTAGCGCATAGTGCAGGCAAAACAAACTACACGCTGTCATCAAGAAAATATCTATAACAACGACATATTTATCAAGACTCCACAATTGACAGACGTAACTTAGAGGTAGTTAAGGACTTTGCTTACCTGGGGCTTCGCTATAAATGTTTAAAACAACACCAACTCTGAGATCACAAAAGTGGATGAAAGCACCTTAAATCGTTTCGAAAGAAAAGTTCTTCGAGTGAACTACGGTTCCGTATGCATAGAAAGGGAGTGGAGCTGTACGGCCCGAACGGTGACTTAGACTTATAGCCAGAAGGATAAACGTCCAACGCCCGAGATGGCTGGGTCACGTAGATTGCATAGAAACCAATGCTCTGGCCTGGAAAGTCTTCGAATCCACGTCCACAGGACAGCGCAGTAGAGGAAGGTCTCGGATCAGGTGGCGCGAACAAGTGGAAAGTGACCTAACCCAAATAGGAGTACGCAACGCAACGAGACATCTGGCTACTGACTGAGCTAGATGGAGTAAGTAATAGTTCATTGAATTTTATCGAAGGAAAAGTACTGAAAACACATTATTAATTATCTTATTTATTTTACATTAGAACTGAATTGAACACTCCAATTCATTGTTCAACATCAGGTACTTTTTATATCCGATAAATATTTATGTTCATAGCTACTTATGTAGAGCTATACCAGCTCGAACTTATGTAAACTTGCCCAAGAAAATCTCTGTCTTCAAACAAATTTATTGCCTTATACATTTTCCCATCACTATGAATCTTGAATCTCATGAAGATATAAAAATGCTTGTTCCAGACAAATTGAAAAAAAAAGTAAAATAATATTCAAAGAACACACAAAAATCCCTAAAAGGACCAAAACCAAACCATCTCTATTGTAAACACATTGTTATCCCTCTGTCGAAATCTCGAAAGTTAAGCGCGCAAAAAATAAACTCAAAGTACCTTTAGGTACGTACATGAACACAAAAAACTTATTGGTAGATAGATAGAAATCTTGACGAGAGCCAAGAGTTGAGAGATGTTAAACGTTTGTCGAGTTTTACATAATTCCATGCAAAGAGTATCCAAGAAGTATCGATGTACATGAAGATACCGTCAAGCTACATGATATCGATGTTGATGTCGATGCTCGATGGTGATGGCGATGCCAAAGTCAGAGCCAATGATGCGGTACATCCAGAGATTCAGACTCAGATTCAAATGATGGGGCACAATGATGGAAGATGGAGGAAGATTAGATTTGGGTAAGGGTGAAGGTGAGGGTGAGCATTAGCATCAGTGACAGTGTAAAAGGAGGAAGAAAAAAAAAAGAACTGAAATCAAAGGAATGCACTTTGAATTCAGGTGAATGTATTATACCGATGATAGTGAATACCCCGAGATTGGCTATACACCTTTCTTGTATTTATATAAACCATCATATAGCCATCAGAGAGCTACAGGGATCATATCGATGATGCATTATGATCCACCGATTGAGCGTTGGCTGCTGCGCTGCTCTTCGATTGAAAGCGAGAACGAACAAAAAAAAACTAAAACACGCCAAGATCCACGTCCTGAGATATAGACTTGATTCAATTGTTCATTATGTAGATATTCCTTAAGTGTATTTTTGTGATTTTATTTGTAATTCAACAAAAAAAGAAAACTCAAACCAAGACTTTATTCCTGGAAGTTACTTTCAAAAAGACTTCACTTTGATTATAAACCCTGATGCTTTGATCCACGCAGATGAATTGTCTCGTTGTTGGTTGGGTCTGGGTGTCCGTACCGTGTATCGTTTCGTGTGTCATTTAAAATGGAAATATAAGTAAAGTATAGGTACCCTACCTACATACAATTGTTTGCATTCTGACAAGAAGTGATGTGGATAGTGGGTTTTTGAATTGAAGAAAAGGCGATTCGACGAAGTTGAAAAAGTCGATATGCAGTCTCAAAGTCGTCAGATTGATGTGGAAAAATGAATCTATTATGCGCGAACTCAAACCCAATGCGTATGTCTTTGGAAGAGAGGAAAAAAAGGGAAGTTACCTAAGTAAATTGAACAGATATTGGTATACGCGGTATACATAAGCGTAGCCAATTTTTCTGACATTTTTGTTTGGAAGTTTGATGGGTTAGGTATTTATGAGTTCTTTTTGGCTTGATATAGGTACCGATGTAAATGGTCACTTTCTTATTCAATTATTTTATTTTTAAATATTTGTAAATTATACTTTTGAGGTGGAAAGGATTACGTACCAAACATTTTATTTCGGAATTATAATCCAAAAAAAACTTTAAGCAGATGATAAATAGGGATTAAATTTGGATCACTTCTGTCGACAATCATTAGGCTTAATGACAAAATTGTCTTGGGGCCTATAGTTTTTCCTTAAAGAAACCCTTATTTTTGCGGCACGCAGTAGAATCTTGTCGAAATGATTTAAGGTTACCGGTCATATTTATCATCTCATTTCCTGTTACGCCAGAAGTATTTTAATTTAGCATAGGAAGTGAACTCATAACTTTGGCGCTAAAGTCCTGACCTAAGTCTCAGCCTCCATCCAGCTCGATCCCTATCCAGCTGTCTTCAGTTTTGCACTCCAATTAGGTTGAGACATATTATTTAAAATGCATAATGTGTCAGTTTTGCTTCTTTTCGTTCATAGACGGTTAACGTTTTGAGAACTACTCCCATTTCCACTAGTTGAAAAGTCTACTGAACTCGTCTCTCATTTAGTCCATTCCTCACGAGTTTTGTGTCGCATGTGTCACAGTCTTTTTAAAACCACATGTCATGCAAGTCAAGTTCTTCCATATGGTTATCGTTACACGGTAGCACTCACCATTGACAGTAACGTTGCGACCATTATCATCTTTGATGAAATACGGTCCAATGAATCCGCAAGGGCATAATCCGCACTAAAAAGTTACTTTTTCTGAACACATTCGTTGCTCTTGACAGGGCCGGATTTAGAGGTCCAGAGGCCTTGGGGCAATAAAGAAGCGGAGGCCCCCTCGCTCCAAACTATTTTCAAAATATAATTTATTGTAAAACCAAGTAGATTCCTTTAGTAATGAACAAACACATATAAATATAAACGCGGAAAAAAGAATTATCTGACATTAAATTATAGGGTTAACGAACGGAACCTTTCGAGCTTTTTTCGCCGAAAAATCGTTGATGATTTCGTTGAAATCCAGTTCTCGGAGTGAATCGCTTTCAATGCTCAGGAGAGAAAGCTTCGATAGGCGGTTTTGTCCCATCGTGGTTCGAAGACTATTTTTTATAATTTTCATTTTTAAAAATGATCGCTCTCCAGTGCAATTTGTTACCATCAAAACCAAATACATTCTCAATGCAATTTCGGGGTTTGGGAATGTAGCTGTGAAATTTTGATTTTCGAGAATTGGGTAGTAAAATAGTTCCAGCGATTGATCTGTTCCATAGTCCTTTTCCTTTTTGTATGAGTCAATCAAAGACACAAATTGAACCTACTCATTACCAAGACTAGGCTCTAAATCATCCGGATACAATTTCACTAATGCCTCTGCTGCAGCGTGCAAATTTTCAGCATCCATCTTCTCGATGTGATTCAGGAATCCAAATCTCGAACGTACAGCTTCATAGGCATGCTATCTTTCAGTAAGAGAAACGGATAACTGGTCAATCACTGGGATAAAGGCGGGTACTTTGTATTTTTCCTTGGGTGACAGATTTGCGTGTTGTGCTTTCCCGTAATCGGGATTCAACCTCACATTTCTCGTTCTGGTGCGGGTGCGTGATTGTACATATTCATCAGTATGCTTTCCTGCCCTGGCTCTTGAAATGCTTTTTGGTGGACTTTAATCTAAATGCAGCAGTTTTGCGTGTTCACATATCCATTCAACCAGAAATGAGCATCGCCACTGAATAGAATTTTTCGTTTAAAAAGTGGATCTTCAACCAACTTTTTCATATTCAATAACAATTCGGAGTTTTGGTAGATTGTTCAGCTTCAAGCTATAGCACCAGCTGTATTTTGAAAGGCCTTACACCTAATTCTTCCGCAAAATTTTTCACGTAGTGAAGTAACAAGGTACAATTGCTGTGAACGACTCAAAATTGATAATTTACGGTAATCACTAACTCTGGCCGTTAACCATATTTTTCTCAGTTCGCTTTCTTAATTAGCGTGTTGGTGGTTTAATGTCCAAAAACGTAAATTTAGAGCGAAATTTAGTCAGAATAGCTTAAATAGCCGCCTCAGTAGATCCATTAAGCTGACCAAAAATGGAAAAAGCTCGCAATAAGCTTCCCTAACAAAGCACGCATTTTGATGATACAATTCAATAATTTGTTAGTGTTGTTCGTTTGATGTTTGATAGTGAAACAAACCATGAAAACGGTATTGCCAAAAAGAAAAAAGCAAACAAAATATATTGAAGTTTAAAGTAAGTTTACACTTTTTGACAGAATTGAAATATTATTCCAAAATTGATTAATTGTTTAGTTTTGACAATCAGCATTCACAATAGATAGTAAAAGTTATTCATCATTACGTTTTTGCATGCACGTTTTTGCATGCAGTATACAATTTTTAACAAACTAAAATTTACAAACATTTTGTAAAGCAGTTTTTCAATATACATATTTCTAGCCATTATAAAATAACCTTTAGGGAAGGTGATTTGGATAAAAAAAGGTTTCTAGAACACTTAATAACAGCTGAAAATGCTACCAAAAACTAAATAACTTATTAGTACAAAGCTATCTTTCTGAAAAATCAAAAATAACAAATTTGAAGAAAATAGTAAAAGGTACCTAAAAAAAAGCCTTAAGACAGGTGAATAAATTGGATCATTTTTTTGTTTCAAAACAAATTCAACAAGATTATAATCAATCTTGACAATTTGTAATGCTTTAAAAACAGAGTACAAACTAGTAGCGTCCTTTTCCAAACATACAAAAAATGTGCCTTTATTTCCTGATAAAATCGGCATCATGCCTCTGTCTATAAATCAAGTGTCAAAAATTGGCTATCTTCGGGTACCTGTACCAACTAAAAAACAGGTGATTTTGCCAAAATTCTATAAATATCTCCATCTCAATCAAAGCAATGCTAATGATCACATCTCACCTTTCTCGAGGACTTTAAAGATAATAACAGGTCTTCTGTTAGATTTTAATGCCAGCCGCATCTATGCTATAAAAAGAAACGAGACTAAAGGAGACTACTATAACAATCGATCCCAAAAGCAACCTGCTTGCTCCCAGATCATAAATCTGTATCTATCTTATATTTTTTTTTCGAGACGAGATGCAGTGCAGGTACACTTTTGTCTTAAAATGTTACACACGTATAAGATCCCCACAAGATGTATCCTTTATTTCGGAAAAATATCGAAACAATGTCTTCCCTATAATTACTTATTTTTAAACATCCTAACACAATTTCTTATACAACATAATTCCATATCCTGTGTTCTATGTTCGGTCGCTCGTCTATAAATTCGATCTTGCAATAATTTCCATCTAACAAAGGGTCTCAATCTCAAACTCAAGTCTTAATTCTGGATTTAAGATTCTGGACTGGACACAGCATGTGGCGATATGTGTTCATCATCATCTCCTTTCTGTGCGCTTATGTTCTTCTATAACCTATAACATAACAGCAACAGACAAAAGGAAAAACAAATTAATTTATTAGCCGGTTGCCCTATAGATATCCACAACCTCAATTCAATAGAGGAGTAGTCTTTGGACGATCATCAATTGCCACAGGGGTCCTCTATGGCGGCGGCGGCGGCGGCGCTCTGGATATAGTTTCCTTTTGTTGTTGTGTACGTTTATTATTTTCTTCTTTTTTCTAAAAACTTATGTGATCTGCGTGATGGTATCCTTTTATCCTCAAACCATAATGCCGACACGTTTCTTGTATCTTTATCACTATGAGGCCCAGGCAGAGGGAATATCCTTCTTTTGCGTAATCTCTGGTTGTCTAATTTTTCGGAGAATCCCATTTTTGTTGTTGCTATTTAGATGTGTTTCGTTGAACATGAGGTGAATTTTGAAAAGTGTATCTCCTTTGGTCGACTTTAATGCCATTTGTTCGATTCCTTTTTTCCTTTCTTTGGGTAAGCTATATAGCTGGCATATAGATCGTGATAAGACTATCAAACATCAACAGAGTTCCGCCTGAATTCAGGCCAAATCGAGTATGGGTACCATTACCTACTTTTTAAGTTGTAATTTCCAGAAAACATTTCAAATGTGGAACTTATCTGATCATGGTAAATGTTACTAATGAAGACATCTTTCAAGACGAAGAAGAAGAAAAAGAAGTCTGCATTTTGGATTGTTTTGCCTCCGAGCTGTTAATTTAGTAATTTCAAGGATTTTAGGCATGCATGAGCTAAGCTGAGCATGAGCACATCCTTTTGCATTAATTTGTGGAAATAACAACACACTTAACATATGTACGAGTGGGTATGAGACTTCTTAAGAATGCTTCTTAAAGTGCTAAGGAATGGAACTAATGAAGGCACAAATTGCTTTCAAGAATGAGTATTAGATGATAATGTTTGAAGGTTTTAATTTCAAGAAGGAACAATTTAATCTATATTTTGTGGTGATACAAGATCACTTAAGTATTTCGAATTTCTTTGAAGATTACAACAAAGTGAAGACACAAAATTATTTTATAATGGATTCCGATTTCGGATAGCAAGGACGTTTTCCAAATTTTCAAAATATCGCTTTATAACGCTTCAACCAAATCGATAAGGCCCGAAAGATATGGAACAATTGACATTTAAAAATGAAATGGCGCACGGAAAAAATTTACTATTCTCTACGAGTATAATTTGATTTTGGTGAGCTTAAAATAGTTATCGGTTTTTAATTAGATATAAATATGTTTAGTATCCATTTCTAGATACCTTGACAAAAAGTTAGCTTAATCTTTAAATCTATCCAACAGGATTCTGAATTATAGAATCAAAAGTCTTGAGCACCAAAATTCCTGAATACTTTACAATTTGGTATCAGACTTAAACAGCCTTAAACCCATATGCAGTCTCTCTAATCAATGTAAATTGCCTTTTAATAAATCAGTTCTTATTAAGAGAAAATCCTTAAAACAAAATTCTTATTTCCTTTAAAATGTTTTATTAAAATTAACGTTTTTGTAAGCTACAAAAAAAAACATACAAAACAAGTAAATTTCATTAAACCTGCTGCGTTGCTCTTTATCCATTTGTATACCGCCCTTATAGATAAAAACAGAAAACCCCACAGTAGAAACTCACTCTAAAACTCAAAAGCATTTAGCGAAAAAAGATCTCCCCTTTTTCTTCTTTGAAAACGAAAACAACATTTCAAAATATATGTATAAATATAAATTTATAAAAAAATAACTAACTTAAACCCCTCTAATACCATCACCTTTAAAACAAAACGACGACGCGTCTCGCCGCAACTTCATTGGAAATAATTGCTACCAGGCGTAAACACTTTTCGCCCATTTAAATAAATTAGAAGTTAAAACCGAAATTTCCGCAGACGTCTCCTTCTGTTCTACCTCTCTCTCTCTCTCTTTTGCTCACACACCACCCCATTTGTTACACTTTTCAATTAGATCTACTATCGTACAAAAAATATTATAAGCACCGAAAACACACTCACACAAAATAAAAAAAAACAACGAAACCACTGTAAAACGCCTGAAAACCCCACCGAAAAAGCCAAGCTGTAAAGGACTTACTGTCTCGATATCCTTAAGTAAATAATAGGTAGGTAGATATACTTCCACAAAAAATGTATGAAATAAAAATGCATTATCCTAATTATTTATGTGTGCAACAGAGAGTCAGTGGATATAGCAACCTACATTCCGCGTCTTTTGATGTGGTCTTTTAATTAATAAATCCACAACCTAATAATGTAGTTGCAAAATTTTAATCCAACGGAGCTTCAAAAACGGTAGACTACAATCTTAAAAAAGAGGCTGGGATGCGACCCACACTGATAATGATAACTTCCCATCCCGTCTGTCGATTTGTCTTGCTTAAAAGTTTGTCTTTATGTATCAATTTTTACCAAATTTGCGTACTATTTTTTGTAGATTTTATTTTTTTATGAAAAAACGGACTGTTGGATTTTTATAAAAAAAATTACTGAATACCGAAAACAATATTTTCTGTGCAATAAAATAAGTTTGAAGCCAATATTTTTAATTTTTGAAAAGCTATTTGAGTCGAAAGTAGTTTTTTAACAAATTTTAGTATTGTTTTTTTTTTAGGTTTTATTTTTTGTAAAAAAAAACTGTCCATTCGATTTTTCTCAAAATTTTATCGAATGTTGAAAATAATATTTCTTATAAGATAAGATTAGTTTGAAGCCAATGTCTCAAATTTTTGAAAAGATTTTTACGTCGAAAAACAATTTTTACCAACTTTTGTTAATTTTTTTTAGGTTTTTAATTTTTTGTAAAAAAAAATTTCAATTCCATTTTTCTCAAAATTTTTCTGAATGTTCAAAACAATATTTCTTATAAGATAAAATTAGTTGAAAGCCATAATTTTAAATTTTTGAAAAGATATTTGAGTCGAAAATCAATTTTTACCAACTTTTGTTGATTCAGGTTTTTTAATTTTTTGTAAAAAAACTGTCAATTCGATTTTTTTCAAAATTTTACTGAATGTTGACAACAATATTTTTTAAAAGATAAAATTAGTTCAAAACCAATATCTCAAAGTTTTGAAAATATATTTGAGTCGAAAATCAATTTTTGCCAACTTTTATTTAATTTTTTCTTTTAGGTTTTTATGTTTTGTAAAAAAACTGTCAATTCGATTTTTTTCAAAATTTTTCAGAATGTTGAAAACAATAGTTCTTATAAGATAAAATAAGTTTCAAGCCTTAATCTCAAATTTTTGAAAAGATATTTGAGTCGAAATTCAGTTTTTACCAATTTTGAGTAATGTTTTTTTAGGTTTTAATTTTTTTTATAAAAAAAAAACTGTCAATTGAATTTTTTGCAAAATTTTATCATGTGTCAAAAACATTATTCTTCGTTGCACAAAATTGTTTTGGAGATGAAATCATACTTCAGTCGTAAAATTTTCGATGTGACACATTTTTTTTTAGTTTTTTTGATTTATAAAAAAACCCGTTAATTGGATTTTTTTCCAAAAATATACTTGTTTTGTATCACGTTACAATATATTATATAAAATTTCATTCAAGTCTCTATTGGCATTGGTTCATGAGATATTTAGGGTTAACCAAAATGTTCACCTTTTTTTTAAACTGCTATGGTAAAAAAACCACCCACGCAATTTTCTTGAGAGCCCTTTCTGCATCTTTCTGCCTTATTATCTGCATAACAAAATTTATTTGAAGTCGATATCTCTTCTGGTTCTTGAGCTATGGAAGACGAAAAAAACGTCGCGAACGTACATTATAATAATTTTGTTGGTTACCTTAAGCCTTATTTAATTTTACTTATGTACCTAAGACCTTAGTAAATTGAATCTAGGACTAACATATTACACCAATTTTGTTCGTTTGCCATAAGCCTAAGCTGATTATACCTAGGAACAAGCTGATTTTTCCAAGGCATATAAGCTTATTTTTATTAGGACCTTAACTTAATTTACAGATGGTCTAAGCTTAATTTACCTTAAGAATTCGGTATAATCTATCCATTAGGTAAATAACCCTAGGAAATAGGTTTAATTAACCTTTGAATTTAACCTTGGTGTTAAGTAAAACTAGAAAGAGAGGACATTTAAAGATTATCTTAGGGAAATAGGTAACTATACGATAGCCTATGAACTGAGAAAGCTAAAAACGGCTTTATGCCGAAGGTAAGTTAGTTCCCAAAATTGATTAATCTTTCACCGACTTTTGTCTGGGTGTGTAAGTGAAAACGCTTCTGCTCCTTAAAAAAATTCTTGAAACGTCATTACCGGTGTTTTTTTGGGGTCCGATCCCCAGTAGTCGGTTTTTTATTTTTTAAAGTTGATACAATACAAAATTTTTCGGAATAATTTGAAACCAAATTGTAAAAAAATTGAATTTCAGACTGGAACTAATTTTAACTTAATAAAAGGACAATTTTAAAAAGGATATCTCAAGAAAATATCACTAATAATTTATATCTAATTTGTTTTCATATTTTGTAAACAACAAAGGATAATATTCCTTTGTTGTTTACATCGTATGTTTATTTTCGTATAAATAAACAACTTAGCTTAATTAGCTTACAATAAGAAAATTATATTTTTATTTAGTTTTAGAATTATTAATTATAAAAAAGATTACAATGACGCACAGAGAATTTAAAGATCGATTTTATGCTAAGCTACGTAAAAAACCAGACTGAGAAATAAGATTTGAATTTTCTTATCTTTTTCTTTTTTTCAATACTTACAAGGATACTTTGAAAGTTGTTTTCTGAACGGTAGTCACACTACAGTTGATACGGAGTCGCCATAAAATTTTGTACTACTATAAAATAATTGAAATCATGTATTTACAAAAAAAGATAAAATAGGAGTTGAGTCAAAAATGGAAAAACGCACAAGTAATTAAATAAGTAAACATTAGTTGAAATAAATTGAAAAGAAATTCTGAAATATCAGAGTTCATCTTGAGTTTTTAAATGAAGTCATATTATTTTGTATGTTTGACACTACTCTTCAAACACATACATCGAGCCTCAAGGAGATATCAAACATACCAATGTATACAAATTAATAGAGAACTCGAAAATTGATATTGATTCTCGAATAAAAGTCAAATCACTTTCCACAGCTTTCCAAAAGCTAATTTCGATTCAATAAACTTTACTTGATTGAACACAGAACAACGACTAAATTGGTATTTTAAAAAATTTAAATTTTGTAGTGCAACTTCTATTCCCTCAATTAACTTAAGTTATGTGAGTCATCTAAAAATGATTGCCTTGTAATAATAACAAATTGAATTAATTAATTCCCGGTTACAACTATTATACGAAAATTTTAAATCCATTTAACTGATATTAATTGGCCATCCTTTGATTAACTTCAATATCGTATTATTATTCTTTTGAAAATCTTAAAACGAAATATTTAATAAGAAACTATCCCATTAAAACGGAATGAGAGTGTAGAGTTATAGAGACAAAATATAGTTAATATAAACCAAACACACAAACCCAATGCAGAGCAATAACACACAAACAAAAATATTTAAGTCGTCCTGTGGCGTTTCAACTATAAAGAAGCACCACTTTAAGTACAATTGCTGGGGCTTGAAATAAAAACAAAATCCAAAAAGAAGAAACTGATTATCTTTGTGGGAAAATGAACCAAAAAAATGTTCAGAAAATTTATTTAACCGAGAGTTCCTTGGGTGGTTTTCATTTTTTTTTTCTCGTTCACTTCGTTTGTTTTCTTCTAAAAACTCACATTTTTTTAAGTTACAGTTATAGCAAAATATGTATTGTGAAAATTTATTCAACACTCGTCTCCAGCATCCAGCATCCCAACACCGCACCTACAGCACAAGCAGTGTAGGATAAAAATGTATCTTGTATCTTTTTTTTCATCTTGAGCAACTTTTTGCAGGTTAGGTTAGGAGATATACCAATCTAGAGATAAAGATACATAATATAACAAAAATATCACCACATATGCTATATGGACATGAAGAAGGAGATAACTTTGGGGGCAACCTGCCTAGGTTATCTGGACTGTAAAACCAAATGTCAGACCACAGAGCCGGAATGTGGAAGGCCGAAATAGATTCACCTCCAAATTCACCATCCAGACTAAAAAAAGGATGAGAGAATGGACAAAAAAAAAACAAGGACTTTTGATATTTCGAGTGCGGTCCGCTGCTATAGCGCCACACGCGAAACAAAACAGAAACACACACAACCAGCAGGACGACGAAAATTTATGTTGAAAAGCAAGTTGAGTCTGGATGATATGGGGTTCTTGGGAGTCAAGAACAAGAGTAGCGAGTAGGTTTCCCACTGATGTTGGAATCGGAATCGGAGCAGAGGTCCTGCCTTGTGACTTTAACAAAAAGAAAAACTGAATGTTTATGCAAAAGCATGAGATATTTTTTCCCATGGTTGAACTACTGGGCCGGTCCAGGGAAGGTCGGCTCTGTGGCAGCGGTATTAACGCCAAATTCGCCTTTAGAGAACCATGCCAAAGCTAAAGCTAAGGCAAATGAATTTTAATACGCAAAACATGCATATTTTTCCGCTCTAAGCTGGCAAAACCAAAAGCTTGTTGTTTCAAAGATATGTACATATTAACCGAGAACCAACAACCATCATCACCATTTTCGTGCTCTGTTCTATACCCAACCGCAAAAGCATTGCAGAGTTAGTTTTGTTTGCCCCCTGCGACTTATGGAAAAATGATTTTATTTTTTTTAGTCAGAGTGAAAGGCATATCAGTTTGGAATATAAACTTGGTTAAAATATCTAGTTTTTCCGTGAAAATCTGGAAAAAAGTGCTTGAGGTAAAAATGGTCAGTTGAAATTATTTTAAGGAAGTTTCTGATTTTTTGGCGAAAATTTAATTAATTATGGTTAGGTCTTTTATGAAGTATAACTATGCTTAACTTTTTTGGCTCAGTAGTATAGTATTAGCCGAATTGGGTCTGAACTTTTTAGTACTTGGTTGATCCCTGATTAAATTACGGTTTAAAAAGTCGTCAGTTTTATTAAAAAAAAATTCATCTCCTTAGTTAACAAGATATTGATAATGACTGTGCTACTAAAATTCCATAAAAGCTTTTTGAATGTCACGTCGTTGTACCAAATGTGGTTCTTATATTTCTGGAGCGCAAGAGATATAGCTGAATGTCTTTCTTAAAGGAGAAAATGTATTGATTCATGCTAAAGATTTTTCGATGTACCTAGAAGATAATACTAAAGTGAGGTCTTGAATCTAGGTTTCTATACGTGGTTGTCAAATTTTTTTTAGCTAGGGGATAATAGAACTTGAAATTACTTAAACTGATATAATCGTTATATAATCAATTGTGGCCACGAGCTGTGTTACATGGTCCGCCATCTTGTTATAACCACAATTTCTACACATCATGGTTTTTCAAATAATTAATAAAAGAGTTAATAGTCATTGGCTAAGCAGGGACTATTGATTGTAATGTTGTGGATAGCATCGTTTTTAAGGAAGTACGCCCAATTTATTCCACCAACCCATAAAGCACACCAAACAGTCAATTTTTGAGGATATAATGGTTCCTAAACATGCACTTGAAGAATTTCATCGCTCCAAATACGGCATTTTTGTGTATTGAAGTATTCATTCAACCAAAAGTGAGCTTAATCACCAAACAAAATTCCTTTATAAGAATTGCAATCAACGCCAATTTTGAAAAGAAAAAATGGCTGCAAGTTAAAATAGTGTTGCCACCTTAAAGTTCCTTACCAAATAAATACAAGTTCAAAAAAGGGGCTGGGATGCGACCCACACTGAAAACTTCCCATCCCGTGCGTCGTCTGTCGATTTGTCTTGCTTAAAAGGTTTGTATAGGTTTTCGTGTTTTGTTAAAAAAGTTGTCAGTTGAATTATTTAAAAATTACCAACAATATTATGCATTTGATGTAAGAGTTTGATTTCAAAATCTATTTTTGTAAACGAGATTTTTAATCGAAAAACAGTTTTTGCCAATTTTAGTAGCATTTCTTAAAAGTTTTTATTTCTTATATAAACAAATACAAATTGCATGAATAAAACTAACTTAAAGTCAATGGCGCAAAATTTTAAACAACCTATTATTAAGACCTTAGCACAATACTAGTTAACAATTTACTATATACATAGTAATCTACTAACTTTTCACTAATTTTAAACACTTTTTATTGTTTTGCTAACTAGTATCATGCTAAAACCATTTTATTAAAAAAAAAACATGAACACATCTAAATAATGATTGTGGAACAAACAAAACAAACATACATACCTTAATATCATACTAAAAATGATTTAACATCGTACTAAATCGTCTAAAATTTTGCGCCAATATCTTCTATTGTAAATGAGATATCGAGAACCGAACATCAATTTTTACCAAATTTACGAATTATTTTTTGTAGATTTTAATTTTTATGTAAAAACTGACTGTTTGATTTATATAAACAATTTACTGAATGTCGAAAACAATATTTTCTGTGGGATAAAATTAGTTTTAAGACACTATTTTTAATTTTTGAAAAGATATTGTATTGTTTTTTTTTTTTTTGGTTTTTATTTTTTATTAGAAAACTGCCAATTTGATTTTTCTCAAAATTTGACTGAATGTTGAAAACAATATTTTTTTAAGACAAAATTAGTTTGAAGCCTTAATCTCAAATTTCTGAAAAGATATTTGAGTCGAAAATCAATTTTTACGAACTTTTAGTAATGTTTTTTTTTCGATTCGATTTTTCTCAAAATTTTACCAGATTTTAAAAACGTTATTTTTCGTTGCACAAAAGTATTTTGGAGATTAAATCATTTTTTGTTCATAAAATTTTCGAGGTGAAAAATATTTTTTTTTCAGTTTTTTTTTTGATTTATAAAAAAAAAACCTTTAATTGGAATTTTTTCCAAAAATATATTTATTTCGTATCACGGCAAAATGTATAATAAAAAAATTTAATTCAAGTCTTTAGCGTTATTGGTTCGTGAGATATTTAGGGTTAACTAAAATTTTCACCTTTTTTTTTAAATTGCTATGGTAAAAAACCTTTTCTGTATTATTATCTGTACAACAAAATTTATTTGAAGTCGATATCTGTACTGGTTCTTGAGCTATGGACGACGAAAAAAGCGTCGCGAACGTAGGAACGTAGCTACACACGCACGCACAAACATCTCTCTAAAAATCTTTTATTTCGACTCTAGGTTCCATGAAACGTCGAGAAATGTCAACATTTTCAATTCGACAAATCGGACTGATTACAATAACTTCCTATGGGAAGTTAATTAAGTTATTTAATGTTTTTTAGTTGATAATCAGTGTTGAAACTAAAAACATTCGAATTATTTGTAAACAGAAATGTGAAAATTAATTTATAGAATTATTTTATATTTCAAACAGAAAAATATATTAGAAATATTTTAAAATGTTATTTAAAATACATTCAAAAGTATTATTTAGTATATTTAAGATTCTTATTAATCATGTGTTTTAAAATAAGTAGATTTAAAGAGAAACTTTTTCAATTTGATGAAGCATAACTTTAGTGTTTCTTATAAGCATTACAATAAAGGATTAAAATATGGTTTTTCTATTTTTAAACCATTCTAGGGGCGTTACTCGCATGTTTTATTTAAGAATAAATTTGGTTGGCATACAAAGTTTATAACAACTTTAAAAAGGCTCGAACATTTATTTAGAACTATTAGAGATGACAAGTTCTGTTATACATTATTTAACAAAATTTTGACCGATTCCGAAGCGCACCCAGTGGAAACTCTAAAAGGGGAAAAATCCATGAACATAGTTTTCACTCCAGTGAAAATCACAAAATTAGTGCTTTAGTTTTTTTTATTGAGTATCGAAAATATTGCTATTTAATTGATATAAAGTAAGACAATGTCTAGCTGATAAAATGCTAAGCTCTTATTGTTAATAAGTCATTTAACATTTTGCATCAATATTATAATTAATATTATTTTGATGTATACCTACCTACCTGTATTCTGGAAAAGTTTATTGAATTATAGAAAAATTGATATCGAAAACTATCGATGGTATTTCTTAAGTTTCTATAAAAGAATGAATTTCAAACTTTAAGTTATTTAAAAAAATACTTTTATCAGAAACTTGACATATTTTGTTTGTTTTTGAATGAGGTTCAACTGTTATTCAAAGCTAAAGAAAATGGTTACAGACAAACACACGATCATATCGAAAATGACAGGAAATCAAAAATAAAACTGGATCGAACTGTTTGTACAGCTGGTCTGAAGCTTTGTTCTGTATAGAAAACTTTGTACTATTTTGTAAAAATTCTTTGATTTTTTGAAATCCTCAAACTATTTTTGTCATCAGAAACTGAAATCAACATCCACCAATACAACAGTTGTCCCGACCTAAATTGGTTTGCTATTTTAAGAAAAATACATTGAAATATCCTTGATCCAAAAAAACATTTGTTTATTTTCTTAAAAAAAGAAAAAAACTGATCAACGTCGACTTCTGGTGCAGTTCTGTGAAGATAGAAACACAAATTATAAAAACTCAACATGTGGTTGCAATTGGAATGACTGGAGATGATCGACGACAACGAAAAAGACGATGGTAATGCGAAGAAGGATCTTTCCACTTGAGAAATATCTAAACAAAAAAAAATAAAGATATTTATTTCTAATGAGAGAAAATCTGCCAGAATTTGATCCTTTTATGAGAATTTAATATGTGAACCGAGAACAATTTAATAATCTCGAGCCATATGCTGTACCACTTGAAGAATACAAATACAAAAAAAGAAGCCTAAATTCCAATCAAGTATAAGGATACGGATTGGTTCTACAGGGTCTCAAGAGAAATCATAGTTTTTCTAATAAAGAAAAGGTACCTTAGAAGATATCCTTTAAAGAAACAAATTGCAAAATATTAGAAAAAGAAGAAAACCAAAAATATAATTATTATGCTTGAAGAAGATACATCTATCTATATATACCTATTGACAGGTACTCGAGAGAGAAACAAATCACATGCACAGCTATCGAAGCTGGAGTCTGCAATACCTGTCATTGAGTTCTTTATTTTTCCAGGGATTGCGGTAGCCCAGGATATAGGATGATCGATGACCTTGTTGAGAGAAAACAGGATCAGCAGGAGGATTTCTTTTTCTTCTAATTTTTTGTTTTGTTTGTGTGAAAACCAAACTAAAAATTTGTATTTTTCGATGAAGATGTCCATTTGACCGTTAACCATGACAGATCGATGATGGTTTGGTATTTTCAACACAGCAACATTTGTTATCCTTCAAATGCACTATACGCTCCATGAAAAATCTAACGTGAAATTAATTTGATTCGGATTTTTGGGTTTTTATTTTCTATACCTACTCGCGTCTACTATATGGTCTGATGTATGTATGTCCTGATGCGGTGATGCTGAAACTCGAGGAGTTCGAGCGAAATTTTGTATATGTTTATTTGTTGACGTTTCTGCGGATGAAAATGACAGTTGTGTGAGATTGTGAGTGTTTATTTGTAATTGGAGAAGGAAATTGATTTGATTCGGTTTTTCATCTTCCTTGTTGCACAAACATATTCGAACCCAACACAACCATACATATGAAGTGTCCTTATTTGGAAATGAGTGACAACAATATAATGTGCATGCAGTTGTATTTAGGTACAGTTTATATTGAATTTGTAGTTTGCTGATGGATGCCAGATTGATAGATGTCAGGTTAAAATAATTCATTTCATATGGAGGGATTCTGAATTGATAAAATTAAAGGGTGACTTTCACTCTCTATATTTTTGTGGCTATGGCTGTGGCATGTCCATCAAGGCACGATTGTTAATGGTTTTAGATTTCGCCTGGATGGGATTTAAAACATGTGTTAGTGTTTAGTTAGGCTGATGTATCAATGCCTTTCAATTAGGAACATTATTACACTTATCTGTATTTCTATTTTACTGAAAAAGGTTACAAAATTGGCCTGAAAATTCTGATAAGTATATTATATTTATTAAATACGATTAAGTGTTTTATTCTAGCCAAAAAAATTAAATTTAAATTTAGCAGATTTGAGATTGTCATTTGTAGAGTCAATGAGAATTTTGTTTCACTATTCATACAACTGATTTAGATCTTCTTGTTGCTCTTTACAGCCCTAGTTGGAGTTAATAATTTGAAATATTTTTCGAGATTTATCATCTGCATAGATTAGCGAAATAGAATTACTTAAAACAGAAGGCTAATCATTGATAAATAAAATAAACAGAAATGGACCAAAGTGACGCACTTGAGGTACACCAGAATCGACTTTATATTGACATGAAAGGTTATTGCTGAACATAACGCTTTAAATGTGCATCTTTAAGGTATGATGAATTCCACATAACATAACGGTCGTTAAATCCGATTTTCCTTAATTTATTAAAAAGAATGTCATGACTTAATTTGTTAAATGCCTTGTTAAAGTCTGTAAGGATGACATCGACTTAAGAGTGATTTTCGAATGCATCCAAACAAAAAGTTCTGAATTGAAATAAATTAGTAGTTATATATTTTTTTAACAAACCCATGTTGAATTTCACTCATAACAGAAGAACAATTACAAAAATTATGTCATAGACAACGGATTCAAACAATTTAGGAGTTTTGGAATAACAGACAATTTCGATATAGGAAAACATTTTTTAAATGTTTAAAACCATTTTTGTGGACTGGCGTTAGGTATGAATATTTCCAAAGATTTGGCAACTTAGAGCATTTCAGAGATTTGTTGAAAGTAAGATATTTGAATGTTTCAGTATTAAAACATTCATTTAGCTTTAAAATATTGTCAAGCATAAAGGCCTCAGAAATGTATTGATGTAAGATGACAATATTCTTGTATATTAAAAGAAATTGACTATGGAAGATGACTTGAAGAATTTTGAAAGGTGATGCTAGCTGCATACCCAAAAATTTAACGTTTATACTATTAACGTATCTCCAAAACATATGGGGGTTCTTTTCAGATCATATTGAGTATTTGAAATGAATTGAGAGTGAAAAAAGTTGAAATAAGTCACAAAGTCGTATTGCAGTTCTAGGTAAACTCTAAGCGTCTCATCACTATTCGAAAAAGAGGCTGGAATGCGACCCACACTGATAACTTCCCAACCCGTCTATCAATTTGTCTTGCTTAAAAGTTTGTATGTTTTCGTGTTATATTAAAAAAGTTGTCGGATGAATTATTCTTATAAATTTCGAAATTACCAACGATATTTTGCATATAATGAAATAGTTTTATTTCAAAATTAAGTTTTGTTAACGAGATTTTTATTCGAAAACCAATTTTTACCAATTTTAGTAGCATTTATTAAAAGTTTTGATTTCTAATACAAACAAATACAAATTGGATGAATGAAATTATTTTGAAGACAATGTTTTCTATTATTCACGAGATATCGAGAACCGAACATCAATTTTTACCAAATTTGCGAACTATTTTTTGTAGATTTTTATTTTTTTATGAAAAAACTGACAGTTAGATTTTTATTAAAAAAATTATTAAATGTTGACAACAATATTAAAAAAAAAAAATAAGATTAGTTTAAAGCCAATGTGTTAAAGTTTTGAAAAGTTATTTGAGTCGAAAATCAATTTTTACTAACTTTTATTAATTTTTTTTTTAGGTTTTCATTTTTTGTAAAAAAACTCTCAATTCGATTTTTCTCAAAATTTTACCGAATGTTGAAAACAATATTTCTTATAAGATAAAATAAGTTGGAAGCCATAATCTCAAATTTTTGAAAAGATATTTGAGTCGAAAATCAATTTTTACTAACTTTAAGTAATGTTTTTTTTAGGTTTTATTTTTTATTTGGAGATACAACCATTTATTATTCGTAAAATTTTCGAGGTGACAAAGTTTTTTTTTCAGTTTTTTGATTTATAAACTTAATTGAAATTTTTTCCAAAAATATATTTGTATGGTATCACGTTACAATATAGAATATAAAATTTAATTCATATCTCTAGCTTTATTGGTTCGTGAGATATTTAGGGCTAACCAAAATGTTCACCTTTTTTTGCTTATGGTAAAAAAAACACCCACGCAATTTTCTTGAGAGCCCTTTCTGCATCTTTCTGCACTTTTATCTGTATAGCAAAATTTATTTGAAGTCGATATCTCTACTGGTTCTTGAGCTATGGACGACGAAAAAAACGTCGCAAACGTACGGACGTACGAACGTTCGTACACACGCAAGCACATACATCTTTCCAAAAATCTTTTATTTCGGCTCTAGGGACCTTGAAACGTCGAGAAATGTCAAAATTTTGAATTCGACAGATCGGACACATTACAATAACTTCCTATGGGAAGTTAAAAATTAAACTTTAAACATGCCTTATTTCTTTAATTTTTTAAAGTTTTTAAATTCGGGTGAAATAATTTCGGACTACTATTTAAAGTTTGTAATTAATGCAGTGGGATAGTTTTTAAAAAAAAAACAAGCAAGTAAGATTTTATAAAATCATATAAGCTAAACACAAATTCGAAAATAATGCATCCCACTTAAGTTAAATTTTCTTTTAGACAAATGGGATGGTGGGGAACTTCATGTGGGAGTTTTAAATCACATGATATAACAGAATCATCAGTAATCATTATATGTGAAAGGTAGACAAGACCCAATATTTTTCCATTTTCATTTTTAACACTATTCAGCTGATTTAAACCAAGAGATGTCATTCCATCTATTAAACAGAATTCGTTTGTGTTTAAAACATAAGCAGAGTGGATTAAGATCACCAACAATAATGATTTCATTAATTAGCTCAATTTTATCAAATTTCGTTTCTGGTATCCATTTTCTACGTAACTAAATTTTAAATTCACTTAAGTGTATACAATTGCATGAAATTTAGCAAAAAAGATTAGGTATTATATTACATCAATATTCAAATCACTTAAGTTTCCTGTTTCACAAGCTGATAGTTGTACCTTCCTTGAAGCTCTAATCTTCCGGATGTTGAATGAATAGTTTGCACTCAACTTTTGGTCATGATTTTTAGATAAAATTTTGTTTTTTCCCCAAATGTTCATTCAGCCAAAGCTATGAAAACAACAGTCTTCATTTTTATTTTTCAGCTGCTGCAATAAATAAAACTTTTTATTACTGTTGTGATATCAAAATTTTAGAATTATAATAAAAATACTCAACATTTTTTATTCAGAACTCTCAATTTCTTATCTTACAAAATTCTTCAAGTCCTCATACGATATGACTTTTTCTTCTTGTGTGTTTTTCTTTTCCCACATTAAGTTCAAACAAAAAAGTCCATATCAGCGAACTCTATAGTATCTATCCATTCAATTCAAAACCATCAAAAAATACCCTCTGCCATTGCACTGATGGAGCATATAATAATTTTCAATCAAAATTCAAAAGTAATTCAAATTTTAATTTATGACCTCTTAAAACAGATCAATATGTTTTAAAAATTAAGCACCGAAAGATCAACCAGCAGTCGGAGAAGTTCATTAAAACCTCTAAAACAGAAGGAATCTTTATTATCCTCCATCAAATTCCCATTTCGACAAATTGAAAGGCAATAACTTTTCTATTTAATTAACCGATAATGATAATAATGATTAGGTTACTGGGGGGCTCGAGTAGTATCTAGTTTTTTTTTTTTTTTGTAAAACAGTGTCCACACAAAAATAATCATTAAAATAAAACAGAAGACTTTTAGCCTTTATTTTAAGTGATTTTGTTTTCTGCATCTATAAAATCTGTTATCTTTTATATGGAAAATGTTAAACTTACCACGAAATTCATTCCAAAGAAAAGGAGTATGTACAAGTTTGAATTGATAACCTTATCATTTGGAGCACTCAATTTTTTTGTTTTTTCTTCCTTCAAATCTTCAAAATAAAAAAGATTTGAAAAATTAAAATAATTGAAATGTTTTCCATAAAATTAGTAGTAGTGTGCGTACCACATGTCTATAGAAATTTCTTCGAATTAGTTTTACCTTATTAAGTGGTTAATCAAAATCCCATAAAAATTCAATTGAGTCCAAGGGAAAAATGTGGTGCTTGTGAAATTGTTTTTGAAAAAATAGGGCTCTATTGGGTTAGTGGTTTTGTATTTTTTCACGGAGGGCACATGTCCTATGTATTTGCTTTTTGATATTCCACTATTCAAAGAATTTGAATTGTTAATAAAGAAGTTATATTTTTCCTTTTTTTTTAAATACCATAAGAATTAAAATAAAGGCAAACACGAGTTTTTTTAAACAGAATTCTTTCGGCTTAAACGTTCTCTTATTTGGTTTTATAAAACCTGTATTCTACGACAAAGTTTTTTCATAATATTGTTCTTTTTAATAACTTATTATACTTAGATCTGAAATATGTTTATTTTATATGGTTCCACAATTTCACTAGTATTATTCTGTTCAAAAAATAACCTAAACTCTCAGCAAAGGGGAAGTATGGGCACCTGAACAATTTTTCATTCAAATTCTCATTTTTCTCCCATTATCTCGAATATGACAAGGCCCACATAGAAACAATGTGTGACACAATTTCAAAGGAAATTCAATTTCCTACACACAAAATTTGTGATTTTTGAGATTTTAGTCGTTGACGTCTGAGCGTCAGTTTTTAGGAAAAATGGTACTTTTTAACGACTTACCTACATCTCGAAAACAATTAACATTATTGGTGCTGTATGACTTTTTTTAGGTAATTAAGTCTATACTAATCTTATAAATCTAAAGAGTTTGTTTGTTTGAACGTGCTAATCTCAGGAATCACTGGTCAGATTTGAAAAATTATTTCAGTGTTAGATAGTCGCACTAAGACTTATAACAGTACCAATACCAATAAAGACTATTTCAAAATCAGGGATTTTTTGCCTAGGAAATGATGTACCAAAATTTCACTTCCCTTCTACAAGGGTTTAAACAATCAGGCTCTCCCTTTCGTCCTCATACCAGAACAAATTTTAAGCCGTGCCGTTGCCGTAACATTTTTTTGTCAAGCAGGCCATGCCAATGTAAATTCAAATTCATATATTCTTTAATGGCACGAGGCCATTTTAAGCCATTTGAATTTTGTATGCGTAAGTAATAGTGCTTTGAATTTTATGTTGGGTATCATAAGCCCCAGTGTGCAGTTCATGTAAGTGTTTTTTTTTAAGTTTGTGAATAAATCCGTTGAGTGGAAATTTAATGTTTTAGTAGTTTTAGTAGACCGACAAACAAAAAGACAATGTGTTACGTGTCGGCAGCCTATGTGCGAAGAACAACGCTCGCTAAAGTGTATTGAATGCAGTCAATAAAAATTACATATTTGCTTATCAATTGACCTTGTTCAACTACTTCGCTAACGATAGTTTGAAACAAAAATCAGATCCAATTAATATTATCAATTACAACGTCATTTTAAGAAGAAAATGTAATGTATTTTTTTAAAAATTATTTCATAACTTTTGTTAAAAATAATAATTTAATTTAACACATTTTTTCTATGATTTTCCATACTAATTTTATTTTAATAACTTTTTTCCCTATGAAGTTTTTTTTTATTTTTTTATGTGAGTGAATTTTTGTACGCTATTGTAATGAACTAAGAATATGAACTATTAATAAAAAAAATAAATTAATAAAAACATTTTTTTTATTATTATTTATATTTGGGGTATGTCACACCCCAGTGTGAGGAACGGGTAACAAAAATATAGGTGTTAGGACGGAAGGTTAATTTACCACACTTCTTTGCATTTCTTTGCAAAAAATGTGTTTTTCTACATTCAGCTCTATTATTTAAATTATATTTCCAAAATTTGTTGCCTCGCATAGTCAATCTTTTTGAATAACTTTTTAAAATAGTGGATTTTAATTTTAAATTTCCTTCAAATCGGCGAATTTATTTGATTAATTCTGGATTTGGGATTTTTTCAAAATATGTCTTTTACTTACGTCTGATATATTATTTATTACATGAAACATATCTTTTTGAGACAATTTTAAAAATGCTGTAGTTCATTGAAATCGTTTGAAAAAAAAGTGAACTTCAGCATGTATTATAGAATTTTAAAATTGTCTTTTTTTAATTATGAATAATTTATCCAATATTTACTTGTTTGGTACAGAATTTACAAAATACAAAATCTCAGTGGTTATTCTTTTTAATTTTCATTTTCAAAATGTCATGGTGTTATTAAAATTTAAACTTATGAATGTTCCATTTTCGATTTATTATTTGTCCCATTAAACGTGTTTTTCGGGATTTCTTAACTTCGAATACTTTTCGAAATTGATAATCGAGTGAAATTCTTTGATGTTACGCAAAAAGAACTTTAGTCAGAAACTAGTTACAAATATGTACTTAAAATAATGTGAGACGTTAATATCAATTTAGTCTAGACACTAAATTAGTACTTAAGTTAGTTAGACTAAAGTACTTAGAGAGCCAAATCCTTAGAGAACAAAAATCCGTTAAGCCAAATCAAAACCAAAATGCAATATTTGGACTTCATTTCTTTTTCCATCATTTCATCCTTGAATGTATGTACTCCAAATTTGTTATAAGAAACAAAATAACTTAAATACCTTTTTGAGTTTTTCTATTAAGAACCGTTTAAGCATGCAGCTTTTTGTGTAAATGAAGACCTAGAGAAAATTGAAAAGTGGTCTCAATTAAATGGTCTTCTTCTAAATCCAAAAAAAAAAAATCTAAGTGCGTAAAAATATTGAAGTAGGGGATTGTAAATTTGAAAAATTAATTCAAATTAGCTTTACGGCCTAAAGTCCATCAAAAATTGGTATATTGGCGTTCATTCATATGTCGAACTAAGTTGTTAAATCATTTTTTTTTTAGTTGAAAGTCTGACATTTAAGAAAATGGACCGCTTAACTATCGCACAACTCATACAAATTGTCAAAACCTACTAAAAAATGATGATTCTGCCACACCCACATATCGTGCTTTAAGAGGAGATTATGGTTTACATAATCGTCCAACTACGCAAGCAATTGGCAAAATTCTTAAAAAATTTGAAGAGACTGGATATTATAGATTTTGTAAGGCCTGTTCAGTGTTCATCATCGTTTCGCTCGTACCACTGAAAATATTGCTGTTGTAAGTAAAAGTGTTGCCGAAAACCCGATTGTGTCGATTCCTCGTCGTTTTAAGGAATTAGGACTGTCTTGTCTTACGGCACAATATGGCGTATTTTGCATTCGGATATACACCTACATACATCCATATATAGAGACCAGCTTACAAAAAAACTGAAGCCAGCTGACCATTCACAACGTCGTTAATACGTCGAACGGGTGTTTAAACAACAGGCGGTGGACGGCGATTTTTCGAACAAAATTTTCTTCAGAGACGAAGCACATTTCTCACTCAATGGGAATGTTAATAAACAAAATTGTGGTATTTGGGATTCCGAGAATCCTCAAATAATTGAAAAGAGGCCATTACATCTTAAAAAGTCACTGTTTGGTGCGCTCTTTGGTCCTGAGGTGTAATTGGAGTATTGGACCTTACTTCTTTGAAAACAACGATGGAACTACTGTCACCGTTAATTCGGAGTGTTATGGTCTTATGATAACCGATTTAATAGTTTTGCCTAGTTATGAAGAATACGACTTGGAGAATATGTAGTTTCAACAAGACGGTGCCACGTGCCACACAACTCTAGCGAATATGGCTTAATTGCAAGAGACATTTCCTTGCCGTGTAATTTCTCGTCGTGGCGATATCAACTGGCAAGATCATGCGATTTGACACCGCTGGACTTTTTTTTGTGGGGCTATGCAAAAGACCGTGTATATGCAGGTAAACCTTTAACTCTTGAGCACTTAAAAACCAGCATTCGTCAAGTTATGGCTGTGATACCGCTCAATATGTTTTAAAAAGTGGTCGAAAATTACCTCAAAAGAATCGATGCTTGCAACAATTCGCGTGGTGGTCATTAAAATGATGTAGTGTTTCATACATTGTGTCAACGTTTAAACTTTATACATAATAAAGAAGAAATATCATGAAAAAATATATTTTATATCTGTTTTATTTACATTTACACTTTTCAAACCGCAAAATGGATAACCCTGTATAGATAATAATAACTTTTAAATCTAAAAAAATCAGCTGACCTTTTTTTGTAGTCCGTTTTTAACATAAGCACATTTATTAATAAAATTAAAGTTTTTCTCAAAATTTGATTTCAATCATTTACATTTTGTATAGAAATCGATATTTCTATCATGGTCGACACCGCAAATCTCTTCGATTTCCGCTTACCTAAAATCAGCCTCGTTTGCTGTTATTTTATAGAACAAAATAGAATCCCAAATCTATTTTTACGAATCCATTACTTGCCCTAATCCTTTATCACCGCAACAAAATAAGTACCTATAACATAAAACGACTTGGTATAGTGAATGTCACAGAAAAATATTTGAGTGTTTGTTGGCCTTCTTGAACTTGTCATTATAACTCACCGCACTGTCGAGTGTAAATTTTACTCGAACTTAACTGACAGTTCTTGGGATGGTTTTGCGGCTCCCATAGCCATTGTATTAAAACTACACACCTCCTCTCATTCCATACATATCTCCCCATATCACCGACCGACGACGGCGCTGCCGCCGGAACTAAACAATAGTTTTTCTGAACATAAACAGAACTCTCTATTTCTTTACTTTAAAGCCAATGCCGCTGCCGAAGTCGATTCTAGATACTTTCATTCAATCTGATATTTCTACTGCGACTCCTGGAGGTGACGACGACAACGCTACGCTACGGGCGGTGATGGGGTATGCAAAGTGTGGCCTAGCGCAGAGCAGCGCGGTAATTTAGAAAAAATTTATATTTACTTTTTGTTTTGTTTCTTTTTCTATTTTTATTTATATCATCAGAGAACAGAGAAATAGAATTGGGTATTGTTGTACACGAGCCAAAGTCACGTCAACTTGACAGATGAGCATCGTAAATATTCCAATTAAATAAAGTTATTTGGAATGTTTTTAATTGACGGACAGAAAATTGTTTGTTATGTTTTTGTTTTAATTTTGTCTTTCTTAAGAAGACAACAACTTTGAATGAAATTTGCCAATTGTCATTTTAAAAATAGAGTTATCATCTTCATTTTGCATTTTTTCGTCATGATTCAGTGACTTTTCTTCCGGGACAACTGCTAGCTATATAGTGCTAAGTGGATATAGGGCCATGTATGTAAGAGCTCTCTTAAATGTCAGAAGAAGTGTTTTACTGCTCGTTCGAAAGCAATGAGCACCTTTCATCGAGGGGTCACTTTGTGGAAGATTGATGGTTCCTTTGTTCGGTTTCCCTCTTTTTGCGATCGTTGTCAACTGATATGTACCTTAAGTTTTGTATGGTATCATTTTGACTCCGACATTGGCTCGAACCACAAAAGACATATTATCCGACCTTCTCGCCATACTTCGGGAAACAGGTGTTAAAAGTTGGGGCGGTTATCTTACTTCTTATATGCACCGACAAGAACAACGACTACGTCGACGACGAGTGTTACATGAAGTTCTCATGTTTGCTTGTCAGCTCTTTTTTTCGTGTGGTCGCCGCCATCACTGAGCCTTTGCCTGAGCCGGAGCCCTTAGTTCCATTGACAGCTTAACAAAATGGAGTGCAGCCAAGCACGCGATTTCTGTAGAATTCCTCAAGTTATCGTATGTGTTGTATAGGCTCGCTTGGTTGCGTTTTGAAGTTAAAAGTTGACGCCTACTTCCTCGCTTCGCACAGCCAATTCGATTTAAAAAAGGGCAGAAACCCGGAATGGGAAGGATATATTTACATAAATTTCAATTTGAATAACCCTTTTTTATTTTTATTCTTGTGCTGCTGCTGCTGATTTCTCGGATGATGGTGTGCTCCTTTTTGTTTAAAGTCAGAAAAAAGAAAATGTGTATGTTTGGATTTTAAATTATTTTGTATCGCAATGTGGTGTGGTATGTGCGATTGCTATCACATCAACGAGGGGGTTGAGTTTAAGTGAATGCTGACTTGAGTACACAATACCTAGAGTGCGAGTAAGTAAGTACCTACAGATGGTACAATAAGAATAAATTGCTTTGTGAGAACTCGCCTCTTTTCAACATGCAATGGCAAAATAATTGCTCTTTTCAAAATAACATTCCATAAATAACAATTTAATTCGGAGATATAAATTCCAGAATGTTATGCGATGAAGTTTGATTCCCTTTCAAGTTTCAATAGATAGATATCTCCCCTATACAAGGTTTATCTTCGATCGATGTATTGAAAGGTGTATTGTTATTTATTTTTAAGTATCAAAAACTGCGAATAATTTAAAAAAGAATTCAGTAATTAAACAAGCTCCTTCCTTCAACCGACAAATTTGTATAAATCTAACTAAAATTGGGAGAAGTCAAACACTGTCTTCAAATTAAAATTCTTATGTATTGAAATATTCTTAATTATTACTTTCTTATGCTAACCAAGATTGTAAACATAATTGAACTTTAATTTTCAGGCAAAAACCGATTTCGATTTCGATTAAAAATTGATGACTTTTAGTGAATGTAGCCCATAAGTCTCTTCAAAGCTTGATTCTTCAGCGAAATGACTTCCAAACAAAACACTGAAATTCCCATGCCCATCAATACTCCTAGCAATTGAAATGCTCCCGACAGTTTACTCAGGGACATAATATTTACATCCTTCCCCAAATTCTTCTTTTGCTTCTTTGTTAAATGTTTATTCTTTCCCGGTTTATCATAGAATTTCTTCAAATGCCCAAAATACTTCAATTGTTTTATTCGTCGATTCAATTCAATGGTTAAGAAGGAGAACTTTGGTAAGTACATGCACAGAATATTTTGTACAATTGGCTTTTTAATTGTGATAAAATGTCTATACTTTGCTTCTTCACTTCGATTTCCACTAAATAATTCACCCAGAACTAGTAAGGCATTCTGTCCTTCGCTGCGATTGAATTTTTCAATGAGTTTTGATAGTGAAATATCAACAAATACAAATCGATCTGAGAAATTGGTAAATTGTTTTAAAGCAGTGTAGTATGTGGAACGGGCTATGATCTTATAGCCTTGAGCTAGAGCTTCTTCTAGACTGGCAGGAAGTTCTCTGCGTGGGCTATTGTGAAGAAATTTAAAAATTGAACCTTCGTAGGAACTTTGAAGAATGAGAATGCTGAAGAGCCAAGTTAGTATGTGGAATCTTGCTGAAGATTTTTCCAAAGTGGCCATTTCAATGGAATTTCTCTTCCAAAAGACTTTACCAATCCATTTCGCCATCAAGAGTATTAAGAGTGTGAACCAAGTGTAGCGATCGAATGGTAGTAGAAGAATTTCCAAAGAACTGTAGGGTTTTGGAATTTTTACAATAAGTCTCATGTATGTTGTGAAATAATCGGTTGTCGAGGAAAATCGTGCCATTCTGTGAACTGAACAAAATGATCCACCTAATGATAAATCTCCAATACCATCTTCCATCTAAAAAATAAAAAAAAAAATAATGTATCTTAGATAGAATTCTGTTGAAGACTTACCATTTTAAAAGCTCCATTAACAGTACCATCAGGACTTGTTTTTCCAGTACCACCTTCTGATAAAATTGCTTTGACTGAAAAGTTCATAATACCAGCAAGTGTCTTGAGATAATATCCATCGATTCCTAATATTCTATCACCATCAATAACTGAAAACGGAGGTTCTTCGGATAGAACAACTAACAAAGGGCATTGCCAGAAATTATTGAGTTTCAATGGAAAAGTTTGGTAATCATAAAATTCCAGACTTCCATTGATAAGGCGATTGTTAACAATTGGTAAGTAGTTTCTGCAGCTTTTCTGAGTAAATGGAAAGTAAGTATAAGCAGTAATGGTATCATCATCTTTCTCTTCAACAAGAACATTAAGATTGACTATGAAGTTTTTAAAACAAAAGTACATAATTTGCTCGAGAAAAGTTTGGAGTTTGTAAAATGAGACTTCACGCGAGAGTACGATGTAGTAGAATTCATTTTCAGCTGATGGTTGATCATCGTCTAGACGTTGTTTAGAAATCAGAAGTCTGTAAGAAAAAATTCAAAAATAGAAATGTTGTTGTTGAGATCAAAAAAACCTTACCTCAATGACTCGAAAGTATCAACAAACAGCACTCTAGCATACAAATCAAATTTCGATGGATTTCTTAAATCGCTATCTCTTAATTCAATTAAAATATTTCTCTCATCCACTGCTGCCAAAAATTCACCAATTGTATCCCCAAAATTCCATTTCGCAACCTTCGATTCAGTTTCCACACTTATTTGAATAGTCATCGTGTAAACCACTAAATCGTTTAGAATTAGTTTCTTGAGGAATTCACTCATTTTATTTTCCTCGGAAAAACTCAATTCAAAACTACAACTGATAGGAGTAATGATTTTAATTAAAATGAGCAGACCCAATCCGAAGGAGTGTTTCATTGCCTTTAAATTTCTACGTTGAACTGAAATTTCAGTTCATGAAAACCTAAACGTTAGCAGTGTATAATTCCTGCAGCCAGTAGTTTTTGTATTTAAATATTCATGACGTAGAGAAAGAGCCTAGCAATTTGTCTTGTTTTATGACAAGTTTGCTGTGATTAAATATACCAGACAGTATCATAAAACAGAAATATCCTTGATGACCTTGATGACCTTGATTTTTTTTTTTGTTAAAGTCAATGTGTATTCAAAGTTAAAATAGGTAACGAGTGGAAAACTACTCGTACAAAATAGGGTGATTCAATTAGAATACAGGAAAGTGAATATGAGTTTTCACGTACTTTTGTCTAGTTTGAAGCAGATACAATCTTTTTGACACCAATTTAAAACCATGACTTTAAATAACTCAGTGATTCAGAAATGGTTTCCAGGACCATAAAATCTTTGTATACTAAGAAAAATTTGAATCTGGCCTACACTAGATTTCAAAAAAAAAAACAAAAAAAAAAAAACGTGTCATAACCGGCACTGTCTATTAGGAAAGCAAGAACGCGGCTAGACGTATTCTCAAATGACTTTTGCAGAAGCTGTATGGACGAGGAAGAGGAGGAAACTTCTGTTCATGCCCTGCACTAGCTCAAAAACGCAAGAATTACCTAGGAAAATTCTTCTATAACGATCTAAATCATATAAGCATAATCAGCCTCTCAAGTTTCGTAAGGGACTCAAGCTAGTTTCATTGAGTTTAGGAGAAAGCCTCAAGATTCATGTGGTATCATATCATAATGGGACATTAAACTGGCCTAATTGTGTCCTACTCCATCACGGACAGCCACCTTAACCTAACCAAACCTAAAGAAGAACTAAACAATATTATCTTTAAATTATCTCACCTTTTTACACAATTACTGAGTTTAAACTCGAAAGAACAAAATGCGCTTCAAAACTTACATTTCATAGAATTATTTCTCAAATGCAACAGAAACCTTTCATTAAATTGAAGATATTTATTAAAAACTAATGCTATTTAGTGAATAAACAATTCATAATTCCTTTTTTAAAACCAATGAACAAGTTCCACAAACTTCCGCAGAGTTCGATTCTGCACCGAAATCAGTTCCACGAAAAACACCAAAACCCCCAAACTCATAAAAACTGCCAGCAATTGAAACGCTCCCGACAGCTTAGTCAGTGAAATAATATTAACATCTTTTCCAACATTTCTCATTTTCTTATTTGAAATCTTCATTTTTGATGGCTTGTCATAGAATTTCTTCAAATGCCCAAAATATTTTAATTGTTTTATTCGACGATTTAATTCATTTGTTAAATATGAGAATTTTGGCAAATACATGCAAAGAATATTCTGTATGAGGGGATTCTTCACGGTGATGAAATTGCTATACTCTAATTCTTGACTTTTGTTTGAATTCATCAAGAGTTCACCAAGAATTACCAATGCATATTTTCCATTACTATTATTGAATTCTTCAATCAATTTTGCCAATGAAGCATCAACAAACATGAATTGATCCGAAAAATCACTGAATTCTTTCAAAGCGGTGTAGTAACTTGATTTGGCTATAATTTTATAGCCTTGAGCAAGGGCTTCTTCAAGATCGGAAGGAATTTCCCTACGTGGACTATTGTGAAGAAATTTGAAAATTGAACCTTCATAGGAACTTTGCAGAATGAGAATGCTGAAGAGCCAAGTGAGTATATGAAATCTGGCTGAAGATTCATCAATACTCGCCATTTCAATGGAATTTCTCTTCCAAAAGACATTACCAATCCATTTGGCAAGCAAAAGGGTTAATAAGGTAAACCAAGTATAGCAATCAAATGGTAGAAGCAAAATTTCTAGAGAACTGTACGGTTTTGGAAATTTAACAACAATTTTGAGATACGTCGTGAAATAGTCTGTTGTCGATGAAAATCGTGACATTCTATGAACATCGCAGAAAGATCCTCCCAGCGAAAAATCTCCAATACCATCGTTCATCTGAAAATTACTTGATTCACAAATCAAATAAGATACAAACGTATTGTATCTACTCACCATTTTAAAAACTCCATTTATTGTACCATTGGGACTTGTTCTACCCGTTTCTTCAGACAAAATTGCATTGATCGAAAAATTCATCATATTAGCAAGTGTGTTCAAGTACCATCCGTCTATTCCTGATATCTTATTATCTTCAACAATTATAAACGGAGGTTCTTCAGAGAACACAACATACAGAGGACATTGCCAAAAGTTGTTGAGTTTGACAGGAAAAGTTTGATAGTTTTTAACCTGAAGACTTCCATTGATGAAGCGATTGTGAACTATTGGTGAATAGCTTCTACAGCTCTTATGAGTAAATGGATAGAAGGTATAAGCGGTTATGATATCTTCATTTGTCTCTTCAACAAGAACATTTAGATTGATAATGAAGTTTGTTAAACAGAAATGCATTATTTGTTGGAGAAATGTTTGGAAGTTTCGAAGTGAGGTTTCCGGTGGGAGAATTATGTAGTAAAGCTGATTTTCAACTGAAAGGTGCTGATCATGAAGACGTTCCTTGATTATTAGATTTCTGAAAAGGAATTTAGTTGGATGAATATTATGCAAAAAAAACTTTGAACCGTTCGAAGAAGTTTTGTAAGTTAATTAATTCTTCAAAAATGTTTCCACTGTTGGATTTGCACAAACATTTTTACAACTTACCTTAATGACTCAAAAGTATCAACAAACAAAATTCTAGCATGCAAATCAAATGTCGTCCTCTTCTTAATATCGGAATCTCGTAATTCAAGCATAATACGTGTATCTATTGATTTATACACTGTGGACAGAAATTCACCAATTGTATCACCGAAATTCCACTTTGTCAATTTTGATTCAGTTTCAACACTTACTCGAACAGTTACCGTGTAAAGCATTATGTTGTTATAAATTAGTTCCTTTAGAAATTCACTCATCTTACTTTCCCTTGGTGAGACCAATTCCAAACTTGTGTTGGATTGTACGATTTTAATCAAGAGCAGTAAGCTTATTCCGTGGAAATGTTTCATTGCCTTTAAGTTAACACTGTAGACTAAAATATTTGTTTGAGAAAATGTTAGTTTTCATTGTTTATTTCGTGCAGTCCAGTATAGTTCAAATATTCATGACTTTGTGGTTCATATAGTAATTTATCTTACTTTGTGTCATTGGAAGTAAATTTATTGGTGATAAAATAGAAATTAGTGACCAGACAGTATGATAAAATTGAATGTTCTTGTGTTTAAATTTCAAAAATCAAGAATAGGGTGATTCTGATAGTTTTAAGAATGTTGGGGAACTTAAAACTCTGAACATATCTTGTTTACATTTCACAATGAATAATTTGTAGTTGATGTGAAAAATAACATTTTTTTTTCACGTGAGTTTTCCTTTATTTTAACTGCTGATACAAAAACCTGTTGTCAATTTTATTTGGGTAATTTTTTATGAAATCATATTTGAGGCGTGCCGATAAATTTTATAAAAGATCAATATTTTTCTCAGCATTTATTATACATATATTCTCAACTTATAAATTAGTGAACAAGATCGATTTTGAACTGAAATTAGTTCCACAAAAAACACCGACACCCCCAAACTCATAAAAAGTGCTAACAATTAAAATGTCCCTAACAGCTTATTCAGTGATATAATATCACATCTTTGCCAACGTTTCTCTTCTTCTTACTTGTAACCTTCTTCATGGGCTTTTCATAAAATCTCCTCAGATGTCCAAAATATTTAAATTGCTTAAGTCGACGATTAAATTCATTAGTTAAATATAAGAACTTTGGTGAGTAAATGCAAACAATATTTTGTAAGAGTGAATTTTTGACGGTGATACATTGTGTAAATTTTGCTTCTTCACTTGTATTTCTGCTCAGCAGTTCGCCAAATTTTACCAAAGCATATTTTTCCTCCTTACGATTGAATTCTTCAATGAGTTTTGGCTGTGAAGCATCAACGAAAATAAATCGATCAGAAAAATCAATGATTTGCTTCAAAGCTGTGTAGTATGTGGATTTGGTTATGATTGTGCATTCATCAGCGAGTGCTTCTTCTAAGCTAGAAGGAAGTTCTCTCCTTGGGTTATTATGGAGAAATTTGAAGATTGAACCTTCGTAGGAGCTTTGAAGAATGAGAATGCTGAAGAGCCAAGTGAGTATGTGAAATCTTGCAGAGGATTTCTCGAAGCTTGCCACTTCGATGAAATTTCTCTTCCATAAAAGGTTACCAATCCATTTAGCCATCAAGAGTAGCAGGAGCGTGAACCAGGTATAGTGGTCAAATGGCAATAGTAAGATCTCTAGAGAACTGTACGGCTTGGAAAATTTTACAATAATTTTGAGATACCTATGTTGTGAAATAGTCGGTTGTCGAAGAAAATAGTGACATTCAAAAAACGTCACAGAAAGATCCACCCAAAGAGAAGTCGCCTATGCCTTCATTCATTTGAAGTTTTAAAATTATGGATTAATATTTCATTCAAGGCAGTGTATCTTACTCCATCCAGTCTTACCATTTTAAAAACTCCATTAACAGTTCCATTAGTTGGACTAGTTTTCCCAGCCATATCTTCAGACAAAATGGCGTTAATTGAAAAATTAATGACCCCAGCTAGAGTGTTTAGATACCATCCGTCACTACCTGATATTTCACCATCTTCAACACCTATAAACGGAGGTTCTTCGGATATAGCAACCAACAGAGGGCACTGCCAGAAGTTATGTAATTTAGCGGGAAAAGTTTGATGTTCATTAAACTGAAGGAATAGTGAATAGTCTCTACAACTTTTTTGTGTAAATGGATAGTATGTGTAATCTGTTATAATATCTTCCCTTTCGTTTTCAACAAGAACGTTAAGATTGACTATAAAGTTTTTAGAACAAAAGTACATGATCTGTTCGAGGAAGGTTTGGCCAACCACCAAATTTGATACTTCTGTTGGGAGAATTATGTAGTAAAGTTGATTTTCAGCTGATATGTCATGCTCGAAAAGGCGTTGTTTAGTAATCGATTTTCTGAAAAATTAAAACAAATTTGTTCTTGATTAGAAGTCTTAAGTGTATGAATTTACCTCAGTGACTCAAAAGTATCAACAAACAAGACTCTGGCGTGTAAATCGAATGGTGATCGTTTCTTTAACTCACTATTTCTCAATTCAATCAAAATATTCATTTCTTTATCGACCAATGTTAAAAACTGATTTATTAAATCACCAAACTTCCATACCTCAAGTTTTGTTTCACTTTCATTGCTTATTTGAAGATTTTCCGTCTAAACCATGAAATCTTTATCAATCAATTTCTTGAGAAAATCACTCATCTTATTTTCTCTGAAAACAACTGATTCCAGCCCTTCGCTGGAATTTATGATTTTAATAATAAAAATAAATAAACTTATTCCGATGCTAAAGTTCATTTTCTGTAAGTTTCAAAGTTATACTAAAAATACTACCATTAAGTTCCAAAGAAAGACTACGCTTGATATATCGGGTGATTTTTTAAGAGCTTGAGAACTTTAAAAAAAAAAAAAACGCATGTCCATGACATTTACTTTTTTAAGATAATTTCATTTAAATGTTGACCGCGGCTGCGTCTTAGGTGGTCCATTCGGAAAGTCCAATGTTGGGTAACTTTTTCGAGCATTTCGGCCGGAATAGCCCGAATTTCTTCGGAAATGTTGTCTTCCAAAGCTGGAATAGTTGCTGGCTTATTTGTGTAGACTTTAGACTTGACGTAGCCCCACAAAAAATAGTCTAAAGGCGTCAAATCGCATGATCTTGGTGGCCAACTTACCGTTCCATTCCTTGAGATGAATTGTTCTCCGAAGTTTTCCCTCAAAATGGCCATAGAATCGCGAGCTGTGTGGCATGTAGCGCCATCTTGTTGAAACCACATGTCAACCAAGTTCAGTTCTTCCATTTTTGGCAACAAAAAGTTTGTTAGCATTGAACGATAGCGATCGCCATTCACCGTAACGTTGCGTCCAACAGCATCTTTGAAAAAATACGGTCCAATGATTCCACCAGCGTACAAACCACACCAAACAGTGCATTTTTCGGGATGCATGAGCAGTTCTTGAACGGCTTCTGGTTGCTCTTCACTCCAAATGCGACAATTTTGCTTATTTACGTAGCCATTCAACCAGAAATGAGCCTCATCGCTGAACAAAATTAGTAATTAAGTAAAGCGCGAAACACATTTCGAACCGAACACTGATTTTGGTAATAAAATTCAATAATTTGCAAGCGTTGCTCGTTAGTAAGTCTATTCATGATGAAATGTCAAAGCATACTGAGCATCTTTCTCTTTGACACCATGTCTGAAATCCCGCGTGATCTGTCAAATACTAATGCATGCAAATCCTAACCTCAAAAAAATCACCCGATATTTGGAGTTTCATAAAACCCAAAAATTGTTTTATGTTAAAAATGATATATGTATGATCAGGGAAAATAATGCTATACTTATTTTGTTTAATATTTCATGCTGATTCGTTTTTACATACATAGTTTTTCTTAAATAAAATTTCATTGTGTATTTAAAATCCTTACCATTCTTAAATGGGTTTGAAAGTTAATTTACGAACAAAGTTAATTGAATACCTTAATCTCGTCTGACTGAAAAGTTCTAACTCCAGCCAAGCTATAATTTTGCATAATAATTTCCCGTGAAATTTCATCATGAGTCATTAGAAAAAATTAGAGAATACAAATTATATTCACTCACTCAGAAGAGAAATTATGATGTTTTTCTACTATGACGACACATTAAGATAATAACCTTTAATTTGAAGGGAAATCATTATGGAAATAGGTAAAAAAGTTCAACTTTACACCAATGTTTTTCACGTTCAAACATTTTGTTCCAGAGTTTTTTTTTCATACAGAATCAAACTTAATCGCATGTTTGTCCCCAAACAATACGATAACACGACTTTAAAACCCAAGTTGCGTGTTTGAGGAACATATTTAATACAAAAAGTGTATGGCTTGACTAGAAAAGCATCCGTAGACAAATTGATTCCGGTTTAAATTAATAACCTAATCAGAAACGCACTCAACAGGTATCTAACACGCTCTAGCTGATGGGGCTTAGAGGTCTATTCTATCATATTGCTGCTGGTTCTTTAGCGTGGCGCGGCGATGCGGCATCACACTTTTCTCTTACATTCCCATTGATGTGTTAATTTACCCATCATTATCAATAACTTAAGAAATGGAAAAACAAACGAGATTTTCTTACATTGAATGCGTCGGAGGTGAAAAGACCGACTTTTCTTAGGCTCGATCGTTAAGCTACCTAAAGCGTCAGTCAGCTTCTTCATCGCCGCACCGATCGGAGTCATAGTGCCGCCATTGAACGTCTTTGAAGTGATTTTTTTCTTTGATTCGATTGAGAAAATGACGCCAAATAACTGATAATGACCCAATTAGAGTCTGAAGTAGCAGTTCAAGTCGAAATAAAGAAATTAGACCATCAGGCAACGAAGGTATATGGAAGTGAAGAGTCATCTGATGATTTGAATTGAAAAAAAAAGGTTAGCTCTTAAATTATAGACCAAAGTTCCTCCACATATATTATCACTTTCTATATCTACTTTTTATTTTGATATTTGACCGGAATCTTATTGAAAAAAGGACACCAAATTGGAAACAGTAGTATTATCTAAAGAAAAAGAGCTCGATGATTAGTTAGGTTCATTTTGGATTCAGGAATTTTAAGATTGTCGATTTTAATGTATCAATTAGGTAGTGACGTTAAAATTAGAGTCAGTTTATCTCTTCTATGGAGTTGTCAAAGACTGATAGAAATATCAGTAGGAAAAGGCACTTAAATAACTAAGGTTAACCAATACAAATTTTGTAGAAAATGTCATTTATGAAATTTACATTTTTGTATAGAAAAATCTTGAAGCAGTTCTACTTCATTAAGCTTGAATAAATTTCGATAAGTCACCACAGGTCGCTTCAGTTTGTAGTAGACTTTTAGACTCGATCATGAACCTATAGCTATCAAAGCTGACGGTGATGGCCTGGCCAGCATAACTTTGGAAGGAGTATGGACTGATGACGCCTCGAGCCAAAAATCCACGCCAAACAGTAACTTTATTTCGCATAATAGCAGCTCGCGAATCTCGCGTGGATTGATGTCGTCTCAAATCGGCTAATTTGGCACGTTTCCATTTATGCAAAAATCGGACTCATGGCCAAAGATGAAATCACGATGCAAATTTCGCCATGTTGTGGTCTCCGACAGGTCAACTTCTTATAGGCGACGCCGAGTTGACAGGCTTGAATCCTGCTCCACAATTTCATGAACAGCGCCGATGTTTTAGACAGACCTTGTGTTTCGTTGAGTTGGGTGTTGGCTGATTGTTCACTGAGCCGGTGTACTTGAATTTGGCCACCAAAGGTTGAATAATCGACTTGGAAGGACGACCTCACAAAAACGCCCCAACGCGTGAATCGTTACTACTAGAGAACACCCATTTTGATGAAAAAGTTTTGCCATTTTCGCAGAAAGTAAAAGAATCAATACAGCCATCACGAGCTGTCAAAACCAACCCATCTCTATTGGAAAACCTTTTACAAATGTCAAATCCGTTACGTTCTAAATATGTCTTTACTTAATAAAGTAGAATGTACTTAGGTGATGAAATCCTGATCGAAGACCTTAAAGTCTTTGAAAAAATGTACTATGACGTTCTCTTTTCTCTCCATAGTGGGACGTTCTCTTAATTTCTAATCTCTTATTTTAATACCATAATAATGCATTTTAGTCATTTAATTATAATGACACCTTTAAGATCTCAAACCAATAGTTCTATTTATCACCCTGCAATATATTGTCACAAAAAAGCCATCCTGTAGTCTTTTATGTTTGAAAGAAAGTGATCCTAGGGAAGTATTCAGGGTTGCCAAAAATACATACAGTTTAAAATTCTTCACGTTCACGCATTGTGCTTGCAATTTTCGCAACGTTGCGTCTATCTGTCACAGAGCAAATGTGATGATTACTTTTCGTTAATTTTCGCTTCATTTCTCATGGCGGAAAATGGTAGGGGATGGTCTTAGAAAGTTTTCTTTTTTTCCAAAATGATGACAGCTCTAAAGTAGCAAGGTAACTAACCACTGCATGGATGCTAAAAGTAGGGGGCTCGAAGTAGCTGTATATGTATATGAAAGCTGTCAGTTTTAGTAGAGTGGCTATCATTACAACACAACCATATAAGTTTTTTTTTTTTTTAAATAACGTCTGCAGTGTGCACATAGAATAGTTGATGGATAAGTACATCTTAGGATACAGATTCAGTATAGGGATGTTTAGTGGAAGCACATTTAAAATACGTATACTGATAACCAAAATTTCGGTGACGTGAAAAATGTATCTATAACTACTTTTTATAAACAAACATACATATATATGTATATACACGCATAATTTTTAACAGTTCTGTCTTTGACTTAAATATATATCGGATGGATCTGCGGTTGCAACAACTATTTAAAATTTCTTAACACTGGTCAATATGGTAATGTAGGTGGCAATCAAATTATACTTTTCTAAGGTTTTTGTTTGCTTTTATTCAAATCCAACTTGTAAATAAATCTACCACGTCAGGTTTTTAAGATGAAATCTTTTATGATTTGAAAATCCTTATATTAGCTTTTTTGAGGCTATGTAAGATCATGAAGTCGTTTTTGTTTTCAATAAAATACTTCGATATTCCGTTAAAAATTGTTTAGTATCGTACTTATTTTTCAAAAAATCCTGATTAGCTGAAAGTCTTCACCTGCCATACATTAAACTTAAAAGAACGCTGAAGAATTTATGCTGCAATGGTTCTTAAAAGAAGAACACAAAATGGTGCACAATCAATTGCTTATCTTATTACGAATTCGTAATCATATGGTTACGACATCAATTTTTAGAATATATTGAAAAAATATAAGGAAAATTTTGAAAACGGGAATTTCTGAGCTTATGCACACATTGCTTAAATCGGAGTACGGATTCGGAATAAGAGCTATAACAATTAACTCTAAAGCGAAGTATTCAAAGATATAAAGAAATTACATTCAAGTTTTTTACCAAAACTTCAAATAAAGTCAAAATAAGACCCGTAAGTCATCTAAGTCATCATAACTAATCAGAATTTACGAAAATTAAGTGAAATACTAAAATGATTTAAACTGTATGTAAGTTTTTGGGTGTCTTCAGCATTCAAAAACCTGATGTGATAGAAACAAATTTGAAGAGGAGATTCTAATGCAGGACATCTTAATCCTTTACAAAATTATTTTTTTGTTTATCAGAAAATGTTAATTAAATGGGAATAACGATCGATATTGAAATGGATACCATAAAGTTTCAGTATTCCTAAGTCTTTGAAAAGCCAATGTGTGAGGTAATTTTTGTTCGTTCTTTTGTATGATTGGTTAACATTTGTTTGAGAAAATAGTCTTGTAAAAATTTTACTTAGAACATTATTATGGTAAACGTTGACGTAAAAATCGGTGTTACTCTATTCGCCAGATTGGCCCTGAATTGGTTATAAAGTAAGGTTTCCAAATAATGTCTGCTTAGAATTCAAAAAAATAATATTAATATAATTTGACCCTTAAAAGATAGTAAAATTTCAGTTTATTACCTAAAAATAAATTGCAACAATCATGTAAATTGAAATATTCACTTGATTTAGAATAGTGCAGTCAACATTTCTTGCAATGTGCTTCCTCAGTCCTAAACACTTTTCTTTTTCCATATTTTTACCTCCTATCTTAAAACAGAACTAACTAAAATGCTCTCTGTACTCGTACAGTACACCCTTCCAAAAATTCACCACCCCAACGAAAAACGTGCAAAAATGACAAGAAAACTGCAAAAGCAGAAACAAATGTGCAATGAAGGATATACAACCGCAATAATGCACATGACACTCTAGTGCCAAAGAAAAATTGCAAACATGCGACTGCTATTTATGTAGGTTTTTGTCTCTAAATATATATGTGGTTGAAAACCTCCCACCAATCATCAGCATCATCCCCCAACCCAACTTCAAATAACACTTCTGTTTCAGAAAAGAAATATTTCACCATAAATAGTGCTCCTGGACTAATAAAGTATATGAACATTTATAGAATTCAATGTGATTTCTGAAACGTGCAACTGTATATTTGCTAAAATGTAGTACCAACTTAAAAATCAAAAAAAGTGGGGGGTTGAATTGATATCAGGGTCATAATATCACTTTCAAAATTCTTAAAGTTTTTTTCGACAAAATAAAATATATGATAGGTATTTTCATTTAATATTATTTTCCATTCCATTTAAAATCATAAATTCTCTCAGTCTTTTCTTCTGTTTCGAATTTGTCAAAATTTTAAAGACATCTAAAATAATGAAAAAGAAAACAAATATTCTTAAGAGACTTCTAAGTCTTAGAATCATAAAAATGGCCATGAATAAAGATTGAATTTTATGTGTAATTCGATATCTCTCCTAAATACAGTATCTAATAATTTAGTCTTAAAGCACCTAATGACTCAATATCCAAAATTTATCTACTAATTTAACGTAAAAACATAAATAAAGCAGAACTTAATATTCAAATATAAATTAAAGGTTAAATTCTTGATCATAATTTGTGATCAAAAAATATTTTCTAGAAACTAAATTTATAACAATCTTCCCTATATATAGGTCATTCGCTTGTCGCTTGCCACCGAAAATTGCATGTTAAAATTCACGAGCGTAAATCCAACTTTAATTACCCATGACAATTATGAATCTTTATATTCCTAGATTGCAACATCTTGACATTAAAGCCACCACCACCGCACAGTGAGCTATTAAATGTTTTTAAAATATTATAAAGTGAGTGGAGCTAATGCACTTAACAACGTCTGTGATATTCAACTACGTCTACGTCTACGTCCACCTACATTTTGCATAAAACAAAAACAAAACAAAACAAAACAAAAATCTACTACAAGTCTTCCATCAACAAATCATCAATCACAATCATCATCTTTGAGTCATAAGTACACATACAGTGATGTGTAATAAATTTATTTAGAAATATTTAATAATTTTTGATCATTGAATTACATCAGAATAAAATCAGGAAGAATTGTTCCCACTGTTAACAAAGATCGCTTACTATTCTTGGCACCGCCAAAATGAAAGTTGTTCTTATAAGTTACCCAGGTTTTAACTGTGTACTTTGTGTTTCGTTCCTACGTGTAATTTTGGAGATACATCATATTTCAAAATAATATCTAATAATTGGTCGTATGTTTAAGCTTGAAATTGATTCACCCTTCAACAAAGTTAACTGACAATCACATTATACTTTTCCGAAGACTTTTGGTAGCCTTAGTCCAAATCTTGCATCAAATTGACTTTACCACTTTAAGTTTTTCAGATAACACCTTTTTAAATTCAAAAAAAGGCACTTTATTTTTGCCTAAGCAATATAATTTAAATTTATGAACTAGTTTTTTTTTCAAAAGAATGAGTGATAGTTTTCTAAATATAGAATAGAATATAGAATATTCAGTTTAAATATAATATCTAGTAATTTATTAAATTTTTCAAAAGTCCGCATTAGTTTTTAGTCTTCATATATCGTATATAGTCCAGAAAGAAACACTGAACCATTAATGCATTAGAAAAAAGGTATAAATGGCTTAAAAGTATTTGTTGTTCTGATAACGAATCAGTTTTTCAAACAAAACAATACAAATAAACGGTATTTCTTTTTTAATTGGGAACCAAGCTTAAATCTAAGATTTAAAATCAGCACAAAAATAACTCTAAAATGTATTTTTTCAAAACCATGAAGATTCACCTCGTATAAAGTCCAATAAAGACTAATAACTATACAAGAATTTCCGCAAACCAAGTACCAAGTTTGGGGGGCCTAGGACGAGTGTTTACCGATAAAAGAGCATTTAAAACTTGAAATCGGTTTTTGCTTATAGCTTTATGTAAAACGTATACCAAAAATGGTTACATGATGCGCATCAATAGAAAGGAGAAAGGCCAGAGGTCACAATATACCAGCCCTCTAACTGGTCTAATTCATGATTTATGCGAGTTTAAATTGTGCAAAGTTTAGGAGGTCTATGACGCATATTTAAAGAGATACGGTCATTTAAAGTCTTAATGTGGATTTTTAACTTTGTGTAAAATTGTTCTTTTACAAAAAAAATGGAAATGAAATGATTCCTAGATCACAATGTGCCAAGTTTGGGGGTCTAGAAAGTCTTAAAAACACTGTATTATGGAATATTTTAGGATTTCTAAGGATATATATTTTAAAAACTTGACCTGTTAAGTGTGCTTGATTGCGTTTGTTGGGGATAATTTTTTTCGTCCGCAATACCTCCACAATTTATGGAGATATCAAATTAATATAAATTTTTATTAACGGATCATAACATGAAAAGATTTCAGAAAGACTTTCCAAAAAATTGAGTGAGTTGTTTTTTTTTTACTGTATTAATACAAATAAATGGTAAAAAATGTTTTCTGACTCGAATATCTAAAACTTCAAAATAATTTTCTTATAAAAATCTATTCGGGAAATTTTTTTATCTTTCACAAAAAGTTTTTATTAATATTTTGTAAATTTTTTGGAAATATCGAAAAACATGCATCAATGGGAAATTATCAGTGTGGGTCGCACCCCGCCCTTTTTTTTAATTTTTAAAAGTCATGATTTTCTTGCACAGCCTTGTAAATACAAAAAAAACTTCCCCAGCACCAGCAGCAGCATTTCAAATTTCAAAAAGCATAACATGTCAAATTGTTGCGTCTAGCTAGAGATGTCTGTATCTAAATTTAGTCATCACAAATATGTTTGAATACCTACCTAAATTTATCTCAAAAACCTCATGCCATAGATACATCATCCAGATTCCTCAGAGGAAAAACCATGATGATGATGATGTTCATATATGACTATGATGGTGGCATATCAGTGGATTTCTGAATTGCGCTTGTTCCTTGCGGTCATAAGATGAATGACACGGCTCATTGCAATAACCACAGGAACGATGATCTGCGCTCCAGATTTAAATCATTTGCCTTTGGTTGGTGTCCCCGTAAATATACCACATCACCATACGCCATCATCATCGCCACCACCATATACCAAACCGAGACCAAAAAAACCGCAACCGCACCAGCTCCTCCAGTATTCTAATTGCATTTGGATCACAATGAAGATTTTGTATCTTTTTTTTCTTCTGTTTTTAATTCTTTAATCCAGGAGCGTGGCAATCGCTGCTTCACGAATCGTTTGAGATGCACAGCCACAGCAAGCAAAGCACACACATTGTGGTTTATTTTATTCTCTTGGGGCAAATAATAATAAAATAACGGTTCGTTTGTTAAAATATTTTGATAGACCCTCTGGTCTATAAAATATCACAAGATATGAAAAACTTTAGATAAATAAAAATAAAATCTATAGCTATGCTGCCCCCCTTTTGCGGCAATCAACTCGCACTTTCATTAATCGCCACTAAAAGGCTTTTAGCTTCTGTAGATATAGTGAGGCAATTTCTAGTCATTATTATCATCATCATCATACACGAGGAGTTTGCCTCTTTTTTGGACCCCGACCCCGATTCTTTCAATTGCCCCATAATGATTTTAATGAAATTTTAATTCTCCATTTGATGTGAATTTATTGCGTTCTTGGTGTGTGGCATCGTGGAAAAGTGCGCATCTATTTTTAGGATGAGCATATCTATTTATCTGCCGGATCAGATAGTATAAGAATATGATGGGGATCTGGAGCTGGTGATACATTGCTGTTAGCTGAGGCTGGGTGATGTTTTTGTTGTGATCGTTGGTTTGCGTTAAGCGAGGTTGATTGAGTTGGGGAACGCAAAGTGCGTCGTCGCTCGTCGTAGTTGTTGTTGAGAAATTACCATCACTGATAGGTGGTGGGATGTTGCACGCACTCATTCACTTGTATAAGGGTGATTCTAGAAGAACAATGTTTGGTCTTCGGGTTGTTGTTTAATTAATTATAATGGAATTGTTATATTCTTATTTTTAAGTCTATATTATTTTTACTTACACCACGGATATTCCTCAGAGATGTGAGTTGGTATCTTTTAGTTTGTTGTTGCTTGAAAGAGATTAATGATAATCAGATGTGGCATAGCTTGTTGAAGGGTTGGAAATATATGTATCCTTTTAAGTTGTCACCTTCTCATCTCATTTATGTACATCTCTTACAGGCAGAAAAATCAGATTTGAATTGCAAATTGTAGGCAAAAAAGTGAAGCCAACCAGGAAATCAAATGTCTCATATGATAATGATGATTTCTGCGTCCGGAGCAATTTTTATCCTAAAAAGAAAGAGAGTGTGATTAATATAATAACTTCAACATATCAATAAGTTTAAATCTGAGCTGATAAGGTGGGAGATTTTAGGAATACTTTACCAGTAAATGTGTTGTTTCCTCCTAGTCCTACTTATGTCCCCAATAGTTCTCGTGGAAGTCCCTCTGTTCTCGATATTTTTGTAACAAATGTGTCTAGTCAATTAACCTCACCAATTACTTTAAATGAGCTTAGCTCTGATCATTATCCTGTATTATGTGAACTTCTTTGGTCGGACAAAAACAAGAACTGCATTACACTGAACCAAAAAGGTACACCATACTGACGAAAAAGGTCATCTATATGATGTAGAATTCATCAATTTTAGTCCAGTGAACCTTTTCATCTAAATGATGAAACGAGGTTCATCAATATGATGACAGTTTTAAGTGATGAAACTCGTTCATCATTCATCAACTTTGTTCATCAATATGACGAATAAATAATTAATGAATGTGTACATCAATATGATGAATTAGTTCATCATGCTGTTGATCGCATTCATGAATATGATGAATATTATTCATCAATTCAGTGAATATATTCATCAATAAGATTCACATTTTCATCAAATTGATGACCTTTTACATCAATATGATGAACATTTTTCATCATTTCAGTGAAAATATTCATCAATAAGATTCACATTTTCATCATATTGATGACCTTTTACATCAATATGATGAACATTTTTCATCATTTCAGTGAAAATATTCATCAATAAGATTCACATTTTCATCATGTTGATGACCTTTTACACCAATATGATGAAAATTTTTCATCATTTCAGTGAAAATATTCATCAATAAGATTCACATTTTCATCATATTGATGACCTTTTACATCAATTGATGAACATTTTTCATCATTTCAGTGAAAATATTCATCAATAAGATTCACATTTTCATCATATTGATGACCTTTTACATCAATATGATGAACATTTTTCATCATTTCAGTGAAAATATTCATCAATAAGATTCACATTTTCATCATATTGATGACCTTTTACATCAATATGATGAACATTTTTCATCATTTCAGTGAAAATATTCATCAATAAGATTCACATTTTCATCATATTGATGACCTTTTACATCAATATGATGAACATTTTTCATCATTTCAGTAAAAATATTCATCAATAAGATTCACATTTTCATCATATTGATGACCTTTTACATCAGTATTATGAACGTTTTTCATCATTTCAGTGAATATATTCATCAATATATTAAAAGGATGCATTAATGCAATGATAATGTTCACCAATATGAAGAATTCATATTCTTCGTATTGATGACGGCTTCATCAATATTATGAATATGATTTCATTCATGATATTGATAAATCCAATCTTCAATACGCGGAACAGGAACGCATAATGGTTAATGAACTGAAGTTTCATTGCATTATTAGTTTCTTTTAATAATACCGTTAAAAATATTCACCTAGAAATAGAAAATGCGTCATTAGGAAAATCAATATTATTATATTAGTACGATACTTATCCCAACAGTTCCATATTAGTATAAGAGTGTCTTCTAAATAAAGTGCTCCAAAATCATCATTTCTCAATTTGGAAATATTTCCAGAACCATTCCTTCCCATTCCTTCTAAGTTTTTTTATATAAAAGTTAAAGGAAAAAATAGATTAAATTTTTTAAAAATTTAGTTTTATTTAAGAGTAGGTAACAATAAGACTTAAATTTACTTAATTATTAATTAATTATTAATTATTAAATTATTTTATTCGGCTTTAAGAGTCTGTACGATAGTACTTATTCTTGAAGTTAAATTTTTTTTTTTTGGTTCAATAGAATAAAAATAATATTGAATAAAAACCCAAAACTGTTCGCAAGCAGCTGGGTATTGTAAGTCAAAAACAAAAAAAATTTTAAGGCAAATGTCTACTGCCCGTAGTAGTTTTTTGAATTTTAATCTGTATCCGTCCAGATAAACGTAATAATCTGGATCATCGTTCTTTTGCAAGGATAAAATGAAGGGTTGCACGTTGTTATGTTGGGATTTTAAAAAATCCAAATGGTCTTCAAATTGCTGAACACTTTCTCCTTCGAAAATGAAAGCTTGTTGGGAGTCTTTTATCGTAAACCTTTGGACCGATTTCTGCTTTGATGTTGATTTTAATACAACTGGTCTCGTTGGAATGAGATAGCAGTGTACACTTTTCAGTAGGGTGAGTACCGCATCTTCTATAAGATATAGAAAAAGAGAAAAAGAGAATTGTAATTATGTATGTTTAAATGACAACAAAGAAATTATATTTGGTGCTAAGTATAACCTTATTTAATATTCAAAAAAGACATTTACTTTTTAAAATTTTAATTTTTACCTTTGTTCGCATCGCAGTCTGCGATTTGGGAAAGCAGCTCTGTAGTTTTCTTGTCTTTTATATTTTGAATGAGAAACTGTTTTATTACTTTAAAGTTGGTTTCCCAGTTCTCGCAAATGGTTTGGCTTTCAGTAAATAAGTGTTTAAAGTCTCTGTCAATCTATTAAAAAAAAAAAAGAGTTACTTAATAAACAAAACTTTTTAAGATTAAGACCTTACCAAACGATAACCATTCAAATTCTTGTACTGCGGCCATGTCTTGAAAATCTCCTGCTACTACTACTACTACTATGTATATACTTACTTAAATTCCGTTTGCAGGATTTTGGGTTTTCATTTGATGGCGATTTTTTAGTCTTCTTTGGTTCTAAGGATTTGTAAATCCTTTTTATATTGTGGAGCTTCGTGTAAATTTTACCTCGCTTTTCCGTGCGGTAATATTCAATTTTTTCTGTCGGAAATCGGTCCAATATCTCCTTTTCGATCCTGTAACTAGTTTTTAAGGACATGGGAATGCTGTTTTCTTCGAAGTACTCTGCGACCAGACAGATGAGTAGATGTCGGTGCTCAGTTTGAAACTTTTCATGTTTATTGTAATACTCTACAATTTCTCGTCCATGCTTTTTAGATGATAGCATAGTCGATAGATCTATCGATTGACTGCTAATGGGTTCTGGAGATGACGTGGGTGACGCAGCTCTGGATGAAGGATACGATGACGCTGGAGAGTTTGGAGCTTGAAATAGCATTTCGGTGGATAGTGAACATGACGGTAATGGATTGCCCGGTAATAGGGGCATGCCAATAGAATCCCGCCATTTTTGCAAATGATGCTCGAAAAGTATGCGGTCACCATGTTTAAAACTGACAAGCAAGGATGCAATATGAGTCTCTTTTATTATTTTCAAAATGTTAACTGTTACATTTTCACCTAATGAAAAAAAAAATCGATTCAACATTGGACTTAATCTATTAAGATGCCTGAAAATGGTACATATCATCGCCTTTTTTTAAGCCTCGTATTTAAGAAAAAAATTATGATGTTGTGATGACATTATGAGTTTTTCCATAGGACATACGAGGATGAAAGAAAGACGACGATATATTAATCATAAGTATGAAAAATTAAGTAATGAAATGATCATCTTACCAAGCAAGTAATCGTACATATTAAGGCAACCCCAACTCTTTAAGAGGATTTTTAATTCCTCATCGACTTCCAAAGTGTTGTTTGAATATTCCGTGACGGGAACTAGTTTATAGAGAGAAGATTGCTGCTGTCCTCCAGTATTGACGATTTCTAGAGTTTCCTCACTGATTGCTAGAGTTTCAGTATCTTCCAATTCTATGGAGCTCTCAGGAAAATCCATTTCTAAATCTTTGGTAAAAATAAGTTATCGTTAAAAGGTGCTTTGAGCTCTAATTAATATTAATTAATTAATTTTTACTACTGTTGAAAGTGTTCTTTAAGCCTAATAAGGTGTTTTCCTTTTGATGTTTTTGTCAAAGTTACAGGAGGTCCGATAACTTCATCAAATGTAAGGATTTTAAATTCACCAAACATACTTGGATCAACCTCATAAGCTCTGAAGTGAGATTTGAAGCAAATGTTCGATAATTTTTGACAAAACATAAATGTATTGGCTTCAGCTTGAACTATGGTCTTAATAACGTATATATTATAATCAGTCGAACACCTCCCTACATAATATCCAGTTTTATATTTTTTGCCAACGTACTCTATTTCATCGTAAAATGCTAATTTACTGCCTTCTTCTTTTAAGTTTAATTTATCTCTCACAATGTTAGCAAATACAGTATCACATTTATGTTTTTCATTTAAGTGAATTTCATTTATATTGTTGTTAGAATGAAGAATCAGATTTGCAAATTGGAGTTGAAATTTTTTGGACAGGGTGCGACAAATATTTTTTCTTGACGTTATTCCATGAGCATACACTTTGAAAGGCCTGTGCTTTGCTTCAAATTTAAAACACCAAAAATTTCTTGCCGGTCCTGATTTTTGTAGTATAGTAGGGTAGTGTGTCAAAAAATGGAATTTTGGTTTCAAATTATCATTGAACAAGTTAACATATTGCTCGTTATGATGCTTAATTTGCAATTGTAAAGCTGAGATAAGTAACTCTGTAACTTCGAAAGATAAAATTAAATCCGTGATGTCAATTAGTTCAAGAAAAAATAGCCAAACTTTATCTTCACAGGGAATCAAATCACCGATCATTAGTGGTAAATACATAGTGAATGTTAGCATTTCACGTGCTGTCATTTTCAAGTGTTTATTTTTTAAGTGGTTCATTGTTAGTTCGATTGAAAAATTTCCAATCTCCGTTGGGCCATAGTCAAACGTTTGCTTTCTTTTATTTAACATTTCTAATGTCAAGTACTGCATTTCCTGTGTCAGGTATAATATTATATGACACAAATCATAATGGAATATTCCTTCGCATAAGTCATGCATTGCATCCACACAAAAGTTTTCTACCACATGGAATGATGGTATTTTGTTAAATGGGCTTTCTTTTGCGATTCCAGTATTTTTAGGATCACGCAGAGATATATCACAATCATAGTTCTCGACAGTTCGAACATTCTCTGGTACTTCAACACCAAGCTTATTGCAACTTTCCTTGTCCAATTTACAAAATCTGCAAAATGAAGTGCTCGAGAATGATTTTGAAAAATCAAGCAGTGAGTTTACTCCCAAGTTATCTCCGAGAAAAAGAGCCATTATAAAATGAACGCGATGCACTTTTCCATTGCCATCTAATATGTCCACTCCTGTCTCTTCGAGAGATACCAGTTCTTCTATTAAATAATGCAAACAGTCCTCATTTCCGATATTTTTCAAATCTTTGGATTTTATTACTGCTGCCAAAAAAATACTCTCCAGCTTAGAACTTCGCTTTGGAAAGCAAGGAAATGAGTAATAAAAATTACAAACAGAATGAGTTGTTGCATGTGCACCTAAAGGATTGTTTACAGCAAAATCATCAGCATACAAAAAGTATGGTATCAAAGTCTTGCCTGGATACATATTGCATTTCTTTTTCCAAAGCGGCCCTTGGATAAAATTTGTGTACTTTTTATCAGAATATAAGGAGTTCATATATTTCAATATTTCCAACAATATATTTTCTTGCTTAAAAACTTTTCGAAATTGTGACCTTAGTGGTAAGACGCTGCCCTTGCAAATTTTTTCCCCATACACTAGTTCAGAGCGGACGTAAATAGGCTGCATATCGCTTTTTATAGTAAATTCTTTAATGTCATCCATGCACCCTTTCCCTTTGAGTGTTTTACATAAATTATGGTCCGTAGCACAATTTTTAAATGGATCTCGGAGGCTAAAAACCACACTAAGCAAATCTGTTTGCACCTGAATGTTATTGTTAAGGCGATCTTGTGCGAAAGTTTTTATCTGATCCAGCAAAGGATCTATCAAATATGTCTTGACATTTTTTTGAATTTCGTAAACACTTTTTCTTGAAAAGTTATGATTCCCATGCAGAAGAGTTGAAAATTTTAATGCTTCATCAAAAACATTAGGCAAGAATTTATTTTGGTTTAAGTTTTCAGCTACATCTTGATTAGAACCAATAGTTGTACTGCCAATAACAGCACAACTACTGTTTTCATTTGACGAAGCCGGTAAACTTTCAGCCGAAGCAGTTGAATTCGCATTATCTTCTTCCATGCGTTCAATGCTTCCGGTAGGAGAATGTAATCTCAAAATATGCCGTTTGTAATTGGAAAGATCTGTGAAACACTGAGCGCAAGAAGTAACATAGCAAATAAATGTGCTGTTTTGTTCCAATTTATGTTTCTTTCTAAGATGTTTGCCTAATGCAAAGACGTTATCAATATTCATTCGGCACAAGAAACACTGCATTTTAATTTTGTGCAATGTGTTTTTGTTTTTTATTTATCTGAAAATTCAAGAACAAAACGAAATAATATAATAAGAAACATAATGAACTATTGTGAAACGTTCATCAATGTGAAGAACAATATTGTGAAACGATCATCAATGTGAAGAACAATTGTGAAACGTTCATCAATGTGAAAAACAATATTGTGAAACGTTCATCAATGTGAAGAACAATTGTGAAACGTTCATCAATGTGAAGAACAATATTGTGAAACGTTCATCAATATGAAGAACAGTGAATACATATATGCATACAAGACTAGACTGAAATCCCGATAAATTTTTTTCTAATCCTTGCGAAATTCAATCATTGAAATTATAAAATTATTACTTTATTTGTTAATTAAAACTTTATTCGCAAGGGAAATGCAAAAATAATTAATTGAAATTCATATACATTTGATTTGCACACAATCTCTCGAAAACTAAAACTCAAATAACGCAAGGCTTTTGCGATGCAAAAAATTGATAAAAAAAAATATAATAGGCATGAAACTTATGAAATAATGAGAAAACATACCTTTAATTTCACTTTTATAGGTATTTTTATAGCTGTTTTCAATTGTTTAACAATTTATTTCACTTTTTTTTTATTTATTCTTAATCGCCTGAATCACTTGAACTACCTTCTTTAAGTTCCAAATGTACAATGAATTGACTACCTATATACAAAAAAGATTGTGTTTTGTTTTTGATGCAAGATTTTTCTGGTTTTCATTAATATGAAGAACAATATTGTGAAACGTTCATCAATGTGAAGAACAATTGTAAAACGTTCATCACTATGAAGAACAATGATGAAACTTTCTTCAATGTGAAGAACAATTGTGAAACGTTCATCAATATGAAGAACAGTGAATACATAAATGCATACAAGACTAGACTGAAATCCCGTTAATTTTTTTTTTAATCCTTGTGAAATTTTATCATTGAAATTATAAAATTATTAGGTACTTTATTTCTTAATTAAAACTTTATTCGCAAGGGAAATGCAAAAATAATTAATTGAAATTCATATACATTTGATTTGCACACAATCTCTCGAAAACTAAAACTCAAATAACGCAAGGCTTTTGTAAACTTTTAAAGCGATGCAAAAAATTGATAAAAAAAATATAATAGGCATGAAACTTATGAAATAATGAGAAAACATACCTTTAATTTCACTTTTATAGGTATTTTTATAGCTGTTTTCAATTGTTTAACAATTTATTTCACTTTTTTTTTATTTATTCTTAATCGCCTGAATCACTTGAACTACCTTCTTTAAGTTCCAAATGTACAATGAATTGACTACCTATATACAAAAAAGATTGTGTTTTGTTTTTGATGCAAGATTTTTCTGGTTTTCATTAATATGAAGAACAATATTGTGAAACGTTCATCAATGTGAAGAACAATTGTAAAACGTTCATCACTATGAAGAACAATGATGAAACTTTCTTCAATGTGAAGAACAATTGTGAAACGTTCATCAATATGAAGAACAGTGAATACATATATGCATACAAGACTAGACTGAAATCCCGTTAATTTTTTTTTTAATCCTTGTGAAATTTTATCATTGAAATTATAAAATTATTAGGTACTTTATTTCTTAATTAAAACTTTATTCGCAAGGGAAATGCAAAAATAATTAATTGAAATTCATATACATTTGATTTGCACACAATCTCTCGAAAACTAAAACTCAAATAACGCAAGGCTTTTGTAAACTTTTAAAGCGATGCAAAAAATTGATAAAAAAAATATAATAGGCATGAAACTTATGAAATAATGAGAAAACATATCTACCTTTAATTGGCACGAGTACGATAATTTTGGCGCCAAGATTTTTGGTTTTTTTGGCTTAATACAAGCATTTTTTTACTAAAATTTTGAGTTTAAAATTAAATTTTTCAGAAACTACGCATAGTTTTGACTTGAATTAAAAACTGGCTTATAAAACAGAATGGCTTTAAAAAAATGTATAAAACTTAATTGTAAGTATCACCGTTATTTTTTAATTATTTTTTTTCATTTTAAATAATAATTTTTTTTAAATTGCCCCTACCGCCTAAACGGGGGGAGATAGACCCACCTCCCATACTAAAAAATGCTTGTTTTTAGCTGTTCTATACAAATCCGTCATTAAACTTTGTCGCCAAAGTTATCGTACTCTCCCCCTTATTTTTGTCGCATTTTTCTACCTTCAGCTTACATCATCTAAAATAAAGCTAAAAAAAATATTTATGGAATGCTGATAATGATTTTTGGTTATAGTGAAATACTTACTTGTAATTTGTTGACTTACATTGCAGAAACTAACAAATGAATATTTTGCACTGTATTAAACTAAAACTTTAAAATTTTGTACATGTACTTGTCAAGGGCTACTACTTTTCCAAAGTTAGAACCGAGCGAATATTCAGCGTCTTCTAAGGTTTTAAAATATTTTTAAGCTATAATTTTGAATTTTATTGAATTTTATTTTTGAAATGCGATTTTTTCACATTTGCATAATATCAAGGTATTGATTTGTTATTCTCGAATGATGGTTAATGGGATTTTATTGATTTTCTTGTTTTATTAATGATCTAGACACTAAATTTAGTAAGTTTAGCCTACCCTGGTTGCATGACAATTCATTTGCATTATTCATCATATTGATGAAATCTATATAAATTCATTAATACGACGAAATCATTCATAGATATGAAGACATTTCCCGAAATACAAATACATATTATATAAAGCAAGATAAACCCAGGGTTGTCGTTACATAGTCGAATTCTGCATTCGACTTATCTACAAAAAATGTGCAAATAAAAAATGTTGGTAATAGGTACATATCTACTTTGATTTTATTTTCATTTTGTGAATAGCTCAACAAAAGCTACTCGCGTAAGCCATGGTTGGCCTCACTCGCGTTTTTCGATATATTTAAATTTGAAGTAAAAATTTCAAGATTTTTGAGCTAATCTGGAAAATGCGTGAACACATTTTAAACCAGACATGAAGATTAGATTATTGAGACATCTGGTTCCTTTTTCAAGCTCACAGCGATTCCAGTTTGACAAAACATCTCTAAAGGTTTTTAATGTGCTTACTTGGAATTCGGTCCGGAAATTCCATAACCTAAACTTTTTGATATTTTTACTTTTAAAAGTCAAAGAACTCATCTTAAATTTATTCAAAATTTCCTTCTGGGACCGAATTTGTAATGAGCATGGAAATATATGTTGAAGTATAAATGTATTTTTTTTTTGATTCTTTGACAATTATTATTATATAATTATAAAATTATATAAAAGTGCAATTATAAAAAAGTGCAGTTATTTTTTATGGGCTATACACTTCTTTTTGAAAAATTAAACTGCAATAGACCAGCATTAATTGGATAAACGTATATGATGAAAAGAATCATCAATATGATAGTATTTCATGATCATATTCATATGATCAGTATATGATGAAAAATTTGATATAAATTCACATTCTGCATGTTAAAACAAAAGTCTATTTTGTTCATAAATCTGAAAAATTAGTTCATGAAAACTCCATTCCATCCACCCATCCATTTAAATTGTGCATATGACAAAAAAGTCTCTTTATGTAATATGTTGGTTCATCATTACGATGAATTAGTTCATCAAAAAGATGAAAGTCTGTTAGGTTAATCAATATGATGAAAAAGTCATCAATACGACTATTCATTCACATTCTGTATTATAAAAATAAAAGGCTGTTTTTTCATTGATGTGATGAATTAGGTCATCAGTAAGATGATCACGCATATCAATCAATTCATCTTCTCCATATCATAAAAAATAAGTCTTTTTTGTTCTTCAATATGATAAATAAGTTTATCAATGTGATGATCATTAACATCATTCCACTTTCCATGAATAAGATTGAAGTCCATTTTTGATGATAGTCTTCATCAATATGATGAAAAAAAAATCCATTCATCAAATTGAAATTCATTCATCTATATGAAGAATAAATCATCAATAAGATGAAAAAAAAACTTAATTCATCAAAAAGATGCTTTCATCATATTGATGAAAAGTTTTGATGAAGTGATGAACTTAATTCATACCAAATTATGCTAAAATATTCCCAAAAAAGTTGATGACTGCACTTTCATCTTATTGATGATACGTTCATCCGTCATCAAAAAGTTTTCATGAATTTGTGCATCATATGCATGAAAAGTTCATCTTATTGATGATTTTCAGTTGATGAACGCCATTCTTCAATATGATGACGTCTTTTTTTTTCAGTGACCTAGATTTTAAAAATGCAAACTGGACACGTTTTAGGTCAACCTTAAAAAGTAAACTTCGAAATATTCCTACTTGTATAGAAAGTGTAAGCAGCAATAATGAAGTTGATAATATTGTGCATAACTTTACTCAAGACATCATTGCCTCTGTTAATCGTTCTGTTCCAAAAGTTAATAAAAAACCATTTCACCAAAGTCTTTCGCCGCATATATTGGAACTTATAAAAAATTGAAACATTCAAAGAAGAAACTGGCAAAGATATCGCCAACCTATTTTTCGTGATAACATTACATATTTAAATCGCCAAATCTCTTTTGAATTATTAAACAAAAGAAATCTTGTCTGGAATAATAAACTACGTTCCTTAGAGAAAAATGCAAAACCTTTTTGGAATATTGTACAAATTTAAAAAAAAACAAACATCGACAGGTTCCTTTTCTGAAAAACGATTCAAGAATCCATTATACGGATTTGGAAAAAGCAAATGCTCTTGCTCTTAGCTTCTCCCAAAACCATTCTGTAGCACAAAACCTAGGCGAGGTTTCAACAGATCATCTGGTAGATACAACTGTTCAAAACTTAAACCAGATGATTTTTGACACACCACAAAATATTTTAGCAACTCAAGAAGAAGTAGCTGCAGTTGTTAAAATACTTAAATCAAGAAAATCTAGTGGGTTTGATCAAGTTAAAAATCTTTATTTAAAAATGTTGCCTAAAATCAGAATAATCTTCCTTACATTCGTCATAAACGCTTGCTTGAAAATGCAATATTTTCCTACTACTTGGAAAATAGGTAAGGTAATACCAATTCTCAAAGCTGGCAAAAACCCTGTTAGGACTGAAAATTATAGACCAATCAGTTTACTCAGCAATATCAGCAAAATATATGAGAAAATAATTAAAAACAAAATTGTTAAAATAATAACTGATAACAACTTATATCCAAATGAACAATTTGGTTTCAGGAGATACCACAGTACATCTCATCAAGTGCTTCGTATAAGTAACTTAATTAAAAGCAATCGCTCCCAAGGTATGTCTACTGGAATGATATTGTTAGACATCGAAAAAGCGTTCGATTCAGTTTGGCACAACGGTATTATTTATAAAATGATTTCCCTCAATTTTCCACCTTATCTGTGTAAAATTGTTCAAAGTTTTCTTTCAAGTAGATGTTTTATGGTACATGTAAATAGTAGTGTTTCGGAAATAATACACTTTGATTTTGGTGTCCCTCAAGGATCTGTCCTTGGACCGACCTTGTATAACCTGTATACCTCTGACTTTCCCAAATTTCCATCCTGTGAAGCAGCAATTTTTGCTGACGACACTGCAATACTTTCTTCGCATACTTTTGGTCTCAACATTGAGACGAACTTAAATAATGCGATGAAAATATTATACCAATATTACAATCGATGGAAAATCAAAGTTAATGCTGACAAGTTACAAGCCATCTTTTTCACGAGAAAAAGAAAAGCTTGTTATCTCCCAAGCAATAATTTGCAAATTTTAGGTAGAGCGGTTTCTTGGGACAATCAAGTGAAATATCTTGGTATTTTCCTTGATTCTAAATTAACATTCAATCCCCATATTTCACAATCACTAAAAAAAGTCAAGATAGCAACCAAACTGCTGTTCCCTTGCATCAATAGGAAGTCTTTACTTTCAGTCGAGAATAAAACGATAATTTGTAAATTATATTTCAGGCAATACTTTTGTACGGTTGTCCAGTATGGAAAAACGCAGCTAAAACTCATATAAAAAAACTACAAGTTGCTCAAAATAAAGTTTTAAAAATGATGCTAATCTACCCTGGCATCATTCCACCTTAGATCTCCACGTAAAGGCGAATGTCGAATTGATCGAAGATAGAATAATTAAACTCACAACAAAATTCTTTGATCGACTTGATCTTGCTGAGAACAATTTGGTTAGTGAACTAAATAATCAAAATTAAAAATTTACCTGTGATCAGGGCCGGCCCAAGCCAAACTTGCGCCCTGTGCAAGATTTGTAGAAAGCGCCCCTTTTTTATATTTTTTTTACACATAAACTGATACACAAGCATAAGCCTTTCCCAGATTACCCAGGAGGTAGACTTTCAATGCGTTTTTTTTTATTGAGGTATCCCCAGGAGGCCTAAACCATTAAACTAAAACGCAGCGAAGAAATGAGCAGAGGGGAAACTTTTAAACTTGGAAACTTACTTTTCTGGCCTTACATTTTGCAAATTCAGAAATGAGATCATCAAAGTCTAAAGAATTTAATAATTTCTTTTCAATGGACATTATAGATAAACCTACCAATCTCTCTTGAGTCATGGTTGTCCTAAGATAATTTTTAATAATTTTAAGTTTAGAAAAACTACGTTCTCCTGAAGCTACCGTGACCGGGATTGTATTAAGGATTTGGAGAGCAGTTACTAAATTCGGAGCAAAATCTTCAAGGTTTGAACTAAAAATAAAATTTAGCATATCTAAACTTGAGCTTTGTGGCGTAACAAGCTGGGATATTACGGTTAACTCTTGAAACAATTCTTCTCCATCTAAATATTTAAAACTACTTTATGTTAAAACATTCTGCAAATTAAGGCATGAAGCACGTACATTTTTATTTTTTAAACATTCGCTTATGTTACTCAAAAATGTAAAATTGATACTATACGTATCAAACCTTTCAAGTATTTGAAAAAAAAATTCAACTTTGAATCTTTGTTTCGGCTAATATAGTTTCAGGACATTCATCAGCATAAAGTATTTTTCTCCGTTGAGATCGCAATGATGAAGCTACAAGAAACATATTTGGTATTTCTAGGGAACTAGCAATACGCTCGGTTAATTGAACATACCTACTCATTAAATTTTTCATCGGAACGCATTAAAATCAAACTGTTTTTTGTATTTTCTAAAACTGTTATGCCAGTTGACAGATTAACGGACGAACTTTGCAAATATTTACTAGTTTAATTTATATTTTCTAAAATATCAAACCAAATTAGCAGGCAGCAAATAAATGTAAAATCAAAAATTTTATTTCCTAACGATTCTGCAATGTTTTTTGCCTCTAGATTTCTTAATTCTATAGGGCTTCATATATTTCTTGAATTGAAAAAAAGTTAAACAAACATTGAATTGTATCGAAAATTTTAACTGCATAAAATGAGAACCGAGCAGCATCATTAACCACTAAATTTAAGGAATGCGGGCAACATGGAACCAAAAATGCTCTTGGTTCCAGGGTTCGAATTCGATTCTGAACACCCGCTTCTTTTCCTTTCATATTCATATTCGAACCATTATCATAACTTTGGCTTGTCTTGTCTTCAAAATACGTCACTTCTATTAAAAACTGGTAGCTATTTATTAAATATTAATTAACCAACAAAGCGAAAAAACAATTGAAACAATCTGCATTCTGCACCAGACTAGATATACATTAAAAGTAGCCGTTACAATAGTCATTAACTTTCAAACAAAAAAAAACAAACTGCCTGCGCAAGAACAATTCGACTCCAAATAGAATCATCCCTCTTTAATTTTTAAGCTCTATGCTCCTTTTCCATTCTATTAAAAATTTCATCTCGTGTAATCAGCCACTTAACTCTTACACAGTGTGCAATAAGAAAACCTGCACGCTCTGATCCATATGATTCCGTATAAATAAGTTTTTTTTTAAATATCTCCCATGTTAGTTTCGATACTCAGTGTGCAAAAAAGAAAACTTGCACATCCATTCACCATTATTTGTAGCAAAGACACCTACCTACCTAATTTCCAAATATATCACCCTGTTCATACAAGAGAAAAAATCTCAACACAAAAAAGTTCCATGCCACCTCATATGTGCAAGATATATTCTATGCACACCGAGTCCCAAAATTAACATAGAGAGTATGACGAAGCAAAATACTTATTCATATTGAATCGTATGGGCTAGAACGTGCAGGTTTTGTATCACGCACAGTACCCTGTATGTGAGACTCACATGAGACATTGTGAGTTCTCATCTACAAAGAAAACAACAAAAAAATGTCTCTGAAAAAAGAGAGCAGGTAGGTTTCTGTATTCTGTGCTACCTTCTACTACAAATCAAAGACACAGCAAACAGCATATATTTTTTTTGTTGTTTTCTTTGTAGATGAGAACTCACAATGTCTCATGTGAGTCTCACATACAGGGTACTGTGCGTGATACAAAACCTGCACGTTCTAGCCCATACGATTCAATATGAATAAGTATTTTGCTTCGTCATACTTCTATGTTAATTTTGGGACTCGGTGTGCATAAAATATATCTTGCACATATGAGGTGGCATGGAACTTTTTTGTGTTGAGATTTTTTCTTCTTTTCTCTTGCATGGAATTTTTTTGTGTTGAGATTTTTTTCTTTTTTTCTCTTGTACGAACAGGGTGAAATATTTGGAAATGAGGTAGGTAGAATTTTTAGTTCTGCGATATCTTGAGTTAAATTTTCATTGAATGCAACAATGAAAGTGATGTTAGTTAGTGCGCAAGAGATAACTTAGGACAGTTGTGATGGATGTTTTTTTGAGATTATTTTAAGAATGTTTGTGGTTAAAGAATGGCAAATATGTAGTAGTACATATTTGTTTGCAAGATCAGATTACATTTTCTTGCTCCTGGCAATGCGCCACCAGAATTCTGCGCCCTGTGCATTTGCACATCTTGCACATATGCTTTGTCCGGCCCTGCCTGTGATATCTATGTATTAATGTAAACTGATTTATAAAAAATTATCTATTTATTAATTTAATTATTTATTTATTTATTTTAATATCAATTAGAGTTTACAATCTCAAATAGACTAATGAAATTTTTGAAATATTCATTGAATCATTATAAAATTAAAGCTATGAATATACAAAAAAATTACAATTATTTAATTACATTATTCAATTTGTTAAAAAGTACAAGTTTAACATATTTTTGAATGAGTTTCGACTCAAATGAAAATTGAAATCTATATTATGTGATACATTATTAATCTCCCTAACACTGCGAGTTATGGGTTCATTAAACGCATAATTTACTCTATGAACGTTTTCCCGGAATAATGTTCGAATTCTTAGTTCTCTAGAAGGAGCGTAAAGATCAATAAGCGATAATAAATAAGGACAATCAATATGATATGATAAAATATCTCTGACAAAATTTATGGCAAACATCTTACGGCGGTTTTCTAATGTCTGCATACCAATAAGCTGACATCTAACGTTATACGAAGGCATTTCAATGTTACAGCCTAGTTTGTGTACTACAAATCTTGTAAATTTTTTTTGGACATTTTCTATTCTTGTAATATGAACATTGTAATGAGGATTCCACACTACGCAGCAATGTTCAAGGATTGATCTAACATAAGCCACATAAAGAGCTTTAAGTGTGTAGGGGTCCCTAAGACCAAACGAATTACGAAAAATAAAACCCAACATAGAGTTGGCTTTGTTCACCAAGAATTCTGTATGTTGTACAAAGTTTAGCTTGTAATCAAAAATGACTCCAAGGTCTTTTTTAATAGAAACTCTATCAAGGACATGACTTTGCATATTGTAGTCGTAAACGATAGGTAACAAACGACGGGTAAACGAACAACATTGACATTTGGATATGTTTAGAGCTAATTGGTTTATATTGCACCAGTTGATAAGATTGTTTACATCATTTTGGAGAAATGTACAGTCAGTTAAGTTTTTTACACGTCTAAAAAATTTTAAATCATCCGCAAACATAAGACGCATTGAGTTTGTAAGGACATCAGGTAGGTCATTAATAAAAATAATATTTATTTATTAAGTTACTTACTTATTTATTTATTTATTTACTTGTTATTATTTTTGTTTAAATTATTTATTTATTTATTTTATTTCATTCTATTTATTAAATTATTTACATATTTATGAAATTTATTATATATTTACGCATACTTATTGTCCAAAAATTATCATTTATTCATTTATTGGTTCATCTGTTAACCTGTTACACTTCATACCCTTACTTGTCATTAGCTTTAAGATTTTATTATATTCTTACATTAAATGGAGGTTTTTATTGTTTTTTCCTCCGGTCATAATTATATAAACCTTATTGATAAATTATAAAACTTATATACATACTATTTTAATTGAAAGATACATTGTATCAAATCACTATATTGTAAAATGTGCGGAAATCTCAGGAACCTTTTTTATACCAGTATTACTCTGGATTTATGACCAGGAATAATTTGTTGCCCTGACCAAACAGGCATCTATGTGATGCGTTTTTTACAAAACAACCAGAAAATTGCTTCGAGTTCTTGTTAATCAAACCAAGAATTGAATTTGCCTTATTAGTTATGAAAAATTTCAATTTTCCATCGAAAAACACACTAAGGACAGACATTTCATTTACACGAGATAATTATACTTCGTCAAAGATATAATTTAAAGAAGTTACAGAAAGCTTTCTCGTAAAGTTTATAATTTTAGATTTATCAACTTTTAGAAGCAGACATTTATAAACACACTAAACAAAAAACGAGTTAAGATTGAACCATGTTCACTAAAACCCAGGTTTCCTAATTTAACAAGCAAAACTCGATATGAGAGTTTTTAAAACTCCTTCTAAAGTCAGTTAAAATGAAGTCCTATTGTTTTTTGCTTTTAAATGAGTCAATAAAGTTTTCAGCTATATGTTCATTAACAAAGTTACAGTAGAACGCCCCTTTAGCCAAACCGTGCTGATTCGGAACGATCATGGCTTTATCATAAGAACATAATATATTGATTCACTAATAATAGACGCAAAGTTTTTAAATCAAAGTCTTGATCTATTAAGTCAGATTTGTTACAATCTATATATCACAACTTAAAGTATCACAGTAGAGAGAATAACTTTTGAAGGCACTTTAGAGAACGTCATTGAGTTTGAAAAAAGACGGGTAAGGATAAGATATTCTTTTATTATTATTAACTTCCAAAATCACCCTGTATTCAATTTTAAGATCTCTTTTCACCTTTTAAATTTAGTTAAGATTTTAAAAACTTGAAATTCTGTTAAAAATACTTATAACATACTGACCATAACTTGTTTTTAATTTTATAAATAATTTTAATGGAATGTTAAAAAAATCACAACTTTATGCATATACCAAAGAGTTGAGTGATTTTTAAATATACTTTAAAATTAAATTGAAAAAGATTTGTTTGTGTATTGACGGTTTGATTTATTTTTATTGTACAATTAATATTATTCATTACATCAAAAAAGAATAGATAGATAGATAGATATTTATCTAAGCAGAAAATATATTACATTGATATCTTAACCTACATATATTGTACAATTTACAGAGTTACGGTATATAACTTCCTTGCTACTGACAATAAGAATAACAGTATTTTAAGCAAATAAAAATGTAGAACAAAAATAAAGTGAAGGAAAAGCTTCTAAAACCCTTCATTAAAAAAGTTGAAACTAATGGGAGGCGGTGAAGCTCTAGATAGTACCAAGCCTTACAATATACTCAAGAAATAAATAATGAATAATTAAATAGATACATAAATAAATAAATGTATAAATAAATAGATAATAAAATAAATAAATACATAAATACATATATAAATACATAAATAAATAAATAAATAAATAAATACAAAATAAATAATAAGTTAACAAATATTCAACATTAACTAAACGGATAGCGAAATAAAAAGTGAAAAAATAACTTTTATAACATGAAAAAAGTAGATTTTTAGTTTTATATTTCAGTAAATCGTTGTTATACATAAACCTTTTTAGAGTTTTGATAAAAATTAGGAACTCTTAATAATAATAACAGTAATAATTTAATAGCAAATATCTGTCATTATGATGTGTTGCTCTGCTAAAAATTTGTTAAATGTTGAACCACTATTGTGTACTTGTATTTAATTAACAAATAGGTAGTTTATACAATATAATTGAGTTCATATATATTTAGGTTTTAAGTTATAATTATTACAATTTAGATTATTAAGTAGTTAGTTGTAAGAAAGGTTAAGCGCGAATGAATCAAAAACGTGCACACCTCGTGTATCTAAATGACAGATGAGATCCACAGTCATTTCTGTTGTGATTGTTGGTAGCACTGTTAATCAACGATTACAGGGTGAGTATGTAACACTCCTTCGCCCAAAGATGAAACTACTTCCGAAGTCTGAGTCTTTTTGCGAAGTCTATCCGATCGACGAGCTTCAGGTTGTATGGGTACTACAATAGGCTGAGTATTTTTGCGAAGCCTATCTGATCGGCGAGGTTCTGGTCGAATTGCTGATGACGTAGTAACTGGTGGTGGTGGCATCTCTGCTGTAGGATTGTCAGATCTCTGCTCTACAGACCTACGACGGATCTGGTCTGCATGACGATGAATTTCCTTCCCACCTTTGGATTCGATGACTACAGAAACAGGACCCTTAACTTCTGATATTCGACCTGGTTCCCATCTTGGTCCTTCTGCATAATTCCGATACCAAACTGGTTCACCACTATCGTAATTGTTTTGCTTCGAGACATCTTGTTGCTGTGAACCTCTTACTTGAATTGGTATCGATTCAGGATGCAGTTTGTCGAAATATGTGCGAGGTCGCCGATTAAAAAGCAACTCCGCAGGTGACCGCCCAGTAGAAGAATGTGGTGTTACGTGTTGATCTAACAAGAATCGTGCTAGACGTAAACGAATATCTCCGTTTGGAACCTTCTTTAAATATTCTTTTGTAGTGCGTACCATTCGCTCCACTTGGCCATTTGTTGATGGATGAAATGGAGCTGAAAAGATATGTTTTATTAAATTATTTTCGCAAAATGTATTAAAATCATAGGATGTAAATGCTGAGCCATTGTCCGAAACAATGACATCAGGTATGCCATGGGTAGCAAAAAGCTGCCTTAAAACTGTCATGGCACATACGGACGATGTAGAAGCAACAGGATGTACCTCCAGCCACTTGGAGTGTGAGTCTACAACTAGAAAGAAAAGATTTCCCTTGAATGGACCCGCGAAGTCTATATGAATCCTGCACCAAGGATTTTTTTCTTCCTCCCAAGTATATCCTTTGATAGGAGATATGTCAGAACGCGTTTGCTGGCAGATATTGCACCGCTTTACTGTCTGTTCGATGTCATAATCCATTTTCGGCCACCAAACATAACTCCTTGCCAAAGCCTTCATACGAACTATCCCAGGATGGTTTGCGTGAAGTGCGGTTAGAAGCTTTGAACGATGAATTTCAGGGACTACCACTCTCTGACCCCATACTAAACAGCCTCTGATAGATGAAATCTCGTTCCTTCGATCGAAAAACACCTTATAGTCTGGTTCAGTTGTAGTTGGCCATCCTCTTAAAGTCCAGTGTAAGACACGTGACAATTATTATTATTATTATTATTATTAAATTCTTTATTATTTTTTCAATAAACGTTATAAAAATTAACTTAAGAATAAGGGCGTGGCAATCATGCCGTCTGCCTGATATGACATTTCATTTGAATTGAAAAATATAAATAAATAAAGTAACATTTGGTAATTAAATATGTGTGTATAAATATGAAAGTATCATTTACTTGCTTCTCTTAAACAATATAATTAGAGCTTGAGGTTAAAGAGTTTGAAATAATAAACTATTCAATTTTAATGATTTGAAACATAAAATAATATGATGCTAAAAGCACAGTTTTAATTCAATTAGATGAGATTAAGCAATTTTAATGATTTGTAACATAAAGGTAAAATTCAATTTTAGTGATTTGTAACACAAAAAATAAATAAATACAGTTTCAATAATTTTTGTAATTATATAATGTAAGTTTGAAACACAAGATTTGGCCAAATGATCAGATGAAGGTCTAAAAACTGTTTCGGTAAGAAAGAGCATGCTGACAGTATTCGTATAGTTTACGCCATCCATATTCACCATTGAGAATCTCATAAAATTGAGATAAATTTAAAAAACTATAATTGAAATAAAGTCGACGAATTTCTTGAAGGATTGGACAAATAGCCACGAAATGGTAAACATCCTCTAATTCTCTACGGTTGCATAAGTTACAAAGTTGTGGCAAATCGTTTCTGTATGGAATATAGTTTAGGTTTAGGATTTCAACTCTTGTTCTAAATACAATACTGATAGTCTGGACTGAAAACTCAGAACGGAAATAGTTGACATCTGATAAAAGTTCATGGTTAAGATTTCTATATATACTTCTAGATGTGGAGGACTTTGCTTTATCTAAATTTTTAGTATACAATTTTTCGTCAATCTTCGCAATAAGATTTGAAAATTGATCTTGCCATTCATCGATGTTGGACACGGTAAGAGATAGAGCAAAATCATGCGAAAGGGCAAGCTGGTTCCATTCCTTGAAGGGGGATGAGTTTGTAAGTAGCAAATTTTTCAGAATAACTTTATGAAGACAGCCGTCACTCCTTTTTATGAGTTTTGTTAGAAAATCAGCATTTGATTTTAGATTCCGTATAAATATTGGTGTTATCCCTGATTCTACGTATATTGAGTAGTTCGGTGTTGAGTTGGGCAATCGAAATAAGCGCTTGAAGAAAAACCTATGTAAGTTTTCGAAAGCTTCTAATGGTATAAATCCGAAAACTTGAGCACCATAAGACATGCACGCATTGACAGTTGCGTTAAAAACACGGTATTTGGAACTAATGCCAATGTTTTGATTAGCAAAAAATTTTGGCCACATCATATTGAGTGCAAGTTTAGCTTCTGTAACTTTCATTTGTGAATGCTTGACAAAGCTTAGATTGTTCGTCATTAAAACTCCTAAATATTTGAATTCCTGTACGACTTCAATACGAGCATTGTTGTAAGTCCAATATTCATTTAGAGACCTTCTACTTTGCCTTTTTTCGAAAATTAGGATTTTTGTCTTTTGTGTATTAACTTGGAGACCCCAAGTTTTACAGAAAATGCTAAGTTTATTGATTTGGAGCTGTAGCGTGGATGGATTATCTGCCATAATTACCAGGTCATCCGCGTACAATAAAACTTTAATTGAATCACCAGCAAAAAAAACTCCACCGGGAAGAATATCTGATATTTCATCAATGAATAAAGCAAAAAGTAATGGACTCAGGATACATCCCTGAGGGACTCCAGCAGTTGTTTCAAACGAATGTGAGAAATCATTTCCATCCCATACTGTTGCAGTCGATGATGAAAGAAACTTCAGATACATAGAAAGAAATTTGTGAGATAGACCCAAACATGACAATTTGTAAATTAAAGCTTGTCGATTTATCTTATCAAAGGCCGCTCTAAAATCAATAAAGCAAGTGTATAACTTTTTATTTTTGTCAATGAATTTTTTGGCAATACTATAAAGAGCAAAAATATGATCCATGGTCGAAAAACCTGGGCGGAAGCCTGCTTGGAATTTGCTAAGCAAATGATTATTTTCAACCCAATTTGAAAGCCTTTTGTATAAAATTGTCGCAAAAATTTTCCTGATTGAATTTAGAATAGAGATTCCTCTATAGTTTTCGACTAATGTGGGGTCTCCTTTCTTGAAAATAGGAAAAATTATGGATTCGTTGAAACTACTGGGAACATAAGGGCCGTTAAACATGGTGTTGAAGAAAAGGACAAGATAATGTTTAAACTCCAACGTACTATGTTTATAAAATTCCAGTGGAATACCGTCCGTACCTGGAGATTTATTGCTTTTCATTGCATGAAATGTTGATTCTAATTCTAGTAAAGAAATAGGAGAATCTAACTCATTGACTACAATCTTGGGCATTGCGTAATCAAAAGTATGAATATTATCCTCCGCCGACAAAAGAGTTTTAAAATGAGCTGCTAGTGTCTCAGCGTCAAGAGAGCTATTCATACATTGGCTACGCCCGCCAAGTACACGGACAGTGGTCCAAAACGTTTTAGAGTCTTTACAGGATTCAAGCTTATTTGCTAAGTTTCTGATATATTCATTTTTTTTATCAAGACAAGTCTGTTTGAATCTTTTGTTAGCCTGAGTATACATGTTTTTAAAAAAATGAGAGTTCGTAGATCTAAAAACTTTAAGAAAAGCGAATGAAATTTTTCTGAGGTTTTCACACTCTCTGTCGACACGTGACAATATCTTGTCTTTTTTGGTCTCTTTTGCAATGTCGTTCGCCTGTAGCAGTGGCGAATCTAGTAGTTCGATCATCAAGACTACTTCTTCTTCATCGTCTTGTTCAGAATCATTCGATTTGTCAACTGGTAAACGACTTAACGCATCGGCATGAGCGATTTCCTTTCCTGGTTTGTGCTGCAAATTGTAATTGTAGGCGCTTAAGAAAATAATGTTGCGAAGCATCCTCTCTGAAATGGTATTTGGAGTGGGTTTGCAGGGTGAAAACAAACCCAACAACGGTTTGTGATCCGTATATATCAAGAATGGTCTGCCGTACAAATATTCGTGAAACTTTTTGATACTTGTGATAATCGCTAGCGCTTCTTTATCTATTTGTGCATAATTGCGTTCTGATTTTTTTAGAGTCTTCGAATAATATGAAATCGGACGCTCCGACCCATCTGGCAATAAATGCGATAGGACGGAACCCACTCCGTAAGGTGAAGCGTCACACGTAAGTATGACCGGTAGTTTCTCATTGAACGGCATTAGCACACTATCAGACGATAAAAGATTCTTTAGGGTCACGAAAGAAGTTTGGTGAATCTTTGTCCACTTCCATGGTGAATCCTTATCTAGAAGTCTATGAAGAGGTTCCGCCAACGTAGCCTTTGAACGAAGAAAAGAATGGTAGAAATTTAAGAGTCCTAAAAACGCTTGGAGCTCACTTTTGTTTTTAGGTGGGGGCGTATTCTGTATCGAAAGTATTTTTTCTTGCAAGGGATGTATTCCGCTGGCGTCTATTCGAAAACCCAAGAAATTAATGGACGGCACGTCGAACATGCATTTTTCTTTCCGCAATTTAAGACCAGCTGTACGTATTTTATCAAAAACAGTTCGAAGTTGTCGAGCTAAACCTTCAGAGTTATCTCCAACAACAACAACATCATCCAAGTAGCACACCACACCATCAATGCCACGCAACAACCCTGACATGCATTTTTGAAATTCGCCTGGGGCGGAAGAAATTCCAAATTGCAGTCTTTTTACCTTAAATGCACCTTTATGCGTAATTATAGTTTGAGCTTGAGCAGTTTCGTCATCGACAGTAAGTTGCTGATATGCCTGGGCCAGATCCAACTTTGCAAAAACGGCCCCCTGTGGTAGATTTGCAATTAGCTCGTGCATTGAAGGAATTGGATAGCAATGTGGCTGCAACGCCTTGTTCAAGGTTGCCTTGTAGTCGCCACAAATGCGTATGGAACCGTTTGGTTTTGAAACGGGAACAATTGGTGTCGCCCACCTTGAATAGTCCACAGGTTCGAGAATACCCTGTTACACCATGCGGTCTAACTCCGCTTCTACCTTTGATCGAATCGCAAAAGGTATTCTTCTAGCCGGTAAATGAATTGGTGCAACTTCTGGGTTCACCGCAAGAGATATGGCTGGTCCTGAATAAACCCCCAATTCATTAGAAAACAAATCACGGTAATCATTTACCACTTCATGAACAATTGAAGAAGATTGAAGGGAATGAACTCCTTGAATGGATATTCCTAAAGCCGCAAACCAATTGCAACCTAAAATGTTCGTGCGCGTACCAGCAGCAATGAGAAGTGATAAATTTCGAATTTCTCGGCCCTTGTACCAGACATTAACTGGACACTCGCCTTTGAATGTTATCGCATTCCCTTGAAAGTCCATAATTTTTAATGATACGTTCGACAGTTTTGGTTTAAATTGTGGCCACAACCTATCAAAACTAGAATCGGAAATGATTGTGAAGTTGGAACCGGAGTCCACTTCGAACTCGCATTTACGTCCATTTAGAATTATATTTGTTTGTTGTTTTAAATTTGGAAAGCATGAAATCTGATTGACGATAGAATTTGCCGCTGACTTGTTACTTGTATGACCCTGACCATCTCTCTTCCCACCCCTTCATACCTTACTTATGTGTCCAGTTTTGCCACATGTGTTGCAGACAGCTGTGCGAAACTTGCAGGCAGAACGTAAGTGCGAACCTCCACAGCTATAACATGCACCTGACTGAGAGACAACTGAATTGTTTTTAGTGTATTTTGGCTTTTTATGCTTCTCCTTTGTGAGAACTTTCTGAACAGCGTTAACTTGGTCATCACTTATGCTTGATGTAGGCACATTTGCTTTGATCATTTGTAAACTACGGATTGCTGCTTCTGCTGCAGCTGCTTTCTCTTGAGCGGCTTGGAATGTAAGTGCTGGTGTTGATATGAGCTCCTGTTGTAACCGGCTATCACGAAGTCCGCACACAAATCGGTCTCTTAGCATGCGATCCAGTGAACTGCCGAAATTGCACTGGCTTGCAATTTTTCGAAGTTCTGCAACATAATCTGTAATTTTCTCGTCGGGAAGTTGGTCGCGCTTGAAGAAATTGTAGAATGATGCAATCTCAGAAGGGGGTGGAGAGAAATGATCAGAAAGAGTCTTACAAATTGTATCATAATCAAGTTCGGTTACCTTTTTCGGAGAAATTAGAGATTCCAATAGATCAAATAAAGGTGCTCCACAAACAGTGAGAAATGTTGCTCGTTTAAGACCTGCTGCTGTGACTCCATTGGCCTCTAAAAAGATATCAAATCGTCTTTTGTAAGACCCCCAAGTAGACTGTTTGGATATATCGAACGCTTCAATGTGTCCGATCGAAATTGAAGTTTTTTCCGTAGACATTGTATTTGTATTTGTAGTAAAATTTTTCGTCGAGGTAGAATCTTCTGTCTTAATCGCGGGAAGTTTTTTATCGAGATCGCTGGTTTGAATTTCTTCGTCTGTGGAGGAATCGGCCATTTGCGATTTTTACAAAATTCCCAGCGATCCCATCCTCGTCGCCACTATTGTGTACTTGTATTTAATTAACAAATAGGTAGTTTATACAATATAATTGAGTTCATATATATTTAGGTTTTAAGTTATAATTATTACAATTTAGATTATTAAGTAGTTAGTTGTAAGAAAGGTTAAGCGCGAATGAATCAAAAACGTGCACACCTCGTGTATCTAAATGACAGATGAGATCCACAGTCATTTCTGTTGTGATTGTTGGTAGCACTGTTAATCAACGATTACAGGGTGAGTATGTAACAACCACCTTAAATTTCTTAACTTGGCACTTAACAAAGAGATTTCTTCAAAAACAGTCTTAAAAATTATTAAAAGGGGATGGTGCCAAGCCCTATTGTGCCTATTGAAACCTTTTTACTGAAGGTGAGGTGATTAATGATTCTTATACAAAAAGCATAGTGATTAATATAATATACTAACTGACTTCAAATATACCTAAGCAAAATAAAAACGGAAATAAGCAAACTTGGTTGAATAAATGCGTATACGCCTAAGTGCACAATTTGATTATACTTTTATTGTGAAAACAATCTAGTAGTTTGATATTTTTAATCTCTGTCTGTGCCACCTCTTGCTAGGAACTGATCAATCCTCCAAGAGTAGTTCTTCTCATGAAAACCGCTTTCTTAAATTAGCTGGATTCGGCATAAAAACTGTAGGTCCCCTCAATCAAGTTTCAAGTCATTAGGCCCTATTTCTCTACGGACTGTTGCACAACCTAATATTCATATTTTTCTGATTCAATATTTTAACATTAAAAGTTTGATTTGTAGTTTTGTTAAAAATATTTCTGTTCCTGAGAAAGAACTTCCAAAAATGTTGAGCCTTATTTTTTTGAATTGTATTTCTTCTGTCACAGGAGAATCAAATGTTTATTTGTTAAAGTCCTGCTTCTGTAAAAGTTATTGTCTCTGTAGTAATTCAATAATCTACCATAATTGTTGACTTTCGAAGGTATTTTCAAGCTTGTTTTCGGTTATGTACGTCTAATAAATCACCATTTAGCAGCTGCAGTATGGTATGATGGTAGAAACACCAACTACTAGCTTAGATAATTCTAACCGCTGCCCATCCCTTACTGTGAAAGACTTTGCCTACAAACTAAAGACTACTTTTATATATGTAGTAATAGTTTAAAGTAGTAGGAGTCTTAAAGTCGTAGTATAAAAAAGTTTACCATAAGTTATAGAAGTAGAAAAATTAGAAGTTGCAGCAGCAAAAATTGAGAGTTGTAACAGTAGTAATGAAAGTAGTAAAATTAGTTGTAGTATTATTAGTAATATCGAAGTAGTATAGAAATTGAAACTTCATATTTAACAAGAAAGCTATTTATATAACACTTTTGTTTTGCTTCAAACTTCACAATTTACCTTTCTTTAAAACAATATTTCTTAAAATCACTAAATTTTGTTTAAAGAATAAGTCTTAAGTAAACATGAGTAAAATTGAACACTTCTAAGAAAAATCATTCACCCGGGGAAAAAATTGTCTGTTAAAGATTCTTCTTGCAGTGAATCCTTTTCTTCTATTTTTATTTCTAACAACTAAAAATCTTGTTGTGCATCATGGACTTTTTTACCCGCTGCTGGCGCTGTTTATTTTAAATTCAAAGAATTAATTACCTCAAACGTGGCTGACGGTATATATTACGTATATTGCTCTTAATGGCTTCTTTTGCAATTTCCTGTATACATACAATACTGTTATACCTATACCAAACGATTCAGGATGAAAAGTAAAATGCATATAAATATCCTCGAGAGAGCGAACCGTTGTTGTCGGTTGTCGGTCGCATCACGGCCACCGTCACCGCTACCGCCCATAAAACCTGCACTCATTTATTCTTTATTGCCTTTGGTTGGTGGGGACATTATAACTAAGCGCTCTGATGGCTACAGGGACAAGTGCAGCAATGTGTTGAGTTGTTATAGGTTATACTATGCCTCTTCCCTTTGCTGAGTCCTGACCTGGTTGCACAAACAATTATTCTACACTCGGAAAGTACTTTGATAGTTAAATTAATTGTGGCAAACATAAATCAAGTTAAACGTTTCGAATTGTTTTTCTACGAAATCTTCGCAAGAGACGACACTTTTTTTTACCGCCCCATCCAATTAAAAAAAAAATCTTCAAACTGCGGGTAACTCATTAAGTTACAAATTTCTATGCTGGCAGCTCGCAATTTGCATTTCACAGATACGCTTCGTATAATACAACTCATGCGAACTCTTTTACGCCACATTTGATCGAGGAAAAGTTGCAAAAACGTTCTAGCAGCGCCGCTGTTGTGTTGACTTGATGGATTTGAAGGAATCTGTGTTGTGCATTGGACAATAAGGTCTTCATTATGACATGAATTTATTTACCAACCTAATATCTAAGGGCGGATACGTGGATATCCTGCGTCCAGCATAAAGTTAAAACATCCATCATCACTGTTTAATTATGTTGTCATAATTAAATTGATGTGACGCAAAGTTCCAGCATCACAGCCCCGTCTCGGGATTCCATGTGCACTTTCCATATCGAGGCCAATTAAATTATGTGACGTATCATCGCCGTAATGAATGAGGGCCCTTTGAAGTCACGATAAATAGTATCCGCGATAGTATCAGCATCAGCGTGATACAGACACCTCTCCGTGCAGCACATCACCCTTTGTCCGACCAAGATATAATATGGCTTTGATGATGCTGGTACAGCTATGGCAAATAAATTTGACTAAATTGTCGCCAAATCAAATTTGACATTGTCAGACGTGATTTACTCTCCCGCTCCTGAATCTCGCTCGACGACGAGAAAGAAATCGGATCCCTGAATTTTTTCATCTCCAATCCATCCAGAAGCAAACAAACCGCACAGCAGTCAAAACGATCAAAGGAACAAAATAGTGCGGGAGCGGGAGAATGGAGTGGTACTTTCGGGGTTTATTGTGACAACCTTAACGGCTCCCTATTTAACTTATACCCACCACACCACACCACACCACCACTGATTTCAACGACGCACGACGAAAACACCGACGACGACGTCAAAGAAATGGACCCAGGGAGCTTATTCACGACTCTCGTGACATCATAATTATGAAACCGACGACGACAACGACACATCATGAGTTGGAAGAATTTTCGGTCTGGCGTGTCCATGAATCTCACCAAAGTAATTGGATCCCGATGTGGATCCGGTATACGGTACGGTGTGGTGTTGGTCTTCTTTCTCCTTCGTCGTCGTTTGGTCGTTCAGTGTGGTGGAGAGAAAGCAGTTGGGTTAATGAATTTATTGCACCTTTTTGATCTACTTTAGCCCAAGCTAATTATGGGTTATTTAAGGATCCAGCTGAATGAGGAGAAGGTTTTTTCTTACAATCTATACGTTTACATTATTCCCATATAGCGGGTCTAAGATGTCCATAACTCATGGGGTTCCGTTTTCATTCCTTTTGAAATTTCGCACTTTCAGAGTCTGAGGAAGGTATATTCTAGGGATACCTTTGTTGGAATATAAGATGGTGTAAATGTTTTGCTGTGTTTAGCTTGAAAGAGGGAGAACAAGCAATTTGAGTGCAATAAATAACAATCATCAAAGGAGCAACTTCTTATGAGAGAAGCTATACAAGGTATACTCTGCCGCCGCTCACGCCGTCATTCGTCGTTTTGTTTTGCCACCGCGCGCCGCCGCCGATACAGCTAAATGGTTCCGTATAACTTTTTGATTATGGTATTCAAATAATTAGATTGTGAGCCATGTGATAGTGGATCTAGGTACAGATGTATAAATATATTCGTATCAAGGTACTTTAAAACTCTTGAACTCTTAGCTTATATATGAAGGTATGAACGAAATTAGATTCTAAAACCAATATAAGACAATGCATAATGAAAGGAATTGGAGTATAGCAAGGACATCACATTGCTATTTGTAAAATTTTTCATTCAGTGACTAGCATTGAATTTTCAGTCAAAGAAAATTCATTCATTGGTAATAAGTATTTCGGGAACCAACAATTTTCGTCGAGACTCCTGATTTAGCTCATATTTTATTAAAAAAGATTTTGTTTTCAATAATTTAAAAGTTTCAAAAATAAAATTAGTTAAATACACAGATATTATGAATATTCTTATATTTTAAATTCATGGACGGTTTTCGCTTTCGAAAATAAGAACCCAAAGATTGATTCTTGTTTAAAAACCTTAAAATATAGCATAGTTAAAGTTTAATCTATCGCATAGTGATGAGACGCTTAGAGATTACCAACAACAGCAATACGACTTTGTGACTTATTTGAACTTTTCTCTCTCTCTCTCAATTAATTTCAAATAAGTACTGAGTGTGATCTAAAATTGAACTCGCATGTATTTTAGAGATACGTTTATAAAGCAAACGTAAATTTGATGACCGATATCCAGCTAGTATGAAATCTTTCAGGCTTAATTTCAAACACATTCCCAGATTATTTTAAGACTGCTATTGAAGATTTTACTCCTGTAAGTACCTTTCTGTTATTTCTCCTAACACATAAGAATACATTCATCTCACATCAATCAATGTTCCGATTTCTGGGGCCTCTATACGTGACAATATTTTTAAGCTAAATGAATGTTTAAGTCCTGATCCTGGTGGAATACCATCATTTATGTTGAAGAAATGCGTGTTTTATGTTTCCTATTCATTGTTTTTTCTTTTTAACGGGTCTCTGAAATGTGTTAAGTTTCCAGATTTTTGGAAATATTCGTACCTAACGCCAGTTCATAAAAATAGTTCTTAAAATTTTGTTACGAATTATTGTCGTATAGAGGAATTGTTTGCTATTCCTAAATTGTTTCAATCCATTGTCTGTGACATAATTTGTTTTAATTGTTCTTCTGTCATTTGAGAAAATCAATATTGGTTTGTCAAAAAATCAAGCATTACTAATTTATTTCAATTCTGTACTTTTTGTTTGGATGCATTCGAAAAATACTTCTAAATGTTAATTCGAAAAATTGAGTCATGAAATTCTTCTTATAAAATAGGTAAAATTGGACTTAACGGCCGTTTTTTTGATTTTGTCATATCTTAAAGACAGATATTATAGCCTCATGTTCAAGAGTAAACCTTCATGTGAATTTAAAGTCAATTATGGTGTTCCTCAACTGAGTCATCTTGGTCCATTGCTGTTTGTTTTATTTATTAATGATTTGCCTTTTGTTTTATATAATTTTATTTTGCACCGCTTAAAAAATGTTCTTTGATGTTCTGGAAAGCAGACTGATAAAATTAAAATAACATGATGTGTGTCTTAACCTCATATTTTTATGTTTTAAGGCCTAAAGTGACAGTTAAAGTTATTAAATGGTTTTATAACACTGATTTCCAGCAAGGTCTAACTATTTAACGACGACTCCTTACATATGAAAGCTTTCCAATATTTCAAAAATTTTCTAAATAAGCCTTACTTAAGAGCTAAAATGCAACAGTTCCGGCCGTTTTTGGGTGCCTTTGATGCAAAAATACTCGAAATGTAATTTTTTTTTCGAAAATTATATTTAAATAAATGCGAAGAATGCTACAAAAATATATATGTACGTATGCTAAAAGAAAAAAATGCGAACGTTTTCCAGACACATTTTTTTTCAATTAAAATAAAAAAGAAATTTAATATGAAAGAACTTTCTGGCTTTTTTATGGTATTTTGACGCAATTTCCTTAATTACATTTTCGAGGTATTCAAGCTTTCATATTTGTAATTAATAGATATGAAACGTACATTATGTATTTTAATAAGCAATTATTTTAACGAAAGTGTCACTTTTGGTGTTTTTGGGACATTTAAATTCTTGAAATTCATGTTTAAATTCCAGTTCTAGATCATCCAAAGATTATTTCAATTAATTAAGATCTTAAAAGTTTTTGTATTTAAAAGAAAATACATTTTGAATGAAAAAACCCTTAAATAAATCCTAACACTATTTATGTGCGTCAAAAAATAAGATAGAATTGAAGACGAGTTTCAGGAATTTAAAGGCAACTTCAGTTTGTGTTAAGAAAATAAAATACACTTATTCAAAGTTATTCTTAAAAATCTTAATATTTGCTCTTTCTTTGAGAAAACATTTTATAAAAATAATTTAAAGCATTACTAAAGTTTTTCAAAATTTTAAATTTTGTGAATAACTTTACAATTATTACATTAATTTTAGTTATTTTAACAGAAAAACCGTTTTTTTGCCGAACTAAATTATTAAAAAATCTTCAGATGAAATCTTTGCTTATAAAACTGGCTGCTTATATGTATATGGCGCATATTACCACCCCCAGGAGTCCTCCATTGGTCAAAAGTTGATGAATTTGCGATTGGAATAGACCTATATACATATTTTCGAATCGTATTGTGTTCTTGGTACAGTACTCAGTTAAAAGTTGAACTTTTAGTGATTTTTTAGGTGAGTGGGTCATGAGCCCTACGACCACCGCCCTGGATCCTGCACTGGGTGTATTTAATGGAATTATTTCATGCACATCTCTTCTTTGTCTGAGTCAGACTAGCTTAAGAAGAAATTCGTCTCTTAGCACTATTTTCAGCAGATCGTACTATGACGCTCTTAATCAATTAGTCAGTAAATTGAACGAATTGACTCTATATACAAATGAAAAATGATAATCTCAGATAGCTTTAAATTTAATTTGTTTGCTATAAGTAGTTAAAATTGTGTTAGTTTTAAATTAATATTCAAATAAATATTGTATTGTATCGTAACATTAGAATTTAAAGTAGGTATTTATTAAATACAACAAACTTAAATACCTCGTTACAATGTCTTCTGTTTTTTTCCTACGTATCCTAAACTCCTTCTATAACCTTCAAACCTGTTTGAAATTAGCTTGACAGCAATTTCGAAGGTTTCTTAAGTTCCTCTTGAAAACTCAAAATTCTATCCACATTTTGATAATTTAGAAAACAATGAAAAATGCTTTTTGACTTTTGGCAAAATCCCGTTGTCGTTTTTGGCACTTTAACCCTAGCGAATTTAAGACTTTTTAAAAAAAAATCGTGGGTTGGATTGTCATTGGTAATATTCGTACACTCGAACTCGACTCGTACCGTACCGTACCGTGCATATACCTACCTTTCAAACTTAATACAATTCTATTTTAATTAAGTTTTGTTTTTAATTTATGTCTGCTACTGACAGCAAGTATAATTGCGTTTGTAATTGCAAACAAAAAGCCTATAAGTGTACTTTACATGGTTCACCCTTATAGCCATCATTAAGCATTCGTTCGATGTCTATCTGTACATAGAGCTGTGTGTGCTTGTAGCAGGCGCGCACTTAAATCCCCCCCCCCCACATCAGCATACAAAGGCATGTATGTAGACAAGTCGACATTTGAAAAATCATTTAAATCTAATTGCTGACCATATGCTGGGGTTGTTTTGTGTCGTGTCATGTCATTTTATTATGTTTACCCTTCCCTGGAACTGGATTCTGGATGACGACAAGCAACGCGATGGCAACGCAGCATTTTAAAAGGGATAAAGCTTTGTCTAACCGGTTGCACATTTTAAAAACCCCTCTCAAACAAAGCCTCGCTTACCTGCAGGTATCCCTGTTTTTCCTACCATTCTATTAGTGTGTGTGTACTATGTGAGTTTGTGTGTTTATGTTTTTGAACTTAATGTGATATCCCTTTCTCCAAAAATTCTTTAAATTCAATTCATTTCGTCCATAACGACCTTGCGGAACGAAATTCTGTTGCCACTGCTTCTTCCTTGTTTTGTTAGGTTTTTATATGCGGCATTGGGCTGGTATCATTTATACCTACGCTCAGCATCAAAACTCCACAGTCTACACCAGTTCTGTGGCATTTAATTGCGTTTTTCAACCCTATATATATCCATTTCATGGCGCATCCTTAGCCATCCATTCACTATATATGCCCATCAAGCCCACCTCCTCGCCTCACTGATCAATGGTTGTTCGCATATTTGTAAAACGACCACGCAAACAAACCTCTGGAAACGCATTAGGACCGTCAGTCTGGATTGATGAGTGTACTGCGGCACCACGACTACGACTATATAGCAACCATTTCCGGCCTGTTACTGCCGGAACGAATCTTACAGAGGGAACACGTGCAACATTAAAATATTGAACCAAATATACCTTACTAACCATCATCGCACACAGTCAGTGTCCTGGTGATGCTCAACCCCATAAGCTTGTGCCTGCCGTACACTATAAGACTCCTTGTACCGCAACGAATCCCATTCCGGGGTTTTTAATTTCAGGAATGAGATATACCATACATATATAGTTACCTAGGCCGAATCGGCAAGCTTAGTGGCCAGAACAGCCTGCTTTTCCAGTTGGTCTTATGTTGAAGTTCCTTCCTGCCTTTTGCTTCTGATGCCCACATGAACTGAGAACGCATCGATTCCAAAACTTTCGGCAATTAACGCACCCATTTTCTGAAGTGGGGTCTATATACACTGATGGCTCCGTACTTCAATTACATCAACCATTACCACCGCCATCCACCAACTTTGAACAGAATCTTTTACCTCCGCCAGAGCTCTGGAAGAAGCTCTTTTCTCATGACTATGATCATGATGATGGTTGAAAGCGAGTTCCAGTTATTTATCATTTTCTGGGGTTTTGTGTTGTTTGTAAGCCTCTAGAGATATTCCGGGCGGTTGGCCGGACGGCTGCTGTCTCATCTCTCCTGGAATGGGAATTTATTGCAAGGACTCTCGAGCCTCGAAGTGTTCATTGGACCAAATAAACGCAACTAGCCAATATGCAAACTAACATCAGACACAGCCAACAATGTTACTTTTGCTATGCGCCATGTGTGTGGCATGTGTTCTTGGCTATATTGGCTATATTCCGTAAAAACAAACAAAAGCATGTTGTTTGAGATATACATTCGGTAATGAGTCCTGGATTTTATCAGAAAGCCTAAAGCTGCTCCATCCGAATCAGATGGTTGAAATTTTTCTAAGAATCCAGAGGTGGAGGAGTTAAAAATACAGACTTTTGAATGCGTACTGTTACGATTATGGGCTTTTTTATAAATTCTTTTTTCTAGAGAGGGGTTGAATATTGGGATGGCTATACGCAATTTTCGTTAATGAACAGAATATATAGACTTGAAATTGGAGTAGTTTCGATTACATAACACAGGTAATGGCTATACCGGTGTACTATGTCAGGAGGTTTTGTGTCTTTCTCTATTTAACTGATGAGCCTGCGGCTGGTATTTAAACTATTTTCGGTAATGGGAGCTGAAAAATTACAACCTTCATTAAAAACGTGTGTCTATACACTACCTGCGTTCACAACAAATAATTTAAGTCCTTTTTTCCAATGGAAATGTGTAAATATCAACACAATCCTCTGGCATGATAGGAATTTTTGGTTCGGTATTTGAAAAGGGGGCATACCTTTTGGCTTGGTTATAATGGACGGTTTACTGGAACAATTTTGATTAAAAACATCTTTCCAAAAAATCGTTAAAGGCAGCCCTTATAACCCGCAAAATGCAATGTTTAAGTTTCGCTTTAAATCTGTTAAATTGGTTCGAAAGGAACTTTAGGTTCAGAAGCTTGCTCATATCGTAAGAAACTGCAAAGCAACTGACTAAAAGATCGTTCATTCCAAATCTTTTCCAATACAGTATCATGACAGCAAACTGCTATTAAAATGTATTTAACAACTTATTCAACTGAAGGAACTGACTCACAATCGAACACACCCAACATGATGTTTTGAAAAAACTAAACTCATAAAATATGAATTTTGATCTTCAGGTCACATTATGTCTTCTTCTGACCAAATTTTGAAGCTTTTTAGTGATTCTGTGCAACCTTCTGTCTATAAATCTAGCATAGTGATTGAATTTTTCCCAATTTACATTTTCATTTAGGCCGAATGCAGTTGAAACACAAACTTTTACTTAAATATTCTTAAATTTTATTTAGAACATTATAGCGACACGTAAAACGATTTAAAATGAATCAAATAGTACCTAATGACTTCCGGTAAAACCGCAGATACTACTTGCTAAGCACTTTTTTATTTTGATACAATTTAATCATCCTCGTATAGGTTTTGGAAAAGGAATTTCTACATCGAAAACTTACTTGCAATTCAGCTAACGTTCGTTGTTAAATTAATTTTGAATTTCTAATTGCAAAATCAAAATACATACAAAAAAAAAAACACTCACACCAACAGAAACAATCGCAGCAAAGAACATGTTCTATGTATCTACATATAGTCCTATGCCCGGGCGCCATTCCTTTACTAATGACTTACCAGTTGGAAAAAATCCCCACACCACACAAAACAAAAGCGAGAAACTGAGATAGAAAGATAAAAAGATGGCTCCAAAAAAAAGACCTATACTCAGGCAGTTTGGATTTTTCATTTCGTATGGAAACTGTGAGGTCGGTAATGAAATTAAAAACAATTTTTTTTTGGAAGAGAACATAGAACTACCATATAGATTCAAGAGCTCTGTTGGTTTGGTTGTGAGCGATGCAACAGATGTCCAGCCGGCCGAGCCGAGCCGTTGGGAAAACTTTCGTCCATGTCCTGGTCAAGCGTCACGTATTCCACACAAAAGTGGACAAAACACTATTTCGGGGTGTCTGCTGATGTGTTGTGTTTTTTTTTTCCTTTAATTAAAAGCACCATTTTACAAGGACTTCTAAATGTGTTCCAAAAAAAGGCTTCACAAAATGAATACAAAGAGGACATTAAGGCTATGTCAACAAAAAAAAAATAGCCCACAAAATGGTTATGATCCTTGAATGGCGGTTAAAAAGTGTTCTAAGAATTTGCTTAGTAAAAAAAACGAATGTGTAGAATATATCCCGATTTGATGGTTAAAAAAAGGACGAATTCGTTAAACCAATATTTACCTAGGAATATTGAATAAAAAATCCTAACAAATATTGGATTGACTCTACGCAACGCGTCCTTCCTTCAAAATATGTGTATATGCGCCTCAGTCAAGGATAAATATATTTCATGTTTATCCTTTCTTCAAGTATCGAGAGGTCGACTTTGTTCTTTCGTCCTCGTTAGCAGACTTGATAAACAGTTTTTTTTTTTTGCTGCGAATAATGTTGAATTCGATCCATCTCAACAAATAATGTAGTATACTTTCTGGCAAATGGTAAGGATTAATTTAAGAAATGGATATGGACAAGAGACATGGAGGAAGAAAGTGCAAACAAAATACGGCACGCACTCGTTAATGAAACGTACGTGTGTGCAAGATATCGAAAAGCATCACAGACAATGTTTAGCTATAGTATATTGATTGGTACATATATCAATAAAGATTGTTGGTATTATTTTAAAGGATACGCACACACCACGTGCCTCAAAGATAAATTTTATATGCTGTCTGTCATGGTGTCTATGTTATTTAGGCGCATTTTGAAACAGGAGAACAAAATGTGTCCTTTTTGTTTGATTTAATTATATTATTTGAAAAGAAAGTTGAAAAGTTTTATTGGTTTGGCGTTCTTTTCGAAAGGATTATTGCGAGATGTTTACTTTTGTTTGTTTCTTATTTGTTTGTATTATTAGAAGAAGTTTTCGATTTAACAAAGCCTTTTATATCCGTTATAATATTATATGAATGATGTTTGAATATTAAATGACAAAAAGTATAAGAAACAAACTGCTTATAAAAAATATGAAAGGCGGAAAGGAGTAAAACAAAAACACGCAAAGCATACAAAATATAGGACTTGATTTTTATGAAGCTTCTTGGCAACTTTTATTTTCTTCAGATTTCACAAATTCAAAATGGACAGTTTTCAGGTGATTCATGTTTGCTTTTCAAAAATATTATTGCATAGACATGCGACTTAAAAAAGACCCACAAGAAAATGTCGTCTCGGCGTGAGATAACCATGCCATGAAGCCACTCGCCAAGAATATCGATTGTGTCTCGAGCTGTTTAGCACGTAACACCATCTGACGCCACTGGCCTGGCCAGTATTTTTTTCGGAGAAGTACGGACCGATGACGTCTCCAGCCCACAATCCACACCAAACAGTAATTTATTTGGATGCATTGGCACCTCGTGGATTGGTATCGTTCCAAATCCGGCAATTAAGCTGATTCACTTACCAATTGATCCAAAAACGGGCCTCATCGTTAAAGAAGATAATTGTTCGACCAAAATGTGATCCATTTCAACTGCTCCAAAATCTAATTAACAACACACGACTCTGTCCTGGGTCAGTTAGATTTTGGTGCAGTTTTAAATTACGACGAAAAATTCGCCCTGTTGAAGTCTGCGATAGGCCAAGTCCTTGTGAGCGACGAAGAATTGATTGTCTTGGATCCTGCTTCATACTTTCATGAACAGCGGCGATGTTTTCAGCAGACCTTGCGTTTTGTTGAGTTGGGTGATGACTGATTGTTCAATTTGGCCAACAACGAGGGTATACTGATGAGCATTCCTAGTAGCGCGAGTATTACGGTTGAACTGTTTAAGGGAGGAAAGCAACTGACGATTTCTCTAGAGCATAAACCGTTAAAATAACGGTAAAAGCAAGGTTAGATATGAAACCTTACGGCGATGTTCAAGCGAAGTAAATGAACTTATGATGATATTATCAATATTACCAATCAATTTAAATGCTCTACGTTTAATACTATCCAAGAGGCTTAAATAAGTTGCAGGAGCACCAGCCCAAAAATATGAGTTATACTCAAGCTTTGGACGTATATAAGTCTTGTAGCTAACAACTAGATCAGAAGGGGTGAAATATGTATTTCTTGCATTGCCTAAGGAATTTTTGGCGACATCGCGCATATGATCGTTTCACAAGAGGTAGTTGGTTACACACATACCGAGAATGTCAAGGTATATAATAGTCTCATTGATGCAAGTACCATCCATGGATAATGGCAAGGGGGGTACTTTTATGTGTAAACTAAAAAATTAGTTTTAGGAGTTATCGATTATAAAAAAATCTGTTCATTTAACTTAAATCATGGCCGAAAAGTCGGAACCATCTGCAATGTATTGATGTCAGTATGAGCTGAAGACTTTCCTTGAAAAAAAAAAATATAATTTACGTGGGTTTTAAATATTTCCTCGATGTCATGTCTACACATTCATTTTCATCCATACATTTCAGCTCCTATCAAACGGTGTATTATAGTTTCCAAAACAAACATGATGTCTCGCTTCGTGACCTTTGACTTCCAATAACAACAATGTCGATTTACGACTTCCTTATAAGGCACCAGGCGTATATGTCTGTCGTCATCTTCATTATTTTCTTCTATATTATAATTTATTATAGAAACCCGAGACCTAAACTCCGCCTGTTTTCAACAGGATGAAATCTGATCCTGTATTTATGTGTTCAAAAAACAAACATAGAAAAGAATTCAAAGATGTTGGTTACAATTTCATCCTGCATCCTGAATCATAAAGAGATAATATTATATTTTTCATACATAATATAGTTTAGATATATTTCGTCCTTAAATAGCAAATAATGTTCTAATGTTTTCTGTTTTTTTTTTTTTTATTCTGATGTCCTTTCTTTCTCTATACCTACAACACAGTAACCTTACACACTTTATTCATATCAAATTACCATCAACAAGGATAATATAGTACAATATACAACACATTAACTATAAATTTTATCTACCTATTTCTTTGCGCTAGTGTATGAAACCGATGGTTTTTCGTCCTTGAGCGAACGCATCAAGAAAATCTAAGTATTTTCAACTTATAGTATAGTTACCTACATACATATGTATATGTTTGTAACAAAAACAAAAAGTGTAAGGATCAAATATATTTATAAATATATCGACTTTCAAATCCATGTGCGGAAAGATAAGATTCAAGTTGTTGTTAAGTTGTGTCTTGTGTGTATGTATTTTAGAAGATATTTTGTGTGCTAATTCTATTAGAAAATAAATACCACACATCAATACACCCACCATCACAAGGACGGATAATGCAGTGCAACAGATGCCTAAAAATAAACCAAAAGCCGAAATAAACGTCTCAATCTTCTATTTATAAGGCAAAATGTTACTCCTTTACGATTGATTGAACTTGAATGTAAAAAAAATACACTTGAAAAAAAAAGTGTTGTATTTATATTAAATGATTGGTCTAAGATAAGTGACGAAAGAATTAAAGGAAAAATTTAACTCTTGAATAATTTTAAGTTCAAAATAAGTAAAACATAGATTTGATGAGTATTTAGCTTCCTTCAGCTTTTTTTACAATCGTGTTATCGTAAAAGGAAAAAATATAAAAACAATTTTAAATGAAAATGTAAATTCACGGGATTGTTTATAAACAGAATTTGTTTTGTGTGAAAGTGAAAAATTGCAAACATGTTTTTATGAAAAAAACATGTGGAAAGTAAAACATTATAATAAATGCATCATTTATGCCAATAGAAAGTGTGGAACGTAAATGTCATTTTCACTCGTTGAAACGTATTTAGGCATATCCACAGAATCTTTCATTTTCAACAATTGAAATTTTTTTTTATTTTGAGGCACATCTATAAATAAACATTTTCTTGACTGTTTATCATCTAAATAACAAGAAAATACTTGCGTGATTCATTTTGAAACATCGTTAATAAGGGTAAGTGTTAAAAGAATATCCGTCACGTAATATCTGGTACGTTAGATCAATGAAAAGCATTCAATGAAAAACCCTCATTTCATAATAAATTTTGATTTTGTACAAACTTTGAAATTTCAAAATTTAGGTCAACAGCTTTTTTTACTATTGATTATTCGTAAAATTATCAGTCACAATCATTTATTTAGCTGTAAGATCTTATCGATAGGTGTGCCGCTAAAAAAATCACATATTTTATACCAATCATGTTTTCAATTTTGAACTTTAAAATGGCATTATTTATTTTTAAATAGAAGCAAATGATCCAATTAAATTTTAATTGATTTATTGATTGATAGAGAATAATTTAAGCCTATAAAATACTACCAGAATCGATCGTTGAGAAAGTTACGAGTATATAGAGAAAAAGATCAGATTTTAATATTTTTAAAAACGGAGGTACTCTAATTTAATTGCTTTGTACTATTTTTTAAATGGTAGCACACCTTTCTTTCGAGGTTTTTCTATCAGCGTATATTATAAATAATTATATATTAATGATGTTAAGTTGTTTCAAAGGTCGTTGAAATGTTTTTTGTTTATAAGACTAAATGAATTTGCATCTGGTAGGTACGCTTGAAATTTGCAATATTTAAACCTATTTTTTATTAATTTTAATTAAAAATTTGAATCCAATCAAGTCACAAGTAGGTTACATAATTGAAATAAGTCATGATCTATCCACTTAGAAAGTGCCAATTTTATTTCTAAGGCTTAATATACTGTGGTAAAATGAAAGTTAAAAATACTGTGGATATGCTTATTTATTAATGATGTCAAACAAAGTTTATCTATGCTAATATTATAAAGCTAAAGACTTTGTTCGTCTGTTTGTTTTTTTACTTGTTTGTTTGAACACGTTAATCTCAGGAACTTCTAGTCTGATTTGAAGCCCATTTATTGAGGAAGGCTATGGACTATACACAATAACTCGAAAACTAATACGAGTGGGAGCACCAATAATTTTTCCCTTTAAGAGCTTCCACTGCGTGCACTTCGGAAACGGTTAAAGTTTTGTTAAAATAATGTATGACAGAATTGTTTCCTTATATAGCTCTAAAAAAAGTCCGCGACAGAATAGGTCTATCTTTTAATGTCGGCTCACCATGATCTTTTTTATCCAAACAAATGTTTTCCTAATAAAGTATGCGAGTAATTCCACGACGCGGCCGGTGTGCAGCTGGTAGTTTTTATAAAGCTTAAAGCTGTATTCTAAGTATTCAATCAAACAGTCCTTTAATATCAAGCTTTTACTAAAAATTTCATTTCACTTTTCCCTTACTGTAAGGTTCAACAGGAATATAATAAATTGTTCATAATTTAACCTCACTGACCTATTTTTTGTTCCAAATTAATTTTAATTCGAGCAATTTAAATCTTAAAAGAATGCTTAGTGCTTTAGACGCTTTTTAAAATCTAAATTTAGATTTGAAGTGAAATTTAGTTTAGATCAAATATTTCCGGTTGAAACTCATAAAAGAGTTTAATATTTCATTAAATAATTTAATTCAAATTTTATTTTTATTTTGGTAGGTACTGATTAAAAAGTAATTTTTTTTAAACGAAGTAGTACAAACTGCGTCTTAGTTCAAGTGTTTGTTATACTAATTTAATTAAAGCTTGATTTGAAAATTATAATTAAGAGTTATGTTGTGGATCGTATTTTTCATTCACCTTCAATCAAAAATCCAATATTATTAGAAACAAACAAAATGTTCACAATTTCACTTTTTTTATTTGTCTAAGTGTATTTATCAATTTTTGTTTATCCTCATTGCATTCATATCATTTCTTCTAACTGACAGCTCAGTGTATTGTATTGTAATTTTATTTCAAAACCATATAATTTAAAGGATAATAGAGGATCGTAGATATACTTTACGAGTATGGGAAGGTACACCACAAAAGATTTTCGGCAGATTTCCGTCGAAGAATGAAAATAACAAAAGCGAAAGAAAAAAGAAAAAAGAAAAACACATAGAATCCAAAAATCTAACACACATTGTATTTTCTCCTCAAGGATAATACCATCTAATACATTTATACAACCTAGCAATAATGATTTTCCTTGGTTGCACAATAAATTTTGGTAACCGTCTCAGACAGAGGAGCTGTGCCGGTGTATATAAGCAAAAGCAAAGCATTGAAGCAGCAGCCAACTCCAACTCGAATTCAAGTCGAAGCCAGAGAGCCCCATCAGAAGCATCAAGCAGCAGAGCACAGCACAGCAGAACCAGCAAACAAGGAATCATCCTTTTGTGGGCTAATTTTTAATTCAGAGCACATGATGTGAAACTAAAAGGATATTCGGCTCCGGCTTTGGCTCCTTTCCCTCACTCTTGCTCTCGCTCTTTGTGTCGCCTGAATTGATTTATAAGGATACAATACAATTCAGGAGTTGCGGTTTGTGTTTCACTCTGATGATGGGTGGGTTTTTTGTCTGTAGGTATGTTCGTTGTCTTGAAAGGAATCCCAGTATGTTGTTTTTGTGGGCCTTTATATAATTTTTTGCAGTTGACTTGTTTGGAAGGACATCACACATTAATGAAGAATTGCCCAGGATCTGTTTCTCTACATGAGTCCATTGGATATTTAAGTTCACTCAATAAAAATGTGAAAAGGTTTTATGTTGGGACTTTTCTTCGTTTACGTTATCGTATTTGTTTTTTTTTTGTTTTATATATGTATATAAATCGAATGTGTGAGATGTAATTAAATTGATAGCTATAAGAAAGTGGAGAGATAATTAATTTTGTCATTTTGGTCATCACTTTGACTCGGAAATAGGTATGTGAAGAAAAAATGTTCGATTTGTAATTTTTTGTTGGTCTTTTGGAAATAAAATATTTATTTATTGACGATATGTGAATTTAATGAGGTGTTTGTATTCCTGATGCGATTTACTTTATTGCCTAAAATACAAAACAGTAAGTCCTGACATATTTCTAATGCATGACAATACCACAAAAAAATACTATAGGAATGTATTTTTATTTATATTTTAATTATATTATAAACGTTTCAGATGATTTCGATGATAACACGTGGATCAAAATCGTGATAAAATTGGTAACATCTGTGGTATTTTCATATGACGATTCAAGCTGTTTTCATCAAATATATAAAATATTCCTGTTACAGTGTTAGTTGCCATACTCCTCCGAAACGGCTTAACCAATTTTAATAAAAGTTTGCATATATATTCGGTAGGTCTGAGAATAGGTTTTTATCTATTTTTTATGTTCCTAAGTGTTATGGTTTAATTGCATCAAATCGTACACGGTGCAACGATCTTACGATAATATTCAGTGACGCTATGTACAGTACAATGAAGCATTGATTGCTATTGAGGATCATTGCATTATCATTGCCATCTTACCACTCAGTCATTTCACCAAACCGAAATGCATCTGATTTAATAGACACTGAATTGAATCGTGAACTACAATACAATACTGTGGAAATGGCAGCGATTGTCGCTCGCAATGTCCCACTAATGAATGAAGAACAAATAACCATTTTTGACCACATCATGCTCGCAGTTTCGGCAGGACAAGGTGAATTCTTTTTTTTTTGGATGCAACAGGTGGAACTGGCAAAACATTCCTTATTTCGCTAATTCTTGCTAAAATACGATCAAATAATGGTATCGCATTGGCTGTTGAATCTTCTGGCATTGCGGCAACTTTATTGGATGGAGGCAGAAAAGCTCATTCAGTATTTAAACTGCCACTAAATACTCAAAATAACCCAGACGCGGTGTGCAATATAAAAAAAAAGTCATCGATGGCCACAGTGCTTAAACAGCGTAAAATTATCATCTGGGATGAATGCACTATGGCACACAAACATTTGCTTGAGGCGTTTAACAGGACATTGAAAGATATAAAAAAACAACGACAGCCTATTTGGCGGCACTCTGTTACTGCTTTCAGGTGATTTGAGACAAACACTTCCCGTTATTCCGCGTTCAACGTACGCTGATGAGATCAACGCGTGCTTAAAATCATCGCAACTGTAATTAAATATGCGTGTTGAAATGCTTTAAGATCCATCCGCTGAAACATTCTTAAAACAACTGTTGATTTCGTTCAATTTCTGCACGATTATTGATTCACATAATGCTCTCATTGACCAGATATTTCCCGATGTACATAGACAATATAGAAATCATGAGTGGCCGTCAGAAAGAACAGTTTTAGCAGCAAAAAACGTGGATGTCAACGAATTAAATCTCAAGATACAACATTTATTACCAGGAGACTTGGGATCATACAAATCTATTGATACAGTTTGTGATGCTACCGAAGCTGTAAATTATCTAGCTGAGTTTTTGAACTCATTAGATTTACCAGGCATGCCACCGTAAAATTTACAACTGAAGGTTGGGTCTCCGGTAATTTTTGTTCGTCATTTTAACCCACCACGGTTGTGCAATGGCACGCGATTAGTAATTAAAAAAATGTTATACAAGCCATAATTCTAAATGGGAAATTCCGAGGTGAAAATATATTTTGTTTGTTTGTTTGTATTGGCGAAATATGGGATCACACAAAATACTGGTCACTCTCTTGCATTAAGGGATTGATATTGTTCTTTGGTAGTGCAGTCATAATTAGCGATATGTATATAATTTTAAAGAATTAATTTTAATAAATTAAAAAAAAAATGTTTAGTGATTTTTTATTTAAATATTTTATCACCTTTTACAGTGCTCTATACCTCTTCCATTTATATACCACATCCTTACACACTTACAATAAGTTATTTATTTCTAGCAAAATATTATATAGAAATTATTTATATGACAACACAACGTTTGTCGGGTCAGCTAGTTTTAATATATATATAGTTAAGTAAGTAAGTGAGGGAGGAACCTGCCTATTCGTTTTTTATTATTAACACTCTTGCTGTTAAAAGCTTTTGATAGCTGATTATTAAACTTGAAAATTATAGTTCCGTAAAGTTGGAAACACCACAACACAATTAACGGACCTGAAAATTAGTACCACACATTTTAATGGTTCATTTTTATGCTATTTACTTTTAAGCAACATATAACTTCTTCAGTTAGGGCTATTATTTAACCAATAACTCGAACAACCAAAAATGCAGTATTTAACGCGAAAACTAGCCAAAAGCATTGCAGGAGCTATCAATGTTTCCAAAAATAGTCACTGTTTGGCTCGGATTACGAGCTAGTGGAATCATTGGCTCGTATTTCTTCAAAGATCAAGCGAATAGCAATGTTAATTTCAATAGTAAAAGCTACCGTAGTAGTACCCGTAGCGTGATGGTTAGTGCGTTGGACCGTCATGCAAGGGGTCTTGGGTTCAATCCCTGCCTGTGCCACCCAACTTTTTTCACGGGTACTGCCTCTTGCGAGGAATTGACAAGTTCTCCAAGAGTAATTCTTGTCATGAAAAGTGCTTTCTCAAATTATCCGTTCGGACTCGGCATATAAACTGTAGTTCCCTTCCATGTCTGACAACATTTCTCGCACACAGGAATAGTTGAGAGTTGTAAGTCACTAGGCACTGGTTCTTCATGGACTGTTGCGCCACATAATTTATTTAATTTTAAGAGCTACCGTGCGATGATAAAAACTTTTTTTTGCGTAAAATGGAAAGGCTTGACTTGCATGAAAATTAGTTTCAAAAAGACGGCGGCGCCACTTTTGAGACACAACGCGTAAAAATAGACCAATTGAAAAGCGAACAATTAATTTCAAGTTTGTGGCAGGTCTGTTGGATGCCAAGATCGTGCGATTTAACGCCTCTAGACATTTTTTGTAGAGCTTTGTTAAGGCTTAAGTCTAATGCGATAATTGCATAAAAACAAAAACTCTAAAAACTCAAAATGAAGAAGTCCTTAATTCCTGAAAGTAAGTGTATATGCATTAAGCTAATTTCCTAAAAAGTTCTTATATTTATCTTACAAAAATACCAAAAACCCAGCACTCAAGAAAAATCAAAGGTTAAGATCCAAAGCGATTACATTTTCAAAATATTGAAATTTAATTTACAAACAGAAAACATAACAACATATTGTATATAACCAACAATTTGAACTCGAGCAAGTTTATAACGCTAAGAAAAAAAATTCAGACTTCCAAGTTAAAGAACCACAAATTGAGAATATCCAACATTCAGACTAAACTAAAAATAAACTAAAATCTTGAAAATTTATAATGCTGGAGAACAGAAATTTAAAAATCCAAAACAAATTGAGATCCAGAAAATCTTTAATCCCTGAAATCTTTAATCCTGAAAACCCAATATTAGTAAACCAAACTTTAAAAACCTCGAAATTTCAGAAAACGAAATACAAATATTGCGACATCTGAAACCTTAAAATTTCTAAATTTTGTTTCAAAACTTTGGAATTTCGACTATCGGAAGAAGAATCAAAGTAAAAGGTTTCCCAAAGCACGGCGTATATTGACAAAATTCAATTTAAATGTAGGAATAATTTTGACTAACCACGTGGATCAATTTTGTGTTCCTATGTTCTACTTATACGTATAAAAACAGCCCTGTTAATATCCCAATAATTTCTATGAATATTTTACAATGACTCAATAATTCTTCTCACAGAACATAATTTCTTAGAATTCTTCCATCAAAAGCTAATTCAATAAAATTACAAAACTCTGACCCTTTGTTTGTTCAATCATCCACCCCAGGAGTCAAGACACCAAACAACAAAATACAATAAAAAGTATGTATGTACCTATGTACAGTGTACACATATATTTTATAAACTCTCGGAAATAATCAAATCGTTGATGCATTCACTGACTCCCGCCCTCTCTCCCACCAGCTTCAGAGCCGCAATCAACTTATTTTTGATTAACAAAAATGGCAACATTTCATCTGCAAAATTATTCATTTCTTTATAATATACAAACCTTCCTTCCTTCCCATATACCGACAGGCGAAAGGAGCGACTACAAACCCCATGAACCTGTTCAGAATTTTTAATGAAAGTAACTGCAGTTGTTGTTTATACATAAATTGTATACCCATTCCCAAGTGATGCCGAAGGATCATCATCATAGCTGCTACAGCGAAGCTCAGCTACCCTTCTTATTGTAAAAGTGCTATTTTTTTTCTGATGCAAGGTGGCTGCCAGTCAAAAGGCGCAGCGCCCCGGTGACGTCCTCAGACACAAATTCACTTCCTATACCACACGCACATATTGCGAATTTGGCAAACATCCTGCGTTACGACCCGTGTCGTCATAGGCCACTGGCGCTGGCGCTGGCGTCATCGTCATCTTCACCGTCGTTGTTGTCGTGGTAATGACACGCGTCACAATCATCCTATAGGGGTCATACTGTCGCAGTAAAATTAAGTAGCATTGTCGTCCAGAGAGAATTCGCCTTCTGCCACTCATTGGCTTGGTTTGGAAAAAAACATCTCGAATCCTGTCGTATCCTTTTTTGTTGATTAAATGGCCAGAAATTGGCTGCAAGTGCTTTTATCCTCCTTCCTTGCCGATACCGACATGGTTGTATGATATTTTCTCCCATCGAGTCTACAAAATATAGTAAAGAATAAAAATTAATATCTGAGATGAGAGAAGGAAAAAAGGACACATTCACACAATTGTTGCTCCTTATATGAGTTTCATATAAAATTGTCATTACATTGTTTCTTCTTTTCAACCATCAGGACACACAGACAATTCTATGATAATTTATTGCAGAAGTGTGTCACCATAACAAAAAAAAGGGATGGGATCGTTATGAGTATTGTATCCGCGCATCCTGCATATCTCCAAGGACCTGCGAAAGCATCATACAAAATAACCACAAGGATATTGCAAAAATGATAGCTCTATGAATGCCAATGCAACTTAAATGCGCTTATTTAAAAAGATTCATCATAGAGTTGTGGGTATGTTGGAAGATGTGAGAAAAATTGCCACTTACACGCTGTTTTATTATGCTCAACTATATTATAATCCTTCTGCTTCTTGGTGCTGAATAATGGGGACTAGAAATGCCTTGAGAATTGCGTAAAATGGCGCCCCAAATTTTATAATGTTGTATCATATACGCGCAGTAAAATGAACAACGGGCTTACATTAATGTATATGATGGTGATTTAAGGATATGCGTTTCGTCGTTTTCCACAAGGACACTCTTATCCTGATTATTACTTATTTATTCAAAAAGTATAGCTATATTCATAGAGCAGAAAGGTATCGTGGGACACAAAAAACCTCAGATTCGACAAGGACTCAACCAATATCTGAGTATAAATCTGCACTTAAATAAAAAACAATGCTTATTTAATAGGAAACTGAACAAAATATAGTTATACTTTCCCATCAAGGACATGCGACGCATAGTAACAAAAAAAACAATAAAATATTTACAAAAATAACAATATCGTCATCATCATCATCCAGTTCCAGTAGAAGCCAGTATAGGTAGTATCTTCAGCAGGAGCAGAGCATATAGCAGCAACAGCAGGATGCATTTAATTAACTTTCGTAATAAATAAACGAAGTAAATTCTGCGCTGTTTATTTTACCCTTGAGATTATGTGTGAGGTAATTGGAAATCATTTCGATGTTTTTTGAAACGCATATTTTATACCTACATATGTATGTATGTATATCTACTTTTGAACATTGTTGTTGTTGTTGGTGATTTTTGTAATAAAGTTAAAAGAAAAACATTAATTTAACGATAAAGAGTAATTTGATTGGTTTAAGAGGCGAGAGTGAGAGAGAGTTTTCGAGATGAAAAGCTATTTTTCAAAAAAAAAAATTACAAAAAAAAGTATACTTTCGAGGTCTTGATATTGTGGATACATTACGATAGCATATCGATGAACCATATATCTAGGCCATGGTTAATGGCTTTCCGATGTTGTGGAGAATAAAGGATATTAATACTTTTATAATAAGGTTCTACTCATATAATTATGTAGTGGAAACATCCTTAATTATATCAAGACATACATACGTGTCAGCAAGAATTTGACTTCCGAGAAGTTGTGAATTTTCAGTTTCTCTAAATAAAATGCGATGTTTCAAAATTTATTTGTAAAAGTTGATTACATTTTAAGAAAGGGAATCATTCCATACTAAGGAAATGATTGTTATACAAAACGTTGTTCTTTAATAATAGTGATTAATTTGTTAACTTCCCATAGGAAGTTATTGTAATGGGACCGATATGTCAAATTGAAAATTTTGACATTTCTCGACGTTTCAAGGTCCCTAGCGTCGAAATAAAAGATTTTTAGAAAGATGTCTGTGCGTGCGTGTGTACGTACGTTCGTACGTCCGTACGTCCGTATATGTCCGTACGTTTGCGACGTTTTTTTTCGTCTCCCATAGCTCAAGAACCAGAAGAGATATCGACTTCAAATAAATTTTGTTATACAGATAATAAGGCAGAAAGATGCAGAAAGGGCTCTCAAGAAAATTGCGTGGGTCGTTTTTTTACCATAGCAGTTTAAAAAAAGGTGAACATTTTGGTTAACCCTAAATATCTCATGAACCAATGACGCTAGAGACTTGAATTAAATTTTATATTATATATTGTAAAGTGATACAAAGCAAGTATATTTTTGGAAAAAAACCAATTAACGGGTTTTTCTTATCAATCAAAAAAACTGAATAAAAAAAATTTGTCACCTCGAAAATTTTACGACTAAAATATGATTTCATCTCCAAAACAATTTTGTGCAACGAAGATTAATGTTTTTGACATCTGATAAAATTTTGAGAAAAATCTAATTGACAGTTTTTTTTTAAATAAAAACCTAAAAAAAAAACCTTACTCAAAGTTGGTAAAAATTGAATTTCGACTCAAAAATCTTTTCAAAAACTTGAGATTAAGGCTTCAAACTTATTTTATCTTATAACAAATATGGTTTTCAACATTCTGAAAATTTTGAGAAAAATCGAATTCACAGTTTTTTTTACAAAAAATTAAAAACCGAAAAAAAATTTAACAAAAATTGTTAAAAATTAATTTTTGACTCAAATATCTTTGCAAAAATTTGAGATAATGGCTTTTAACTAATTTTAACTTTATAAGAAATATTGTTTTCAACCATAGGAACATTTTTGAGAAAAATCGAATTGACAGTTTTTTTACAAAAAAAAACCTTAAAAAAAAATTAATAAAAGTTGGTAAAAATTGATTTTCGCCTCAAATATCTTTTCAAAAATTTGAGATAATGGCTTCTAACTAATTTTAACTTATAAGAAATATTGTTTTCAACATTCGATACAATTTTAAGAAAAATCGAATAGACAGTTTTTTTTACGAAAAATAAAAACAAAAAAAAACAATACTAAAACTTGTAAAAATTTACTTTCGACTCAAATAGCTTTTCAAAAATTACAAATATTGGCTTCAAACTTACTTTATTTCACAGAAAATTTTGTTTTCGATATTTAGTAATTTTTTTTATAAAAATCCAACAGTCCGTTTTTTCATAAAAAAATAAAATCTACAAAAAATAGTACGTCAATTTGGTAAAAATTGATACATATAGACAAACTTTTAAGCAAGACAAATCGATAGACGGGATGGGAAGTTATCAGTATGATTCGCATCCCAGCCTCTTTTTTATTTTTGTAATTGCTGTTTTTTTTTAACTCCTTAAAAAATTGTATGGTATATAAAATATTTGCTTGATAAATAAGGTTTAATGAATTTGTTCGTAAATGTAAGTTATTTATGTTTTTCGGAATTTAATTTTGACACATTTGGTTGAATACTTCTATGTTTTAAGGTTTTTGTGGATTTGGTGTATTCTATGTTTTTTTTTTAATGTCATAAAAGGTCACCTCACTGTAACCTACTGAATAATTTGTTAACTATTACGCGTTTTCAATATGCATGCGATATGCTGAAAAAAATGCAACTTAAATTTTGCATCAAATGATGAATTGGTTCTTGGTATTGGTTACAGGTTTCATAAATAATATGATTAACGTTTTTGGAAAATATTTATATAACATTGACAAATTCACTCATCACTATAAGAATTTTCAATTTTCTGAAATATTAATCAATATGATGCACACAAATTTCATTAATATTATTGTAGCTCATTAATATGATAAATTGATTCCTCAATTTAATGATTGCTAAAAAATCAAAAGTCAATGTGACCAAGTTTCTGATGATTTATCATAATCATGAAAAGATTTGATGAACTGTTTAAATACCACCTTTACACATTTGTTTTGCATTGTTGCTATTGTTGTTGAAGTTGATGAATTAAGATTTTTCATATTGAAGAACGGTTCGGCATGCAAATTTTTTGGTCATCGAATTTATTTATAAAAAAGAGGCTGGGATGCGACCAACACTGATAACTTTCAAAACTTAAACAAAATTATTCATAACAATAAATTGTGTGAGATAAATAATGTGCAGTCAATATCTCTCTTTATTCTTCTAATACTTAAGTCGAAAACCATTTCTTTTAAGTTTTTTGTTGTTTTTGTAAGTTTTCGTGTTTTGTTAAAAAAGTTGTCAGTTGAATTTTTCTAAATAAATAATTGAAAATTATCAACAATATTTTGGATATGATAAAAGAGTTTGGTTTCAAAACCTATTTTTTTTTAACGAGATTTTTAGTCGAAAACCAATTCTTACCAATTTCAGTATTACATATTACATATTAGTACATATTGTTTTTTTCTAAGAAAGTTTAGCACATAATGAAATCATTTTGAAATCAATACCTTCATATATTCACGAGATATCAAGAACCGAACATTATAATTTTTACCAATTTTGCGTACTGTTTTATGAAAAAAAAATGACTATTGGATTTTTATAAACATTTTACTGAATGTCGAACACTATTTACTATAGGTTTTTTCAATGAGGGCGAAAAATTCGCCAAGTTGAAGTCTGCGAAAGGCCGAGTTCGTGTGCACGGCGAGAAATAGACTGCCTCGGGTTCTGCTGTACACTTTCACGGACCGCGGCGATGCTCTCTGCCGATCTTGCGTTCCTTGAACGTACGGGTATTGGCTGATTGTTTTCTGAACCGATTGTCTCAAATTTGGCCCAAATTTGGTCACCAAACGTCGAAGAGTCGAATGTGAAGGGCCACCGTCCGCCGTAAAATGGGCGCAATGCGCCCAACGTTTGCTTTAACCAACACTGATCTTGATAATAAAGTTATATCATTTGAACGTGCTGTTTAATAGTGTAACTTGATAATTTGGTATAAATAATAAATAAATTGGGTGGCGCAACAGTTCGTTGAGAACTAGGGCCTAGTGACTTACAACTCTCAACCATCCCTGTGTGCGAGTACTGTTTTCAGGGATGGAGGTATAAACAACTGAATAATAAACAAATGATTTGACAGATGTCACCAAAACAAAATGGCCGCCACGGGGCGCCAAAATCTACAAGCACCAATTTAAAAAACCCTATATAAGATCAAATTAGTTTGAAGCCAATATTTTAAATTCTTGAAAAGATATTTGAGTCGAAAATCATTTTTTACGAACTTTCAATAATTTTTTTTTCATAGGTTTTTATTTAAAAAAAAAACGTCAATTCGGTTTTTCTCAAAATTTGACCAGATGTCAAAAACGTTATTTTTCGTTGCATACAATTATTTTGGAGATACAATCGTTTTTTTTTCCGTAAAATATTCGAGGTGACAATTTTTTTTTATTTATTTTTTTTTAGTTTTTGATTTATAAAAAAAACGATAGTTGAATTTTCGCAAAATTTTATTATTGTGGTATCACGTCACAATATATAATATAAATCTGATTTCAAGTCGCTACCGTTAATTGATCGTGAAATATTTTAAGTTTAACCAATACCACATAATTAATTTTTTTGAAAGTCCTTTCTGCATCCTTTTGTATTATTACGTATATATTATGTTTAACAAAATATATTTGAAGTCGATATCTATACTGTTTATAATGAGGTATGGACGACGAAAAAAGCTTCCCGAACGTATGAACGTACGAACGTACGCACACAAGCACGCACAGACATCTCTCTGAACGTCTTCTATTAAGACTCTATAGGGACCTTGAAACGTCGAGAAATGTCAAAATTTTCAATTCGACTAATTGGGCTGATTGCAATAACATCCAATGGGAAGTTAAAAATGGCTGGGATGCGATCCACACTGATACCTTCCCATTCGCGCCTGTCTGTCGATTTTTTTAAAGCTTTAATAAAATATTAACTGCAATATTTTGTGGAAGATATGTATATAATCTTTTAAAGTCACTTTATTTCTTTGTTCTAATAAAACTTTAAATACCATTTCTCACCAATTTTTTGTTGTTTTTTGCATTTTGGTGTTTGTTAAACAAAGTTATTGACTTTTTCTTAAAAATTAACCCAAAGTTATAAACATTTTGCATTTAAAAATATATTTGATTTCAATATTTGTCTTATTTGAATACCTACTAATTTTTATCAATTGGAGAAGTTTTCATTTATTATACAAAAAAAAATACTTATTAGATTTTTCTAGGAATTTTCTTACTGTACAAAAAATGTGCATAGAATGAAAAAATTTTAAAGTCAATACCTTCATCGCAGTTATTACCAATTTTGCGTAGTATTTTTTGTAGATTCTTATTTTTTATTAAAAACAAACTGGTAATTGGATTTTTCTAAAATTTTTAATAAATGTTGAAAATAATATTTTGTATAAGATACAATTAATTTGAAGAAAATGTTTTTATTTTGTTGTTGTTGTTGTGTTGTTTTATTTTTTGTTACGAGTACTTCGATTTTTACCCTTAATTCTACCATATGTCAAAAACGTTATTCTTCATTGCACAAAAATATTCTGGGAGTATTATTATATTTTGTTTTGTAAAATATTCGATGGGACAAAAAAAAATTTATTGACTTTTTGTCAAAATTATAAAAATTGGCTGGAATCGCTTGCGTTATCGGTTCTAGAGATAATTGGGGTCAACCAAAATATTTAGTTTTTAAAAAATGGGACAAAAAATTGTTTTTCGACTAAAATATCTTTAGATCAAAAACTTACTTTGAACTCGTATCAAATTTTGTTTAGAAAATCCAATTGACAACTTTTTTACAAAAGCACGAATAACTTTACAAATAAGAAAAAACTGATAAAGAATGGTTATTGACTCAAATATCTTAAGAACAAGGAAAGATATTGGCTTCACATATGTTGTTATTAATATTTTGGAAGGGCTTTAAATTCGGAAGGAATCCGTGTGGGTCGCATACCAGCCTTTTTTACTTTTAATTTTACATTAACATTACAGCAGTTAAATTTTATTTCTTAGGGTTTTCTTTATTGATTAGGCCTCAAGCTAACTATATGAATCGTCATAAAGATTGAATTTTCATCAGATTTTCTGTTTCACGACCGAACATCTTGTAAAAACATATAACAGAAAATTCACTTGTCCCCATGTGTTGCAATTAAATAAAAACCGTTTCATTATCCTTTCATCAATTTACAACCTAAAGGATGAGTGATAATTCCACTCGATTTCTAGAGATTCCCATTCGACCATACTAATTTAATTTCATGGTCATCCTCCCTCAACCCATTAAGAGGAGTCCCTTATATACATATATATTTTCGCCCAACATCAGTTGTTGTTAATAAAATCTACACTTTGAGCGGGAGAAATTAATTTTGTGGTCCAACAATAACAACAACAATAAAAGAAAAGAAGAACCCTCCGATAGAAGGTCAATGCTTACTTAAGTGCTCTCCCACATGCTGCCGCGCCACACCATCGGGTTCCTAGATGGGTTGTTACAGCTATACACAATTATGATGAATTCCTGCAGGAAGAAATAGAGAGTTCTTCTAAAATCCTTACCTATGTTTATAGTATCTATATATACATTTATCTCGATGGAGGCGATTTAATGTTATTCCATTAGTAAAATGCAGTCAAATCACTTATTCTCTAGAACCTTACTTTCTTTTCCTGATGATGGTCATAGTGGCATTGGTGGTGGTTGTAAAGCTTAGTACGACTCTCTCTTTATATACATTAAGAGAGGTCCTTGCAATCGTATTTTGTTCTTTTCATTTCTTTCACTCTATTCCATTAATGTTCTTCTAATCGCATTAAATGGAAAAATCATATCAGAAGCAGGAAATGTACACAAAAATTAATAACAATTACACTGACCGTTAAGCGGATGACAAAAGGCGAATAAGGATATTAAAGCAAAATTAGAAAGAAATGTCCTTATTTTATACCAGATGATGATGATGATGTCCCAGTTTGCCCTTTCTATACCTAGTCCTTATTATCACCATGGTAATAATGGAAAATGGTAGAACTAATGGAAAATCATGCGATATAAAATTTTTATATGGGTAAAGCTATTAGCAATTTAAAAATACATAGATAGGAAAATGACATTTACGATAACAGTATCTATGCACAGGGACACATTTTATCTGCATTGGTGGTCTTTATGCGTTAAGAGCGTCAAACATATGTTATCACATCAAGGGGAAGATTAAATAAGACAGAAAATTTGCATTTTTATATAACATCACGAATATGTTATGTATGTCCTTTAGACCTATACCTAATTTTTGTGGCTGACCTAACGCACACGAATACCGCATTCCGCATTGTCCTGGGTTTTTCATTGTGAGTGAATTGCGTGATAGTTTTTCGGAGTAATCCGTTTAGCTAAAATAAAATACTTAATTCAATGAAAACTCGAGGATAATAGAGGAATAAACTCTCTAAACAACACGCATCACTTCCACTCGATAAACCTACAAATAAGGATACATCAGGATATAGGAACAAAAAACCCATCAATGCTATCGCATTTTATGTCACCATGGAAAAGAGGGAAAATATCCCTATACGAGTCCACTTTGACATGGAAAATACATTTTCCTCGGCGTTTAACCTTTTGTTGTTGCGATAAATAAAGGGCAATTCATTCAACGCATCTATTGCGAAAAAAGGATCTCATCAGATTAGCGTGTTTTTGTTTGTCATTTTTAAAATACCAAAAAACTGTTACTTTCTGTTTTTCTTTCGTATATGTGATTGGAAATAATTTTTTTTAATTCCCTTCGATAAAACTGCACCATATGCGTTGAAAATCAAGGATAGCGCGACCCTTGTCGTTGTCGCGCCGCGCCACTCCGCACATTTATAAACATTTCAATGTTAGTCACGCATTTTACCGCGAAATAGGATTAAGTACTTAAGCACGGGACCCATCCAAAGAACACATAATCACATAGAGCCGCATAGAACACATCACGCACATATGTTGGGAATTAACGGTGAGCCAGCCATATAAAGGATAAAGAAAAACGCAGTGGTTGCAACTTACCAATGAAATTAAATTGTTTTTTACAAACACTTCGTTTTGTGGAAGATTGAAGGATGCAATTTTATAAAAAGAAGTAAAATCAGCTTTGTGAAAGTGTCCTACATCCCACTTCTATAATCTGTATGTATGTGTGTTGCATATGGAAGCTAAGGGATAAGTATTGGAAAGAAAATCAATTGAATTATTCAGTTAGCCTTAGTTTTAAAAGAATCTAAATTTACAGTATTTAGACAAATGTCTGGTTTGAGCGTTTCTAGGTCCGGATTTGACGTTTGGGTTAGCTTTTTTCGTCGGCTTAAAAAGTTAAGGGATATAGCAGATCAACACAAATATATTGAATAGGTATTGAACAAATCTGATGTAAAGTCTTAAGAAAAATCAAATTGACAGTTTTCGTACACGAAGCAACCACAAAAAATTGATTTTTGAATCAAATATCTTGAGAACAAATTAAGAAAATAATTTAAAACTAATTGCATCGTCTACAAAATACTGTTTTTTTAAATTTTGTAAATGTTTATGAAAAAAACAATTGACAGTTTCTTAAAAAAATAGAATCCTATACGCAAAATAAAACTGAATTCATTTGACATATCAAATATCTCGAAAAAACGGATTAAGACATCAATTATTGATTCCATTTCTGTCAGTCCCCTACAGTTTGCTATTGGGTCAATTAAGTTTAATTTTTAAAATAAAATTTTAAGCACATTCGAGTTAGGTGTCTTTTTTTATATTTTTAAAACAACCGTAGAACCATTATTTTGTATTAAAATTTTTTCAAGAACTATTGAACTAATTAACCAATTTAAATAATTTGTTTTCTTAACAAGCTCTTATAATAATACTAGCTTTTACCCGCGACTTCGTCCGCATTACATAGTTTTTTTGGATAGTAGTATGAAAAAACCCTAGCTGTACTTTTTTGTACGTATTCTTGAATTGTGCCCAGATGGGATGAGGCCATACTAAGTGTGATTGTCATAGGTTAGGTCAGGTTAATAGATTTTAAGAAGAAGATAGGTTACTGCAATACATTTTTATATACGACGTTTTTTGTTTTTCCTTCCTTGGCCAGAACATAAAGATTTTTTGGGTTTGAGACTCGTGAGCACGCTACATGGGAAAAACAGTTTTTTTTCCAAATTTACACCTGCACCTCACGTGTGTGCCCGTTCGGATAGACCCACTCAGTGATGTCCTCCCCCCGCGTCGCACTACCGCCTCCGCTACCACCCTCGTCTACCGCGTGCGACCCCCGCCCGCGCACTCGCCCCGCGCCTAAGCCGAAACAGAATTATCAGAAGTAGAAGACGGACCCAGTGAATTATTTGGTGTACCTAAATGGCTCGTTTTTGGCGATGATAGGTTTGTGCATAGCAAAGTTTAGGTTTAAAATTATTATTTGTGGAAATTGGTGGGAGCCACAGTTTGTGTCTAACGTTGAGGGCTTAAGGCTCGTGGTGCGCGAAGCCCGCGTTAATATACGTGTATGATAATAAAAGTAATTTTTCCCATAGGAATGCGTTGTTTTCCTGAGGTCAAAAGTAACTCGCATGCCCTTTCTTAAGTCTCAAACTATCTCCTTACCAAATTTCATTTAAATCTGTTCAGTAGTGTATGCGTAAAAGCGATCGGCCCACCTGAATTTTCCCATTGGGATGCGTCATTTTCACGGGGTAAAAAGTAGCCTATGTCCTTTCTCGGGTATCAAAATATCTCCATACCAAATTTCATGCAAATTGGTTCAGTAGTTTAGGCGTGATTGAGTAACAGACAGACAGACAGAGTTACTTTCGCATTTATAATATTAATAATTAATAATAAAGTAAGTATGATGAAGTATGATTTGATGATCAAAAATTTCTAATATTTTTAAAAACTATTACATTTCTTTTTAAATATAACATTTTTTTTAAAATATTAAATTTTTGTTTTAAATTCGCTATCTCTAAAACGGGTATAATTTGTTTAACAAAATTAAAATTTTTATTTTGCGGTTTCAAAAGTATAGGGCTGGAATTCGACATCTGTCAAACTAAGTTGTTTAACCAATTTCTTTTTTCAATTAATAGTCTGACATTTACGAAAATGGATCGATTAACTATATCGCACAACGCATACAAATTGTTAAAACCTACTACAAAAATGATGATTCTGCCACAGCCACATATCGTGCGTAAAGATTATAATGTAAGGCCTGTGCATCATCGTTTCGGTCGTAATACTGAGAACATCGCTACTGTATGTGAAAGTGTTGCCGAATACCCGAATGTGTCGATTCCTCGTCGTTCTCAGGAATTGGACTGTCTTGAAGCACATTTTGGCGTATTTTGCATTCGGACCTACACCTACATCCATATAAAGTCCAGCACAACAACTGAAGCTAGCTGACCATTCACAACGTCGTAGATACATACGTCAAATGGGTGCTTGTACAACAGGCGGTGGACGGCGATTTTTCGAACAAAATTTTTTTCAGCGACGAAGCACATTTTTCAGTCGGTGGGGTACCTATGTTAATAAACAAAATTGTCGTATTTGGGGTTCTGAGAATCCTTAAGTAATTGAAGAGAGGCCATTACATCCACAAAAAGTCACTGTTTGGTGCGTTTTTTGGTCGGGAGGTGTGATTGGACCTCGCTTCTTCGAAAACTACAATCGAACGAATGTCACCGTCAATTCGGGGGCTTATGGTCATGTGATAACCCACTTTTTTGCTTGCTATTGAAAAGAACGATTTGGAGAATATTCGTTTTCAACAAGACGATGCCACATGCCACACAATTCGAGGGGATATGGCTTTATTGCAAAAAACGTTTTCTGGCTGCGTAGTTTCTCGTCGTGGAGATATCAAGTGGCCAACAAGATCATGGGATTTGAAACCGCTGGACTTTTTTTATGGAGCTACGCGTGAAAGACCGTGCTTAGGCAGATTAACCTTAAGCTCTTGAGCACTTAAAAACCAACATTCGTCAAATATGGCTGGGATATGTGTCAAAAATTGGTTGAAAATTACCACAAAACAATCGATTTATAAATTGGGTGGCGCAACAGTCGCTTTATAAAAAGCTCAAAATGGTTCGACTAGTAAGAAGTAATTCTCTAGATTCATGTAATATTTCAATGGGCCTTTTCTTTTGGCCTAAGTGCGGGGATTCTGAATCCGCAGCCACTTTAACCTAACCTAACCTAACAGCCCGTTAAGAACTAGGGCCTAGGACATACAACTCTCAACCATTTCTGTGTGCTGTTGTCAGGTATGGAAAGGGACCCACAGTTTTAAGCCGAATCCGAACCGCTAATTTGAGAAAGCACTTTTCATGACAAGAATTACTTTTGGAGAACTTGTCAATTCCTCGCAAGAGGCAGTACCCGTGAACAAAACTTCAGACGGCATAGGTAGGGATCGAAAACAACACCTTTGGCATGACAGTCCAACGCACTAACCATCATGCCACGGGTACTACACAAAACAATCGATGCTTGCAACAATTTGCGTGGTGGTCTTGGAAATGACGAAGTGTTTCACATATAATGTCAATGTTCAAGCTTCATAATAAAAAAGAAATATCATGAAAAAAAATATTTTATATGCGTTTTATTTACATTTACCTTTGAAGCCGCAAAATGGATAACCCGTTATTTAAAAAAAAACGCTCTTACGATTTGGAAAAAAAAAATAAATTAATGTTTTTTTATGAAATGAAATGGCATTAATTTTTTTGGAGACAAAATTGTTTTGCAAGTATTTATATTTTAAAATTTTAAAATATATATGTAGGCACTACATTTAAACAGATTCTTTGGAAATATGAGCAAGTTCGTACGACTTAGTCTGGCATTTCAACTGCTTTTTTTAGCAAGACGACAATTTAAAAAATACGCTTTTTAAATTTCGGTACACGCTTAGATGACTTAATGTTAATAGGTTGCTATTCCCAAATTTTACTTGCGACATATGGGAACTAAATGGAAAGTATTGCATTCGTAAAAATATTAAACTCGAGATTTTAATTAAACATGACATTACGATGGTAGAGACATCGAAAAGGTGGGTTCTCCCATTCCGTCCGTCTGTTTGTCTGATGTACTCTCCCATACAGCCTTAATCATTTGGTCGATAGAGTTTAAACCTGGAAGTTAAGATTTTAGGCAAACTTGCGTTAGGCATTTTTAAAATTGTTTTTAAGACCATAAATAATAGCAGATTTTTATTAAACTTTCTGTAAAAATTTGTTTCTTAATTTGGCTGTTTTCAATGAAAAAATAAATATGTTCCGTTTTTTTTTCGAAATTCATTTTTTTTATTCATTTAAACTTAACTCTACTTACATGCTAGACAAAATGGGAAACTAGCCTAATTAATTCTACTTAAATATAACTTACTGGCCCTAATCGGGCGCTCTAAGAAATTCATGATTCTTAAAATTAATGCCTTTCGGCCTACGAACTAAGATTGTTTTATTTATTTCAATTTATGTTTTTTTTTTTTTTTTTTAGAAAAGTTTAAAAACTAAAATCTTTATCATTTTTTGGGGTTTTTACTTACATACTAAAGTCCTTAAAATAAAACTTAAAATTACCTAATCTACCTACAAACTACTTAAAACTAGAACAACCACAGCGGCAAAACAACTATGTCCTTCTATTTGTAATTCCATCGAGGATTTTAATAATATTGTCTGTGATATGTGTTTGCATTTTTTTTTTTTTTTTTTTTTTTTGATTTCTTTTTTTTTTGTATTTTATGAGATTTTTTTTTTTTATTCTTTTTTTTATTTTTTTTTTATTTTATTGTGCCACCATTCCTGCTCTACTTAAACCTAAAACTTAAGACTAAAACAAGTATGTAAGCCGGCCAAGGCAAAAATACCCCATCCCGGATTACCCATTATCAGTTGCAGTTTGAAGCCACCAAAACTGGTTCTCCTGCTTCTGGGATCTTATTAAGTTAGCACTACACCTTGTGAAAATAAGAAAAGAAAACAAAGTATTGAATTATTTGAAGACTGTTTTTTGAAAATTAGTTGTTGAAAGAAAAAAATTCCAAAAAATATTAATTTGTTTAAAAAGGGGTTATGTAGAGCTAACTTGAACGGTAAGTCCAGGCATAAAACCCTTTTTTTTAAATCTAGTACTTTTTGTAAAATTCTCTTCAATGGCTGCAGCAAACTAGAAAATCAAAACATTTAAAAAAAAATTAAAACATTAACAACTAAATGTTTGAATTAAATTTTGTCGGTTTAAACCAAAATTAGTTACATCATTTAAGCCAAATTATGTATTTGGTAGCAAAATGTGGTAGCAACTTTGTGTTGTTAAGATCCAATGTGAACCAAGATAATCGGACAAAATTCATGACCATAGGCCAAAATTTGACAATTTTGTCGACAATCTTTCGAATATAATTTACATAACTACATAAACCACGAGTTTTTATATAAATAAAAAATATTTGTTAAGTTTTTTGAGTTTTTTTTTCATAACATGAATTTGTAATCCTTCTGTCAGTTGTGCCATTTTGAACTTCCTACTGTCTGCACCAGCGGTACCCTGGGTATCTTCACTTATTTGTTTTTGTTTAATGTTTAAACAATGATAAAAAAGGTTCCCTGCTTAAAAATGAAAACAACTGTATTAATTGTGTTCTAAGGTCTCTCGTATACATTTATTTAAAAACCTCAAAGGAACGTCTAGACATTTTCATGAATAAAAAATTGATCTAATATATCAACGCAAAATATCCACCGACACCAACGTTTAAATTATGATTAATTTTTTCATAAACTCGTATTAAGATCATCTTTTTAGATGAATAACCATCACTTTCTTAACGTGAACCATAATTAGATTATTTATGGCTACAAAATGTGCCTAATTTTTCTTTGGCTTGTACATGTACGTACATTTGTGTGGATATGAATCATAATGAAGTTTTATTTTTTATTATTATACATATTTTGTTGTTCGTTGAAGAAAAGAAAAAGCTTTTCATAAATCAATTTAAATTGAAATGGAAATAAAATGACAGACATCAGGCGAAATGACATGACGTGTTGACACCAGGTGATGAGAATTGTGCGATGACCCAACCCAAAAAATAACCAAACATTCGTTTCGCTTTTTGCCCCGTTCCGAGCATTTGGTTGTTGGATCTTTCCTTGGGGAGCAGTCAATTAACTTTTTAAATCAGCTTTTTTGTTGGTCGTTTCACTTCGAAAACCAAACTGATTATTTCGTAGAGTTAAGGCTTAAATATGCATTTCTCTGGCAGCCTTTTAATGGTTGGATATTGGAATTGATCAGGACCGAATTTAGTTACTTCTATAATAGGCGCATACTCGAGGAGATTTTTGTTACCCTTATTATGGAAAGACACAATGTGAGCATCAAGAAAGAGAGTGAGGGTTTGAAAGGAGGTGGCGATTCAAATTGGTTTTGAATTCCTGAATATTGCAGCATGATTGGGAAAGACAGGGTTGTTCATACATTCCACAATCGTGGAGTACGGTTGATGGACGAATCTTTGTACTTGACAGTATAACTGAAGTTAGGCTCTAGGTTATAATGATGAACAGTCCTGGAGGCGCAAGTATTACGGCTGAATTGCTTGTGGAGAGGAATGCAAATGGCAATTTCTTCTTAATATCGTTAAGGAAGAGTGAGACAAGAAATTTTACTACGGTGTTCAAGCAACGTAAATGATTTAACGATAATATGATCACCAATCAATTTGAATGCTCTATATACGTTCATTACTACGCTGAAGGTATATATGTAAGTAAGTTGCAGAAGCTCCAGCCGAGAGATGGGAATTATACTCAAGCTTTGGACTTATATAAACCTTTTAGATAACATAATTTGTTTTCTTCCAGATCTACATTGACGTTGAAGATCAACATCCTAAGAGCTAGAATTGTGAATCTAAATACGAGTACTACTCTTAGCAAAGCAGACAACTTTTCTAGCGGTTTTAGACAGGAAATCATTAGTAAAAATGAGAAATAGTGTTGGAGACAGAATACAGCCCTTAGGCACACCAACATTTATTTTGTGGTTCTTCCACTTGAAGCCATCCAATACTTTTTATACCTTCCAAAAGTTAATATGTATACGAAGGGTAATTTTTAATTCAACGAAGGAGGGAATCATCAAAGTCGAGGGATGCATTTTTGATAAGAGACCCTGATGCCAAACTCTTTCAAATGCTTTTTGAAATATCAAGTGCAATAATCTTAATGTCTCCAAATAGAGGTAAATATTTGTTCCATTGTTCAGTACGATAAACAAACAGATCACAAGTGGATTTAGCGAGATTTATCTCCTTAAGAAATATTGCAGTTCAAACCGAAATGGAAGCATTAAACACATGTGAAACTATCATAAGCTGTTCTTATGCGCAAATTCCTAGTAGAATTATTCAAAAATAGATTAAGTAATTTATTAACTAACTGACTTGGGTCTAGTTTTTGAATTCAGAGAAAACTTCAACTCTTCAAGTAGGAAAATACTTAAAACCGGGAAAGCGTGAAAAAAAACTTGAAACCACTTTTTTCCAAAAAAGTCTATAAAGTTCTTTGGGAGCTAGATAAACATATCTTTAAGGTTTATATTAAGGTTTAAGTTAAACATCGCAATGAATATTAAAAAAGTATAATTGCATTTAAAAAAAAAAAAAATCTAAAAAAACCTAGTTTTAAAGAATTTGTTATTATTTAAATGCTTCAATTAAAAAAGAAAACTGGGCCTTATATATAACTATAGCCCTTTGACATGAATACAACTTTTAAATATACTTAAAGCATACAAATCCTTCCCTGCCATTGATATGATAAGACAAACAAAATAACTTTCAACTGCCACGCCCTTAGCAGACTAATTTATTGCATTTAACTTCCCCAAATTTAGTCCAATAAACGGCCAAAACGATTGTCTCATGGTTCTTTATCTCAGCGAGCAAAGGAATGGCTTGGTGATGTTTACTGTCACGTCGCTTCGTCGATGTCGTCGTCATTATTCTATAAGTCGCAAACAAGAATGTGGAGCTACAGAGCTGTGACGACATCTGGCATCGCCTTCCCAGTTTGAAATAGTACAAAACCGCCTTCTTTTTTTCTCCGATTTTCGAAATTCTTCTTAAAAATGTTCATATTTTTGTTTTAATCTTTAAATTATTGTTTTTTAATTTGAAAATAAAGAAAAAGTAGATTAAATTGATGGCAGTGTGAACATGTGAAGCAAATGATTTTCACACACACACGAGATAGTAGAGACTAAAGAGAAAGTGTTGATACTATTTACACATATTTTAAAGTCTGAAACATTTGGGATTGAAAGTCTATTTTCGAATTGGAATGAAAAGCCTGTATGGAGCGGAGGGCACATCAGTTGTATGTGAATGTGCAAAAGGGAGGCGTTCCCATGGGAGCTACATGTATCCATCCAATGGGACATAAATTGTTTTGCTGACATAATTTGTTGTTGAAATTTTTTTCATCTTACGAAAATAGATGAGGAAATGAACTCAATTAAAAATCTTAACAGCGAATAGGTTGTCTTTAGTATAAGTTTAATAAATATTTAAATGCTCTCAATTATATGAATAAATAATCGAATAAAAGAGTTCCATTGAACATCAATTCAGTCAAATAAAGAAGAAGTTCCATTTGATATTAAAATGTAGAACACTAAAAGGTGTGCCACAGGGCAACTATTTCGGTCCGCATTTCTTAAGTTCTTGATTGAGACAATTAAAAATTATAATATAGAACGCTAAAAGGTGTGCTTCAAGGCAGCCATTTGGGTCCACTTCTTTGATTCTTAATTGAGCCAGTTAAAAATCAGAATATTATCACATATGCGTAGCCCAAGATTAAGAGCTATAACTTTAAACAAGATAAGTTCAAACCTAAAAGACTAATTAGATAATAACATGAAAAAAACATTAAATTTGTTAAAACATCACCCTTTTCGATAAAATTTTACCCCAGTGAAATCTCAGTTATGATTGATTTCTCTTGTCAAAATTGAAAAGCACAAAAATTGAAATGCCTGTCAAAAACTATACTTTCAGTAGTACAAACCAAGCTGACATATCCAATCAGTCATACTACTTCAAAATCTTTCGCGTTTTTTCCTCTCATTTTGGATACAGAACATTCAATCTTAATTAAGAATTTCGCAAGGGCATTATCTGTCACTAGCTATATGTACCTACTCAAAGACCTGTTCGGATCAAATTCAATTACTCATGTTCACTTCAATATACACCCTCTATATGCTAAATTTGAAGCTTCTGAACAACAACAAAAACAACCAACGACGACGACGTATAGACTACGACAAAGAGTAACGTCGACGACGCTAATAAGCCCTGTCACAGCAAAATCATAGAATTTCACTTTGAAAGCCCTAAAATCAAATCGATCAAAATCGCGAATTAATACGGATGTACTTATTATGTATGGGTAGATGATATTCGCCTATCTTCATACTTAATGCGGCACGTGTCAAAAACAGGCAAAACCCAATTGGCCTTGGGTTGGGTTGGGTTTCTTGTCTAATTTCAGTGTCGACTTCGACTCAAGTCGAGACGAGACATGTTGTTCTAACATGGATATCATTTTGTACAGACTACCTACGCTAAAATTATTATCATGTTCCTGACATCCCTTGTTAAGTAAAGGAGCACTCTACACTACATATACTAATTCACCCCGTCTTCCTTTTTTGACACGGCAACGGCGACGAAGACTATACCCAGCTCCCAAAGTAATATTTTAACAAAGATTTCGAATTAGAAATTCATTTTTCTCGAGAGGATGTTCTAATTTTCATATCATTCATTCGCAGGATATACGATTTGAGTATTGAAGTTATTGTAAACCTATGAATGAAGGCGAAAAGTCCTCCTTATAATTCCGCCCTTCACTTTGCCGAAGCTTAATGGTTAACTTAATTACAATTATTCCTTCCACACTCAGCCAGGACCCCGGCCATCAGGACTCACTCCCAGAGACGATCACAAATGACGGATGATTGAATATGAAAGCGATAATTAATAATCCTTAGAAAAAGGCAGACTTACAATTAGTCCTTTGGCCGGCTTAAAATAATATAATCAGACTATCCTGAAGCGAGGCAATCGGAAACGGAATATGTCAAGAGTCTTAAATGGTTTTCCTCCTTTTTTTAGACGGCCGTTGGGTCGACCAGTCATTCAGTCAGTCAGTCGGAGCGTTAGGAAAGGAAAAGAATACACAACTTAAGGACTCAAATTTCGAAGAATTTCAATACCGAAAAATGTCCTGTTTCAAGAGTGCCATGTCTATATTTATAGTTAAAAGTAAAGCCAACGCCGCCGCCCGCCGCCGCTCCGATGCTATGAGTATTGAGTATTGCTGCTGCTGTTTTTCTTGTGTCTTGTGAACTTCAGCAAAAAACTAAGGCGTATGCCAAGCGAGATTTCTTAGGGGAGGTAATTAATCCTTGGCGCAAAAAGTTTGTCCCTTATATTTTCCTATATAACGGAGAACAGTAGGAAGGTATACGTAGATGAACTCGTAAGTTGTTGCTGTATAGCTTGTATGTTTTTATTTTCACTTTCTGTTATAGCTTTGTTCAAAAATAATTGAAAAGTATTTTACGCTCGAGGAAGTTTTGGTCCTGGCAGCAGTACTAATTAAATAAACAATATCACGAGCAGGGTTTCAATTTAGTTTTGTTTTTATATTTCAAATCTTACTCCTGATGTTTTTTGTATACCTACTTTTGTTTTCATTGATTTCAAACGAAAACGAAAAAGGTGAAAAGTTTAAGCTGTTTGCTGATTAGGCAAATCAATGGATGGAGAGTTAAATTTACGACTTGCGATTCCTTTACTTGTTCAAATACATAAACCTTCTTATTTATGTATAAAAAGGATATTTCACATCTACCCAAATACATATATAAAAGATGATGATGATGATTCCGTTATAATATCGTAAACTTTCACAAAGACCATTTAAATATTAATTGCTAAGTTTGTTTGCCTTTGGTCTCATTAGGTGAAGTGAATGTCCTTGTTTTCCATCGTGTTTCACTTATAGGTACATACATAGGTATAGTTAAGTAGGTATAAAGTTCTTGCTTTGATTGTGTGAATAGAAGATTAAAGGAATTCTTCGTCATCATCATCATCATTATCATTACCGTCGTCGTCGTCGTCGTCGTCATCATCATCAGGATCGGCATGATGATGACTTTGTTTGGATTTTGTATTGGAATGTTTTCAAATGGAATTTATATATTTGAAATGTTTGTCTCTGAATGACAAGTATTAATTTGTAATCCATTGGCATTGGGAAGGTATACTATACATACATAAGTTTAAGTGCGGGCGTTAAATATCTTTGATGACTTAAGTCGACTTAGACAAATAAATTATAATAAATATTGAAAAGCTTTTGTGAAATAATGTTTGACTTTGCTGCTTTAAGTTGCTATTTATTGCATTGAATGGTGAGAGTGAAGATTAAATGTTGCCAACCAGATTTAAAAAAAGAATGATAGAAAATGTTTTTGGAAAGTCTATAATCGAAGGATATTATTATCAACAATAACTTGAGGACTCTATTTCCGGTATGTGAATTCATTCCAAACGATTCACGAGTGCCAACTTAACAGAGCAACATTTCCCATTGCATCTCATTTCACTTTCCTAATTTCCAAACAATTAATTTTTTGTTTGTTTCTGTATTTAATGCATTTAAAATGTTATTCAATAATGATGAAATATTCGTCTCCTTGAAGAATATTTCTAGAGTTTTCCTTTTTTCTTCCTCTTCTTTTGTTGATGAACTTTGTTCTTTGCTCAATTTCACATTGGAATCTAAGGGTGTACTAACTGGATAACATGATTGCATGCTAAAACGTTCAAGCATTTTTAAAATGTACATATTGTTTTTGATTTATTGATATTTTTTTTCTTAAAATCATATTCTAAATGTAGTCCCAAAAAAGGCTTTGCTGGTCCAAGCACTTTTAATTTGAAATTTTCTTGAAGATGTTCTACTAATTAATTTCTTGAAATTTCATTTTTCCAAAGTATAAAAATGTCATCTACATATGTATAGGTACCATCAAAATTAAAAAATCTTTAGAACCGTTCGTCAAAAACATAAATACATTGATCTGTTTTCAACTGCTTGAATCCAAATAGTTTTAATACTTGAGTTAACTTCTTGTTCCACATTCTTGACAATTGTTTAAGTCCGTAAATTGGCTTGTGAAGTCTTAAGACTTTACCTTTTGGTATATCGAGACCCTCTGGAGCTTTTAAATAAATCTCCTCTTCAAGATCACCTTGCAAAAAGGCTGTTACTGCATTTAAGTGATCAATATGTAAGTCGTTGTTCAGTGCTAATGATAAAAGATAACGCATCGAGTTGTATCTAATAACTGGTGAATAAGTCTCTTGATAATCCACCCCAATACGTTGTCCACATCCTCGTCCTACAAGTCTTGCCTTGTATCTCGATATTTCACCTTTTTCATCTCGTTTGGTCTTAAAAATCCCTTTTGTTGTCCATGTCTTGTTTTCTTTCAATGAATTAACTTCGCATCTTTTGCTGCTTCTGACCATTTTTTTGCATTTTCACTGTTCATGGCTTCATAATAATTTTCTGGATCATCGTCACAGTAAACGTTATTAGCCAAAAAACTAACACAGTTACTCCTTTTTGTTTGGTTTCGAATTCTTTCAGAACGACGAATAATTATTTCTTTATTTTCTGTTGGTCCTGGTATTCCTTCTGGTTGAGGTGGCATATCATCTGCGTTTGAAGTACTAGGTAAATCTAATTTAACAGAATCAATATTTCCTTCTTTTTCATAACAGTTTCCCACTAAATCTTGATTTTTTACAGTTTGTTCTTGGTTGAATTGTTCAGATTTTTCTGTTGCTGGGAAATACATTTCATTTTCTATAAATGTAACATCACGACTAATTAGTAGCTGTCTTTTGATTGGGTCATATTATCTATAGGCTTTAGTTGTTTCGGAATATCCCACCATAATACACTTTGTGGATTTCAAATCCCATTTCTTGCGTTTTTCTTTAGGCGTTAAAACCATAGCAATGCATCCAAAAACGCGCAAATGCGACAAATTCTTGTCTACGCCACTCCAAATTTCTTCTGGCATCTTATAATTTATCTTCTCTCTTGGAATTCTATTAAGTAAATACGCAGCAGTGCATATAGCTTCTGCCCAATAAAATGTCTTCAAATTTGCATCTGCCATCATGGTACGAGCCATCTCACATAAGCTTCTATTCATGCGTTCCGCTTTCCCATTCTGTTGAGGGTTGTACGGAGCTGAAGTTTGGTGAACAATGCCATTTTCTTCACAAACTTTGTTCATATCAGCATTGCAATATTCTAAGCCATTATCCGTTCTTAATATTTTAATCTTTTTTCCAGTTTGATTCTAGGACACATTTTTGAAGATTTTAAAATATTTAAAAACTTCTGATTTCATTTTCATAATGTAAACAAATACTTTTGATGAGAAATCATCAACAAAAATTACACAATACTTTGAACCACCAATTGAATCTTGTTCCATAGGACCGCAAACATCTGAATGTGCTATTTGTAGTACATCGGTCGTAGAACTTATTGAATTTTGATAAGGAATCTTAGATTGTTTACCGAAAAGACATGAAATACATCGTTTTTCTTCCGAACTTCTTGTAAGTTCTATTCCTCGAGCCTTGACTTGAGATAATTTTTGAAGATCGTCTTGATTTGTATGACCTAAACGTTTATGCCATAAATCGGTCTTTGTAGCTTGAAAAATCTTATGATCCTTTCTTATATCAAGCTTATACATATTATGAACTACCTTAGCTGAACCAACCAATTTACCTTTTTGTAAAATATGACATTTTGAATAATAAAAATTGACAGTCAAACCATTCTTCGTCAACTGGCTAACAGACAATAAATTTGCACATATTTGTGGCACCAATAAAACATTCTGCAATGTAACTTTGTAATATTTTTCGTTCAAAAACACTTGTAAAGGAACATTTCCTCTTCCAATGACTCTTAACTTCTTGCTTTTAGCCTGTTACAAACTCATCTGTCTTGAACTCTTCAAAAGTTGAAAAAATATCTCTATTTTTTGCCATATGGGAAGATGCACCTGAGTCTATGAACCAGTTCGTTCCATCATCATTAAAATGAACGATAAATGGACTGAGAAACCAGCATATCACCATTATTCGAATTATTTATTTTCGATTTGTTTTTGCAAAATTTACCAACATGACCTTCTTTGTTACATTTGTAACATACAACACGCTGCTTTGTATCAAAACGACGTTCTCTATGGTCATGTTTCTTACCTTTGTTGCTATAGAGAGCTGCAGCACTTCCGCCGCTTGCACCTACATCTTTATTGTAATATTCGTAATCTTGAAGTATTTTTGTTTTAATTGCATCGCCAGTTATTTTTAAATCACTACTTTCCATTGCCATAATCATGGGTCTAAAATGTTCTGGTAACCCCGAAAGTAACAAACTTCCCACCCATTCTTAAGTTACTACCAACCCTATTTGGTTCAATTTTTGGGCAGTATTAATAATAATATCAACGTACTCACTCATATTTGCACAATTTTCTAATTGAGTTGTTGTAAGCTTCCGAAGTAAGCCCCATCGTCTTGTAAGACCGGAATCATCTTATATTGAAAATAATTTTGTCCAGATATCCTTAGCTGTTGATATTCCCTGAATATGCGGATATAGGTTTGGAGATACATATATACAATATTAGTCTTGACATTGCCTTTCTCTTGAATTTCTTGAGACTCTTCTGTCCCCTGGACTGCCTTCCAAAAAGCTTGAGAGCATGTTCGACCGTGAATTTCCATTTATGAAAATTTTCCTTTTACTTTTTCAATTTGTTCTGAAAATGTATCCATTTTAAAACAATATAATTCTTTAATTACGTAAGTGGATGCAGCGAGGGCCCATAACCTGATGAAATATTCGTCTCCTTGAAGAATATTTCTAGAGTTTTCCTTTTTTATAAATTAAACAACTTCTTCGTACGTTGAACAAAAACAGAATAATAAAATTTTTATTTCAAAGTCAAAACATATTTCACAAAACATAAGTGATCGTATATAATTAGAACAGTAGATTTTATAGAAAGTATTTTTCATTTGCAACAAATAATAATATAATAAGAGCAATTGTAATTTAAAATTTTAATTACAATTACCTGAATTATTAATTCTTAATAACAATAAAGTAATTGAATTGTAATCATGTTAAATTTAAAAAAAAAAACAAGTATTTATTTATTTTTATTTTTAAATAATGTGATAAAAAGTCAAATACTTAGATTGAAAATTAATAAAAATATCATTTTTTAAATTCGAAATTAAATAATATTTTAATTTTAGAGTTTTCCAAAACAAAATGTGACAGCCACATTGTTTCTTTTACTCACTGTCAATCAGTAATTAAAGAAAAATCAATGTGACAAGTTACAGCGTCGAACAACACGCAATGGTTGATTCAAGGGTAGGGGGGGGGGGGGGTTTGTATGCCCTCCTTTGGAGATTTTTTTTTTGTATTTTCGTAGGAATTCCCTTGAATTCAAAATTCAAATTCATGAGCCCTAAAGCTTATATATAGTCAAGTTGTATAAGTAAAGAATTCGTCTAAAGATTTGTTAGTACTCGTAATTTAATCCAAAAAGCGGTTTACTGTAAAACAAAAAAATAAAATCTTTGTTTCCACACAATTTAGAATTGGATAAAACTTTAGTTATGCTTTTAATTATTTTATTAATATCTTTTTTGAGAGAAAGAGCAAATATTCAAGTACTTAAAAAGAAACCTGAATTAAAGATCGACAATTTGATATTTAGTTGACTTTAAATTCCTGAAACACGTCTTCAATTCCATTTTATTACTTGCGACCTATACAAACTTTAAGGCAAATTTTGCATTCGTACAAAATTTTGAACTCGATATTTTAATCAAACATGACATTACGAAAAAAATTGTTTTAAACTAAAAATGTATGCAAAAAAAAAATTAAAAAAAAAAGGTTTAAAGTGTAGTTTTTCAAAACTTTCAAATTATCTACTGTTTTTTTTTAGAATTCATTGCCCTTATTTGTTTTTGATCAAACACTGAAAACTAGATGACTTTATGTCTTCTAGTTCTTGAGAAAATTGAAAATTACCAAAAAATATTACCAAAATTACCAAAAATATATTGAAAACTGGCTAATAAAACAGAATGTTGGCTTTAAATAAAATGTATAAAACTTAATTGTAAGTATCACCGTTATTTTTTAATTATTTTTTTTCCATTTTAAATAATAATTTTTTTAAATTGCCTCTACCGCCTAAACGGAGGGAGATAGACCCCCTCCCATAGTAAAAAATGCTTATTTTTAACTGTTCTAACAAATTCCGTTATTATATCTTGGCGCCAAAGTTATCGTACTCGTGCCGTGCATTTTATTTCGTTTTGACGGCCGGCGCGGCTCGGCCCCCCGTGACATAAGGGCAAGTGGCATAAGACCAAATTTTAGAATTTGGCCTTATGACAATTTTCGAAAGCGTCATAAGGCCAAATTTCAACGGCTGGCTTTATGTCGCTTTCCAAAGTGACTTAAGGCCATTTTGTTCTTGTGTCACTTTCAAACTTTATCTTCATCACCTGAGAAGATTGGAGATGTACTTTAAGGTGCATGCATTATTCTTTTCTTGTATTTACATATTTCCAAAGCTAAAGATTCAAAGACGACATTAATAGCTTTAAATATTTTTATTTTGTATAATTGAAAGCGAACATATTTTTCTATATCATGGTTATCATGAGAGAAATGCACAACACTAAAAGTGCCATAGGTAGGTTTTGAATTAGATTTGATATTGTTGGTGACATAAATATTGAGTAGCAAAAGTTACCTTCAATGATTGTGGCTCGCTAAAAGGGTTCATCTCCGTATCGAGACATGCCGAAACTGTTCATTATGGTTTCTGTTTTGAACAAGTCCACAACATCTTAAGCAGTAGTGGGAGTTTTAGGGAACGACTTGTTTCGTATTCGCATGAGCTGCCGTCTTACTTTTCCAAATTGAACCTAATAATAAAAAGAGGCTGGGATGCTACCCACACTGATAACTTCCCATCCCGTCTGTCGATTTGTCTTGCTGAAAAGTTTGTCTATATGCATCAATTTTTACCAACTTTGCGTACTATTTTTTGTAGATTTTATTATTTTATGAAAAAACTATCTGTTGGATTTTTATAAAAAAATTACTGAATATCGAAAACAATATCTTCTGTGAAATAAAATAAGTTTGAAGCCAATATTTTTAATTTTTGAAAAGCTATTTGAGTCGAAAGTAAATTTTTACAAGTTTTAGTATTGTTTTTTTTTTAGGTTTTTTATTTTATGTAAAAAAAACTGTCAATTCGATTTTTCTCAAAATTTTATAGAATGTTGAAAACAATATTTCTTATAAGATAAAATTAGTTTGAAGCCAATATCTCACATTTTTGAAACGATATTTACGTCGAAAAACAATGTTTACCAACTTTTATAATTTTTTTTTTAGATTTTTATTTTTTGTAAAGAAATTGTCAATACGATTTTTCTCAAAATGTTTCCTAATGTTGAAAACAATATTTCTTATACGTTCAAAGTAGTAAGAAGCTATTATCTCAAATTTTTGAAAAGATATTTGAGTCGAAAATCAATTTTTATCAACTTTTGTTAATTTTTTTTTCGGTTTTTAATTTTTTGTAAAAAAACTGTCCATTCATTTTTTTTCAAAATTTTACTGAATGTTGACAACAATATTTGTTGAAAGATAAAAGTAGTTTAAAGCCAAAGTTTTGAAAAGATATTTGAGTCGAAAATCAATTTTTAACAACTCTTAATAATTTTTTTTTGGGTTTTTATTTTTTGTAAAAAAAACTGTCAATTCGATTTTTCTCAACATTTTTCAGAATATTGAAAACAATATTTCTTATAAAATAAAATAAGTTTGAAGCCTTAATCTCAAGTGTTTGAAAAGATATTTGAGTCGAAATTCAATTTTTACCAACTTTGAGTAATGTTTTCTTAGGTTTTTATTTTTTATAAAAAAAACTGTCAATTAGATTTTTTTCAAAATTTTATCAGATGTCAAAAAACATTATTCTTCGTTGCACAAAATTATTTTGGAGATGGAATCATATTTTAGTCGTAAAATTTTCGAGGTGACAAATTTTTTTTTCATTTTTTTTTTTGATTTATAAAAAACCCGTTAATTAGATTTTTTCCAAAAATATAATTGTTTTGTATCACGTTGCAATATATACATAATATAAAATTTAATTCAAGTCTCTAGCGTCATTGGTTCATGAGATATTTAGGGTTAACCAAAATGTTCACCTTTTTTTTAAAACTGCTATGGTAAAAAAACCACCCACGCAATTTTCTTGAGCGCCCTTTCTGCATCTTTTTGCCTTATTATCTGTATAACAAAATTTATTTGAAGTCAATATCTCTTCTGGTTCTTGAGCTATGGACGACGAAAAAAACGTCGCGAACGTACGGACGTATGAACGTACGAACGTACGTACACACGCACGCACAGACATCTTTCTAAAAATCTTTTATTTCGAATATAGGGACTTTGAAACGTCGAGAAATGTCAAAATTTTCAATTTGACAAATCGGACCCATTACAATAACTTCCTATGGGAAGTTAAAAATGGCTACAATATGTTGAAAACACTTGGCAAACAAATAAAAAAAACTCTTGTGCTACTTGAACTAAATTAGAAGCTTGCCTGTGGAGGGTTCTCACAATCCCTTGAACATACTTCATTAAAGACTTCGCGTATGCCGCTTCTTTTTACTGAAACATTTCCACATTGTTTTTTTATTTCATTTATAATTCTCATTTTATTTTTTAAACTTTTATTGTCTTTATGATTATGAGTGGCACTTGATTTCAGGATCCGAACTAAGTTTTCATTGTGTAGGTCGATTACCGCTACGGATATCCCGATCCAAGCCAAAACAAGGAAGTACTGTAAGAAGTTTCGACGTTAGACGGCTACAATCGCAATAGACTGCCATGTCCTTTTCCAATCGAGTCTCTAATAACCTCTTAAGAAGTCCTATGCTGCCTGAATTAAGCATTAAAAACCAGTGGCAACATTGCAACGTTTTTAAGCTGTGCTCAAAAACTTATCTTTATCTTCAGTGCGTGACCCCCCCCCCCCCTCCTCATTAAAAGTCCTGATCCGCCCTTGCCAACGCGTGCAAATTAGAAATCTTTATTATCAAAATTGGAAAATGGGTGTTTTCTAGTAGCAACGATGTGCGAGTTACGGCCTTTTTATGGTATGTGGTACATGTACATGGTCATCCTTCCAAGCTTAGTAAACAATCAGCCAACACCTAGGTATACGTCATCAAAACGCAAGATCTATCGCAAACATCGCCACTGTTTATCAAACTTGGCCTGTGGCGGATCACAACAAATAGTACTTTGTTTATCGTGATTTGAGCCTGCACCCATGCAAAATTTAAATGACCCAGGAGCCAAATGACGAACCAAACGACCATAAGCAGCGTAGTGTGTTTCCTAATTGGATTTACAGTTCGAAATTGATCCCTAGTTTGGTCGAAGACCATTTTTGGATGAATGGGTATGTGAATAAGCAAAACCGACGGATTTGGAACGATAACAATCCACGTGACTGTTCCTATTTACTGTTTTGTGTGGATTTTGGGCTAGAGGCCTCATCGGTCCGTACTTCTTCGAAAATGATGACCACCACCGTCCAAAGTGACCCGCCTTTAATGGAAAATCCTTTACAAATTTAATATTCAGAAAATTTAGAGTAAACCACTCCTAGCAATTTATTAAGAAGTTTAAAAACAAAAGTGTTTGAAATGCTTAAATGGGTAAGCAACAATAGTGAAACTTTATTAAGGACCTAAATACCTACATATACTCCTTTTTTCTACAAAACTAATAAACTATTAGCATTGAAAAATATGTGAGTCAATTTTGCATTAACATTTTTATAAGTAAACATTTTTGAAGCAACATTTCAAGAAAATTAAAAACGATACCTATGTATGTATATTAAACTAAGTAGTACCCGTGGCCTGATGGTTAGTGCGTTGGACTGTCATGCCAGAGGTCTTGGGTTCGATCCCTGCTTATGCCATCCAGTTTTTTTTCACGGGTATTGCCTCTTGCGAGGAATTGACAAATTCTCCAAGAGTAATTCTTCTCATAAAAAGTGCTTTCTCAAACTTGCCGTTCGGATTCGGCTTAAAAGTGTAGGTCCCCTCCATCCCTGACAACAGTACTCGCACACAGGAATGGTTGAGAGTTGTAAGTCACTAGGCCCTAGTTCTCAACGGACTGTTGCGCCACCCAATTTATTTATTTTATATTAAACTAAAGGGTTTTTAATTGGAGCGGGTAGATTTTGGCGCCCCGTGGTGGCCATTTTGTTTTGGTGACATCTACCAAATCTTTTGTTTATTATTCAGTTGTTTATGCCAAATCATCATGGCAAGTTACACGATTTAACAGCACGTTCAAATGATAAAACTTTATTATTAAAATGAGTGCTCGTTAACGCAAACGTTGCGCGCATTGTCCCCATTTTACGGTAGATAAGGTGGCCCTTCATACACTCGATTCTTCAACAGTTCGTGGCCAAATTTTAGACGACCGGTTAAGTAAACAATCAGCCAATACCCGTACGCTCAAGGAACGCAAAATCAGCCGAGGACATCGCCACGGTCCGTGAAAGTGTACAGCAGAACCCGAAGCAATCTTTTCCTCGCCGTGCACAAGATCTCGGCCTTTCGCAGCCTTCAACTTGGCGAATTTTGCGTCAGGACTTGGTGCTACACCCGTACAAGATCCAACTGACCCAGGAGCTCAAAGTTCATGACCATAGACGACCCCGTTTATTCGCTGACGGGGCTTCTAAACGTTTGGAAGAGGACCCCAATTTTGGCCGAAAAATCATCTTTGGTGACGAGGCGTATTTTTGGATGAATGGCTGTTGTAGTAACAAGAAAAATTGCCGTAAATGGGACTACAAAACCCAAGCAAGGTTCACCAGGTGATAGTGCATCCTCAAAAAGTTATCGTTTGGTGTGGATTTTGGGCCGGCGCGGCGGCGTAACTGGTCCGTACTTTATTGAAAACAAGATTAGTGAGGCGGTCACCGTCAACAGCGAGCGCTACATAACGATGATAACTAATTTATTATAGCCCAAAATGAACCATATGGACCTAGACGACATGTGGTTCCAGCAGGACGGGCGGAGCGCGGCGCACAGTGGTTCGGTTTGTATGGGAGAGCGGAAAAAAGTCTGTTAAATCTGAACGGTTCAACGAATTTTAATGAAATTTGACACACATGTTAAGATTAGTCTTAAACATGGTTGGTCAAAATTTGGTCAAGAAAAAATTAATATAAAAAAGTTATTGACATTTTTATAAAATTTGAGGGTTTTGATGTTATATTAAAATAAAAGTTTTTTTTAGTAAAATCTTAACTTTTTATTTTGAATAAAATATTATTATTAACTATGTATAATATAAAATAAAATAAATAAATAGATAAATACATAAAAAAAATTAAATATAAAACAATTATGAATTACCTAGTAGTTTTTCTTGTTTGCCTTTGGCCTTAAACCTGTTTTTATTGGATCTGAGGATATGAGTATATTATGAATCACATCTTCATTCGTCGCAAGCGATCCTCGGAGAGCGATCCAACAGGAAATGCACAGCTTTTAATTTTTTCTTCTCCATGGATCAAAACCTTATGTACGGTTGCTAATAACACCTTTTTTATTTTTACCTGCCCTACTTTTAGCGAAAAATTAAAAAAAAAATAAAGGACTATCCCTAATCCTTTCCTTTATTTTGTTTTAAGCTCTATCCAATTATTCAAAATATCATAAAACTATATTATTTTTCGTGTGCTGTTTTCCAGAAAATTGAGTTCAAAGTTGAAATTTTTTCCAGGCAAAAATAAATGGTTTCGCAAAAATCGAAATTCTCAGACCTGGGTCAATGTATTAATTTTGGTTTGTTTTTTAAATAAAGTTTGACATTTTTTCTTAAAATAATAGACTTAACCAGTTCATTCTGACAATTAATACCGCAGAAATCAAACTTTTGATTTGTTGAAAATACGGTTCGCGATTTGAGTAAAATTATTTTTCGACTTTGAGGGCTTGTAAATCAGAACATACAATATATATGTTAAAAATACTTTTATATCATATGCTTGGGTTATCTAAGACCTAAGAGTACTTCAACATAAAGTTTAAAAGGATAAATATGACTTTTTAAAAAGACTTTTTTCTGCTCTCGCACCACTGTGCGGCGGGCGCGGCGTTACGTGCCACACAGCAAACGCCACGCCATCTACACACAACATCTACCCGCCCTTATTGAAAAACCCTTTAATTTATTTTCCTAAATAAAAATAAGAATCATTCAAATTATAACATGGATAAATATTTTCCAGTACTTAACAGACTCACCCTGTTGTAATTTATCTTCTTCAAAAGTTTGAAATAGACCAACAAGCAACAAATGTGTCAAACCAAAAATTAAATTGCATCAATGTGTGTAAAATTCTTAAAAAAAACTCATTCAATTCTTTCTCCAAGTATTAACCGCTTCATTAATACAAAGATTCTCCCAATTCTCTCTACCACCCAAATTTGTTTCTTCTATTCTGAGATCGAATTGCAAATTTCTCTCAAAGAACAAGAACAGAAAAGAGAACGATGACATTTTGCACGAATAGAAAATACTCACATCCCATTCACAACTCACCCACATCATCATTAACCTACTCCATGAGATTTAGTTTGAGCTTAAATTCTGAGCAAACCGAGCTTGACAAAATATTACACTAGGAGAGAGAGAGAAGCAGTCATTGTCTGTATTTACTAAACTACGTGTCTTGACATGTTCGTTCATTAGTGCGTTGATATAGTAATTCAAGAAAGTACATTTTTAATTTGTGATTGTTCCGCGATAAGTTAAAGTTAAATAATAAATTTTATTAAAAGTTATTGTGTGAAGTGTTGTATATATAAAACTACATTTATTTAATTGAAAATACCATGACATTAAACGAAAAGGTAATAAATAGTAATTTTTCAGTTGGATTTTGATAAAATTGTATTATTTTTGGCGGTGATTAAGTTAATATGGTTTAATTAAAAAATAAATAAGTTACATTATATGTATTTTTTTGTATTTGTTCTTTTACAATTCATTTATTATTTATGTTTAACATTTAATTATTTTCCTTTATATTTTTTTCAGTTAACAATTACTTTAAATATTGTACCTGTGAATCACTAACCGAGAAAAATTATAAGAGTAGGCCATTTGCAGCTTGGCTGAAGGTTTTCGTTTTTAATTTATTTATTTTCGAAAATGGTGAGTGATCTTTTATATTTTTTAGATACAAATAAATGAAGTCCTTTTATTTTTGAAAAATTGAATATCTTTCCCCCCTAATTTCATTTACCGATTTTACCGAATCAGATTTCTTTTAAGTACCTAATCATTTAAAATTAACTGAAATAGAGATAATTAGTTCTTTTCCATTACCGTTTCTTATAGAATTAATGCCCTAAAATTAAAAAAATTTAGAATGTATAATCTTAATCTAAAATTTGTATACACATATGTACATATGTACATATGTAGGTACATCACCAAACCGTTTTCTTTTATTAATTATTTGTTTGTATTTTCAATTTTTCCAAACACTAAAATTTTAATTACAAATTACATTTATTTATTGAAAAGTGTTAATTATTTGCAATTTAATTACGTAATTTAAAACAAAAAAGATATTACGAAATAATTTCCTTAAATGCTAATTTTCTTAATTCGTGTTGTTTTGAATTAATAATTAAATAAAGAGATGATGATTAACTTAACTGTAATTTAAACGCGCTTTCCCTCAAGAATTTGAGCACAACCATGTAATTAATTAGTTTACTTTCTCAATTACATTAAAAAGTAATTCACCAATTTCAAATACAAGTATGTACATATGTACATATGTAGTTAAAATTAATCATTTTTTTAAAAGTGGTTATTCCTTAAATAATAACGATTGAATTTTTGTAAGAACATTATCTTACGTTAATAACAAAAATGTTCATAGAATGAAATAACTTTGAAGCCAATACCTTCATCTATTTTCCAAATATTCGAATCGAGCATAATTTTTCAAGCAAATTGACCCATTAATTTTTCCAAAAAAATTGAATAAATGTTAAAAACATTGTTTGTTATGAGATAGTATAAATTTAAAGGCAAAACATATCTTTAATTTTTGAAAGATATTCAAGTCGAAAATCAATTTTTAATAACTTTTACCAACTGGCAGTGAATTATTTTGGACGTAATATTATACATATTTCTTTTTCGTAAAACATGAACAAATGGTGTCTGGAACGTACGGAGCTATGAACGTACCGACGACGACGACGTACTAACTGACGAACACATGAATAAACAGAATCTTTCTAAAAATCTTTCAATCTTTCATCAAACAAATCGGACCAATTACAATAACTTAATATGGGAAGTTAAATAATCGTAGTTATCTGGGTTTGAATTAAAGTTGGACCGACCTACAAAATGTGTCCTTATTAATAATTCAATATTTTTATAATAAATAGAAATATTTTTTGAACCATTACTGATTCTTTAAGAGAATATCCAAGATAAAAAGAGTTTCTTTCGATTCTTGTTGTTTTTGGAGAGAATTCTTTTTAAGTATTTAAGGGTTGTAACAAATATTTGTGGACGTTTTTTGAAAACAAACAAATTATGTCTAAATCACTAAACGTTAATGTTTGATTTTTTACACATACGCAGATTCAGCAAAAATATGAAACATGTTTCCGGAATGAATTTAAATAAAGGGAAGATTTTCATAGATTAGCTTTAAATACTTCTATAGATAACTAGCAAACCCGGCGAACTCCGTTTCCCCACCAGATGGCTTCGTTTTTTGTAATATTTCGTTTGGGGATTAAAAGATGAAGACAAATTATTTTTTTGTTTTATATTTGAAAAGGAAATATTTTATTTCATTCCACAACAGTAATGAATTCATTTCGATTACAAAAATGAAGTGTAAATTAGTTGAACTTCTCTAATCTCTAAGTAAAAAATGAAAGTCAATCCAAAGTAAATACTGAATCGAAGCGTTATACTTGTCCGCAAATTATCCGAATCATTGGTATTCGAGGAATACATACTACATACATATGTACATTTTTATCTGCGTACTTTCCGTTAATAATGGTTGCCTCAATCAAATTCGGCATAAGTTTTCTCACTGCAAGTCCAGTACCGTTGCAAAGTCGCGTGGATTCAAATTACGCAATATCATAATAACTGAACCAACTTTTAGTTGCAAGTTATGTGGTTTAAATCCTGGTAACTCCAGAGTTCAAAAACTCCATTGGATAATTAACTACATCATCGGGATTTGTTATGGAATCAACGGATTTGTATGTTACCAAATCGCCAGCGATTTTTGATTGAATGGTGAAGTTCAGTGCGTGTACATACATCATTATTCTTTGCGGCGAGAATTGCTCGTTGACTTAACCAAGCATAATTCTGATAATTCTCACTAATGTTTGGGAAAACATTTTCAATAAGAGCTAATTGAGAGTCTACAAATCGGCAAAAGTCGTTGATAAGAGTATTTAATCGAGTTGGAGCATCAACTGGCACACTTCTTTTCCATTTACAACAGCTAACAATTGTTTGGAAAATTGTGCAGCACTTTAATCATTTTGAAGTTGAACTCTCATATTAGTGGTAAGCGATAATGTTTTTACGTTATTCCACAAAAGTGATGACTTCAGGCAAGCATTCAATTCATCTGCAGGCGTTCCACGGAGAATTACTGGCAACGTCTGCCTGAAATCGCCTGCCAACAATATCATCAAGCCGCCAAAGATGTTGTTACTTCATCGAAGATCCTTCAGTGTGAAGTTTAGTGCTTCAAGTGATTTCTTATGTGCCATTGTGCACTCATCCCAAACAATGAGCTTGCATTGCATCAACAATTTTCCCATTACACTGGATCGGGAAATATTGCATGTTGGAGTATCAATTGTGTTTAAGCGCAGAATGTGCAGTACGACCGCCATCTAGAAGAGTTGCCGCAATTCCAGATGATGCTAACGCCAAAGCTATGTCACATCTTGATCGAATAGTGGCCAAAATCAATGAAATGACAAATGTTTTCCCTGTTTCTCCAGGTGCGTCCAGGAAGCATTGATCCTCAATCAGAATCATTCCTTCATTGTAGATTTCATCGGTTATTTGCATGTCGGGATTATTCGTTCGAATGCGCAAGCGATGTAAGATATCTTTACATATATGGTCTTTGTATTTGTTCCATAACTGAATTGGTTGTGAAGGGAAACATGTGGTGATGATAATTGCGGACTGCGTTCGTATTTGGTACGCATTTGATGAAACAACTGAATCCGCAAGTGTTAAATCCCAATGAGAATCGTTCTCCAGCAAACCCAATAGTTGACATGCTTCTTGACATGTTTGGCATTGGAGACCATTCACAGTTCTCAAATGCGCAAATGATTTTGGTCCTCGTACATTTACCAACAGCAGTCACAAATAAAAACATACGTGACAAATATTATGTTTCAGTTTTTTGATTAAAAAAAAAGATAACTGATTTTTTCGATACTATACCAAATTTGCTCAGAATGTGTAATACAGAATTATATAAAGGGTGTCCCAAAATTAACGCAAGATTTGAATTTGCCGCCATTTGTGCAGTGAAGTGTTGGCAACCCTGAAAAAAAAAGCAATTTGACAGCTAACAGTATAGGGTTAATAAAAATGGAGCGTTACAAGATAGAACAACGTGTCTTCATTATTAAAGAATATTTCAAAAATAGTGAAAGCTTGGCGGCTGCAGTTCGAAAATTTCATACAAAATATGGTCGGAATAGTGTTTTAACTTCGTCAACTGTGAAGAGATTAATTGAAAAACTCATGGAGACTGGATCCGTTGGAGACGCCAAACACACTGGTCGTCCAAAAACAAGCCGTTCAAATGTGAATGTCGAAGCAGTGCGTGAGAGTGTTGATGACAATCCAGGAACCTCAATTCGACGTCGTGGACAAGAATTGCAAATTTCAAGAACCTCTCTACAGCGTATACTCACCAAAGATCTGTGTCTTCATGCTTACAAAATTCAATTAACACAACAATTGAAGCCTAATGACCATGGACAGAGAAGAGAGTTCGTTGAATGGATTATTGAACATCAACAAATGGACCTGATTTTTCGAGCAAAATCATCCTAAGCGATGAAGCACATTTTCATCTTGATGGCTTTGTCAATCGCCAAAATTGCCGCATTTGGGGTTCGGAGAACCCACATGTGATTGTCGAAAAACAAATGCATCCACAACGCATGACTGTATGGTGTGGATTTTGGGCTGGAGGCATAATTGGGCCATATTTTTTTGAAAATGATGCTGGTCAAGCAGTGACTGTTACTGGTGCTCGATATCGCGACATGATTACACAGTTCTTTCTGCCAAAATTGGATGATATTGATGTGTCCAATATGTGGTTTCAACAAGACGGTGCCACATGTCATACAGCCCGTGGAAAAATTCAATTACTACATGAGACATTTCCAGGTAGTGTACTCTCTCGTTTCGGTGATCAAAATTGGCCTCCTAGATCGTGTGATTTAACACCATTAGACTTCTTTTTATGGGGTTATTTGAAATCACAAGTCTATGTCAACAAGCCCACAACCACCCGTGCATTAAAGGAGGAGATTCAACGCTGCATCAACGAAATTCAGCCACATTTATGCTGAATGGTCATGGAAAATTTCAACAAAAGAGTGCGCATGTGCATGCAAAGCCGTGGAGGCCATTTGTCCGATGTGTTATTTCATACATAACCCTATCCTATGTACTTTACGAGTCATTAAAAATATAACTATCAAAAGACTAAAAACGGCGTTTTCTATTTAATTCAAATCTTGCGTTAATTTTGGGACACCCTTTATAAGTGAATTTGGGGTCAACCAAATGTTTCACTTTTTTCTTAAATTGCTCTAGGTATGATAAAAAAAAAACACTCGCTAAATTTTTTTAAAAGTCGTTTTTGCATTTTTTTCTTATTATCTTTAAAACAAACGTTATTTGAAATCGATATCTCTGATGTTTCTAGAGATATGGTTGACTAAAAAAGGTTCCAAAAAGTAAGCTTTGGTTTAGAATGTAGGGCCCTTGAAACGTCAAAAAATTCAAAAATTTTCAATTCTACAAATCGGAACTTATACAATAGCTATCTATGGGAAGCTAAACGGAGTTCAACGCTTTTCTGTTGAAATTTTTCCTAAATTTTTTCAGCTATGTATAAACCTCACGGAGCCCGAGCCCTTTCCAACGAATGTAAAACCGTGGAAATCGGTTCGTGCGTTCTGGAGTTATAGCGTCAGGAAGGAAAACCCGACTTATTTTTATATAGTAGATTTCATTTTTTTATCTGACTAAAGCATTTCTTTCAAAAAGTTAATATTTAATGCATGACTTTAATAAATTTCTTTCTAGGTTAAGGTTTATTTAAGACTTTTAAATATGAAAAACATTAGTAAACTTGAGATTTCTTTTAATATCACCTCCAATGAGCAGCTATTCCACAAATATCACTCCCGAAAAGGTGCTTAAAAAACGTTACCTAAAATACATACAAAATCAAAACGTTGTCTAAAATGGTCTTCAGAGTCTAAAACAAAATCAGATCTTATATTTAATCCGAAAAAAAAAGCTGGGATGCGACCCACACTGAAAACTTCCCATCCCGTCTGTCGATTTGTCTTGCTTCAAAGTTTGTAGGTTTTCGTGTTGGGTTAAAAAAGTTGTCAGTTGAATTATTCTTAAAAATTTAAAAATTACCAACAATATTTTTCATATAAAGAAATAGTTTAGTTTGAAAATCTAGTTTTGTTAAATAGATTTTTAGTGAAAAACAAATTTTTACCAATTTTAGTAGCATTTCTTAAATTTTTACTAATTAGATGAATTAAATTAATTTGAGAGATATCAAGAACCGAACATCAATTTTTACCAAATTTGCGTACTATTTCTTGTAGATTTTATTTTTTTATGAAAAAATGGACTGTTGGATTTTTATAAAAAACCACTGAATATCGAAAACAATATTTTCTGTGAAATAAAAAAAGTTTGAAGACAATATTTTTAATTTTTGAAAAGCTATTTGAGTCGAAAGTAAATTTTTACCAAGTTTTAGTATTGTTTTTTTGTTAGGTTTTTATTTTTTATAAAAAAAACTATCAATTCGATTTTTCTCAAAATTTTACCAGATGTCAAAAACATTATTCTTTGTTGCACAAAATTGTTTTGGAGATAAAATCATTTTGTATTCGTAAAATTTTCGAGGTGACAAATTTTTTTTTTTCAGTTTTTTTGATTTATAAAAAAAACTGTTAACTGGTTTTTTTCAAAAAATATACTTGTTTGGTATCACGTTACAATATATTATATAAAATTTAATTCAAGTCTCTAGCATTTTTGGTTCGTAAGATATTAAGGGTTAACCAAAATTTTCACCGTTTTTTTAAACTGCTATGGTAAAAAAACCACCCACGAAATTTTCTTGAGAGCCCTTTCTGCATCTTTCTGCCTTATTATCTGTATAACAAAATTTATTTGAAATCGATACCTCTTCTGGTTCTTGAGCTATGGACAACGAAAAAAACGTCGCGAACGTACGGACATACGGACGTACGTACACACGCACGCACAGACATCTTTCTAAAAATCTTTTATTTCGACTCTAGGGACCTTGAAACGTCGAAAAATGTAAAAATTTTCAATTCGACAAATCGGACCCATTACAATAACTTCCTATGGGAAGTTAATACATTTCTTAGCAAGGTTGTTTTAAAAAGTTTATGGTTGTTGGAAGGTTGGTTTATAGATATTTTTTCTAAAATTATAAGAAATGTTAACATCGTTAAGAAACACAACACTTCAAATATAAAAGAAAAATCAATATTTTTACAACAATTTTAGACTATCAAGTTCTACACAGGTTTTCATTCATACGTACGCTTTAAAAGTAAATTCTTACTGCAGCATATTGTACATACATATATTTGAGAATTAGTTTTTTTATGAGTCTAATTTTTTTAAACAAAATTTTTAAATTTTCAGAAATCAAACAACCTTTTGTTAAGGGTTTTACAATTTACTATAGTTAGCAATTTGCTAAACATCTACCAATTTACTAAAGTATTCCAAAATTTTAAAGCTTTCTTTTCGTTTTGTTAACTAGTAAATTGCTAATATTGGCTTTTATTAAAAAAACGAGCATCCAAAAGTCTAAAAAGTGAAAGTTCGTGAAAGTAAACAAAGCAAATACGCTTAAAGGGACCTATTAATTGGAATTCCCAACTGTTGGCTTTAACATGTCATATGGATTTAGCAAATTTCTAACAGGTAAAACAATGGCAGATCCAGGGGGGGGGTCCTAAGGGCCATAACTCCCTACCCCTGGGAGATAATTTGTTTGTTTTGTCGTAGGAATCTCATATGAATTATTTATTAAAATTACTACTTTTAGTTGAAGACTGGACCAAGAACATAATATGAATCAGATATTCAGCCCTATTCCAAAAAACACAGCACAAATTCTTCAACTTTTGCCCAATGGACGATCTAGGGGAGGGTCATATGAACCATAACGCTTATACAGTAAAGTTGTATAAGTAAAGATTTCGTCTAAAGATTTGTTAGTAAATTAACGACATTCACCAAAAAGTGGTTTACTGTCAAAAACATCTAAAATTTTTGTTTTTACTCAATTTAGAATTTGAAAAAAACTTTAGTCATGCTTTAAAATATTTTCATAAAATTTGTTTCTAAGAAAAAGAGCAACCTTGAATAAGAGAATTTTATATTAAGTTGCCTTTAAATTCCTAAAACTGGCCTTTAATATAGGAACATTTAGGAACTATGTATGTACAGTACATATAAAGCAAGTTTTGCATTAGTAAAAAAATTCGAACTAGAGCTTTTAATCAAACATGACATTATGGCGGTAGAGAAGTCGATAAATGTGGGTACCCCAATTCCGTCCGTCAATTGTGGATTGAAATTAAGCCAATTAGCGTAAGGCGATTTTTTCATTTTTTTAATACGAAAAATAACAGCAGATTTTTTAAAACTTTCTTTAAATTTTGTATTCTGAATTTGGCTTCTTTCTACAAGAAAAACATATTTTAGAATTGCTCCAGAAGTTAAGTTTTCTCAAGAACTAATGGACCGATTTCAATAATCTTCTCTTTTTGTGCAAGTTCTTGTCGATGATCAAATGATCAAATTGATGATGATTTTTGATTATCAAATAAATTTTTAATAAAAAAAATGTTTGTTTACAAAACCCGATATCTCAGAAAGGGGTAAACATTTTTTTAACGAAACTTAAATGTAAAATGTCGATGATAAGCACTTTTTTTAGTGCTTACTAAAAATATTTTTAAGACAAAATTTAAAATCGGAAAAGATTTTTTGGAAGAAATTAACAAGTTCTAGCGACCCAGTCTCGCATTTTATTTCTTTCAAAATTGATTTTCTGTTGTCCCAAAAACAGCAAAAGTGACACTTTTTTTGACCTAATGGGTAATTGAAAAACACAATGCACGTTTCAGTGAAAGAGATTCTGAAATGTCTAATTTGTGACTGCCACAGAAAAGATTCTTCCCAACTTACGAGTGTGTGTTTACCTTAATTTGTTTTTATTTTATATTCAGAGAAATTATGTACTGAAATGCACCTATTTCCCTAAATTCAAGAACCAAACATTTTTTCTCTTTACAATTTTTAAGTTTTGTTGACTCCTTTAAGATCAAAATACGAGTAAGCAGACTGAAAGCAATAGCAATAATAGACTCCAGAAAATTGAGTTCGAAAAAACTACGTCAAAAAAAGCCCGACAGTTCTTCATATCAGATCATCTCTCATTTTCTGGATTTTTGAATTTTTGTAGCGTTCTTCGCATTAATAGAAATGGAAAAAAGAAAAGTATATTTTAGTTTTGGAAAAAAAGCTATGTTTCAAAACAATTTCTTATATTTCTAGGTGAAATGCACTATGCACCAAAAACCCTCTAAACTATTGTGTTTTAGCTCTATATGGCATATTTAGAAAACTGTTGGAATCTTGGAATGCTTTCATATGTAGAAAGTCATCCAAATTAATTAGTTAGACCATATCTTGCTGTACAAGAGTGTTCTATAATAATTTGATAACTAAAGTTGTCAATTTAGCATTTGAAATGTGTAAACGTAAGGTTAAGACGAACATTATGTTATTTAAGTTTTGTTAGGTTCATTCACAAAACATCATAGAACATTTTTAAGAGGTGGGTAAAAACTTATCTAAGTGTGTGTGTGTCCCTGATTAAAAGTCTGGGGTCCGCCCGTGTTCCGTGTTTTAAACTTTAGCAAATTGTTAAGAGATAGTAAGATGTTAAAATAAGGTAAATAATTTTTTAAGCTTAGTAAACTGCTAGTACCCTTGGCATGATGGTTAGTGCGTTGGACTGTCATGCCAGAGGTCTTGGGTTGGATCCCTGCCTATGCCATCTAAAGTTTTTTCACGGGTACTGCCTCTTGCGAGGAACTAACAAATTCTCCAAGAGTAATTCTTGTCATGAAAAGTGCTTTCTCAAATTCGTCGTTCGGATACGGCTTTAAACTGTAGGTCCCGTCCGTCCCTGACAACAGAACTCGCACACAGGAATGGTTGAGAGTTGTAAGTCACTAGGCCCTAGTTCTCAACGGACTGTTGCGCCACCCAATTTATTTTTTATTTTTAAACTGCTTAAAATGATTTTAGCAAAATACTAATTCGAGAATTGATGGTCGGGTCTTTAAAATTGATTTTGGAAATGAAGGTTTGACCTTCAAGGTTCGATTAATGTTATGGGTGCATGCATAGTATTAAAATTGTGATGTTTTGCGAATGTTTTCGTTATATTACATTTTTTTAAAGTATGTTAAACATATAACAAATTCTGTTTCAGGGTTTGACAAAAAAATATGTTGAAGGATTCGAGATTTGCGATATTATAGAAAAAAAGTTTTCTTTTCCTAGAATTGCACGAAATTGACTCAAAATTCCGGTAAGTAAGGCAAACGTATTCCTTCCATTCTATTTTTTCTTTCAGTTTTCTAAAATAATTATTTTTTGAACTGTATTTGAATTAGTCTGTCAAATTTAGTTGAAAAATTAGTTGTTATCAAAAAATCTTGAAGAGTTAACAGAAAAATATAGAGAATGTACGAGCTATGCATTTTTTGAATGGTGTATAATACGTTTAATTTTTAGAAATTTTCAATTAATATAAACAATCATTTTATCTTAAATGAAAATAATTGTTCTTTAAAAAAAATATTTTTCAATTTACTAAATAAGTGGGCGTTTACTCTGTTCTCGTGGAGAAAGATTGTCTCAATCATTGCCTCCACATATTTGTGTCATATACATACATATAATGTTACATCCGAGGGGCGTAAACATAAAGCAATTCGGCGCGACAAAAATTCCACCAACTCTCATCATTCTTGTCACAAAGAGAAAAAATATTATTTTTTTGGGGCCCGCAACATACAAAAACTCAAATCCTTCACTTTGCCTTTTGTGTGGATACAAATGTAGGTATATAATATGGCATTGGCAATAGACCGTAACACTGGGAGGTCGATGTTCTGATACACTTTTAAATCATCAAGCATCGTCTAAAATATCATCAGTGCCATGGAAATGGAAAGTGAAAAACAATTTTGATTTTAATTATAAATATTTCTCTTTTGGTTTCACACACATTTAAAACAAAAAACTGTCAGATGTTTTGATATGGGAATTTAATTTTCAGGAATTTTGAGTAACGTACATATATGTATGTATAACCCCCAGACTTGAAGTTATGTACATGGTGAAGTTTTTTGTTTATCAACTTATCAAAATCCTTCAGTTAAAGGAATTCTCTAACTTGGCAACATTTAAGAAGTTTTGAGGTTTGTTTGTCGGGTGAGGTCTAAGACTTTAATTTGATGGGAAAATTTAAAAGTACCTTATTTGGAGTGATGATAATCCTAAAGTGTGTGTTCAGACACCGTTAAATCCACAAAAACCGACTAGGCGTGCGTTATGGGTCGGTGGAATAATTCGTCCCTACTTCTTTAAAAACGATACGTTCAATGGTGACTTCTATAGAGCCATGATTACTGACTTTTTCGTTCACAAATTGAACAACCTCATGCTATTTTAGTGTTATCAGAAAATTAATTCAATGTAGGTATTATTTCAGAGCAATGAATCCACTTGTCTGAAATTTGTTTCTTCAAAATAACTGGCTCAAAATCACAGAGGTGCAGAATTGGTTTCGCTTGCAATTTAATGTCTTAAAGACTTAATTAAGAAAAAAAAATTAAGAAAATACTAAAACTAATTTATTAATAAACTAAATTTTAAATGAAATCAATATACACGCATAGAAAATCATTTCGGGAACGCGTCCTAATCTACAATCTTCAACAACAAGTCCAAAATATAATTGAAAAATGTATTTTTTATACAAGATTATTTATTTTTAACTGTAAAAAATGCAAAAACAGTTTGTCCGATACCGCACAAGTCATTTCAGTGAACATATCGATAACCGATCAAAAATAATTTTAAGTGAACGCAGCCATTCGGTGTGACACGTCAGTCGAGGTAGAGAACAATAGGAAAGCCAGCTGTCAGAGTATTTATCGTAAAATAAATTTTATCTAAATGGTAAGTACCTTTTTATTCATTATTCGTAGAGCGTACATCAATAGCCCGTCAATCCGTGAACGCATTTATTACATTTAATTATTGATGAAATTCTTTTCTACGACACGAAATTTTAAAGTTACCTCAAATATTTTCCTATTGACAAAGTCAGATCGCATTTAAGATGACCGCCGCCGCGTATAATTAAAGCGTGCGCTTATTTGAAATCGTCATTTCGGGAACGTTCCCGGACATGATTTTTACGTATTTTGCTTGTAGAAGATTTTGTATGTATTGTTTTCATTATTGCTTATTTAATACACATACATAATATACCCATGTTATTAAACAAAGCTTAAATTATGTACTTTGTTTTGTTTTTGTTGATTTTATCAAACTTAGAAAAACGTTCCCGAATTGATGGTTTTCTGTATGATATTTAGTACTAAAAAATACTACTAAAAAAGTATACAATTCTGTGCGCTGCCCTGTCAAAGTTTATTTATATACAATTTTTGCAACAGTATAAACTAAAATTCATCATCGTAGCTTGCAATTTTTTTTGTCATAAAAAATGTTTGAAATTTGCAACCTTGGTGATTTTGAGCCAACTGGAGAATAAAACTTCGAATTGATTTAGTTTGCGTTTCCCTTTGTCAAACATCCACTTTGTTTATAGAGTCTCCTCTCTCGAGGGCATCCCATTCGCAAGTATTCCCCCTACACGGAGAGAATTGAAAAATCACTAATTGCTAAATTTTAGGTTGCAATTTACGAAAACCCTTTTTTTAGTAAATCATGACGATTTTATTATAATATGAATGAGAAAGTTGTAATTCAGCATTCAAATCTTCGTAAAAGACAAAATTTTATAATTTGGTAATTATTATCAAAAGTTATAATTCGAGCTTGTTGAAATGAAAGTAAATTGCAACTTTTGAGTCGCAATCTACTACTTTAGGGGAATAATTTAATTTGACTACTCATTAATCTTGTTTTGCGAAATGTATGCGGTGATGTAAGCATTCTCAATTCTCAAATCAATAAAATATAATCACAATATAAATATTGAAGTTAGCAGGGAAATGGAAGTGGCTACAATTTGTCTTCTTTGAAGAATTGTAGCAACTGTATAATTCGCATTTGCTCTATGCAGCTCGGATTATATGGAGTCTCGATTTATTCGGGAAAGTATGCGTCAAGACAAGGTCTAATGGTCATCTTCTGATGAGCCCAACCATTGCATCGGGGCAAAACGCATATATGAACACTTATGCTGGTTTATATTTTTCATGATTTTAAATCATATTTATTAGAATAAGTTTATGTTGTAAATCACTAATGAAGATTGTTGATTTTGCAAAAAATTGCACTTGAATCTCTACATGATTGCTTGAAAATGGAAAGTAAATTAATCTTTAAAAGCTACAAATTACGACTCAAAAGTTGCAATTTAAAGATAACTAAGTATCAAAACTGTGACTGTCGTTTGCAAACTGCAGAATAACTTGTTTCAAATTACAACTCAAAAGTTGCAATTTAAAAAAAAGAAGTAGCAAAACATTAGTTGTCATTTGCAAACTAATGTATGTTGTCGCAGTCTAAGAAAACAAGGGTTGAAATTTGCCACTTGTGTGTGTAGGTATTTAAAAAAACGAATCATAATCTACAAGAAAACAATTTCAATCTACAAACTCCTGCTGAAATTCACGATAAAAACAAACATTAAATTGATACAAATTGATATCAAATTGCAATTCGCTGTTTGAAATATTTGATTTCCTCGTTCGAATTATTGCTACTCAAATGTAGTGAAATATGATTTTTGAGTGTCAATATCTTCATTTTGCTCATTTTATGAAATTGCAAACAAAAAGTAGCAATTTACTTATTTCGAAGCCAAGGTCCAAAACTGGATTTATTTTTCGTGATTTGTAGCTTATTTTTCTTGATCTGATCTAAGAATTCTTTCCGTGTAAACTTTCCAAACCCATAATTTTTTCTCATTATAGCATCTAGATTGATATGACAACTTTATCCTTCTTATTGATGATTTTTTACACGAATAAATAGGAATCCCAATCCCCTTCCTTCCCTTTTTTGTATTAAAATCACGAAACTCATTGTAATAAAATTCTACCAAAAAATTCCCATTATAAAATCATATCTCTTTTTGCAATTGAATATTCAACAACTTCCACTATAAAAATAAAATAAAAATAAAATTGAACTAGATATACTAAAACTAAACTATATTATATCTAATCCGGTTCCGGATATAGTCACTATAACTTTATTTATATGTATGTATATCTACTCCCAAAAGATAACAAAAATTCTTGAGAGTGAGAGAGAGAGAGAGTGAACATTATACTCGTAAGAGAGTACGTAGAGGTATCCATAAAAAGAAAATATGTATTTTATTGAAACAAAAACATAAAATCTTCTTTAAAAAAAAACACTCATACTCGTAACACCTATATCCCGTGGCTGTAATCTAACTGAACTCATCCCCATAGTCCATACCCCCACCTCCCCCGTATAAGCCTTTGATCCATGAATACTTCAAAATCTGGAAAATAAAAATGAGAATTCAAATCATTTTTCATATCTCCCAAAACTATATGACCATCATTTTATATACTCGTATACCTAACTACGAAATCAGCAGAGCTAAACCAAACCAACCCTAGAGACCTTAGAGTATATGAACATTTATATATAGGTCTGTATATGTTTATATCCTTCCTTTCTTTCTATATCCTTTTGCCATATATCTAGCGATAGCGGGAGAAAGCTATTTGGAGCGTACCTATATTCCAACCATTTTTTCTCTTTTGAAATATGCAAAACTATTTCAAAAACTATGAAACAAAAACAAGACACGAAGTGTGGAATTCTTTTTAGGTCTCTTCCTGTGTGTGGTAAAACTATTTATCTATGTATGTAGGTGCGCTAAGTTCTGTAACAGTTTCTGATATAACTAACCTACCTTCTGCCTACACCACAATGTTAAACATTCCATTTTCTTTTTGGGGAATTTTCCAATTTTCGCTATTCAAAAAAGGCCGATGTTTGAAGAAAAGGTGAATTTCACCAAGGTATCACTTTCTAAATAAGGGTGATGGTAAAAACTTCTCTTCTTTGATACGAATCTGAAAGGGGTTATGACAAAAATATTGGTTAAAAGTGGACATTTGAAAAACCCTACCATCTGTTGTAAAAGCTTAAAAACTTTGCTGGTGAAATATAATCTGCTCTCTTGTTCAACCTCCACTCCACCCATCGTCATCATCATCAGTAGAAGCGAAGTACTGAACACACACTGCTTAGGGCAGTGGTAAGGCCAGCGATGACGATGACAACTACGATGGCGACGACGACGTAGCAGAAGTCAGGACCAGGAGATCAGATAATCTCTTCCATACGTGTTTCTACATTTATGCAAATTTTATTCTCCTTTTTGTCCTTGTGGTAAAGTTCAGTTTGGTAGGGAAAAATGGCTGCACTTTGTTCCTTTTTTAACGTTGGATAGAGGATGGATGGTTGTCCTTCGTCCTCCTGGTAGGGTTATTGTAGGTTCTAGTTCGATTGCCCAAAAGAGGGATTTTACCATTTTTTGCCTCCTCAAACCCATGAACTGAGTTTATTATAGGAGGGACACTTTATTGGTGGCATGGCGCATGGTAAAACACCGACAAAACTTTAATGTTACTTGCGGCTTGGTTTTATGATTGTTGCGTTGGTGTGGCATCAATGATGATGTAGTGCGGTTAAGTGATTTCCTCTCGTCCCAACTCATGTTCTATAATAGGTAGAGAAGTACAAAAGCGAGCCGAGTGCCTTTGAATCACAAAAATCTTGCTGTTGGAGATTCTGGGATGTATGTGAGATACCTATCCATGGGACAGGATAGAGTTGAGTAGTTTACGTTGTAATGTTTCATTTTCTATGAGTGTTATTGTTCTGGTGCTAAATGGGGGGTTGGGTTAGGGTATCGAATATGCAAGAGGGAACTTAAGTGGACAGGTTATGTTGATGTTTAAAAAGAATGGGTCATTTGGCCATTTTATGTCGCACAGTTTCTTTTATATAAGAATGCTTTTACGGTATATGTATGTGCTCAACTGGCTGACTTGTAAATACATAGGTATATCGGCTCTCAGTTTTATGCCACAACTTGCGGTTTGGTGATCCTTTTCTTGTTGTTGATGAAGACTTCTTTTATTACTTTAGGCTGTTTATAAGAAAGTTTCTATATACATTTTATACTATAGTTACACCTGTGTATACACAATGAATTCTTTTTATATTTTTAATAACGTACATAGGTAACCGCCTTCTTGAGTTTTTATGATGGAAATCGAAAATAAAATGTATAATAAAACTTACGACTGTTAAATAAGTTGCACGTTTTGTTTAAGACTTCAATAATGTTTAAGAGAACGAAATTACCCCCTATACTTACCTGCTAAAGGAACTACAAGAAGTTTAACTCAAATGTCAATTGAATTGAATTATTGATTAGGGTCTTTTTTACAAAGTTGTTTTAATCAATTTTTACTCCAGTATACTCTTTTACCATTTGACAAGTTAAAACTACGCTAGTATGTACTGAAAATGGAACGATTCACAATTCAGTTTCCTGATCACAAATATTGGCCACTGAGATACACTTTTAATTTTTTCTTAAGACCCACGTGGAAGATAAGGTCTATTCCAATGCCTTCATATCGATTCAATAAATTAATGATAAATTTTGTGAAGTTATCGAGGACATATGTACAGTCATTAATAAGGGATTTGATCATGTATACAATTTCATAAAAACTTAACAGTTCTGCAAATTGTATAGATTTGGCGGCTAGTTATCTGATTTCATTTTACATTTTTCCAATTGAATTTACCCAAAATTAATCAAGTGTTTCAAACTTTCCGTAAATCATATTAATATTTCTTGCGTTTAAAACCTTGATCTGTCTCGAATTGTCGAAACGAATCGTCTATAGTAAGACTAAATGAACTCTGATTTATTTTTGGTCAAATATTAATTTTTAGTAATTACTTATTTGGGCAAGCTTACACCAAAAAACATTTCGTAGCTTTTATTCTTTGGCTTAGCTTCAGATTGCTCTTCATGTCAGCAAGATCTTATGACAAAAAATATGGAATACCAGAAAACTAGTGTATCTAAGAAAATAGTTTGTATGCGAAAAATCTCTTTTCTATTGGTGCATCTTTTGAAAGAATTAAGCCCTTATTTAGTGAATGCATGTAAACATATTGTTAAACTCCTCCTTCAGATCTCTGTTTATTTCAAGACCTCCTTGAAAATCTTCAAATATCCCTTGAGATTTCCAGATATCCCTTTATATTTCAAGACCTGAAATCTCAAGACCTCCCTTGAAATCTCCAAACCTCCCTTAAAATATCAATACCTTCTTTGATTTTTCAAGGCTCCCTTGTTCTTCCAGGATCCCTTTTAAATCTATGTACATACCTTCCATGCATATTTAAGACCTCCCTTAATATTTCAAGATCTCCCTTGAAATCTCCACACTTTCGTTAAAATTTCAAAACTACTCTTTATTTTTCAAGGCTTCCCTTGAAACTTAAGAGCTAGTCTGCAGATAACCTCTCTTGATTTTTCAAGACTTCCATTTTAAATATCTAGACCTCGTCGGATTTTTGAGGACTTCTTTTGAAACTTCAAGACCTCTCTTGATTTTGCAAGACCTTCCTTTAAATCTCCAGTCCTCTCTTGATTTTTCAATACTCTAGTCCACCCTTGATATTTTAGAACCTTTCTTGCTTTTTCAATGCCTCTTTTAAAATCTACATTCCTACTTTGATTTTTCAAGACCTCCCTTGACTATCCAGGCCTCCTTTGATATTTCAAGACCTTATCTTAATTCTCCAGACATTTTCTAAAAATTTCAGAAACACCTTTTAATATCCCCCTTGAAATCTCCAGAACTTCCTTGCGTTTTCAAAACTTACCCTGAAATCTCCAGACCTCCTTTCATTTTTAAAGACCTCCATAGATATTTGAAGACCTCCTTTGAAATCCCCAGATCTTTTCTGATCTCACTTGAAACTCGTTTTTTTCTGGCCTACATACCCATACCTTGAATTTTCAAGACCTCTCTTAAAACTCCAAACCTCACTTTCTTTTTCAGGACCTACCCTGAGATCTCCAGACCTCCCCTAAAATCTTCAGACTTTTCAAAACTAAAACATCACTCCTTTTTATTAAAAGAGGCTCAAATGGGATGTAGAATGTAAGGAACGAAATAACTGCAAGAAAAAAAATCGTCATTTTACCATAAATATAACGCAGTTTACATTAATTTTTCTTTCTTTTTTTACAAGTATGTGTACAACCTTATTAGTAACTAAACGTTTCCATAATAACAAAACTAAAATATCCTTCCAGCTACGCACCTACGAGAGAACCCTTGAATTTAATGACACACCTTCGACACTAATTTGCATTTTATATCCCTCTATCACCTGATAAATCTATACATCTGTTGTCTGTCATGTGGCCCAAAAAAAGTAGAGCGAGAACAAATTTTAAATCTATACCCAGTCCCAGTTATTATATTTAATTTTGACCTTCAAACATAGGTACAAAAAACAAAACAAAAATAGGTAACTAAAGCAATTTAAACTATAAAACAAAACAGGAAAGGATCGATCGCGCTCAAAGCCCCGAATTAAGTCCTCCACACCTGCCCTAATTTTTCAAACATCAAATGCACAACACTGCGTATAGGTAAAGGTATAAGGATAACGCCTCTGGAAATTAAGAGGTTTTACTTGATGTCTTAATTTAGACGCAGCAAAGCAGATCAATTTAACCAACAACAACAACTAAAAAAGAACGAATATTTTGGAACCCGCCTCTGTGAGCCGCACTACCATCAAAAAAACAACCCAAACAAAAAATAAAAGCCACCAACTTTTTCATTCCATATTTGTGTTGTTGTACCCGATCCCGCGAAACCCTATAATTAGGCCAGGTTCAAAAAAGGAACATAGTTAGACTCATTTCATGTTTGTGTACCTTCAAAATTTTCTGTTCGTTTTCAAGCAATTTATTTATTTAGTTTGTTTTTTCGGGGAATGAAAATTGTTTTCAATCCAATTTGCTACAGTCGACCGAATTCAAAATGAAGACATCATGCTCTTTGATTACATTTTGGCAGGCGAAGAGGGAGCAGCCATAAAATGATAATATATAATAATGCATATAAGCTAGGTAGGTAGTCATCATCAAAGTATATATGGTGCTACCCCCTTACACCCAGATGCACAATATTCAACGGATATATGTACGAGTATTCAGAGCCATAATTGCGGTTTATGATGAATTCATTAAACCAAATATGGAAAATTATTATTTTGAACGCGAATAACAAGACCCAAAAATGATCATCAGAGAAACAAAAAGAGACAGAAAGAGAAATTTCAGAAGAATGAGGGCTATAATGATGGCCATGGTAGCGGAGGGCTTTGCGATTGGGATGGCGGGTGCAGTCTGCCTCTGCATAGTCTTTTGGATTTTTGAGTTAAAGATGGGCGTGATATGTAATCATTTTTCAAACCAAAATAAAAATGAACACAACAGTAAAAAAAAAACAACTTTAATGACTTTTTTTTTAATGATAACCCCACTGGGGACATGTTGAGGCGGCTTCGCACAAATCAATTACGTCGAGTTTGTCTTATTAAAATTTTATATGTTTTTTTTTTTTTTTAAACAACATTTTTGGGAGTGTCTTTTGCTTCTGGTTAATAGCTTCGTATGTCAAAAAGAGCCAGAGAAGTACACAAAATGCCACCAACTTGAAAGAGGTTTTATTTGAGTAAAATTTCTAAAAATGTGTCTTGCATATATCTACTTAAAAAATATATTTTAATTACGAATGTCCCAGGCGGCAGTAAGACAGTTATCTGATATCGCTTTCAAAAATCCTAACTTAACGTATTTTGTTCCATTTTTTGAATAGGCCTTTGTGAGATTGGGTATTTACCTAGAGAATTACATATCATTATATACCCCTATCAAGGTTATAAATTAAGCTAATCGTTGGTGGCAAAAAGAGTGTAGCCTCACTTCGTTTCGAGATATCAGCAAATGAACACATACTTAGTTCATATCTTTCATTTGATACCAATATCTTTTTAATTTAGTCTATTAGTCGAAAGTTGTAAGCTGATAGAGCCAAAAAAAATGATTTTCTTGATATCGATCAAAAATCAACTTCAAACTCAAATATCTCGAAACATCAAAAACCGATATTGGAAATATAAATTTTTAAAATTAAGCAAAACATCAGCTTTCATTTGGTACAAACCTCATGAGTGTTCCCACTGGGCACGAACTTGTATGGGAAGTGATCATTCTCCTTTCTAAAAATTAAACAGTTTAATATCATTTTCTGAATTTGTAAAGGATACAAATTAGTAAAGTACTAAGATAACATAATACTGCAAAACCTCTGGCCTCTCACTAAAGGATTTTTTCATACAAGACTCATCATATAACAACCTTTCCCTCAGCTGTTTTATATTTTGCCTAATTTTAACGAATTTATTTTCCTTTAGATCTTTCGTATATTTCATGTGTTAAAATTTATATATATATTTTTAATCTACTACAATGGGGGAGACTATTATTGTATAACATTATCTAAATGTTTTTCTGCCATCAGTTTTCTAAACTTTTTTTATGAAAGTACATACAGTGCATAACTGCCTAAACCACATAAGTGCATATCAATATGTGAAATTCATTTTGAGGCATTAATCCGGATTATACTGTACTACAAGCAACAACTTCTTAATAAATACAAAAATTTCAGTTTTGAAAGTATTGCATTACGTAATTTTAAAGAAGAGGTGTGTTAACAATATAAAAGTATATGCTTTTAAAAATTCAAATACTCAAGGTATACAGTGGTCGGCATAACTATTTTGACAGAGTGAATATCTTGTTATTTTGATATTTAAAAGATTTTTTTGGCAAAACTGAAATAGGAATTGGATCTTAGGCAAAAAATGGATAATTTGATGGCACAGTTATTTTATTAAAATTAGATTAATTAGTGAATACAAATAAAAATCTCTTTTTGTTATGGCATAATTATTTTGACAGTTTTAACTTAAAAAAAACACAATTTGTAGAACTTAAAACTAAATTATTGATAAATTAGTAGAAAATGTAGTCTCATTTAGCATCTATGACTTTTTGAAGTCGTCTTGGAACGGATTCTACAAGTTTCTGGAGCATTTCTTGAGGTATTACTTCCCAAAGAGTTTTCACCTCAAAAATAGTCTCATCTCTCCTGCGACTCAATGATGAATTCCACTTTCCTTTTATATAAGCCCATACATTTTCTATGACATTTAAGTCAGGGCTTTGGGGTGGCCAGTTGAGGGTTTCCAACCCAATGTCATTCAGAAACTTGGTGATCATTTTGCTTTTGTGGCAAGGGGCATTATCCTGTTGAAAAATGAAAGAGTTTCCAATGAGTCTATCGCCAGATGGAAATGCGTTCTCATTTAACACATCTAAATATTTGCTTTGGTTCATGGAGCCATCGATTGGGACTAGGTCCCCATGACCGCTTGCAGAAATGCATCCCCAAAACATTACTAATCCACCACCATGGTGGGACATGGTCAGCAAGACTGGAGCAAACTTTTTATGCATTTATTTCCGCATTCGAACAGATTTATTTTTAGGTGATCCATGAAACTCAAAGGAACTTTCATCAGTCCATAAAACTTTGTTCCAGAAGCTAAGAGGCTTATTTACATATTCCCTTGCGAATTTCAATCTTTTTAATTTGTTCTTAGGAGTTATAAATGATATCTTTCTTACGGTATACGTCCCAAAATTATATTCTTTGAGACGTCTGCGAATTGTTTTTTCACTAACGGAACTTTTTTGGAGGGATTTCATTTCAAGCTCCAAGCTTTTAGGGGTTACTGCAGAATTTTTGGTGAATTCTCTCAAAATGTGCCTGTCTTCTTTTAGAGTAGTTTTTCGTTTTCTACCCTTCCGAGGTAGATTTTGTACAGAATTCGTTCTTTTATGTTTGTTTATTTGGTAGTGTACGGTTTGTCTTAATAAATTCAGTTCTCTGCATACATATTTGTTTAATAGACACGCCGGAATTAAATCTTGCGACAATAGATGCTCTAACCTCAATACTTAGTTCTGCCGTTTTAACCATTTTTGCAGAAATCGGAGCCTTAATGAATTCAACTTTTTGATATGTGTATGCTTTAAATTTGTAAAAAAATTATTTTAACTTACCAAGCATACAGAAGAACATCCGTCAAAATAGTTTTTTCACTCAGAAAATAGCACTTTAAATACAAAAAGAGCAGCCTTGCAGCAGAACACCATCGAAATGACTGAGTTTGACCATCACGTGATCTATTATAACATACTTATTAACTTGTTATCGATTTGCTCTCTTCCAACTTTAACCGTTATAAATTATTATCACAAGAGCGAGAGATGTACATCTGTCAAAATAGTTATGCCGACCACGTACATGAAGTGGACTTTGGAAAATGCTGTCTAGCTACTTAATCAAAGTCAACTTTAATCTAGCAATTTATTCGCATGATTCACAACTTGAACATTTTTGTTTGAAAATTTAGGCTCGAAGATTTTTGTCATGGGGATTTCCTATTTGGCGATTTCGCTGCTTAGGATTTTGTTTTCGAGATTCTGGATTTAGGGATTTCCGATTTGGGAATATGGCTTACGGGAAATATTTTAAAATAGATTCTTTGGATAAATGAGCAAGTTCGAGCGATCCAATCAGGCACTTTTATTTTTATAGTAATTGTTCCAAATTCGCTCCTTCTGCATAATTCGCGACTTATTGAAGTGTTATGCTATCAACTTTTGAACTTGAAGGCAAGATAGAAATATTTTATACTTTTTTTAAAAATCTAAAAAATTGAGCAAGTTTTTCAAAACAAGAAACAGTATTGTGTAATTTATTTTTCTTAAAAGAAGAAAAGTTCGATGTAAAAAATTAAGTTTGATTAGAAAACGATTCGAACAATTATTGTTTTTGCAAAAAAGTGCCGAAAATTGAAATTTTTTAAATGTTAAATGGTTTTTTTATATTCAAAATTTTAAAATATTAACATATAATAAAACGAAATCAATCATTTGTGTATATGGTGACCAAGAAATAAGCTAAAAGGTTTTGTTTTTGAAAATATCATTCAAACAACCGTTACTCGAAAACCGTTAGAATGCGGTACAGACAAACAACCTAATTCTCATAGGTCATGACTTGAATTTTCACCATTTACAGTTTGGAAAAATAATTATTTGGCACAATAATTAAAACATAAAATATTTCAACTTGCCAAAGAACCAATTTTTGTTGGCAAAATCTCCAAGTTTGCAGTGTTCAGCTACAAAGTCCAGTTAAATTCTCCGTTTTATTTGAATAATTCAGTACTTAAACATGTTTGTTGGAAATTGTTTGATCAGAGATTTTTGACATGGGGATTTCCTATTTGGATATTTCGCTGCTGGAGATTATGGTTATATAGATTTAAGCTTGGGGAACACGTTTTTAGAAAATTTTTTTCAAATCATTTTAAGTTTTGCAGTATATTCTTTTTAAATCTTCTAAATCAAACTATCAGATTTGTAAGAGTAATATTTTAAGAATATTTTTTTTAAAGCATGCATGTGTTTAAATTATTTGAAAACTTACCTTTGGGCGTACACAAGTTACTAAACAGCTTTTTTTCACAACTCTCAATTTCAAGATAATAAGTAATTTCATACTTTAGCTGCATTTGATATTATTTGTAGATTTTGTGAGAACTATATTCATAGTATTCTTCCATGAGGCTTGATATCTTTTCATTCCCCATTTTTCTGAAATTTTTTTTTAACACCAAACAAATTAAGTATCAACATTAAAAGACTTATATAAAATTTACAATAGCTAGACCTAATTTGATAGATGGAAGTTTTTTAAATGAGTGTGCTATCACGCAACTAATCATGTCCAGAGGGATCCAGAGGGAACTTTCAATAAGCGACGTAGAGTTTTTTTGTTTGATAATAATCAAAGTACAAGGTGTTTTTTTACCAGAATTGATAAAATCAATCATTCTTTTAGCATAAAAGAGAATAGTTATACTTACTTGTTTTTATTACTTCCTGTCATTTTTAAGCCCTTAAAAACATGATACAACATATGTTAATCCCTCTTAATAAAGAAAAGCATAATCTTATCTTGAAAACAATAAGAAAATCGAAGACTTTATCAGATTCAAGAAATCTCAAGTGAACTGAAAAATATGGTAGAAAAGGTATCTTTTGACACCATCTCTCGCTCACTACATCGTATACTGATTATGACGCTGTCTATAATCAAAATTTATTGTCTTTTGGTTAAACAATATGATAACACCAACAAAAACAAAAACAACACCAACATCAATATCAATATTTTCCACGCCAACTTGCGTCTTCGTCGGTCGTCAAATAAAATTATTCATCCAAATAGCTCCTACGCAGATTTTATCTTTCTCCAATGATCCACTTCAAAAATTTATATCTCGGTATGGATATTACCATCAATAAGATTAGCACACACATGCGAGACCCATCAGATTATTCGTTTCGAATATTTTTTTTATCCTAAGTATCGAATATTTATGACACATCCGCAGAGATGCCATCACTGCACTGCCTTCTTTCATTCATTCATAGAGAATTGAATTGCCTATACCAAAGTCTTGAAAGCCAAAATGACGACGAATGCGAGAAGGAGACGATGACGATGAAGTAGCACTTATCATTCCGACGATCAAATTACATTTTCATGTTTGGAATTCCGCCGATAAGATTTCCCACATAAACACAATCCACTTTTCGACGAACATCATCATCATCACTGGCAACCATCAGCAACCAGCATCATATTCAGCAATATTCGATTCTGGCTGACTCCCTGTGGGGGATTGGAGGTTCTTATGGTTTTGCTTCGTTACCTTCGTCAAGCAATTCCACTAATCAACTAATCAATTCATATTCCATTCATTTCGAATAAAGGGTTAAGGCGTTTTGTGCCGATGATAATGATGCTCCCGCGACGACCGAACGCGACGCCACCACCTCCTCTTCATCAGTTGAAGCTATAGAACTTTAGATTGGTGAAAGACGTTATCCGTTCTCGTCGTTGTCGTCTTCGTCGTTGTGTATAGGTTGTCTTCTGCGCACTTTATTGGTGGTGTGACAAACAAGGTGCAGAAAGATAACAACCCAGATAATGACGATTGACTTTGCTGATGCAGTAGGAGGCTCGACTCGACTCCATTCGACTTGTATTTTTTTATAAATCCGCAATTTCATTTAATTAGGTGGTTTTGGTTCTTTTGGATTCATTCTTAGAACTCACCTTGTTGTAGATACTTTTTTCTTTTATTTTATCGTTATTTTGATTATCCTTTGAAGATAAGAAAGAAACAACTTTTTAAATAAGGATTTTGTGGAGATAAGCCCACGCAAAATCAATAATTCAAATTTCACAATTTTCTACAGGTTTCAGCTTCCAAGAGACGTCGACGACGCGTCGAGTTGGGACGTCTAAAATAAGAGACTTTGTCAGAAACATATTAGAAGTAGGATGGGGTATATCTAAACTTTGAAGGGTAAGAAAAGCAATTTGTTTTTGAACTTTGATTGAACGTTTATCAAACAGTGTAAAGGTCACCGTCGATATTGTAATGAGGTAGACCATGATAATCTAATTTCTCATCAACTAATTTGAAATTATATTTAAAGGCCTATCATTTTTGAATTGGTGAAAGGATTCAAAAGGATATCTGTAGAGGCCACATTCGAACTTTAGAGAAATTCATAAGAATGTAAAAAGATGCCTTGGAAAGCTTTAAAAATGTATGACTCTGTGTTAAGATTTAAGAAGCGTTTGAATGATTATTAATTTTATTTTTCAATAAGAATAAGTGGGCAGATACCACGCCCCATCAGTGCATAATCTTTCATTTTTTCTTTGTTTTTGCTTTAAATACTCATCAACTCTCTTAGTAGGTACCCCGTGGCATGATGGTTAGTGCGTTGGACTGTCATGCCAAAGGTCTTGGGTTCAATCCCTGCCTATGTCATCTAAAGTTTTTTCACGGGTACTGCCTCTTGCGAGGAATTGACAAATCCTCCAAGAGTAATTCTTGTCATGAAAAGTGCTTTCTCAAATTAGCCGTTCGGATTCGGCATAAAACTGTAGGTCCCCGCCATCCCTGACAACAGTAGGTACTCGCATACGGGAATTGTTGAGAGTTGTAAGTCACTAGGCCCTAGTTATTTTTTATTTATTTACTCATCAACCTCTTCCAGTCCGGTAAAAAACATTAGTCTATAAAAGACACAAGTGTTCTTTGTTAATGTCAACATATAAAGGGTGTTTTTTTAAATGTTGTTTTCAAGAATAAATATTTAGCTTTATTTCCAGATATACATGAAAGTGGATGGATGCTATGCCACGTCAGTTACGGTTTTGGGAGGTTCTTCAGATTTTGAAGTACTTTATCTCAGAAGCTACTATTTTTTTATATGAACCTGAAATTTTCATTGAGTAGCTTAAGAAAATTATTGTAAATTTGAAGTTTCAGGCTAAACTGTTTGTAAGTAAAGGTTGACTGAGATTATTCACGTGAAAAGGGGCTAGTGCTAGAATCTGGCTGCCCTTTGATATATGTAGATGTATAAGAATGGGTACAAAACGTTTTAAAAGGACGGATATTTAGGGCTGGACGGACATTTTGAGCCATATTCCTATAAATTCTAACCATTCCGTCGAGTCGTTGATTAAAATTTGTATTCCAATTTTATGATTTTACATATTTTAATATTTAAAATTCCCGTTAAAATTCATTCAGTATTATATCAGGCTTGATCTTAATAATGCATGTAATTTGACACCCCCATCCTTAAATATTGCCAAAATAATTCATCCAAGTGCTCCGATGGGAAATTTCACAGTTTTCCCCTCTGTACAGCTATTGGAATGATGAGCATAGGAAGAAAAGGACTTATTAATCCCCCAAGGAACTTTGATGAACTTTAAACAAAACAACCCCAATTCCATATTCTTCGTTATATTAACTAAATTAAAATCACAAGTATGGGTACATACCTACATATATCTACTTATTTCATATTCAAGACAACTTCTTGTCAAAATTGTGTCAAAAAAGTTAAAGCTACAGAAATGATCTGAATGAAATGCCAAAAATCACTTAAAATTATTCCTAATACAAAATTGTATTTCTGTACACCCGAGCCTTGACTTCATATGCGTAATTCCCTGACAGACATTCTGTCAATTTGACATCTCTTTAGTGACTAGAAACAGGCATGTATAAGTGTAGTTATTCCCCGAAACCCATAAAATACCAACAACTATTCTTAACACTTGCGTGTAATTCTGATTGACATTCTTCTGACACATTTTGTATTATTCTATCCATTCCCTTTGTATAGTGTATACAAAAATGTCTATCCATTCATTTCACAATAACACATTACAACTTTTATGTTGAGCTAGAATTCCTCAGGGGCTATCCCAAACGAAATGTGAAAATAAACCTAACTTAACCATCAGTCAGAGAGTCTCTCATTGGTAACGGTGTTTCAACTTTTCTTTCTTTTTTTTGTTGAGTTTGTGTTGCGTCCGCATCACATCCCCTGGAGAAATGTCATCTTTTGTATTTCTCCGAGAGACCGTATAACAAGAACCCATCGCATCACCACACCATCACTATCACCCTGTATGCGAGAGATGTCAATGTCGATGTTTTAACGGTCCATCGGACACACTTGACACTCTGATGCGCCACACCAAAAATACAATAGTTGCGGTACGCAAAATAGAACGATAAGGGTAGACGTACCTTTGTGCGATGTGCTATGAGCTATATGTTAAGTTCGAATAAGGGTTAGAGAGAAACGTCCCAAAACACACACTAACCCTTCTCAAAAAATTGGAAATTTCATTACTTATGTCGGATTGCGTTCCGTATTGTTGCCATGAGGACGAAAAGTTATTTTTGTTTCTTTAGAAAGTAGGTACGATGGCTCTAGTCTTTTGTATAAGGACTTAGGATACATATGTGAGAATAGATACTTTTACCTTTAACCTTTATACGAGTATACGTTTTAGACGCACCTCTCTGGTGAGCAGTATTTTGAAAACTTTCGATTTTGTGCTTGAGTGAGTATGAGAAATGAAGTTGGAAAATAAAGTTTTAACCCAGGCTTATAGGCTTTTTAATAGAAAAAAAAACAGTAGAGTCATGATAATTGAGACATTCGTTTTTAAATCAAAACTTAATGTTCCGCTATCATTGAAGTTATATAGCAGTGGGTCGGACATTTATAGAGAGAAATTTACAAAAACTTTTCCAACTGGACAAAAGAGCCTTAATACTTAATAATCTCGTCTTAGGAATTCCAAAATACCTTGTTATTAAAAAAAAATTGTTATTTTATACTAGAATCCAAAATAATTATCCTAATAAAATTGGAATTTTATATGTCCAGATTTTCAATATTCTTCTGTTTGTATATTATAAAGAACATAGGGTCTTGAATATTGGATATTATAAGGTCTCTAACAACTTCCTACCGTTATTTTTTTGTTTTTTATATATATATTATTATTTTCTTCAACAAAAAGTCCTTTAGGGCAAGGATTCGATTTGAATTTTGATTAGAGATTAAAAAAGAAAAGATGTAGGCATTGTATCTATGTTTAATAAATTGCCTCGAGGCAAGATTATGTCATCGTGTGCAAAAATTATAATCCTAGATCATTATTAGGGGTTATTACCCTTTTTGTTTGGTGTTGAGATAATATTTTTTGACACGTTATAGAGCTACATACATATATTCATATACTCATATATTCGTCTATTGATGACGGTGTGTTATTATTATTAAGAGGGATTAATATAGTTGCAAGCTGTCCTTTTACCTATGCTGCCCTCTAGGGCAAACGAGAGAAAGAGTGCTATTTAATATTGTATTGGTATGGGTGATACAGACCATCATCACATAAATACAACATAGCTTAAGGATACAATTTTATGAGAAATTGATGAGACACTATAAAAATATAAATTATACGATAATCGATATACACGCATCTCACCATAAATCGAGTAAAATTTATTTGGAAGGAATTTATTGAAAGTGGAAGGAGGTGTCAAGAGTGTCACTTTGGGTTATATCATGTAATTATTATTTTTTGATAAAAAAGTGTGGCAATAAATTATGGGGCTTAAAGAGAGGAAGTATATTAGGAAGTTGGGATTATTTGATAGGCATGTATCAGCTGTGATCGTTGGTAAAAGGTAAACTACTAAATTCTTATCCCATCTGCATAGAACAAAGTAGGTGGTGGTTTTAAGGACACTTTGGGGGTTTAACCGGCAGAGTGAGCAACAAATCTAGAGTGTATTCGTTTAAAGTTGAATGGTTTTTCTTGGTCGTCCGGAATATCATTCAATTGATAATCTATTCTTCTAACGCCAAAAAACATGATATTCATTATTCCTATTTGAGGCTTTTGCCATCAGTATAGGAGAACTCAAAACCAGGTTTGTCAAAATGTTTGCTAAATTAAACTGAGTTTCTCATGGCAAAAAATCCCAGTTAAGGAGAAAACATCTAGGACCGATTGGCAACATGATAAATCCAACTGGGACGGTCTCAATGAATTCTTCAGGAAAAAACACAAAGCTGTTGGGTTTTTTAGATTTTGTAAACTCGATTGATTAACTCTCTTTCTGGAAAACAGCATTTGTCCAGCATGTTTCTGAAAAAGGTGAATCCTCCTACCCCTCTTACTACCGTCCAGCTGAACTTTTATTAAGTTTCAGCTTAAGAAATGTCTTGAAGAACGAAAGTATTTAATTGATCGGCAGTATGGCTTTCCTAGCTATACATAGGTCCACTGGTTATTTCAGGGTTTATCTCACCGAACAGTGGAAAAAATATTTTCATCATTTTTAAGAAAAAAAGATTATTTCATTTGACATTTCAAAAGCATTTTTATACAGTTTGGCATCAAGCTCTCTTATTGAGAATGCGTGAATTTGATATTGATGAATCTCTTAATTGTTGGGTTAGAAATTACCTTTCGGACCGTTCAATTGAAGTAGTATTTGATGGGTTAAAATTTGATATCCACAAAATAAACGCTGGTATGGACCAGCGCTACCTTTTGTCGCCGACCCTCTTCTTTATTTTTATAACTGATCTTTTGTCTAAAACTACTCACCCACTTAGTCGTTTCGCTGATGATGTTACCCTCAGCTTTTCATATTCGTTTAAGATTCTCATCCTTGTCCTTCGGATGTGGACATCATTGTCCATGTTAGGGTTATCCATTTTGAGGTTTCAAAAGTAAACGTAAATAAAACACATATAAAATATTTTTTTTTTTCATGATATTTCTTTTTACTATAAAGTTTGAAAAACTACATCATTTAAATGACCACGTGAGTTGTTGCAAACATCGAATCTTTTGTGGTAATTTTAAACCACTTTTTGAAACATATTGGGCTGTATCTCAGCCATTACATCACGAATGTTGGTTTTTAAGTGCATAAACACGCGTTTTACGTTGCCATACAAAAAAAAGTCCAGCGGTTTTAAATTGTTGGCCAGTTGATATCGCCACGACGAGAAACTACGCGGCCAGGAAATGTCTCTTGCAATAAAGCCATATTCGCTTGACTTGTGTTGCATGTGGCACCGTCTTGTTGAAACCACATATTCTCCAAGTCGCATTCTTCAATAGCAAGCAAAAAAAGTCGGTTATCATATTACTATAACAAAAAACGCACCAAACAGTTACTTTTTGTGGATATAATGGCCTCTCTTCAATTACTTGAGGACCGCCTGTTGTTAAAGCACCTTTTCGACGTATCTACGACGTTGTGAATGGTCAGCTGATGCCTTCAGTTGTTGTGTGAACTGGACTTTATATGAATGGAGGTGTAGATCCAAATGCAAAATACGTCATAATGTACCGTAAGACAGTCCTAATTCCTAAGAACGACGGGGAATCGACACATTCGGGTCTTCGGCAACACTTTCACTTACAGCAGCGATATTTTCAGTGGTACGAACATATCGCTGTGTGAAGCGCAGTGGAGCGAGACGAAGATGCACAGGCCTTACAATATCTGTAACCAATCCAGTCTCTTTAAATTTCTTTTCGCTTGCGTAGTTGGACGATTATGTAAACCATAGTCTCCTCTTAAAGCACGATATGTGGCTGTGGCAGAAACTCCATTTTTGTAGTAGGTTTTAAAAAAATGTATGCGAAGTTTAAGCGATCCATTTTCGTAAATGTCAAAAAATTGGTTTAACAACTTAGTTTGACAGATGTCGAGTTCCACGCCTATACTTTTGAAACCGTAAAATGGATAATCCATTAGATTCAAAAACCGTGTAGAATTTATTGCTTCAAAAACCCAATGCTATTATGTACTTTCGCAAAAGCTTAACCCTCCCAAAATTTTACTATCCATGGGTGGTGCTGTACTTGCATCGAGGAAACTGAACAGCTTCAAGTTATAATTATATACGCGAGTTACAAACCATTTTCCTCCGTCTTTTGTTCTTAAGCCGCTTAAGGGCATCTGATTAGTTAGGAGCAAGTAAGTCTTGCTTTAAAGTAGTATACCTCAACAACAGATACTACTTTTGATTGGAGCGAAATCCAGAATCTAAATGCGTGTGACTTATATTTTTATAATTAACTTCAACTTTGGTTTATTCGTTCCAACAACATAACAAAAGGGATTTGATTTTTTCGACAAATTCTTGTGAGTCTGACAAAAACTGAGATTACTAATTCAGATATATTTAAAACATAAGGATTAAAAAGTTATCTAGTATAGTAAATTCCTTAATTTAGTCATAAACTAAATCAACAACTTTCTAATTTCATATATCTTTTTGCGGAATTATTTAGCTTTATTTAGTGTATAGGCATGAGGAAATTTTTAACACATAATTTTAAAATAATCAAAAAAAATCATGGAAAATTGCAATTTGTCAATCAACGCATCTTTTCATATGGACTTTAATGCAATTTTTAGAACAGGATGTGAGAGATTTATAAGTACATACATCATTTTTTCAAAAATCCCATGAGCTACTCTCGAAATGTATTATTTTTATCTAATATTCCTAATGCATCTTAACATATGTAGGTACGTGACTTTCCAAAAATAATAATAAAAATTACATCCTGCAAATATATCATTTTCTATTCATGGGAAAACAAACAAAAATATGAAACAAGATGACAAAAATTGCTAACATACGCTTATGTAAATTTAAAACCATATATCTGTCAAAAAAATGTTTCTTTCATCACCACATCATATCTCTACCATCAGTGATAGGAAAAAATTCTATTCACTCAGCTCAGACGGTTTGTTTTTTTTTTTTGAATAAATCACAAAAAAACAAATTCTAAATATTTCAAATGCCGACTATACCACGATCAAAAACGCCAGGATTAGGATTAAAGCTCTATGCCATCACTATATAATATCCACTATGCACCTAACCTACTCTTTAGAGTGAGTATGGGCCTCAAAATGTCAACTAAATAACTCTGTCCCCTGTCGTGGTCCTTGAATTATATTTCATAAAAATGTGTATGGGTATGCGTGCATTTTGTCCAACCAACTCGCTCTCTGCAGCACAGCAGCGACTTTATTTCGCCCTCTACATACGAAAAAAAATCATATTTTTTTTTGGTGGCAACCCATATCCGGTTGGGGAATATTGATAGGATTTTTATGAACTTGTAGTGTGTTTCGCCATACACGTCCCAGCATCCAGAACGCAAATAACTCATCCACCAGGAACGAATATTTTCTAGGTAAGGTAGATGCACTAACATCATTTATATGTGGAAAAACCAAGAGTGCAGTTGTCCAGTGCAGAGATTAATTAAAAAAAAAATACAACGAGCAAAAAAATGTCGGTCCGGACTGCATCCCGGAACCAGAACTAGGAATATACACAAACAAATGGAAGGAAAAAAAGGAAATATACATACGAGGATAGGAGTACATTCAGGAACAGAATAGATTTTTCTCCCACGGATGAAGCCACAGAGAGGACCAGAGAATGAGCTACAAAAGCTGGACAATTAAATTTATGGGCACAGGCACCGAAAAGTGGGTTGCTGGGATGCGAATTCGACTGGGTGCTGTTTTGGTCCCTGAAAACACCGGACAGCATCAGGTCCTGCAAACGAATGGAACATTTGAATGCACTTTTCCACCAGAAATTGAGTTCTGTTTGTGGATATACTCTATATAGACTGGTGGTGGTGATGTGTGTGTTGTGTACAAAGAGGATCTTGCAACGGCAATGAAAGCAAGACAAAATAAACAAATAGGATTCTCTTGTTAGTTAGAAATAACGGAATTACCTGGGAAAGGAAATATGGAGAATTTTATAAGGCTCTCGTTTTAAAGGGCCAATATAAATAATATTGTCCTAATCATAAAGTACTACAATTCAAAATGATTCAAATCTGGAATATTTAGAATATTTCAAAACTCATGTGTTAAAAAATTCTTGAATAATTGTCAGTATTTCTAGAATATACTAAAAACTTTTTTCATATGTAAGTTGAATTGCCTTGAAAACAAAAGACAAATTTGTCTTTGAGAAATATACAATAAAAATAAGATGGACCTTAATGGGGTGTAAGTGACATTTGATATTAAAAACTTTTCTTTTTAAAATAACTTATAATGAAGTTGAAAAAGACGTTGAAATCTTCAGGCCTTCTTTTCCACTAATGTGAAAAAAGAACGCAATGAATTTTCATATTTTGACGTTTATCCACATGTTATTTTTGAATGTCCCAAAAGTTAAGTGCCTACAAGTATGACTCTGCTTTATAAATTGTATACCTACTTATGTACAGATATGGACATTAAAATAGACACATATACAGTTGCTTAGAGTAAAACCAAATTAAAACAACAACATGCATTAGAAGTAGTTTTAACCGTTATCAAAAAAAAGTTATACTCTCTTATACAAAATAACATGGGTTTTATTTTTTTTTTGCTTTTTGATTGTTTGGAGATAAAATAAAAAAACATATTCAACTAATATCAAAAATATAAGTTTTTAATATTTTTTGATTAGGTACTTTTATAAAACAATAAGTTCACTTTAGGAAGTAAATTTAAATTATTTTAATAATATTACAATTAATTCTAAGGAAAACATGGGTTCTCTAGAAGAGAAAGCTTTCATTTTAGTTCTACGAATTTAGGGAAAATCGTTTGGGGAAATAGCCAGAATAATAAGAATATTTCTCAAGTTGATTGCAAAAGCAATTTGACCGTTGAGAAAAACCAAGCAAAACAACCCCAAGGGAAGACTGAAAGATCATTTGCGCCTCAAAAAAAATCCTTACAAGTCTTCAAGGGAAATAAAAAACTAAATACAGCTTCCATTAACTTCCAGAATTGTTCGTAGAAGACTTGTTGAAACTAACTTGCCCAGAAGGATCGCAAGAATGGTGCCCTTTATAAGAAAAAAAAAAAAATAACAACGCGGTTTAAATTCGGCCACGATCATTTTGATTGGAGTGGGCCAAAAGGAGGCAAAAACTGGAGGAATGTTTTGTGAATGGACGAAACAAAGATAAATTTGTTTGGAAGGGAAGGCAGACAAACCGTTAGAAGGCTTCCTTTGAAAGAACTAAATCCCAAATACATCTAGAAAACGCTCAAGAATGGTGGCGGCAGTATCATACTTTGGGGTTAATTTTCTTGTTATGGCGTTGGACCTATAAATTTGATTGAGGGTAAAATGGATCAAAATATGAAGGTGAATATCATCAAGGATCCGATGCTGCCTTATGCCTCTCAAATGTGTTCTACAGCAGGACAACGACCCTAAGAACACATCCAAATCTGCTCAGAAGTATTTTAAAGGAAATAGGGCCCAGGGACATAATGCCCAACTTTTTTTTTGGGGCTTATGTCTCACTTCGGTGGGACATAAAACCGAAATCTTATTTGGGCCCTAAGTCCCACCCAAGTAAGACCGAAGCCCCAAATAAAAATTTTGGGGCTAATGTTCCACTTAATAAGAATCACCAAATGACACAACTTGGAGCACTTTAAATCCTGAGATCCCGCGAAGCAAGCCACCCACAGTCGCCTGCCTGGCGACTTTACATACCCTAAACGGAGCAACGGAGTTGCGTGAGCGGGTGTGACCCCGAAAAAGGGAGTTAAAATCCTGAGAACCCGCGAAGCGGGCCACCCTCAGGTACTTTTATTGAAAGAAATTGTTGATATAGGCGCCTGCCTGGCGACTTTACATACCCTAAGCGGAGCAACGGAGTTGCGTGAGCGGGTGTGACCCCTAAAAAGGGAGTTAAAATCCTGAGATCCCGAAAATAATGTTGAAAATAAACTTTTTTGTTTTTCCTAATTTTTGTATTATCACCGAAAATTATTGTTCATTGTATTGAAATACAAAAACTTTATATTCTTTTTTGGCTCTGCAAAAATTTGGGGACAATGTTTTATTAGTTTTTTATCACCTTGCTCATCAATAACTAAGCTCCCCTTGCAATTTTGACCATAATAGCAAATGTAACGTGAAATATTATTTCGAGTATATTTTTTAACATAAATTTGTTTTTCTTCACGGTCATAAATTAACACACTATTTTTACGAAACTCGGTAATAAATTCAATTTTATTTTCCATGCTTTTAATTTTTTATTCTAATTTTATTCACACTACGCACTGTTTTCTTAAATTGCTTAAGACTGATGTTCGACTGTACTCATCAAAATCGAACAAGTTTCAAGAATCTGATAACTAACTGTAATTTGAAGCTGTTGTTGTTAGAAATTAGTTCCCTCTTCATATTTTTGAATGTGTACTAAATTCCCATAAGAAAGTGGAGTTCGTTCCCACTTAGCATGGGAACTAAATCCACTTTACTAAAGTGGATTTAGTTCCCACTGAGTGGGAACTAAATCCCTCAGTGGAGTTAGTTCCCGTGGATTTATTTCCCCGCTCCATTTTTTTTTGGGGTTGGAATGCAGCTGGATATTTCGATTGAAAATTCCACAAACAGGATGCGCTCTCGTCGATTGAAAGTATTTTTAAAACAAAATTAAAAATTTCTAGAAAAATTATTTATTTACTCACAAATTACTGATTTTTCAAAAAAAAAAAAACGTAATTAGCTATATTTTCAAATATCCCACTGCATTTGAAATGCGAATTGTACACTAGCAGTAATACGAGTATTGTTTTCCAATTTTCAATATCCCACTTTTTTATTCTATAAAACTTATAGAAAACTTTAACTTTAACTTAAACTTTAATTCATGATGGCAGGCGTCGTGTTTCTCAAATCCTGTACCTTTCAATCCCATGCACTCCCTAAATTGAAAAAATAGCTGCATCAAGGACACATCCGCCTGAAGGATGCAACTGAATAAAAATAAATATAAAAATAATACAAAAATATTATAAAACAAAATAAAGGGTTTTTGTTTGCACTGGAGGCGCGCGCTTGGGATTGCTAGTTTGTTGCATGCTGCGAGACTTTTATACATATATAATTTTTCATTGGAATTTGTTGTGCTATTTTATATCGCGATATTTGTGTATATGTGTTTGTGTATAGATGTCGTGAATGCTGCATGCATAACATGCATAGCTTTGTCTGAAGGTTATTTAATATGTTTTGTCTGCAGCAATTCTAGTGCTTTTTCCTCTATGAAAAAAACATCCCCCTATCATACCTTCCCACATATACCTATACATACATAGTCGGAGTATCCCCCGGGGGAAGAGAAGTGAGCAACTAAAAATATACTACCTACATTATTATATATTGTTCATGAATACTTGAATTGATTTTTTGTTATAAAGAGTGTGTTTATTTTTTCTATTTTTGTTTTGCAGAAAACTCTGTTTAATTCAAAGGATGTGCATAAATAAATGTTATGTTATTTGAGGATATTTCTTGTATATAAATGTGTGTGTGGGCGAGTTTCGTTTTTGTATTTTTTTCTGTCGACAGTTTGAATGTCCATTTTTAGCTGGTATTCCGGTAAAATTTTATTTTTTCCTGATGGTAGAAAGAAGATTTAGAGGAAATGCACTTGCATTTTTTTTTTGTTAAGGGCGGAAAATAGAAGAAAATCTTGTTGTTTTTTTCTTGCAATAAATTTCAATTCCGAATTTCAAATGTATCTAGTTTTTATATATGCATACGTATTCCCGAATCAATGCGCTTTTCCTTTTTTATGTTTTAAAATAATGTAAGGGGATATTGTATTCACTTAAGGGATTTCAATGTTGAGTCTATAAATCTAATATTATTTATAAAAAATCGAATGATCGATTAAATTAATTTCATTTTTAGAGCCTTGAATTTTTAAAAGTCTCCAACATTCAAAGATGATTTTTAAATAACGTTTAAAATGAATGCCCATTTTACAATGGAGCCTATCCATGGCAAAAAGTTTACACTGTTAATTTGGTCTTGCGATGAATCGTATTTTTATGATATTTCAAATATAAGCTTTATATTTATTTTTCAGTTAAAAGATTTTGATATATTTGGATTTTATGCCTTTAAAAACATCTTTTTTTGTGTAACATTTTGTAAGCAAAAATCTTTAGAAATAAACAATGATGACAAAAAATTCTTTTATTATCAAGGTACCCCATATTTTAAGACCTTAAAATTGATACACAATTTGATTCCACGTTTTAAATAATCGCCTTGTAATGATCACAACTTTTTTTCAAAATAAACATACCTACCTTCAGTCCAATATACCTGGAAAACATACATTTTAGGCTAAAATTCCATCCCCAACAAATATAAGTTTCTTAAAAGCCCCCGCCATTTAATTTTTGTAGAGCCAGTTTCTGGCAATATAATTATTAATTAACTTTCCATAGGAAGGTATTGTAATCGGTCCGATTTGTCGAACTAAATATGTTGATATTTCTCGACGTTTTAAGTTTCCTAGAGTATAAATAAAAGATTTTTAGAGAGATGTCTGTGCGTGCGTGTGTACGTACGTTCGGGAAGCTTTTTTCGTCTTCCATATCTCAAGAACCAGTGGAGATATCGACTTCAATAAATTTTGTTATACCTCCAGATAATAATGCAGAAAGATGCACAAAGGATTCTCAAAATTAACCGAAAATATCTCACGAACCAGTAACGCTAGCGGCTTGAATTAAATTTTATAATCAGCCCTATCATAAATTCCATCGTAATCGGAAATTTTTACGAATCCCGAAAAATTTTATCATAATATCCGTTCGTAATGCAAAATTGTATGAGATTTTCCACTACGAACGGATTTCATGATATACCGTTTTTCGCGATTCGTAAAAATTTCCGATTACGATGGAATTCATGATAGGGCTGATCATGTATTGTGACATGAAACCAAACTACTGTTTTTGAAAAAAAAAAAACAATAAACGGTTTTTTTTATAAATCAAAAAAACTCAAAAAAAAATAAGTGTAAGTTAATATTTTACGAATAAAAAGTGATTTTATCTCTAAAATAATTATATGCAACGAAGAAAAAAGTTTTTGACATCTGGTAAAATTTTGAGAAAAATTGAATTTACAATTTTTTTTCACAAAAAATAAAAACCTAAAAAAAACATCCTACTAAAAGTTGGTAAAAATTAATTTTCGATTTAAATATCTTGTTAAAAATTAAACAGGCTTCAAACTAATTTCATCTTATAAAAATTCATTTAGTAAAATGTTTAAAAACATCCAACATTCAGTTTTTTCATAAAAATTAAAATCTATTAAAAATAGTAGACATTACTAAAAGCTGGTAAACATTGATGTTCGGTTCTCGATATCTCAAAAATAAATGAAGGTTTTGACTTCAAAATGATTTAAATCTGTGAAAAATTTTCTTAGAAAAATCCAATCTACATTTCTTTATAAAAGAAATATAAACTTTCAAGAAATGCAACTAAAATTGGTAAAAATTTGGTTTTCGACTGAAAATCTCGTTAACAAAAAAAGATTTTGAAATCAAACTATTTCATCATTATGCAGAATATTTGGGGTAATTTTATGTAATTTTTTTAGAATATTTCAACTGACAATTTTTTTAACAAAACACGAAAACCTACAATCCTTTTAAGCAAGTCTAATCGACAGACTGCCTCTTTTTTTAACATGATTTCTTGCAGCTTCTGCACACATGGTTGTTAAATTTATAAACGAATAAGTCAGTAATTATTGCTCCGTAGCCAAAATAGTTTTGAAAGAAGTGCACTCTTTTGAAATTTTCATCAAAATCGAAACAAACAGTAAATGTTTGTGTATAGGAAACTTAAACTTAAGGATTATCATCACTTCAAAAATGGCAGTTTTGCTATCCATTTAACCGAAAGTATAATAACTCCAAACAAAATTTTCTTATGAAAAAATTACCATGATTTTTGAAGACTTATTCAGGTGTCAAAATGACCTCCATCTAAAATAGTGTAGCCAACTTAAATTTATATGCCTCTAAAAAATACCCTAGCTGAAAACACTGGCACTTTAACACCTCTATATGAATTGTTGGAAAAAAGTTGTTAATTATTAAACCCATCTCGGGAGCTTTGACAAAAAATGGGATATACTTAGTTTTTTTTAACTGTGAGAATCCTTTACTCTCCCGTTCAAAGAAGCATTAGTTGTTCATCTTTAACCTCCTCGTCCTTATTGCCATGGACTTTTTTAAACTAGGTACCTTTTCAAAAGAAATTCTAAAAAATAAGCTCATTTTTACCTTATTTTTCCTTAAAAGAAAAACAACTACGAGTATAAATCGACATTCACTAATCCACCTTTCAAAAGTTGCAATATATCAAAAATCTGTTCAAAATAATAAAACAAATTTTTATGTGTGCACAACTATACCATTTTTTCAACGTTATGATATAGTAAATAATAGAATATTGTACCTATATGATGTATTCTACCTACCTTTAATACTACCTTCATACAAACTCGACTGTAAAAAATCCAATTAAGAACTACGAAAATACCACATTGAGGACTCGTATATAACACCAACAAAAAATAAAAATCAAAAATACTGAGTTTGCATTGATATTACAAACATTATATGGATTTGCAGCTATTTGCATTCAATAAAAATTATCTACACCATATTTGTATGTAGAAGCATGTGTACCAATTGTATGGATAAACAAATCAAATATGAATTGGTTGAAATCAAACAAAAAACAACACATAAAAATATACGAAAAAACACATAAGGTGGAATATAAGCTTGCAGTATAAATATTATGCAATACCTTAAATTATACTTTATAAATAATTGTAATGAATTGGGAATATTGAGCCAGGTAAAGCGTTGCAACATTCGTGTAGTGCGGCTAAAGAGAGATTCCCTTACAGATAACAGTACGTCCAAAATTGGGCTGAGGGGTAAAAGAACGGGTATCACTACAGCATTGTTTGTGACAAGATCGATAAAATAGTGATAACTAATAGGCATGAGAGTACCTTGTGGTGGTATTCAAGATTCGTAAATGGCACAGTAAGAGAATGATCGCATATCATTTTTGAACCCAAATATGAGAATTATACTCGAATTTTTGACGAATAAGAGCTTTGTTACGAGTAATTACAGCCTGATCAGAAAGGATACAAACTTCTTGCATCATCGGAGAAAACCTAAAAACTTAGCAGCATTTTTTGTGATGTAAAATATGTGATCACCCAACAAGAGATTGTTTGTGATGTATATACCTAAAACTGTAAGTTGATCACCTCGATACAGGTTCCACCGATGGATAGTGATATTGGAGCTTTTAAGACAGTAGACAGCATTGAGTTGTCTAAGCTTAAAATTCTACGTGGTTTTTGATTCACCATTGGACAATACTGTCAAGATCAGAACATAATGAGCTTAGCATGCGTTGCCGTTGGTAGATAAGGATGTGAATCCTAAAACGAGGATGAAACGCTGAGAGTGCTGTCATTAACGAAATAATTAATTGGGTTAGAAGTTTCAGATAAAAGATCAATAATAAAAATAAGGAAGAGTGTCGGTAACAAAACAGAGCCCTCAAGTACACCATCTTCTATTTTGAGGACATCAGATTTTAATTCCCCACAATACTACAAGAATTTAACATCTCGAAAGGTCACTTCACACCCAACCAAATACGCGCATTTTCGATAAGAGAGCTTGATGCTAAACTCGATCAATAACTACACTTTCTACAAAACGATATAAAGATTTGTTTCACTATTCGGTAAGATAAACTATGAGATCAGATCAGATCACAACCCAATGTAACTATCTGCGAACTGGATAATCCTATTACTCGACCTGAGCTTGAAACTACTCTGAGTAAATTGAAAAATAATAAGGCTCCTGGCATAGATGGCATTCCGATTGAATTCTACAAGAATAGTACGGAACCGTTTAAAAATCATCTTCTGGCATATTTTAACAAACTTTATGAAAATTCTTTTGTTCCAAACAATTTCAACAAAGCGGTTATATTCGCAATATTCAAAAAAGGAGATACCAATCAGCCGGAGAACTATAGAGGAATCTCGATTCTCAACTCGCTAAGAAAGATTTTAACTTCAATTCTTTATGAAAGGTTGACGGAATGCATTGAGAACAACAACCGACTCACCATGTTCCAGGCAGGATTTCGATTGGGTTTTTCAATGCAAGACCATATATTCGCTCTGACGAGTATTGCCAGGAGATCGATTGAGCAGAAAAAGAAATTATATGCCTGTTTTGTGGATTTTAAAGCAGCCTTTGACAAGGTAAATAGAAATGCCTTGATGTACAAATTGTCATCCTTAGGAATTTCTCGTAAATTCTTAATGTTTTATTTCAAATTTCTTGCCTCATCTACTGCTTCAGTGTGGGATGGAACTAAATTCTCTGAATGGTTTTAAACAACATCAGGTGTCCCCCAAGGCTGTATATTAAGCCCGATATTATTCGCCTTGTTTATTGATGACGTTTGTGATGTACTTCCGGGAGGAATACTCTTTTCCGGTATACAAATCAAAGTTTTGCTCTACGCCGACGATTTAGTTTTACTGGCTGACAAGCCATCTACCCTTCAGGTGCAAATCAACAAACTAAATATATTTTGTGAATCATGGAGTCTCTGCGTCAATACTAACAAGACAAAAATAATGATTTTTGAACCGCGTCAGAGAAGAAGACTCGCAGATGAAAACTAGTCCCTAAACAACGCGCCTATTGAGGTCGTTCATTATTTCAAATATCTTGGAGTTCTGCTGTCTTACAATCTTAATGTTTCGAAACACGTAAAAGAAAAAAGCAACGAAGCCAAAGTAGCTCTAAAATTGATGTGGCCTAAGTTTTACTGTAACCAAAAAATCGATCTTAATTCCAAATATCGTGTTTTTCGAGCAACTGTGAACTGCTGCATGTGCTACGGTACCCAAGTTTTTGCATATTTACAACTAGAGGAGTTTGAAGCCGTGCAAAGGTATTTCTTCAAACGCTTGTTCAGATTGCCTTCTTCAACACCCAATTATGCTATATATGTAGAGTCTGGCATAACACCTCTTTACATTACAAACCTTAAAACCAACTCAGACTACATTATTGAAAGTTATGAGGAGGGATGAAAGAAGCCTTCACAAATCTATTATGACAAGGCTTATGCAAACAAATGCCTCCCCGTTTAAGGAATGGAACCAGATAGCTTCTTCATATGGCAGTAATCTATTCTTTTTGGAGTCCAATTTGAATCAATGGCACACCATGTTCAATGATCTGATCGCCAGAACTGATGAACATATCTTCAGAGAACATCTTTCAAGAGCTTCAACAACATTATCAAGAAATGTGTATAGAAACCTCAATCACCAAATATCATCACAGGCTAATTATTTCAGTAACGAGTTTTCTTCTGAGGCTATAAGTTACATATTTAGAGCCCGAGTCGAAATATTGAATCTTAACTCTATGCCGCATCGAACTGATCTTCCACAAATCTGTAGCCTTCGTAACACCGGAGAACCAGAAGACATCACACACTTCTTTGCATCGTGTCCTCTACTCCAAGAGATTCGACGGTTGTATTTGGAACTGAGTTTTCTTCTCCCAACTCGGCTCTATGAAATCCTTAATGGATACTTTGGATGGTCAACTGTCTATAGATCCTGCAAACATGCTCTAAATTACCGCAATAGTTTTCCATAACTCTACAACCAGTTATTGCAATTGAAAGTTTCCTATTTAATATTTTGTGTTTCAAATCATGTAAAAATTGATATATTTTTCCTTTTTAATATTTTGTGTTTCAAATCATGTAAAAATTGATATATTTTTCCTTTTTAATATTTTGTGTTTCAAATCATGTAAAAATTGATATACATACCTATATTTTTTTTTTATTTCAAAATCAACTCAAAATTGTTGAATTCGCACTTGATGCTTTAACAAACTATTATTTCTTTGTTTGTTTTTATATAATTAGTTTAACTTATGTTTATTATTTCAATTTTAACTTCTTTACATTTAAATTGTGTTCTTGTTATGAAATGTCGATCAGGCAGACGGCAGAATTGCCATATCCATATTCTTAAAGAAAAACATTTGTTAATAATAATTTATATCTTAAAATAAAGAAACTATCTATCTATCTATCTATGAGATCAGCCATTATATCTGGTCATGCAAAAATTTAATGAGTCGAATTTACGATCTTGTCCTATTCATGTGACATAAAAAAACAGTTGTTATACTTTTTATGACCTTCTTTGGAAAAACCGTCATAGATCTTCTATTTATCAACTTAATCCAAACATTTACAAACTTAAATTATATAAACTTAATACATCCTCATTCATTTCATAGGGTTTATGAAATATCGGCAAAATAAATACACAAAGTGTAGGTACATATATTTAAGAACTATAATACATTTAAAAGCTCTATATGACTTTATGACTTCTTTAAGGCTTCTCTAAGAAATGCTAAATATTTTATAAAATAGAATTAATAAACCCACACAATTTACCCTATAATTATGTATGTTTTTTAATAATATAAAAATAGGATCTTTCTACTCATAGAATTATTGGTATGTTAGGTGTACTATAGTATTGGTATGAATTTTTTGATAATTTATTGAAATATCTACACATGATTGATTGGTTTATATTGTGTTATGCAATGCATGAAAATAATAATGGATGTTTTTTGTGGTACCAACAGAGTTAGGTGCTTTTTAGAGACCACCAAAAATGTTTTGTGTTTAGAATTTTATTAAATTTTGCGCCATTGAATATGTAAAACCATTCTGAAAACAACCGCAAAAAGAATAATCAAAAAACGTCAAAAATGTATCCGAAATCAAGCCTTAATAAAATGCTCTGTTTTATATTTTCAATTATAACTATTTTGCGTCAGGAGTTTCAAATCTTTTACGTAGATAATTGTGTATTATATTGAATGCTTTACAAATAGGTCCCAAAAAAAATCGCCAGACAAATCGGTTTTATTAAAATATCGGAAAAGATTATAAACTATTAAATTGATAAATATGTATATAGAGAACTTAAATCAAGGTAAATACTTGTCCCAGTGGCGTAAAGTGGCTTAAAACCGTCTATAGCAGACCTAATTTTTGTCGCGAGTAATAATTTTGTTCAATATTTTTTTTTAATACTTAATATGAATTTGTTGATTTTTTAAATTCCTAACGGAAGTAATTTGTAGGTGCGATTTGTCGAATTGAAAATTTCGACATTTCTCCACTTTTCAAGGTCGCTAAAATCAAAATCAATGATTTTTAAAGAGATCTCTTTGGGTGTTCGTGTACGTACGCTCCCGTATTTCCGTTAATCCGTTTTACCATTTTCCTTCTTCCATACCTCAAGAAATAGCCGTGATTTCGACTTCAATTAAATTTTGATCTAAAGATTATAACAACGAAAAATGCAGAAAAGACTTTCAAACAAATTGAGTGCGTGGTTTTTTCACTATAGCAATTTGAAAAAATTAAAATTTTGGTCGGGCTCAAATATCTCACTAACGGTTTCATTATAAATGAACAAAAAAACTGACAATATATTCGTCATTTCAAATATTTTACAAACAAAAAATTATATTATTACCAGAACAATTGTATGCAAAGAAGAATAACGTTTTTGACATCTGGTAAAATTAAAAAAAATATATATTAAAGTTTTTTTACAAAAAAAAACTTAGAAAATACTGCAGAAAGTTGTTAAAAATTGATTTTCGACTGGAATATCTTGTCAAAAAATAAAAAAAAAAAAAAAAAAAAAAAATTCAAGGACTAAAGGCTGCAAGCTATTTTGAATCAATAATTCAACAAGTCCGAAATATAGTGCATTGTCTTCTACTTTGCTTGAATTTTTTCAACAGTATATAGAATTTGTATTAACAAACCTCTTTTATAAAACTTAAGCTAAGCCCTGAGCTATAATCTTTTATTAGATTTTAATTTTTTATTAGATTTTAATTTTCAACTTCAAATGTTAAAAAATTTTAACTTGCTTGAATATAGTTCGTAGTAAGTTTTTGCATAAAAACTTATGTTAGATGAACTGAAATTTTGGAAAAATTGCGTCTTTACAAGGTGCCTCACTCAGTCAACTGATGAGTCCATTTGAGTTCCACCCGGACGAAACGCCAAATTTTTTCAAGGACTAAAGGCTGCAAAGATTCTATGCAAAATTTCCTTGTTTGTAAGATAATGTACTCAAAACATCCAATCGAAAAAAGAATGCCATCTTTTTATAAGAAATAAAAACTTTCAAAATGCTATACAAGGAAGGTTTGCGACAAATTTTTGTCATCTAACACAAAATATTGTTATTAATATTTTATAAAACCTTTTAAACATATCGACAGACGGGGAAGAATCGAATTCCAGCCTTTTTCCTTAAATATTTTGTTTATATTTAGATTTTTAGCATTTCATAATATGCATTATTTTTTTTTCAATTTTGTCTCAACTTGAATAAGTTATCTTATAGTTGAACTATCCTCAATGTTTTTTCTTACCTTTCCCATCCTATTTTTTCGTATTGAGTTAAGGGGGTATTCTAGTGTAGAGACATGAATTTCGCCCGGTTTTTGAAGCGTTGTATAAAGGAAACAAAAAATATTTTTAGTATCAATTTTTTTTATCATCTGTTTATTGATTTGTTGTTCATATATACAAAAATTAATAAAAAATAAAAAAATTAAAAATAACAAAGTTACAAGTCAAAGTGGGAGGTCTAAATAAAAGAGGGTGTCCTGGCGTGCATCCTACCAACCCTCCTGGTGATATGAAAAACAAAAACCAGACGGATTCTTAATTATTATAGATGTCGCTATTGTTTCACCCTTGGATAAGTTAAAAAAAAAATGTTAACAAAATGGCAGCAGTTTGAAAAAAAAAATGTTCTTGTTGCATATTTTTCAACAATTCCGAATTTTTAAAAATACTAAATGAGAAGTTATATTTTTGGGCAACGACCACACGATAAAGAGATGTATAAAGTACATCCTCTCCAAATTTGAAGTAAATCGGTCTATTAGAACTCGATATATCCTTACCGCCAGCTCGAAAAAGTAGTTTCGAGAAAAACGCGTTCAAAGTTTTGAGACAAGTTTTCGACAATTTTACTTATAGAATGGTACAGCAAACGTACATATTTTTAAACAGCTCCATATAAAAATCCTTCCTCTACTCAGTATAAAGGTTGCCACAAAAGTAACTTAAAATGAAACTAAAAGGACAAAACAGTTTCTATGACCTTCAATTAATTGTGAAATAAAAGGAATATTAAAAAATCCTTTTAAACGCATGTTCTTGAATGTCTAAACTTTGGAAATATGAAAAAAAAAAATGTTTGATTTTTTCAAAATTCTACACTAGAATACCCCCTTAAGCTTTCTTTAAAACGTAAATTAGACTAAAAAAGAATCCATTTTTTAAGATGAGCAGGTGAAATTATACATATTCGTTTTTCTGTACTTAATTTTGTTGACAATATAAACCTACCCTTGTCTAAAGATGTTACGCTTGGCCTTTTGGAAACAACTCCTCCTAGTTGTGTCTTAACCTCATAAATCCAAAAAGACATATTAATTCAAAAACCACAATCCTATTGAAAAATTAAGTCATGCGACACACTAATAGTTCCAAATGTCGTGTTCCTTTTTCATGTAATGCGTCAGCTGTTAAGGAAGACCTGAATTAATTCCAAGAAAAACTATAGAAAATAGGATAATCATCTCAGTATTAAGTATTATTTCATGATTGAAGACATCATCACCTTTCAGCGAGTTCTAAACGTTCTGTTCAAAAATATCCTTTAGGGATAGTCCTGTCTTGCCATTAAAAAGTCTATCTATATACAAGATTGTTAACACCTCTAGCCGTGCCATCTCTTTTAATTCAAACTATCATCTGCTATTTTATTTTTATATCATTACGACCTTAAACGAACAACTGGCTGATAATGGTGGCTGCGGCCTGCCGTAGGTGGACATTAACACCACAAAAAAAAAAAACGAAAATAAGACTACGATGATTGATGAGCTCGTATAAAAAGTCAGTTCACTATAAATGCGGTCATTTGTACCTACAATAGTACACCGATAATAGCACAGTTGTTATAGTTAATATGGTTACAATATTTCGAACAAAAGAAAACCAAGATTCCTTTGAATTTATTTTTAGTCCTTTCTTCAACAAAAAAGAACAATAAGTCCAAGGAGTGTTGAAAAATTCAACTTCTTATAACTCAATTCAGTTGCAACCCTCCTCCTTTTGTGTACTTTCTTGCTTTAGAATCCTTAGATAGATTTAGATGTAGCAATGTCGATTTAGTTATTGATGCGGTTTTTCATTCAAAGACAAAAATAAAGAAGAAATCTATCCGAACAGTAGGAGGATACTGGATACTGATGTTTTTCTTACTGACTTCGGTGTTTTACTCGAAACATCCTCTGCAATTCATATAAAGCAGAGGACAGAGGAGTTTCTTTGTACATTTTGGTTTAAGGATAATAATCAATCAATTTACGTTGTCACAGAAGAAGATGACACTCCTTTAAGTGACACTGACAACTTTACTATAGAATGCAAATAGGTAAAATTGTCTTTCCATGAAAATGGCAAACCTTTAAACTGTTAAGTATTTCATTGTTATAAATTAACTCATCTTCTTTGGGTTGATTTGTTTTGTTGGAAGGAAATGTGTCGGTAATTGTTCTTAAGGCTTGCTTTAAAGAAAGTCGAAAGAGCACGTGGTCCGAAACAACAAGTGTTCCAAAATCAATATCATAAATTCCAAAAATGTCTCAATTTTTTTTAAATAAATTATAGATATCCATAATCAACAATCAGACTTGTTCTCTAGTGCCACTCTTAAAACTTTATTTAAACAAAATGTTCAAAACACATAAAAAACACATGTAAAATATAAATTTTAAACGTGGATGACTTTTAAGATCATTAAAATGAAACTCTTCGCAAAAATTCAGCTTTGGAGGAATGTTTTCGAAGTAGTGACTTCTTTTCTTCCTGCACTTTTCATACAAATACAAAATGTAGTACCCGTAGCGTGATGGTTAATGCGTTGGACTGTCATGCAAGGGGTCTTGGGTTCAATCCCTGGTTGTGCCACCTAACTTTTTTCACGGGTACTGCCTCTAGCGAGGAATTGACAAATCCTCTAAGAGTAATTCTTTTCATGAAAAGTGCTTTCTCAAATTTAGTGTTCGGATTCGGCATATAAACTGTAGGTCCCTTCCATCTCTGACAACATAACTCGCACACACGAATGGTTGAAAGTTGTAAGTCACTAGGCCCTGGTTCTCTACGGATTGTTGCGCCACCTGATTTATTATTTTTTATTCATACAAAATATTAATCATAAAAATATTAAATAAATAAGTCCACTTCAAATAAAGTGTTCAGATTTTAAAGTGAAATAAAGACATTGAGACAAATTAATAAGAAATTCATACATACCTGCTTCTTAAGACAAACAATTTTGATGTTAAACAAGATTAAAAACTTAAATTACAAGAAAATTCGATTTTTTTTTAAATAAGTTACTTTAAGATTTTATACTTTTCTCCTTTGCATCAAAAATAGATTACGCCCTAATTACCATCCATGCCCATTAATGCACCTACCTGCACATGGATATAATAAACATGTATCTTTAAATCTTACCTTACTTTTTCTAAGCTGTTTTGTAACACTTTCTAAAAGGATCCTTAAGTATATCTAATTATATACCACATCAGCTGTGTGCGACAGGTCAACCACAATTAGAATGCAAGAATTGACAATAGTTATTGCTCAAAACCGACGACGATGGTTACAGCATCTTAAGGAATAGAAAAAAATAAAAGGCTGAAATTGAACTAAATAAACATAAAACTGACATTTCAATAACACCTCTCTTACCTTTTGAAAAAGGACCTTCAACACCGCCGCCGGCCGCGCCGACTACGATGTTCTTCGACGACGCGGAACTACACACGAAAAGTGAAACAAGAACAACCCGCCTTTGATGTGATGATGCGATGATCATAAGAAAATATAAAAAAAAGGAAAATCCACCTAATTAGGTGCCAGGTACACCACAGCACCGCGTTCGTACCATTACAACACCGTACCAATAGCTGCAGCAGGTGAATCAAGTTGGCTACCCGCACTTTGGAGGATTTGATTTGGATGCGCGAGTAAGCAGACAAAACAACAACAAACGGACCTCTAGGTTAGGTCAATCAAAGACGCGGCAAGATAAAGGGATGTCGCTCCACAGTAAGCAATAACCATCAGTCGTCCTTTGGTTGGTTAACCAAAACTACAAATAAGATAAAAACATTCAATACTATACGAAATGGAAAAATCTGTATTTATTATGGAATCAAACAAAAACCTGAAGGCGACAAGAGATTTCAAACTTGTAAATGTCAATTATAAAAAATTGAAAGATAGCCTAGACCAATATTGAGAGCCTTTTGTGGAAATATAATACCATATTGAAATACACCAATAAGATACATTTTTATAAAATAAACTTGTCAGAAACTACTTGTTAGGAGCCTAGGACCTTTTATTTTCTATGGAGAAATCAAAACATCTGACGAATCAGTGGAGTTAAATGTAAAGCCATATTTTGTCACCATATTGCGTTACAAGGCAGAAAGTGAAAAATATTTGCAAAAAAACGATTAAGAGTTTATAAGTCCACAAAAATTTGTCAAAAATATAGTCTTGTTATAAAAACAATTCTATAGCACTTGTTTATTAAGAAAAAATATAACAAATACAACATTTAAAACTAACTTAAAAAAATAATGACTCAACTTGTAAGATATAAGAGCTGAAATTACTATTGAATATCATCTTATAATATGCCTCTTCACAAGTACGGAAATATAACCAATGCAAACATAGTCTCCAAACATTTTATAGGTTCTACACTCTATACACATGTTTCCAGACCTCCAGAGTGGTGATGATAACTTCAAATCGTATTTAAAAAACCGTATACAGTATTTAAGCTTTTAAAAACTGTATTTCTAAAATACATATTGGACCTGCACTCTTTTTAGTGTTCATTAATGACATTGGCGATATTCGATTTTACTCAAAAGTCCTCATCTTCACAGATGGTTTTAAGTTTTTCTATAGCTTCTCAAATCCAAGAGCATTTCTGTTTTTGCAGGACGATATTGACAGAGGTTTTTAGTGGTGTTCTTCAAATCGAATGCAACTTAATAAAAGAATTGTAAGTTGATGTGTGAAAGTGTATTACTAGTAAAAACGGCTTGTGTCTTGTTTCGTATTCTATTGATGACTGCTTACTTGATAACGGATTGATTTTAGGCTCTTATTTAACTCGTACATTGATGTCATCAAAAGTAAGGCAAGAAGCCGCCTTGGGTTAATTAAGAGCTAATAATCCCTTTATTTCAAAAATCCTCTACTGTGCTCTTGTCCGTTCTATCGTGGAGTACTATTTTGGATGTTAGTACATTTTTTAACTTCCCATAGGAAGTTATTGTAATCGGTCTGATTTGTCAAATTGAAAATTTTGGCATTTCTCGACGTTTCAAGGTCCCTAGATTTTCTTCCGATTCAACAACGAGTTCCCCAAGGACAAATTTTAACCACCCTTCTATTTTAATTATATGCGTGAATGAAATCGGTTTCATTATAAATGAAGTATCAAAACATTTTTATGCCGATTACATTTAAATTTACAAAAGCTGTCCTTTGGGTTTAATTGAGGACTGCGTTTTCACCCTGAATCAAGAACTGGAAAAGATATCTTACTGGGCGTCTTGCAATGGGTTGATTCTCATCGCAAGCAAATGCAAATGCCTGGTTATATCAAGAAAAGAATTAGATCTAACATACTTTCCTTCCATAATTTTAAACGAGAACCCATTAGAATTCGTAAATTCCAGTAAAAATCTAGGTGTAATCTTCAATAGAACATTGACCTGGAATGATCACATCAATCAATTGAGAGGTAAATCCTATGGAACGCTTAGAACGCTGTGGACCGCCCAAAGCATCACTCCATTTAAAACCAGACTAATGCTAGCTGCTAGAAAGAACATTAGTTATACCTGTTCTCACTTATGGATGCGAAATTTTTTACAACTGCGATTCCATCAGCAAAAATAAACCAAACATAGCCTTTAATACATAGTATCATTCGATACATCTTTGGGTTAAGAAGGTACGAGCATGTTTCACATTTGCAAGAGATTCTACTTAATATGCCTTTAAATGACTTCATGAAGCTTCAAACATTGCAAACAAAGCAACTATCTTAACTTAGCTTATCATCTCTTCTTAACTTTAACCATCTTTTTCTCCTTTTTTTCTTCTTCTAATTCTATTACTTCTATTATTTCCTTGTTTTCAAGTCAAATAATATTTTATCGATAAATATTTGTTTTCTTTTTTCTTTAATTTTATTTTAATTTAATTTTATTTTATATCATTTTCTTTTGTATTTTTTTTTATTTTGAATTGTTATCTAAAGTTAAGTCATAGGCTCTCACAAATTTATAAGATAACTGTTATCTTACTGTGTAAGCTTTATAAATAAATAAACTGAAACTGAAACTGAAAATGTCTGTGCGTGCGCGTGTACGTATGTTCGTACGTCCGTACGTTCGGGTAGATTTGTTCGTCGTCCATAGCTGAAGAACCAGTAGAGATATTGACTTCAAATAAATTTTGTTATACAGATAATAATGCAGAAAGGACTCTCAAAAAAATTGAGTGGGTGGTTTTTTTCTTACCAAATCAATTTAAAAAAAACTGAAAATTTTGGTAAACCCAAAATATCTCACGGACCAATAACGCTAGTGACTTGAATTAAATTTTATATTATATACTGTAACGTGATACCAAACAAATATATTTTTGGAAAAAAATCCAATTAGCGGTTTTTTATATATCAAAAAAACTAAAAAAAATACCTCCAATATTTTACAAACAAAAGATGATTCACCCTTCAAAATAGTTGTATGCAACGAAGACTAACGTTTTTGACATCTGGTAAAATTTTGAGCAAAACCGAATTGAAAGTTTTCTTACAAAAAGTAAAAACCTAAACAAAACATTACTAAAAGTTGGTTAAAGCTGATTTTCGACTCATATGTTTTTTCAATTATGGCTTCAAATTAATTTTATCTTATAAGAAATATGGGTTTCAACATTCAGTAAAGTGTTGAGAAAAATTGAATTGACAGTTTTTTTTACAAAAAATAAAAAACTAAAAAAAAAACATTACTAAAACTTGCTAAAAATTTACTTTCTACTTAAATATCTTTTCAAAAACTAATAATATTGGCTTCAAACTGATTTTATGTCACAGAAAAATAACATTCAGATTCAGTCTATGTTTTATAAAAATCCAACAGTCAGTTTTTTCATAAGAAATTAAAATCTACCCAAAATTGGCAAAAATTGATGTCCGGTTCTCGATATCTCGTGAATAATAGAAGATATTGACTTATTCAAATTAATTTCATTTATCCAATTTGTATTTGTTTATATAAGAAATAAAAACTTTTAAGAAATGCTACTAAAATTTTGTAAAAATTGGTTCTCGACTAAAAATCTCGTTTACAAAAATAGATTTTAAAATTAAACTATTTCATCATATGCAAAATGTTGTTGGTAATTTTAAATTTTTTTAGAATAATTCAACTGACAACTTTTTTAACAAAACACGAAAACCTACAAACTTTTTGAGCAGAACAAATTCACAGACGGGATGGAAAGTTATCAGTATGGGTCGCATCCCAGCCTCTTTTTTATAAAATATGTTTAATATTTTATAAAACAAACCAAATTTGATTCAATGGAATCAAAGCAAACGTCATAACTCGAAGATTATGAACAGTACTGTTGAAAACCGTTTACATTATTGCTTCCGCTAAACATATTATTACTGAAAGCTGTGAACCATATCACCAAATTTTCGTAGGGTTGACATTTTGATGCCGTATATTCAACAATTCACTACATGTGAATGGAAAAAAAAGTTGATGTTAATTTAAATATTATAAAGGCTGGAATTAAAATATTATAAGTCACGTTAAAGACTATATAACATTAATTTAAATAAATAAGTTAACTTTTAATTTATTGTTGAAAATTTAGAATGAAACAACAACAACTTGTGTGTGCTACCACCAAGTTCATAGGCTGGAGTTATAGCTATTTCACGGGGGCCAACCCGATCATCAGACTCCTTTAGTGGTGCTTAATCGCTTTATGTTCAATTTAATTTTTTGAAGAACTTTTGCCCGAGCTGGGCTTGAACAAGCGACCTAGCGTGTGTGTGTACTTAGAAAAATGCTAATCGGTTCAGTATAGTTCGATAGAACGAAAAAACCTGTAATTGGCTTACAACTTTCATGTGGGTGCGGTGGCGTAGTGCGTAGTGCACTAGCTCCTCACACGCTAGGTCGCTTGTTCAAGCCCAGCTCGGGCAAAAGTAACGACCTGTGATGCTGATTTAGTGGTTTCGACACGTTTTTGATATCTGTCAATATTTTTGTTTGTCTTCATTTGTGTTGCTTGTTGTTTTATTTTGGAATTTGCTTTTAATTTATAAAATTCTATGTTCATTAAAGAATTAAATATTTTCTCTTTTTTGTGAATATTAAAAGATTAAGTCCAAATTAATGTTTCATTGATTTGTGCGATAAAGTTTGATTTTGTTATAAAAAATTATTAAAATTAAAAACAAAGAGAATGTTAACTCATTTATTGATTTTTAATTTATTTATGTGACAAATTATAATGATCTCCATTTTTGAGAAATTTTTATAACCAAATAATTTAAATGAAAGAATCCGGATTTGAAGATAAAAGATATTTATTAACTTTGAATATCGATTTAAATCAGATAAATATTTACGTTTTACATAAGATCATTAAGCCAGCAAGCGCTGTAAGCTTTGATTTTTTTTAGATTTTCTACTTATTAGACTATTTCCTAAAACTGATATGAATTGCATGCAAATTTTGTCAGTCAACATTAAAGGTAGATCTTGTGTCAAAAAAATATAAAAGACATTTTCAAGAATTATTGCAACTCCAAATTGCACATAAACTGGTTTGGTTACTTTTGTTTGCATCCATACTACACACTGCTAACAACAAATTTTGTCATATACGAGTATGTACAATGTACATACATATATACAAAACATATTCAATAAAAATTAAAAATCTGGAATAAATTACATGGCTAAACATATTTGTATCTTGCAATGTAAATTAAAACAAAAGAGCTGATACACGAACGTAAGAAAACATGTTTATTTTTAAATAATTGCGATAAGATCTTAAGTTAATATTTTAAATCAGTGTATTTGAAGGAATACAACAAAGGCTTACAAAATTTGTATATACAATTGTTTAGTTAAATTGAAAAACTGTAAAATTCAAGCCATCTGCAATTACCCACATATTTATGATATTTACTTTAATCATCTATACTCTTGTTTATGCCAAATAAAATTGAAGCAAAATTTATTAACCTAACTACCGTTCAAATTGCGTATATTCTTTTTAACAATATTGTGTGGGTCTATATCTTAAATACGTTTGCATCAAATAACAGAAGATTCAAAAAAAAAAATATCTATGACAAAAATAGCACCTTTCCGTATCAAATTCGTAATCATTCAAATTGACAACAGTCCCGCAAGGCTATCGAATCCAGGTGTGTTGGAAATGGACATTATCTAAGCCGTGAATAATTTTGATTTCCTGCTCCCTGATGTCCTGATGATTCGGCCGAATATTTTATTGAATTTAAAATTCTCCATGCCTTTGGAATAATGCATTAACTAAAAAGAATCCTTAACGCTCAGTTGACCTTGATTTAGCATTACCTCAACTAATTCATTGCAAAAATAAAAAGAACTCCAAGGAAGAGAAGGTCCAAAGGTACCTTAAGATCGATGTTACTTTCTTCCTTTGAAAACCCGCACACATCAAAACCAAACAAATCTTCAAGAAAAAAGAAAAAAGAAACCAATATTATTGTCCTAGTCCTTTCTTTTCTATATGACAGATATTTTCTTGCTACTTATTTGTCTTCTTCTTCTATTTCTTTTGATCTGCTTTTTTTTTTATTCGATACCCAATTCTTTTTCTTTAGATCTTTTTCGTTGTCATCTTAATCAAAAATACGGATATGCAACGGTGGTGAATCAATTTCACAGGATCGGAAAGAAGCGTTTATTTTTTTAACCTAGTATATTATATTTTTGTAGAGTTTTGTAGGTATATTGGTCATATCACGTCTTATGCCATGAAAAGATTTCGAACCCTCTCTTTTCTCCCTACAAAATACCCATGACGATATGACAATGGTGAACAAACAATCGTTGAGAAGGAAGCGACTGAGAAAAGCTGTAGAAAATCTGTATAAATTCTTTGTCCTTTTATCGTTAGTCGATGGCGACAACGTCTTGCCTTCACATTGGTGTAATAGTTGTAAAGTTTTCTTAAAGGCTCGGAAGTATCAAAATCAAAGTTAGGTTCGCATGAATGTAAAATAAAAAAACTAAAAATGTAAATTTTATATTAAATGTGGGCTTTAAAGTGGGCGTGTGTGGTTTTTGTTCAATAAATTTCCTGACTAAATATTATGAGTTTGAATGTATGTATTTGAATTTATGTTCAAAAAACTATTTTGATACATATTAGCGGACCCTGTCTATATTGTCCTGCCTTTGTACATTATTGTGCTATGTTATACTTCAGCTCCACCCATTGGCCAAAAAATGCATAATTTTTTCTTCAAACGAACAAAAGTTTTGAGTACGATCAATTTTAGAAGAAAAATATAAAGTTTATAACTTGGATCAACATCGTTCATGTTAAACAAGAAAGTTTAAGATTTTTTAAACAAAACATTCTGTATCCGGCCCTGGTAATTCTAGCGCCATGACAACAATAAAGGAGTAATGCTTTTGTGCCCGCCTTCATCGTCTGTGCAATGTCTGCTTTGCATGTCTAAGGATCTTTCGATGCCAGACATCGATTCAATAGAAAGACGAGCCAAATCAGAAAAAAATCAACGAAAGTTTAAGAGGAAAAAAATTGCATCCTTTTGCAACCTTAACCTGCCGTCACCACTCATCTCCCAAAGGATACCTACATATATGTATATTTATACATCTCTTTCTCTATTATCGTCCCTGAGTATCTTCGCCATCGTGGAATCCTTTTCACACGGATGAAAGGATTAGACATAATTAACTCAATCAAACACCTTTTTTTCGCCTATCCCTTCAGATTCTTGTCAAGATTTTTATATCTTTTATACTAAAGGACATAAAAAAACGACGACGGCGACGAGAGACCAAAAAAAATAAGATTCAGGGAATGGGGAAAACAGGAGAAGCATTTAATGAATTATCTTGTTGAGTATTTTCACTTTCATTTGCGCTTTTGCTCCTTTTTTTTTGTCGTGCGGTAAAATTTAATTTTCACTTTAGTACTCTTAGTCGTAGGTAGGTAGCGTGATGATGTTATCCTTTGACTTTGTTAAAATAAATTTTAATTTAAAATTATAATTTTTGAATGCCACCACCAGCCACATCATCAGGGAGTTAAGCATTCCTACCACCCTTTTTGGTAAATATCAGTAAGTATCATCATCTAGCACCTTGTGTAACTCGCACGTTCTTCAATTTAAAGACAACAACAACAAACTAAAAAAGGATAATTACTGACGCCTTTTGATGTGGCTTTGGTGTCGGTGTTCAGTGTTCGGTGATAGTAAATGGTAATGGAGGGATAATGGTTCTGGTGTAAGAGTTGGCATGCCTCTTGTGAAAAATTGTATACTCGTATATCTATACACCTTTATAAACCTACCTACTTATAAAATACAAAAAGTCATGGATTAAGGATGTTATTAGAATTCAGCGGATATCCTTAGGAGGCTCCTTAAAAGGTGATGGTGAAAATTTCGTGTGGCATAATTGAATTAGCCAGATTTGTTTTTTGTTTTTTTTTTGTCTTCTCGTAATTTCAAAGTCAAGAGAATGAGAAAAGGATTTTCTTTGCTTTCCCCATCAACAAGGCGGCCTTATGTCTGAGAAGAAACAAAACAAAAACAAAATATAAAAAAGATCAAAAGGATATTCGTTGCCAAAATATTTTCCTTAACAGCTTGCGCAATGCTAATTTATTTTCTTTTAATTTTGACGCGCCCGCCATCATAAAGTAAGAAAAGCATAAGGCGGCACTCGTATACCTTATACCTATGTATATACCTACCTTAACTTTTGTATACATATATCTAAAGGAAGAAAGGACCTCCTGCTGTTTCTGCTGTGTGTGAGCGTGCGAATCAGAATTATTTCATTAATTATGGAAATTAATTTCCACTCAGTGGAATAAGTGATCCAAAGCTTTTTGGTGTTATCCGCAAAAATACCGCGAAAGGATTTCAATTAGATATCATATAGCTATAAATATACGAGTATACCGAGTTCTTTTCCAGACGAATTCGAGAAAGAGGACGACGGAGAGAGCTATAGACGTGTGTCTGATGTGCGTGCTCTCCTAGTTAAGAAAAACGAACCGCGAAGGTTGAATGTTGATTTAAGCTTAAAAATGGATTTATTTTTAGAATTTTCAAGTAGTTGGAGGCAAATTTAAATTTATAAGCTTCGATACGGTGCAGGATGGTGGCGGCCTGGAGGCGGTGGTGCGACTACGCGGTGACTGTGGAATATACTGGTGACGTAGAGTAGCAGCTGTTTTGTGGGCTTAGATGTGTAATTATTGTTTAATGAGGAAATCGTAACGGGTTTCTATTTTTATTTATTAAATTTGAACAGTTTTTTGTGTGACAGATTTTGAACTTATTTTTATAATGAAGAAATGGAGGAATGTTTTTCATGTCATAATTCATAGCAGTTTGAAGATACTCGTATTTTGATATTATTTATGGTGTTTCTAGCTCATTTTGATGTGATAATTATTCAATTCACCGTACAGTCGGTCTAAAAGATTTGACGTTCGTATAAAGAATTTACTTACTTGATAGTTCAGCTTAAATTTAGTTCAAGAAGTTTAGTTAGTCATTTTAAAGAGTCGGTGTCTTGGAACTTATTTTTACGGGGAAAATGTATGTAGATGCTGGTATCTTCTCTACATAAAGTGATGGTATATTAGAGCATTTTTCTTATGATACATACATATATATATGTAAGTAGATATATCCTTTTTCCTATCTTCATTTTATTTCATGGTTAAGATTTTATAATAGTTACTAATTCTAGGCTACTACTTCCTCTACATCTATGTGTCCTAATTGTTTTTTGTAAGCTTTGTTGAAAAGGTCTAGGATAAGATTTTTAGAGAATGAGCAAGGTTTTGTTTTAGTTAAGATAATAATCCTCCTTTCAATCAAATGTACATACGAACCGCTTATTTGAGAAGCATTCTTTTATGAAAAGCAAAGCAATTGAAAACTTGTAATTTTCTTTCAAGAAGACTGAACAAGAGATCATTACACATATACATTTATGTAAATTTGGGTATCTAGAGCTTCAGATATTTTCAAAACCTAAGTGAGTATATGTTTATTAAAATCTATTTAAAGTTAAAGTGTCTATTTCCAGAACCTTCATAACATTAAAGTTTAGTTTTTGTGTTTAATTTCGGAAATGCTTCACTGTTGATTTGTTCTAGGTTTCTAAGGGAAGAGGGGTGCTTTTCTTAAATCATCCTTTAGGTCTATTATTTCCTTAAAGGGAATGAAGTTAAATGTTATTACCTATAAAACATAAGATCTTATTTCTTGTAATAATGATATTAAATACTATCTATAAGATCAGTTCTTTTGTTTAGTCCTCACCTCATCATAAGGCAGTTCATGTAATTTCTGAACTTTATGAATTTAACCAAAAATGTGGATACAGTTTTGGTTTTTTTTTTTAATTTAAAACAAAAGAGTTCTTATTTGCCATTAGAAATAAAACTTGATAACGAAAAGTCATGCGAGGCTTTTTTCCAGTCAAGGAATCTATATATAACAACAAAACAATATGGGTTTGTTAGGGGTCGTTTAACTACGACTAATTTGTGCTTATTCCATATCCATAGTCCATATCTCAAGAACCAGAAGAGATATCGACTTCAAATAAATTTTGTTATACAAATAATAAGGCAGAAAGATACAGAAAGGGCGGTCAAGAAAATTGCGTGGATGTTTTTTTTTCCCATAGCAGTTTAAAAAAAAGGTGAAAATTTTGGTTAACCCTAAATATCTCATGAACCAATGACCCTAGAGACTTTTATTAAATTTTATATTATATATTGTAACGTGATACAAAACAATTATATTTTTGGAAAAAATGCAATTAACGGTTTTTTTTATAAATCAAAAAAACTGAAAAAAAAATTTGTCACTTCGAAAATTTTACGACTAAAATATGATTTCATCTCCAAGAACAATTTTGTGCAACGAAAAATAATGTTTTTGATATCTGATAAAATTTTGAGAGAAATCTAATTGACAGTTTTTTTACAAAAAATAAAAACCTAAAAAAAAAATTGATAACAGTTGGTAAAAAATGATTTTCGACTCAAATATCTTTTCAAGACTTTGAGATATTGGCTTTAAACTACTTTTATCTTTCAAAAAATATTGTTTTCAACATTCAATAAGAAAAATCCAATTGACAGTTTTTATACAAAAAATTAAAAACTGAAAAAAAAATTAACAAAGTTGATAAAAATTAGTTTTCGACTCAAATATCTTTTCAAAAATTTAAGATTATGGCTTCCAACTAATTTTAACTTATAAGAAATATTGTTTTCAACTATAGGAAAAATTTTGAGAAAAATCCAATTGACAGTTTTTTTTACAAAAAATAAAAACCTAAACAAAAAAATTAATAAAAGTTGATAAAAATTGATTTTCGGCTCAGATATCTTTTCAAAACTTTGAGATATTGGCTTCAAACTAATTTTATCTTATAAATAATATTGTTTTCAACATTCGGTAAAATTTTGAGAAATGTTGGATTGACAGTTTTTTTTACAAAAAATAAAAACCTAAAAAAAAAACAATACTAAAACTTGGTAAAAATTTACTTTCGACTCAAATAGCTTTTCAAAAATTAAAACTATTGGCTTCAAACTTATTTTATTTCACAGAAAATATTGTTTTCAATATTCAGTCATTTTTTTTATAAAAATCCAACAGTCCGTTTTTTCATAAAAAAATAAAATCTACAAAAAATAGAAAGCAAATTTAGTAAGAATTGATACATTTAGACAAACTTTTAAGCAAGACAAATCAATAGACGGGATGGGAAGTTATCACCCCTTTTTTTTTTGGATTGATTTATTACCGACCCGGGAAAATAGCCGCTCAGAATAAAGGTTTTTCATCAAAATTGTTTAACTTCGAATTGAAAATTTTTACATTTCTCGACGTTTCAAGGTCCCTAAAGCCTTAATAAACGATTTTTAGAGAGAGGTCAGTGCGTGCGTGTGTACTTACGTTCGTACTTCCGTACGTCAAGTAACAGTTTTTTATAAATCAAGAAACTGAAAAAAATAATTGTAACCTCGAATATTTTTCGAACAAAAATGGTTTTATCTCCAAAATGATTTTATACAACGGAAAAAAACGTTTTTGAAATCTGGTAGAATTACAGAAAAATCGAAACCTAAAAAAAAATCTATAAAAGTTGGTAAAAATTAATTTTTACTCAAATATTTTCTCGAATTTCATCTTATAGAAAATATTGTTTGCAACATTTAGTAATTTTTGTTATAAAAATTCAACAGACAGTTTCTTCATAAAAATTAAAATCTAGTAAAAATAGTATGCAAAATTGGTAAAAATTGATGTTCAGTTCTCGATATCGTGTGAATAAATGAAGGTATTGACTTCAAAATGATTTCTTTCTGTAGTAAATTTTCTTAGAAAACTTCAATTTCTATTTGTGTTTAAGGGAAATAAAAACTTTCAACTGAAATTGGTACAAAATTTGGTAAAAACTGTTTTTCGACTAAGAATCTCGTTAACAAAAATAGATTTTGAAATTAAACTATTTCATCATATGCAGAATATTGTGGGTCATTTTTAGTTAATTATTTAGAATAATTTAACTGATTACTTTTTTTTAACAAAAAACGAAAACCTACAAACTTTTTAATCAAGACGTATCAGACAGACAAACGGGATAAGAAGTTATCAGTGTGGGTCGCATCCCAGTTTCTTTTTCTGATTCTTATCTTCCCCAAAGTAGTCACCTTGGACCAATTTTGTTGAATTTATTCGTTTAATTTTTTGGTTTGTCTGATTTTTGCAGACGATGTTCAATTATACTTTGAAATACATTCCTATTTATTACAGTTTAAACTTCCAAAACGACATTGATATGTTTTTAATTTGGTAATACAACCAATCACAGCTAAATTTTGCAAAATTTAAGATTTTTAGGTCCCATCGAACTTTATTCACGATAATCTTTACTTATAAATCTAAAAATGAATCACTCACAAAAGTCTACGAAGTTAAAAATTTTGGAGTTATGTTTGACTCAACAGTTTTTTTAAGCCCGCATTGATTTTATTGAATCAAAGTTAATTCTATGTTGGGTTTCCTTAAATAAAATTCAGTTGTATTTCATGATTTGTACATTAAAGGCAAATTTCAGGTAAATATATACAAAATTGAATGTTTATCAACTTTAAAGAAAATTTGTCATATTTAACAAACTGTATTGTCTTTTTTTTGTTTAAATTTAAAATCTAGTGTTTTCCAATTATTCTGTAGCAAACAGTCTCCAAGGCCCTTTTTACTATTTTTACTCTTTAAAAATCTAAAAAAAATTGAGAGATTTAACAAATTGCTTAGTTATAAAATAAATTATTAATATTTAATAATTTTTCGTCCTATCGTCGTACTATATCTGTATATTCTAGAAATCAAACCTTTGATTTAGTTAAGCATTGTTTCTTCAGACAAAATTATAATACGAACCTTAAATGACTTTTCACTTAATTCAAAATACCTGCATAAGCTAAAGACACAAAAGGATTAATTACCATCTGCCTTCCAATAACTGAATATTAAAACCTTTGTTTCCATTTTAAGAACTTCCTGTTGATTGACAATTTTCTTATTTTAATTTCAATATTATTCATTCTATTGAAAAGACAAGCGAAGGTGTGAACAAAGTTAACATATGTAAATTGAAGAATCACCTTTCAAACACACATGCACCGTATATGATATTCAAAGAAAAACCCTTAAAAAAAAGTACAAAACCAGGATTACAAATGTCTTTCAGGTCCTTTCTAAAACAAGATTATCCACCTTTTTTCCATTACAAGAAAACCTCTCATTATTACTATAATAATAATCATCCACCCATAACTACCTCAACATGCTTAAAATTATTGTTGAATTTGAATGTTTATTCATCTTTGCAACCGATATGATCCCTAATGTGCCTTTTAGAGCATGACAAAAATGCAGGTGTGTCAAACTCAACCATAAGTTCCACTCTCCTTTTTATTTTTTGATGTCTCATTCCTCTCATCATGCTTAAGAATCCCAAAATTTAGAAATTTATAGCCATTTTTAATTGCCTGTGAAATTAAACTGCCTTATATCTGTAACAAAGCTATAAAAGGTCAATCCTTAACCTCGCCTAGATATTTACACGAAATATCACAGAAAAAAAATGTTCTCCAAAGTTGACCCGCAACTATCATAAAAATCCATCTTGAGTTAGAAATGAGATTGGATAAAATATAAGAAAAAGAATCATTGCCCCATTCAAAGGTTTAATGATGCGGCGTTTATCACAGTTTCAGAGGAGAAGAACACCAACAAAAATATAGATAGAATGAAGAACAAGCGAGATTTTAAAGATGTGCGCTTCGCTTTCCACCAATAAGGCACTTTTGGGCGTCGTAAATTTCCTTGACAATTAACACTTTCGATAAATGTTGAATAAAACAAACTCGATGAGGGTTTGAGTTTGAGTTTTTGGAGTTGAGGGTATACTTTTTTATATAGCAAAACCTACACCTATTCCGTGAACTTGTTTGTTAAGGAACGAATGTTGAACAACTTCGAGAACGTGTTTTATCTCAGAGCAAAGGTTCTTTTTGGATCTCGAAGAAGGTGTTCTAAAAAAATTAAAACAAAAAAAACAGGTGGAACAAAGTTCTAGACTTTTTTTATGGTTTTTATAGATCTTTAAAAATAAAAACGATTTGAAATGTGAAAAGAATTTGTTGTAAAATGTTAATTTAAGCCGAGTCTGAAATGGTTGGTGTTGAAGTCATCAAGATGCCATTATAAGAATGGGAATCTCTTTGCGGACACCTTGAAGTAGTGTTTTTCTTTCTTCTGCGACCATCACATTAAATGCAATAACATAGGATTTTTCTTCGGTGACATCTTGTGTATAATGATGATGGGCTTTTAAGATTTTGGGGACCATAAATTAGTCGTTTAATTGGTGGTTATGTTTAAGTTGTATGCGAGATTTCTTGGGAAATGGTATGGATTTTGTGTTTAAAATTGATTCTTTAGTTGACATCGTTGACAACAAACAAGGTATAAGCTTTGTTTAAAAGTTTGATCAGATTGGTTTTGTTCTTTTGACAGACATGAGTCTGCTATCACATCAAGGCAAAAGATACATATTATATAGAACAAGAACAACTGCAATAAAAAAAATGTTTGGACTATTAACAATTTTAACAAAGGAATATATATGGTTGTCAACTTGAAGCATTTTATAGTTTAAGTTTAACAAAAGATTACCAATTAATTTATTATATGAGCTTTTATTTAGGTGTATATGAAATTTGAATGTCAAATTTTGAAATAATTACTAAATAAAAATACAGGTCGGGATGCGACCCACACTGATAACTTCTGATATTGGTGCCCTACAGAAAGCCAAATTGCCATTCAATGAACTTCGAAAAGTGTGTTCTTATTAATTGAAGCGTATGCTGTTTTTTTGAGATACATATGTATTCGGGACGTTAAACCAATTTTGTAAGGATTCAATTTTTTTTTGTAAAAGAAAGCTATCAGTTGATTTTACCGAAATCTAATAGAAATGGCAATAAGTTTGGACTTTGTTTTCAAAAGCAGCGGGTCGAAATATTGAATTTCAGAATTCTGCTTGAAGACAGTTCTGTATGATACAGTTTGGTCTCAATGTGTGTCTTGAATTCTGTATTTCTAAATATTGTAAATTGAAAATATTGTATATCAGAATGCACTTTTTTAACCTTATCGAAATTGTTTTTCTTTTTGAGCCTATTCAAAGAGTGAACATCAATTTAAATTTTTTTTTCGGTTTTTATTTTACCAGTTGTCAAAACGTTATTTTTCGCTCCCAATTTCTTAACTTCACACGAAAGTCATTGTAATAGGTCAGATTCGTCGATTAGAAAGTTTTGAAGTATCAATGCCCCTAAAATCTAAATCAAAGGCTCTTAGGGAGAACGTACATGTGAACGTATGTCCGTACTCCGCGTCGTCGTATGTCCGGACGCTCCGTCTACCTTTTTTCGTTTGAAATATCTCAAAAAACAGCAAAGATAAATAATAAAAATGTTAGCGTTTTTGACATGTATTATAAATCTTTAGAAAAATAGAAGTAAATTTTTTTTTTCCAAAAAATAAAAACCTCAAACAACTATTAAAAATTTAACTTCGAATGAAATTAATAGATTTTTTGTTTATAAAAATAAAAATCTAAGTAGGTACACAAAATTGGTAAAAATTTGCTTTCAACTTAAATATCCAGGAAACAAAAGCAGATATTAAATTCAAACAAATTTTATCAAATAAAAAATATTGTTGTTAACTTTTAGTTATTTTTTAGAAAAATCCTACTGACAACTGTTTTACAAAACGAACTATAAACTGATAAGAAATGGTTTTCGACCCAAATATCTTATAAACAAAGAAAGATATTGAAATCAAAGCTTATTTTATTTTACAAAACTTTTACAAATATCGACAGACAAGTACGAATGGGAAGTAATCAGTGTGGGCCACATCCCAGATACGCCCGCACAAACATAAAATTAAATTTTAGGGACCACGAAACTTCGAGAATTAGCAAAACTTTTAATTTGATAAATTGAACCCATTACAATTACTGCCAATGGGAATACAATACGTCTGGGGACGTTAAATGTCTTATCACTTCTTTCTACTTGTGCTTGAACTTCGAACTTAGCGAAAAAATTACCATCGAAAAAATTGTATGGACAACATTTTGGAACGTTCACTTAAATATTTGCAGGCGAAAATAAAAGAATAAAATAAAATTATCTTCGCGCTAACTTAACAAAATTGAAAAAAAAAATAAATATATCCAAATAAAAATATATTTATCAAATATTTATGGAATTCATTAATTTTTCAATTCGTGGAATACTGAAAGTTTGAACTTTTTAAATAATCAATAAGTGCTTCAGAACAAAAAAAAATATCTTCTGCAAGTTGAGGACTATGATTAATAAAAATAAGTTGAAGAAATTTTTATTTGTCAAAATATTTCATATTTATACTGAGAACTCAAAATTCTTAAAAAATCGTCTGTTAAAATAATAAGTGTTGTGAAATTTTGTATGGAACTCGTTCACTTTTCTGTTTATCAAGAATTTTTAAATAGTTTCGGATGAAAACTGAAATCCAGTTGAATTGTGAGTTTTCGAAAATTCTAACTACAGTTTTGTAGTAGGGTTTTTCAATAAGGGCGGGTAGATGTTGATATGGAATAAAACAAGCTGTGTGTGAGGTATGAACAACATTATTTTTTTATTTGAAAGGCACATGTACATATGCCATTGAGCGTGGAATATGACATCATTCAAATGCCCACCTCGGCTTCTTATGGTGGCACGGATCCGAGTGGTCCAATTTTCAATGACTCTTCCGCACAAATCCGGCTGAATTTGAGCGATGGCCTGTGTTATGTTCACCTTTAGGGCATCATAGGTCGATTGTGGTTTACTTGCAAAGACCTGCGACTTTAAGAAACCCCACAGAAAAAAGTCTAGCGAGGTCAAATCGCATGACCTTGGTGGCCAATAGGAATTCCGGCTAGGAATAGATTGCCTCGGGTTCTGCTGTACACTTTCACGGACCGCGGCGATGTTCTCTGCCGATCTTGCGTTCCTTGAACATACAGGTATTGGCTGATTGTTTACTGAACCGGTCGTTTCAAATTTGGCCACCAAACATTGAAGAGTCGACTGTGAATTGAAAAACTCTTTATAATAAATCCCGCTTACATGAAATACTTTTTTGATCCTGAAACATAGATCCCTGAAATAGATTTTTCATTGCAAATACAGTTTTCATTAATTGAAAAAAGAATATTAACAGAAAAGAACATTATTGATGAATGCTTTCAGCTTCTTTATTTTTCACCACGAAAGCGATATCGGAATTCCTGATAATGTCATTTTATTTGCATCTGGTCTCAAAAATCGGAAAAAAAACATAATCCGCAAAAACATTGAAAGCAATCTGTGAAATTTTGTCATAGCTCTTAAGCTGGTTTGACTTTACTAACATTTTTAAGAAAGAAATTTAAACCTTCTTTATTTTGGGTGTTGTTTTTCCTTGATTCTGAAGAAAAAGTATTCAAGTTCATTGGAAAATGATGCAAAATTCTGTTCTTCAATATTTCAGAAATTTTGATTTAAGAACACAATTTCCATGAAATGGAAAATTCAACAAAAATCTTTAACTTGAACCTGCTAGGCAGACAGAGATAAAGACCATATACCTATGTATATCTATGAAAGATCTAACCTTATGTGTATAGAGCTTGGCAGACACAAATACAGAAATAATTCCCTCAATTTCCTTTTCCCTATTCCCATACCCAGGATCCTTTCATCGAGGCCTCTTCAAAAAAGTTTTTAAAAAATCCATTTCCGTTTTATTAAGATAATCTTATACCTATAGCAACAGAAAGTACCAACAACAGCAGCACGACATCATTTTTTTATTTTTTTAAACACTTTGTATTCCTATATTGATTGTGTCCTTTTTTGACATAAGGTCTCATCAGAATCAAATCCTTGCTTACAGTAAATTGCAAAAAAAAAAGAAACTAAAAGAAATCAAAATCAAAATCCTCGCACTCGCAATGTGTCCATCAAACAAACAAAAAAAGAAATACTTCTCCTGTATCTGACACTTTCCAGTCGAGTGGTTGCATTGCCATTAAATCCTCTTTTTGACAGGACTTTGCTATATGCGACTATATGGACCGCCATCACCATCACCATTCTTACAATTCTGCTAACGTGCGTCGCCATATTGCGTCAGCGTCACCGTCGTCGTCGTTGTCGTTCTTGTTGTCGTCATCGTATGTCCAAATCCATTGGTTTTTTTTTTTTTCTCCATGGGAACCAAACACCAGGAATCAAAAGAATTCCCCATTTATCCTGGCATGTCAATTGCATTGCTGCTTTTTTATTTTTTTTTTTTTCCAAAAAATATAGATTAAGGGTTGCCGCATTTATTTGTTTGATAATTTTTGTATTTCTTCTTAGAAACAATGTTAATGGTGTAAGGGGAAATTAGGAGACTTTGTTAAATTTATAACAGTCTCAGAAATATAAGGAAAGTTCTCCATCGAGCTTGAGCTTAGGCACGTCCATACACAACTTCTTAGCTAACTAAAATATTTTGTAAGCCTATGCTACGTCTTCCTTGAGTAGTTTGAAACCACTGAACTTTAAATATAAGAATATAGAAATATATTGAAAATGTTCCTATTCCATCACAAAAAAGTTTTCTTATTAAAAGTCATATCGAGTGGCAACCCTGTCGCAGCTATATGTCTACGGTTCAAATCCATTCGAACGCAATACACTACGAAGACCTAGAGAGAGACCCATAAGCTGACTGACTGGGCCTGGGCGATATTTGTCAACCCCTCGACAGATATTGTTTCGAATTTTATTTCGAGTATTTCGGGAAGGAAGAGAAGTTTTTCCTCGCTTGTAGGTCGGTTGTCTACAGTCTACCTTTACTATAGCCTACCCTTAAACGTCATATTCTTATCGCTCAAAGAACAGAGCTGAGTTGGTGACAAACATTTAAAATTGTACAAATTCAATTTTTGTTTTCCTTTTCTTTTTTAATTTTATTTATTCTGGCCTGGATGTTATTTTGTAGTGTTATTCCCTGTGATTTCCTTAAGTGCACTTTAAGTTGTGTTCATTGTTATAAGTTTGGTCGAACTGCGGCGGCCGACATTGGGATGATGTAGTTGATGATAGAAGAGGGTTTGTGCCGTTTGGTGTGTCCTTTATGTGTGCACACGCTTCAACGGAATTCAAACAAAAAAACGAGGAAAGAAAAGAAAAGTGTTCCATTATTTGTACCGTTCTTATAAGGTGGGTATTTTGGAGTATCTAGTGGAGTGCACACACAATTTTTAAGTCTTGAAAAAAAAAATAGAGATATTTGTGGGATAAAAAACAACTTATAGTCATTATATGCATTACAACGACAAGACACACATAAAAATCACACATTTTATGTGTGATGTGATGAAGACCATATTTGGGGGACAAAATCCTTGAAGCGAAGTTGATAACACAACAATATAAGACTCGACTTAATACGATCTCTGATTCAGTGACGTGTGGTTTATAAATCTGCAGAAAAACTACACGTGCAAGTTGTTGGGTTTTTCTTGTACCTTCTGAGTTTATTTAAGTGAAGCTTAAGATGAAGTACCCCATTTGAAAGGCAAAAAATGCGTTTTGTTGCGTTGCTCAAATATGCATTCATTGTATAACTCAAACTCGAATAAAACACCACGTTCTTAAGAACGCTATTGATAATTTTATTCTTTCCATTACTCAATGTTCTTTCAGACTGACTTATAACTTTTATTGAACATTGATCGTATTAAAGTTCGAAAAGCAATTTCATCAGCAAAAATATTTGTACCTGTTTCTAACATCGAGCTCCAAAAATATTAGCTTTTGGCTTTTACTACACGTTCCAAAATTTTTTCTACAACTTAATTTAAATTCCTACACAGACCGAAAAAAGTCATCCAATTGACTATTTTGGTAGTCGAATTGACTTTTAAATAGTCAATTTTCATCCAACGACCGCGATAGTCAATATGACAACTGCGATAGTCAGTATGAAACAATAACTGTGGTAGTCAATATGACAACTGTATTAGTCAACATGACTAACATTTTTCGATAGTCAATATTACAATCAAACTGTCATATTGACTACCTACCTAAATTGTTCCATAGCCTACTTTTGTTGTCTATTGACTACCTGAAATTGATAATCAAAAATTATTCTATTCACTATCAATTCTTTAAAATAAGCTTGTCATATTGACTATTTTGGTGGTCAATACGACAACTTGGCCAAAATTCAAGTTGACATCGCCCAGATTGTCAATAGGACAACTTTTTTTTCTGTTTAATAATGCTTGAAGGCATTAGCAGCCGTGGCATCATGGTAAGTGCATTGGACTGTCATGCCAGAGGTCTTGGGTTCAATCCCAGCCTGTGCCATCTGAAGTTTCTTTCATGGGTACTGCCTGTTGCAAGGAATTGAAAAGTCTTCCAAGAGTAATTTTTGTCATGAAAGGTGCTTTCTTAAATCAGCCGTTCGGATTCGACTTAAAACTGTAAGTCCCCTTCATCTCCGCCAAAAGTACTTGCACACAGGAATGAGAGTTGTAAGTCACTAGGCCCTAACGGACTGTTGAGCCACCTAATTTATTTTAAATGCTTCAAGCGTTTAATAAAAAATAAATGCAGAGATTTATTTTTATTTCGTTCAACTTCTTTCTTTAACTAGCAAATTTTTCCTTGCAAGTTATTAAAATGAACTAAACTAAGCATTTTCTATTTTATATATAAATATAGGTTTTTGGTCTTCTTATAAGATATAAAATCATTATTTTCTTAATATCTAATATCAATGCTGATAACTGCTTATCAAAAGACCTTTTGATTCAGCTGTGTTTAAAGTAAATTCTGATTCAGGAAGATGATTGAATCGTAACGAAATAAGTGTAATGTTGATGCTTGATTTTTCAAAAGCGTTTGATTGCATTGACCACTAAACACTCATATGTAAGCTTTACAATGACTTCCAATTCTCGTACTCCGCTCATTTCGAGTGGAAACAGAACCTAAAATGTTTAATCTAATTCTTGTCAAGACGGGCGTCTCACAAATATCACAGTATCCCTCTTCTTTTCTTCATCTTGATTTTTAACCTACTTTGATGTTATTTCAAATTTGAATGTACATATTTATGCAGATAATGTTATAATTATAAATAATGAATTTAGAAGACCTGGGTTGTTAGAAGACTGCGTAGGCCGAGTAAATGTACACTAGTTAAATAATTAGAGGTGGGCTGGACTGAATTAAATGAAATAGGACTGAACCTGTTGAAATCGTTCAGAATGCTGTATTCGGGATGTATCCCGCCATAATTCAAACTGCGTTATCTTACGTTGTGATCTACATCAGACTCCAGCAGAAGAATTTAAGGTGGCTTGCAAAGTATTTAGCATATCATCTAATTTATTTAGTCCTTACATGAAGATACATAATTGCTGTTGCCTTTTTTCTAATTCTTGTTTAGATTCTGAATCCAACCGTAAAATAAAACATATTTAAAAAGAATCAGTTTGGAATCAAATTCATAGTAGACTTCCAAATCCAAAAGCGATCCACTTCTGTAAATAATATCAGAGCAAAACAACACCTCAGAAAATTAGTTAGTATTTGAAATAAACATCATTTTATAAACAACTAAAATTAACTTTTCGTTTTTGTTATAATTTCTGAAACTATTCAACACAGCAGTTCCTATACCTTGTGTGCGGAATTAAATATTCTGCTAACAAAAATTTGCAAATGTTGCAAATTCTATCGAAAACAAGACTTTGTAAGTGATACTTATTGTTTAAATTCAATCTAGAAAGCGCCAAAGACCATTCACTGCTCGGAAGACCCTTAACATTAACTGATGTTGCTACATGTCAAAAAAATAAAGAATTGGTGTTCAAAAATCCTCGATTGACACTTCGAAATCCGCCAGGCCTTGCTGGATTATCAAAAAGATCAGTGAAAACTTGCTTGGTGTCCAACAACGCTAAATTTTAGCATTCGTAAAAAACGTTGGCACAAACACCCTTGAGGGGGATGAAAACAGTTTAGAAAAATAAATAAATATTTTTGGAATTATACAAAAATTGATAGTATTTTTAGCTAACAGTGGTGCTTCTAAATATTAATGAAATGAACATATCAATGTTACAGGCTTTAATATAGAAAGACTGCTATAGAGATTTTAAAGAAAATGTTCTTTTGAGAGTCTTTTTATTGTTTAATGACTTTAACAGAAAACTTCTATGATTATTTAACAATCACAACAAACGGCTTTGCTTTTTCATAACGTCTGAATCAGATTATTATCAGGTTAGCGGGCACAGGTTATTATCAGGTTAGCAGGCACAGGTGGGCTTTGGACATTTCAGATCACCTTTTCCCTACTATACCTACCCTGATTAATTCTGAACTCAAACTAAACAACAATCAATGTTCAAATTTGTTTGTTTGCATTACTGCTTAAGATAAAATTTTTCACACTAAATCGCTGATGTTTATATTTATTGAATGTACCTTACGCGCTACATCTTATCAAGAAAGAAAAACATGAAGAACAAACAAAAAGTCCTTCTTCGCCTTCGGTTTATTAGATCTATCTTTCGTGTATATGAAACCAATATAAGGACATAGACAGCATGGCTTGGGTTTTCATCTTCAGAATTTAACAACGAGAAATTTATCACATTTCCTCCCAAGAAACACAAAGCAAGTGTATTTATCACTTCGAGGCTTCTTTTCCACAAATATTAACGTAGGTGACGGTAGGTAGGTAAGGTATTGCTATACATATTGACCCACAACCGCGACCGGCAGCTATGATGTTTTATTGGAGTTCACACATTTTAGATTGTTGTTTTTTTTTCTGTTTTCTAAAGTTATGTTCCTTTCGGAGTATTTTTATAGAGGATATAATTTGAGTTGATTTTTATTTTTTATTTTTCTAATAAACAAATTTCTGACTTTGGCACGTTAGGTGTGATGTTGTGGTAGGATGTGGCTATTTGCGGACAAATAAGATAAGAAATCACCAAAGTCCCCACAAATTCTTCAAACTCCTGAACCACTCATAATCCAAATAAAGTTAACTTAGATCGGCTAAGAGAATTGCTTTCTCTGGCTCCAACCGACTTCCTACGCACCCAGGAGATAAAAAAATCTAATCAAAATGGACACGAAAAGTCAACAAAAATAAAAACAGGGTCGGGGTCATCGCAGTTCGTGATGCTTCGTGATAAGAAAATTTTCCAAATAATTTTGTATGCATTCCACTGAATTCCGTACGATGCGATTGGAAAATGCTCTTATGCTCGTTTATTGATGATTTCTAACGACCTGACCGATTGTCGTCCTTGCTCGCTTATTCATCAGAGTTTTCGCGTCCATCACATGCAGGCTCGATTGTGGAATGAGATAATGATGGCCGTTTGGCTTTTAGTCATTTTGGCAAATGGTCACTAAATTTGGACTGCAATTTGGATGTCCGTTCCGTCGCCATCGTTTGGTATTATATGGAGATGACACATCAGCAGCAACGGCAGGAGCAGGACCTGGCCATGAGATCGACAGATCCATGTGATGCTGGATGCCTGAATGGCTGCGAGTGACATTTTGTGGTTTGATGTGTATAAAACGCGAATAGAGAGGTGATATGCGATTGATGCAATGGAATGCTTGCGCTTGCTGCGCTTCTGTGCATTGTATTGTATCATTTGCATTTGATGCGACAAACGACAGATGACACAAACATAAACACATACCTCCCATAATGCAGGTCGCGTCGAAATCGAATCGCTAGTCGTATATATCGCATCGTATCGTGTCGTCGTCATCGTATTGCATCCACGCAATAATGGACATCCATTAACCTTAATCCGATTTTATATTCGAAATCCAACAGCGCGGCATTTTAGCTCTGCCAATTTCACAGGATAACTCTCTCTCCCGATAGGAACTATTGTACAATACATAATATATGTACATACCTATAAAGCTTAGCTTCCTTCCTATATGTATGGATAATCCAACAGCAATACGCGAAATTGCAAATTTAGGTTGTTTTTGTTGATTAGTGGTACTGGTGGCTGGTGAGGTGGTATGGTTAAGGATGAGAACGAGGAGGCAATCGGAGCGCTTTTTGGCTGTTTGGCAAGGAGGTTTATGGAATTGATGCTCTGTAGAAGTCGAAGCTTTGATGGGGAGCCAAAATCTAGTATATTGTATGCATATAGGAAGGATATATTTCTATATCTATGTGTATAGGTATTTGGAGGTAAACCGTATAAAACACTAATGTCGCTTTTTGTTACCATTGTGCTGATTGATTGACATTTGTAAAAATCAAGAGGAATGAATGATCTGATGGTCGGTTCTCTGCTGGGAAGGGATTTAATGTTTTGACCGTTCCCGATTTGACAATGAGAGAGAGAGAGAGAGATAAAAAGGAGTGACGAGATTTAGAGATTTCAAGTTCATGGCTAACTGGCTGAATAATTAAGTGAAAATTGGTAATTCAAAGTTATATATTGATTAAAGCTTAAACAATTCAAATTCATATGAATTTGTTTCAATTGAAATCTGATTTGATAAATAATGGATTTTCAAAAGTGGTGGTCCCATAATGCTGAGGTTTGTAAATGCCATTTTCAGCGATCGAGTAGTAGGGAGGTAAGAATCTTGTATGGCAGTTTCCGAATATGTCATTCAATATTGTCTATATGTTGATATCAAGTTAAGAAAAGATCCCTACAAACAGGTTAAAACTTCTAACTTTGATTTCTTTGCAACAGGTTGTAATATTCTGTGGTATAGATCTTTGAAATGGAAAACGACAAAGATGGTTATTTTAAATTTACTATAATCTAAAGATAATCTTCTGGTATTTTAATTTAATCTCTAGCATAAGACCTACACGGTTGGGTGGTAGTCTAACCTGGAGGTCTATTAAGTTTTTGAACATTTGTGGCTGTATATTGGCCATATTATTTTCCAAATAGTAAATATTTTCAGGCTTTTCGGCGTATAGACTTCACACATTCCCACAGAAAATATTCTAGAGGTTTTAAATTGCACGTTATTATAGGCTAATTCAACGGTACTTAACATAAAATTATGCTGTTTCCAAACGTTTTCTCGAATATATCGATTGTGTCATGAGATCTGTGACATGTTGCTCCGCGGCCTTGTTGAAACTTCAGCTCCTGCATATCATGGTTATTCGACTGATGAGCTTAAAAGTCAGTAATAATTGCTCTAAAGTGCTGACCATTGGCTGTAACATTCCGGCCAGCATCGTTTTAAAAAGAAATGCGGACCAACTATTCCACCCACTCGTAAATCATACCAACCAGTCAGTTTTTGTGGATATACCCCAACATAACCTTGAGAATTATCAAAAACCCATATACGACAATTTTTATTTTGACGTATCCGTTAATCCACAAAACTGAGCTTCATTGGCTAAACAAAACTAACTTATGAAAATAAGGATTTACTGTTGTCTTGTTTTGTGCCCTTTTAACTAAACTACGCCTTGCTATGTGGATTATGTGACTTGAAAAACTGAACCAATCTAAAAATAAATCACTTGAAAACTGATAAAATTGCTGCCAGTTAAAAGAGTGTTGAGAACTTGAAGTTTTTTATCTCTCGAAAAAGCACCTTTTACTTTTAAAACTGGCTGATTTCTTAATTGTACTTGAAAACTTTCCTACATTTTTCAAAAATCTGAAGTTTTTTTAAAAGAAGACTTAGGTATGGGAAAAATCAAGCCTTTTGGATTTCATCGAAAATGCGTATTTTCGGATGCTATATGTTTCGTTGTTTGAACGGGCATATGTCAGGAACTACTGCTCCGATTAAGTGTTAGAAAGCCCATTTTTTGAGTAAGCCTATAGGCTATTAACTTCACCGTATGACAAATACGAGCGGAACACCAATAACGAATGTTTAAAAATCGGGGATTTTTCCATTTCGAGAGCTGCCGTTTTTGATATGAAGTAAAATTTTTAGAAAAATCCAAGTGGCAATGTTTAAAATAAAATGAAATCATACAAAAAATGCTACTAAAATTCGAATGCCTCGAAAAAGCTTTATTTTGCACCTTTTCAAATGTTCCTTTAAACATAGACATTTTCTAAAAAACTTCAAACACAATACCAACAACTATCTAAACAAATATTCAGTGATTTTTTGCGTATTTCGACCATTATTTAATCTAATTTGGCCGAGGTATCTCTGTTTGCTCAATTATAAAAAAAAACGTCCTGGTTTCTCTTAGTTATGATATCGTTTAAGCCTGATTTTTAATTATAGTCAAATCAGTTCGTGGAATGTGTCGTCCTCTCTTCAATCCCAGAAAGGATAACATGTTTTAATTAAAACATTTAATCTCGTCCAATGCAATGATTTTAAGCCTCATCCCATTAAATAACCTAAACCTGTTCTGTGTATCTCTACACCTATATCCTTTTACTATCATGAGAATGACCATAGATATAGATATGTATGTATATGTATAAGTAAACAAACAACTCAACTTGTAGCCATGAATTTTATCCTTTTTGCCAAATCCTTTTTTGGAAATTAAATTGTCATCATAGTATACCTATGTATATGTTCGTAAAGGTAAGCAATCTGGGAGCATAGGTATAAAGGACAGGTATCCTTCTATCACCCTTCTATATCCTTATTTCTGCCTCCTTCGGCTTCAATCCCATCCTACTTGTCCATTCGCAGAGATTAGAGTCACAAATATGAATTTTTTGTATCTATACCAAGTGCTCGGCTTGGTTGGTTCACATGCTGGGCAAGTGGAATGGAAAATTAGGTCAGGTGGATGAAAACTTAAATAAGTGTCCAGCAGCCATTTATGGAACATGATTACACACTTAACCTAAGCCTGGTACTCATCCTTGTTCATTATTCTAGCTAAGGCTTCCTCTATATAGCCCGTGGTTGATGTTTGGTGCTCTGTTCTCTGTGATGCTATATGATGATGGCTGGTTAAAGGATTTTGCCGTTTTAACCTATTTATTTCTTCTTATTTTTTAGTGGGAAGCTTTTGGTAGCAGTTGTAGGGTGATATACATAAGTAACAGAACAGCTACACCTTTACCGCACTGAACGACTGGAGTTATTTAGTTTGTAGGGGAAAGACATATTATAGAAAAGCAGCTTTTGAGCAGATATGTTTTGGATAATTAATTGTTTAACCTTCATAAATGGTTTTAGTTTTGTTTTGATTAAGCTTAGTAAATAAGTAAAGTAAGGACCTGAGAGATGGATGATAGTTGAGGTTCATCAAAAAGCTTAGATTAGAATAGCCTTAACTATAAAAGTTTACACCCTTCACAATGTAACAGACTCAAAAATCCAAAGTCTTTGGAGGTTTTTATTGAAGGAAAATGTTTTTAAGCTTTGATGCCAACTTTTTATCAAAATATAGAAATCCAGCAATTTGTAAAAGAATCCTCTTATTTGGAATAATTAAGTGGTACATATTTTCAACCTCCAACTTTTGCAACAATCTAAAACCAATATAACTTAGCCTTTCATCAAGAAAACCACCAAAATATAAATCTTCTATGAAGATGTATGTATCTTCATGTATCTTCTATGCTTAGATTAGAATAGCCTTAACTATAAAATTTTACACCCTTCACAATGTAACAGACTTAAAAATCCAAAGTCTTGGGAGGTTTTTATTGTAGGAAAATATTTTTAAGCTTTGATGCCTACTTTTTATCAAAATATAGAAATCCAGCAATTTGTAAATACAAAGAGAATACTCTTATTTGGAATAATTATTATCAACCTAAAAATGTATCTGATGAATATAATTAAACATAGAAAATAGATAAATATTCAAAATGATAAATGATAAATTTCAACTGTCATTCACAATTTATTCTATAAACAGGTTTGTTGAACCTTATGGAATTTAGATGGGTTGAAAGAATTGATCGCAGAATAAAAACAAGGCTTAGATAAATAGGGGCCTTTAAGAATTTGCTATTGACATTTTTTTAAGCCGAATTGTCAAAAAGTATGCAATCAAAAATTTGAATTAAATTTGTTTCTGTCTTGATATTCGGTAAAATAATTCATGTAAGAAAGGTTAGCCAAAGTTTTCATTTTTGCTCAAATTTGCCTTAGTAAAAATCTACTGAATTTTTTCAAATGTCCTTTCTGCATATCATGATGTTACTATCTTTAAAACAAAATTTACTTGAGGTCGATTTCATGGCTTATGAAAAAAGGTATCCCGAAAGGAGGTTTACACAGACACACATGTAAATGCCCCTAAAAACCAAGGATATAGATTCTATAAATCTTGAAACGAATTTTCGAATTTTCAAATTGACAAATTGCATCGATTGAAATAACTTCTAATCAAAAGTAAATAAATTTTATCTGGTGATTTTTTTAAATTTTCGTCTTAAAATTTCAAGCTGTATTTTAACACCAATTCGATTAGTACTGCAAGTTAGAATATAACTTGTGGTTACAAACACTATTTTTTATCAAGATTTAAGCCGTTATAGAGTTTGCGAACTAATTATAAGTGGCTGAGCCAAATTAAAAGACCCTCGCCCTCTGAAGGCTTCCTCAACTCCAACTTTTGCAACAATCTAAAACCAATATATAACTTAGCCTTTCATCAAGAAAACCACCAAAATATAAATCTTCTATGTAGATGTATCCATCTGACATAATGGTTTCTATAAAATTCTATGTTCTCTTTCATCCATATGTACAAATGTATATTCAGCCCAAAGTGCGATCAAAATTTCAAAATTTGTATTGAAATCCTCCCGTCACTGTTTATTGATGGCTTTCGTAACAGCACAAATCTCATCTCACAGCTTCCTATATATGTACATAGGTACCTATACAAGTTTAAGGTTGGTTGGTAAAGATATTACGCGCTTAGGGATAAAAATTCGCCTCAATGCACTAAATCCCATTAAAGGCAAGAGGCCTATAAGTTCATTCGCTCTTGATTTTATATACATATACCTATGTACATAGACATACGAGTATCTACCAATACCACCTATTTTACGTTTCCTTCGAAGGATATTATAGAGGATCGGAAATAATAATTTATGCAGCCATAAAGAAAGCCTCTGTGGTAGATATAAGTAAATCTATTTCTGTATATCCACTCCACCTAATCACAAGTTTCCAATTCCAATACCGATACTACGTATTGCTTCTTCCATCATCACCACAAAACCCGCCTCAGACTAACTTATATAACTTATGAAGATATAACCGTCTCATAGGGGAATCATCATTTCCTCAATATCACACATACACCTTATACGTACATCAGCCTTATAACTCCGGAAGCTTATCCATTCATCCTTCTGTTATATGCTCGACGGAGCGCTGTGTGGTGGGGGAGTGTGGAAGGAGGGTGCTCTAAAGGACTCAAGGTTCAATCAGTTTCATTTCCTTAAAATCATATTGCGTATTTATGGAAGTCAATGAGTGTGTTGAAGCCTTATATGGTATATGTACCTCGCTATAGTTCTACCACCACCCCATACCTCCCATGTAAATTTTTGAATCAAGTCAATTTCGAAAATCCTTCGAAAGTTCATTGTGTACGATGTGCAATAGCATATCCTTCTCAGAATAAAAAGAAAAACACAATATTAACACACAAAAAAAACGAAGAATATTATACATATTTGATCCATCCGCTCTAGTGTGTTTGTATGATGAGAGAAGGTATAGGTATCGATATCGTTGTCGTTATCTATATTGATGCCAAGGATACAAATTAGCCGCAAGGATGCACTCAAAAACTATATAATTTCTCAGTCAATAATACTCACTTTTTGCTCAGAATCCATAATGATATCCCGCACATCTTTCAAGGATCTTTTTCTTTCTCTCCTTCCTCATCTCTGTATAAATTTTCTTTTATACAATTTTCTTTCTGTGTTGTGTGTGTGTGATTTGGATGCACAAAAGAACTTCTCATCTAAGTCTAAATCGATTGCTTTATTGAAAAATTGGAAAATTGTCATCCTATAGCCTACCGAGGTGCGCTCTTGAACACAAATTTGCAATATGTCACAGGATTGATACCTATAAAGTAAGACAGATAGAGAGAGAGAGAGTGTGTGTGGGCTTAATACTGGTATTGATTCTTAAGGACCTCGAATGCGAATTTATTGTCATCGAATTACATGAGAATTATTCATGCCCAAAAAGTATGACATTTGGAATACTTATACGATAGGTAAGGTATAGGCAAGGCACCAACAGTTGTTGTCGGAAGAGTAGTTGTCCGTTGTCGTCGTTGACATTGTCCCTGCGGCCATGTTATTGTTGTCATTTGCTGATGACAATATTGATGAGATCTGAAGGGTCTGCAATTCTACATACGAGTAGAGGATGTTCATTGTACATTGTACACAAATTTCCAATGCTACTCCTGTTGCAGTGTGAATTCTTGATCCCATCATATCCTTATGCGGGATATGTCTTTCCTGGATGGTTTTCATTTGTTTGTTATTTATGTCTGTCGGTATTTGTTAGGTCCTGAGGTTATTTTTTGAACCTATGCTTTTTTTTTAAATTCCAGTCAGGTAAAGGAATGTAGGTAAGTTACTTACCTTATAGAATTTATATATTGAGGATAATCCTTTGTGACAAGGAGGATATCTATGATGTTGGCTTAAGCCCATGTTTACATGCGGCTATATACCTATTTTACTGTTAAACATATACCTCTACCTACTATTTGATGTGCAAAATTCAAAGGACTCTAATTTTTTTATTGTTAAAGACCAAAAATGATGAGTACCTATGTGTGGTTTTTGTTTATGGTGACAGTTGACATAGTTTTGTCATCATCATCATCATGTTCTCAAACATGAACTCAATCGTGCAAATAATTTTTAATCCTTATTTTGGTTTGATGAAATTGATGTTTATTTGTGTGGGCTATGCTAAGATATACCTACCTTTTGTGTATATTAAGTGGACAGATGTTATCGAAGGCACTGATCTTTATGTTGACAAATTGAAATTTTTTTATAAAAGACTCTAAATATGGGTAGGTTTAGAATTTAATTTTCATTAAAAACACATTTTTCAAAATTTCTCTTTAAGATTTTATAGAAAAGAGTAATGAATAGGAATTTAATTTATTTGTTTGAGTTCTTATAGTCCTAAAATATTCAAAATTGTGTCTATGAAGGTTTTAAATATAAGTAAGGCTTAAATTAATAACTTGTCATACTTTATAGTCTTCCTTCTTTTTAACCTGGCATTGGAGAAAGCAATCCGTGACTCTGGCACGTCAACAAGAATGCCCATCGTCACCAAGTCCAGCCAGATACTGGCTTACGCAGTCGAAATCGACAACATCGGGAGAACCGAACAAGCTGTACACGATTGCTTCACTTAGTTCAAGCAGGCGGCACAAAGTCTGAGGCTGCATATTAGTGAATAGAAACCAAATTACATGGTGCAGTCGACTGCGAAAAGAACAATTGTTCAAACAATCAAGGCAGCATAACATGAATTTGAAGACTGCACAAAGTCTTAAGCTGCACATTAGGGAAGCAAAAACAATGTAGGTACATGACGTCGACTGCGAGTAGTGTAATCCTTCAAATACCTTGGGTCAATAGTAGCAGCCGAGAACAACACAGAAGGAGAAAAACGCTAGAGGTTGCACAAAGCAAACAGAGCCTTCTTCAGTCTATCAAAGCTTTTGAAATCCATAAACCTTACCATAACTTCTAAGTTGCTGCTGTATAGGACGATGGTTCTGCTAGTATTCAAATATGGATCCGAGACTTGGGTGCTTATTTAAAGGCACTCCCAATTTTCAGGCACATTCGAAAGAAAGGTCTTGCGGAGAATTGTTGGCCTCTTATGTGAGAAAGGACGACTCCAAAGACGCTTCAGTTAACAACTGATGTATGCAATCTACCTCGAAACTGATATTAAGATTATGCACTGTAGACTCCGGTAGGCTGGACACTTTGCTCGTATAAATGAAGAAGAATTAGCTTGGAAAGTCCTTTGTACTACATTTTATGGTAGGTTACAACGTAGTAGTCCATATTTACGTTGAAGAGATGGCCTAGACCAGGATACCTGAAGCCTTAGGGTGGATGGCGTTTTTTAGTTAAGTTTTTCGATTAGTGCCTCTTGCGAGGAGTATTCTAAGAGTAATTCTGAAAAGTGGTTTCTCAAATTAGCCTTTCGAATTCGGCAAACAAATTGTAGATCCCCTCCATCTCTGAAATTAACCGCACACAGGAATGGTTAAGTCACTAAGCTCCGCTTCTCTACGAGCTGTTTTTATATTTTTTATAAAATTTAAGAATAAATAGCTTCCACTAATTTTCTTAGAGTGTTTATGATAAAATGTATATTCATTTTCGAATAGAACAATTTTAGGAGCTGTGTCCTTTTGAAGCTGATTAGTTGTAGACTTTTTTCTACTAAAAAAATACGTTATTTAACCCAGAACTTTACTTTTAGTTAATTTTTAATTTCTCAATGATGACATCGTTTTCAATGAACAGCTGATTGTTGATTTCAGAATTCAGAACATAATCGTTCCACTGAAAGCGTTCCATTTTCCTTATTTTACTCTCAATAATCAACTCTAACTTCAAATGCTTGATTCTTATTTTAAGTGGTTGATTCCAATCAGAAAATTAGTTTCCAATAGGTAACAGGAATTTTCAATGAAAGCTATATAGCCAACCTGTCAAAAAATTCCAATGATTGGTTTCAATGATGAAAACCAATGATAGCTATATAACTTTCCCCTTGTACTATTTTCATTTAAATCAAGACATATGGAATCATATGTACATAATACATAATTTTCATTAGGCATCTATCTCTGAAAGCTCTGTCGATGATTATCAGAAGAGTAGGTATTATAGTTGCCCGTACCTTGGTTTTAAATTTACCTCAAACATACAGATAGATTATGGAAGACTTTAATTTCTATGATTATCTTGTTATGACATTCAATATAATTTATTTTGCAGTTTTTACCACAAAACAGCCAGGTTTTGGCTCTATAGTAGTTACTGGACTTTCTTTTAAGTTCATTTGTAGATTTTCACTAATTTAAATGTATTATTCTATTTTGTATATAATATTAGTTTGTCAAGTTGTAGGAGTGCTTCGAGTCAATATCTTGCTTTAAATCCCATGTAGGAAACAAGAAGAAAAGTTCCTCTTGATCTAAATGCATCGCTGCCGAAGAATGAGTTCCTTTTATCACTTATAGTAGGTATGCTTAACTGTCTTCTTCCTATACTAAGAATCGAAGAAGAAGAGATCTTTTTTTTTACATTTTTCATTATAACTCAAAAAATCTAACTTTAATTTTCTAAATAACAAGATATAATTCCAATTCTCACGACGGAACCTTTTTTAACTGCTTTGCTTGCTTAGAAGTGGGTTTTTGCCAAAAGTCCTTGTTTTTTACAATCGGTTATAAGAATAATTGTTGGACTTGAAAAGAAAAATATGACTGTAGCTTTTCTTAAAAGGTCATATTGGCAATTTCTTCTTCTCTTTTCTACTTTGAACTTTGAATGAAAAGATGGTGATACTTTCTTTTTAGAGTACCTTTAAGACCTGCACTATTATGACATTTGTTTTGTATCAATTAATTTCAACACTATAGACTTAAATGAACTTTAATGAAAAACTCATTTTTATAAGCTTTCAAAATATTATAAAATTTGTTTCTTCCAAAAACACTGACCAACTAATTTATTGAAATATTCACACATATTTCAGCTGGATCTTCATGTACCTAAGCTTAATATATAATGGAGTAAATTTAGCTTAAGAGCGTCAAATAAATATTCATTTAAAATTTCAATTTTATGTTAAAAATCGTGAGAACTTGTTAGATCAGAATATCATTATTGTGATAATAATCTCTATTTTCTTTATATAAAGCTTTTACTTGTTATTAAACTCACCTCGGGCTTTTATAATCCTAACCATAAAAACATCATATTATTTTTAGAACAATTATAATTTAACGAGTATTTTCTAAAACCATTAACTGAAATTAAATAGATAGGTAGAAAGCTTCTCCTTGAGGGACTTTTAAATAAATTTAGAGGTACTAATAAAAACCATTTTAATATGGCTAAGAAAACAAACCTTTGATATGAACATTTTCCAAAAGAAGTGCTTTTTTATGTTTTACATAAGCAACACACCATCCGAGTTTTTGAATTTGTTTACATACATATTTGACCATAATCCACACAATACGTATATGTTTACATAAAATCCACAATCATCTCTCAAAGGAATTCAAAAAGCATCTTCTATTGAAATGCCTTTGCTGGTAGCTCTATAAGTACATAAACTAACCTACCTTACCTTACCTACGAACCAACCAACCAACCAACCTTACCTATGTATGTATGTTGCTACTGCATTTTGCAAAACCATAAACACTCTCTAACCATATTCCATGGAACTAACCAAAAACCCTAATCCACTGTCAATTTGAGGAGTGACTGATACTTAAAACAAAATATTCTGCCCTCAGATTCTATATACCTCTGCCCTCTAAGCTCTGCTCGCACTTCGTCCGCATCTTTATGGCTAAAGTGCTTTTTGAATTTTGTAAGCAAACCATCCTTCTTCATCTATTCATCCAGCATCTATCCACCCACCAACAGACAGCTATAAACCTCCTCATACCCTCCTTTCCAATACCAGCCAGATTCACCACATTTTAGCATGACTTTGCTTATTTCTAAGCAAACACAGAACGACGTTGGACTTTTAGAGGAACGATGACGACGACTACGACTATGGATGGATGGATATAGAAGGAACCTGTAGAGAAGTAGTAGGTAAGGTAAGGTTCCGTACCTACCGCACTCATATTGTGCCTCTGGAGATTCCAAACAATGACCAAACCAAACTGAATCCAAATAGACTCGCTGTAGACCCAGACTCTAGCTGGAACCAACAAAAAAAAAGTTACAAAAACAACAACAACCTGAGAGGCAATGGTGCTGGACATATTTGCCACTGTTAATTACACAGCATATGCAAAGTGCATCGAACTAAGCAATTAAGTGACTTCAGAACGGTCGGCTGAACCAGGCTATATGCGATGGCAATGGCGATGGCGACTATTGGCAAATATAGTAGCAAGGTTTTCAGCCATCTCGTCGCCCTCTTTTTCCCTTGTGTACTCGTTGAGTCATTGGCGTCTCTTATAGTGGAACCTAAAACACAACAAGTTGCGGTCAGAAATCTCCTTTCTCCCGACAATAACTCTGAATCTGAAGTAACAAATAAAACAAAAACAACACACTAATGAAGACTGAAGCCTGATGTTGGTTGCTTCGATAAAACAAAAAGGAAAACCCTTCAATTCATCTCTCGGTCTCGCCTCGCGTGGACTGGGAAGAAGTATGAAGAAGGTGGTGATCAAGTATAGTCGTCGTTGTTGAAATGTCGTTGGTTTGGTTGCGTCTCATCATCATCATCTTCATTGTCGTTGTCGTCGTCGTGGCTCGAGCCACCACCACCGTACCATACCAATCCCATCATCGTCATCATCGTGCAAGTGGCCAAGTCATCGATGTTTTCTGCAAAATTCCATCGGGACAAACAAATATTCCAGGCGTGTGCATATATACAAAGACAAACATACACAAGACTACAATACTCGGGGTCTCGGGACTCGGGATTCGGGATTCAGAACCATGATGCATCTCTTCTCCATGGATAGGTACTTTCAATTCCATAAAGACGACAGACTACTACGACGATGACGACAAGTACGACAACGGATATAACTATGGCTACGATGACGAGGTTTGAGGATAAAAGGGTGACAATGATGATGGTGATGCTGATGCTGATGCACTGCACAGCACAACATGTACTCATTCGCTGAGACAGCAGCATTGGCAACAACAGGAAAATGCATTCAGCACTCATGTTTTATGGATTATTGGCTTCTGGACCAGCAGAATATGTATGATGGAGGAAGGCCCTTCCTCTGGATGGACGACACACTATTCATTCCACAGTCCATCAAACAAAGCTAACAATATGTCTTTCTTCTTTCCATATTATGTATTAACATATATCTATGAGTGCTTTCAATAGGTTAAGGTACATAGAAAGAAAAACAAACGGTAGCAATAGCCGCAGGAGGTGTAAGTGGGTGGTTAGGTTACACACGTAGACATAAAGAGTGTGGCTTGCCACGTGGTGGAGAGCTGAATCGAAGATGACCTCTAAGGAATATGCAAATTGAACCACAAGTTCCGCCATCTATCACACTCCCCGCATGATTTAACACCGCACTCGACTGATTGACGATGTTGATTCAAATCTCCTTGCAGTTTGAGTTCAAAATTTCCATAGCACCTGACTTAAATTCGTTGAAAGAGAGGTGGGTGGGTGGAAGGTGGCGTAGGTTTGTATAATTTGTAGACACCCTTGTTAACAGAGAAATCTGATTCCGTAGAAAATATTTGATGAACTTTTCTCACCAACTTTTAACACTCTTCGAGGTATTAACAATCTTAAACTTCCCATAGGAAGTCATTGGAATAAGTCTGATTTGTCGAATTGAAAATTTTGACATTTGTAAACCTTTCAAGGTCAATGATTCTACAAACATACGTTTGTTCGGGTTGCCTTCATTTCAGCCATATCTCAAAAACTTGTAGTGATATCGACTCCAAAAAAAAATTGTTTTACAGGTAATAACATCAAAAGATGCAAATATGATTTTCACAAAAATTCCGTTATAAAAATACTAAACAGAACCTAAAACGGTGTTTTTAAGGCTTAGTTTAAACACAACGTATCTCTGAATAATAAATTGAATGATGATTTTTCAAAATACAAGTCTTTTACTTATACGTACAAATACAGTTAAAATGATTTTAACTCCTTATCTACATAGATAATAATTAGGTGGCGCAACAGTCCGTAGAGAACCAGGGCCTGGTGACTTACAACTCTCAACCATTCCTGTGTGCGAGTAATGTTGTCAGGGATGGAGGGGACCTACAATTTATATGCCGAATCCGAACGGCTAATTTTGAGAAAGCACTTTTTCATGACAAGAATTACTCTTGGAGAATTTGTCAATTCCTCGCAAGAGGCAGTACCCGTGAAAACTCTTTTTTTTTTTTTTAATTAAGGTGGCACAGGCAGGGATTGAACCCAAGACCTCTCGCATGACAGTCCAACGCACTAACCATCATGCTATGGGTACTACATAGATAGAAATGTTTAAAAATACGTTTTTGAGTTAATTCTTGGTTCTTATTTCGAACCTATATTTCGATTTCAACTACATATCCGCTCAAATTTTAAAAATACCTGTTTTTAACATATACATTTTATACGTCGAGAGGGGAAATAAAACCTCCATTTTTTACAGCGTGTGGAACGTATTACTGTTCTCACATGCTTATGTGAAAAATATATTCTCTTGACTGATTACATATTGTTCCTTAGTCTTACAAGTCTACCTTTTTTTTTCAATCTACTATTGTTTTACACTTATTTTAGATTAAGATTTGAAAATACATGTTAAAATCTGGATTGTATTTTGAATAGGCTTAACATTTTTAACTTAACATTCACTCATTTTATTTTTCACACTGCACTATCTAATCTCACTCTCTTTTTCTCATACTCATTTTAAGAAAAAGGTTATCGCCTTAAACTTGTTATTTCTTAAGATTTTCGTTCTTGGGTTAGTGAAAAATTGTGGACTGTATTCAATGAATGCAGATTTTTCGTAGCTTAGTGAAAGAATTGTGGAATGTATTCAGTGAATGTATTTCACTTGCAACTTGGAATGAAAAAATACATGAACTAAAGTGCCATTTCTTTTTGTAAATCTTATATAAGTGCTCTGTTTGCATTTAGCTTGGGGATCAAATGACTCATCCTTAAATCTATCAGCTTCAGCTATAAATGTAGCTAATGTTTTCTTACATTGTATATAAGTACATCCTACGTTCCTATACATCTCTACTTACATCCTATTCCTATAACAACAATGCCTATATATACAGCTATATGAATGTGCCTCTTTAGCTTTTACCGAGAGATTTGCTCACATATTGAGATGTCATGTTTGTGGTTGCTTCGTATCAATTGACTTCCGTTTGCATTTGGCAAATCTGCTTTCAAGTCTTTCATATACATATACATATATTCGACCAGCCGACCGACCCTCACCTCCATATCAACGCCAACGATGGCCAACATGGGCTAAAACCATCAGCTCACCTATAAACATACTTAGGTACATATTTATTCCATAGTCCAGATGTGGATTCTCTTCGAAGCGTTTCCTTTATTTTGCGTAGATCAGGTTGATGGTGCGGTTAAATTGCCACCCACCGCCTCCGCCACCATCTCTCTTATTTCTTTGCTTTGATCCCAGCGGGAATATGTACATATATATGGAGGAAGCTGGACCTGCCAGTGAACTGGACATGGACACAAAACATATTACACATATAAAGATATACACCTATACCTATGGAGAATGCTTCGCTTTTAACTTTGATAAATTTGAATAATATTTTGTTTGTTTATCCTTTGGGGCGGGAATTGTGGTAATGGTTGGCTCTGATGGCGAACTAAACGACTTGGATGACTGGTCTGGCCAGTTTGATGCGGGGATAAAGATAGAATGGGTCGGTGGTGGTGGTGGCGGCAGTGGTGGTGATTGGAACAGCTCTACAGGAGTCAGCAGTCAGTAGTTAGTAGTCAACAGTCAGCTTGTCTTCGATTCTGCATACTCCACCTATATGAAAAGGTATATAACAGCATGGAAGTGGACATGCTACGTTGTAAACTAAAGTGCCGAACTTGTAAACAAATAACATTAGTTTTGTTTACTGAATGCTTAATTGAAGGATGACTTGGATTGATTTATCAGCTCTAGAGGTTGATGGAGACAAGCGCAAGCGGGACATGGACTAGGAGTATATATAGGAACGAGCGACGACCGATGACTATGTTCCAATTTCGATGTCTTTGTTGATTACTGAGGGTGATGAGGATGAGAACGAACGTGTAGCTATAGAAGCGAGGACATCATGAGGGTTTATTGGACATCTCTTAGTTTTCTCGAATTTATAAAGGTGTGACAAGGCAGCATGCCATCAGCCATACCTATTAATATAGATATACCAATAAATGGAAATTCATAAATTCAACGAAATTCTTGACATATTGCTATAGGTAGGGTTGCCAAGTGTTTTATGCAATCAAATAATTGGTCATTTCGATTTTGAGTGTCTATGCAATTCCAATAGAATATTGATGGCAAGTCTATAAATCATGACTGTAACAGTACTATACCATTGTCCTCCATCACCAACACTTATCATTGACGTCATGGACCGGGCTTTGGGTGTTAGGTATAGGTCTTGTCTATTGGAGTGACTTAACTGCAAACTGAGGCTTGTCATCAAAGTGCTTTATAGATTCAGTTAAGGAAGAGTAAATATTGATCTTCTTACTAATTGCCAAGAAATATCTTATAGCTGTTTTCCTTATACTCATCCCTTTCATCATCATCACGTCCTTCGTCCCAAGGAATTTAATGTATATAAGTTGCATAGAATTACATCCCTGTTTTTTTTTTAGATATCTTTATGTATTCTTCTTTGTTCATTTATTTTATATTGCTGTTAAGTGCCATCAAATTTAATTACTTTGAACTTTGAACTTTAAATTAAAAAAAGAAGGAGAAGCTAATGAAGTGAAAATTAGTGTGAGAGTTCAGGGTACTCACGATGAAAAAGTGTAGATATACATATACATATGCGCACATACAACTCAGGTACATACATAAAATGGAAATTTGAAGCTCAAAGACAGGACTTAATATAATTAATTACATTTTTAGCTATTAAGAGTATGTGAAGGAGATGCAAAACATTATCGTTCAGAAGGTACATACATAGATGATGGTGATGGGACATAGAGTATCAAAATTATGTTCGATTCCTTTGTGAAACATCAACATCACAATAGGGCTTTACTAAAACTGTTGTTAATTCTAAAACAAATAAAAAAAACATTCAATATCATCCAAATTAAAGCACATGAACTTTCGAAAACCTTACACAACATTTTACTTTTAGATTTTTCACTTTCATGAATAATTTTTTATTTTACAACATCGCACTCTTAAGGGGCTATAACTACCCTTAACATGTTTATTTTATGGCATAGGCATGGATTGAACTCAAGACCTCTAGCATAACAGTCCAACGCACTATTCATCATACTCCTTTTTTTCAGTAGACTATGCATTTTTAATACATAAAACAAATCTAATATTTCAATGGATGTCTTAAAAAATCATATAGGAGGTCTGGATATTCCAATGTTTTGAAATACAAAGGATGTCTGGAGATTTGAAAGGAGCTATAACTACTCTTAACATGTTTAAAGTTTTAACACAGTGCGATCTTTAGGAAAATAGGGAAGGATTTAAGCTGAGAGGCAAAAACTGAGTTTGGGTAAATCATTCCACATTCTCGATGTGTGGTTAAAAAAAGAATCTCTTTGCTTGACAATACGTCCAAATAGGAGATTAAAGATAAATTCATGAGCATTCGCAGAAGTGGGAGTATTGTTATATTTAAGATGATGGCTCAAATGCCGACCTTTCCGAAACAGATGGAGATAATTTGATTAGAGCATGCAACGACTTCCCCTTTGAACTATGAATTAAACCTCAGTATTGTTTGCCCGATACTGGAAATAGATGACCCTGGTGAAGTTAAACCAACTATAGAGGAATCAGTCTCCTTAACATAGGTAGCAGATAAAATCTTCTCTGGCGTAATATGTGCCAGTGCTGTTTAAGACTAGCACAGAATAGCTACAGTCGATCAAATATTCACATTATGACAGATCCTGAAAATAAACCCAAGAACATCAAGTCGACACCCATTATCTTTTCATCGATTTCAAGGCCTCATATGACGACATCTATAGGAACTATTGTCTAGTTTTAGCATACCTGCCAAAATAGTCTATTTGTGAAGTATGAAATGGTAAGTTTGGAAACCATTTAACGGAACCTCTTGATGCCAAAAAAGCTTTAGAGAAGGTGATGTGCTGTGAAGTGATTCTTTTAACAGAGTGGTTGAAAGAATACTGCAGAGCTGCGACGTCAACACTAGAGGCACTCTTTTTCAAAAGTATGTCTAATTACTCGCTTATGCTGATGACATTAACATAATCGGAAGAACTCAGCGTGATGTCAAAGGGGCTTTTGTAGTATTGAGACGGAGGCTGCAAAAATGGACAGAGGACTGTAGCGCCGCCACCTTAAGTAAGTAAGCACCCAAAATACTTAAATTTGTTTAAGGGGCACCTGCCCAAATATGTAAGTTATATTCAAGCTTTGGACGAATGAAGGCTTTTTAAAACACTCATGAACTTCTGTTAAGTTTTTTAATAAAAACCCATTCAACATTCTATCCATGTTCATATTAAAAATTCATTAGTTCAAAAATGTTGAAATCTTTCACAATCTCTTTTTTTTTTGTGATGAGTGAAAATTCTTCTTTAACACTCTGAGACTCAAACATATCTTAATTAATTTATTTTCAAATAGTTTTCAACATATAACAGAATTCTTTCAAATAAAGCAAATACAAAAAAAAAATACTTTGACCACAATTAAAAATTTAGATGCAATCGGTGTCGACAAATTGTCTAGCATTTTTGTTCATTTCTGTTAGTTTCCTTTGTTCTTCTTGTTGAGACTCCGACTCAGAGAGAAGGACGAACCAAACCATCATCATCATCAGAGGAAGACCACTAAAGTGACAAAGAGATCTAAGTGGAAACCAAGCATTTGTAGAAAAGGAATTTTTATTCCTTTTTTTGTGTTTTCTTTGTTTTATTTATTTTTCTAACAGATTTGAAAAAAATTTAATTAAATTAAACTTTGACCAACATTCATTCTGAAGGAGGCGGTCAAATGAAATGAATTAAAACCTTTTGTATATGGATGTTCTACAGCAAGTTCTTCTTCTCTGTTTTTTATTTTAAAATGTTTGATATCATGTGTTATGTAGTGCTAAAGTTCCTCGGGATACAAGTTTTTAATTGATGTCAAAACATGTGTGGATTTGACTCTTTCTTAGATTCTTTTTTAAATGAATTTAATAAAAACTGGTATTGGACATTTCAGCAACTAATTTTAGTATCTGGGAAAATGTTTAGTTTTTCAAATGCCCAATTTTCGCTGACAAAGCCTTAATGGGTTTTGGCACTGTTGCAATTTTAAAGATCAATTAAAACAAATAATTAAAAAGATTATAAATTTAAACAAAGAGAATTTTCAGTAGACTTAAAATAAAAAAAAAGAGGCTGGGATGCGACCCACACTGATAACTTCCCATCCCGTCTGTCGATTTGTCTTGCTTAAAAGTTTGTTGGTTTTCGTGTTTTGTTAAAAAAGCTGTCAGTTGAATTATTCTTAAAAATTTAAGAACTACCAACAATATTTTGCATATAATGTTTGATAGTTTGATTTTGAAATCTATTTTTGTTAACGAGATTTTTGGTCGAAAACCAGTTTTTACCAATTTTAGTAGCATTTCTTAAAAAAAAAATATTTCTTATATAAACAAATAAAAATTGGATGAATGAAATTAATTTGACGGCAATATCTTCTATTGTTCAAGATTTATCGAGAACCGAACATCAATTTTTACAAAATTTGCGTACTAGTTTTTGTAGATTTTATATTTTTATGAAAAAACGGCCTGTTGAATTTTTATAAAAAATTTACTGACAATATTTTCTGTGAGATGAAATAAGTTTGAAGGCAATATTTTAAATTTTTGAAAAGATATTTGAGTCGAAAATCAATTTTTACCAAGTTCTAGTATTGTTTTATTTAGGTTTTTATTTTTTGTAAGAAAACTGTCAATTCGATGTTTTCAAAATTTTACCAGATGTTAAAAACGTTATTCTTCGTTGCACAAAATTATTTTCGAGATAAAATCATTTTTCGTTCGTAGAATATTCTAGAAGACAAATATTTTTCTGCTTTATTATCTGTATACCTAACACAATTTATTTGAAGTCGATATCTCTACTGGTTCTAGAGCTATGCACGACAAAAAACTTTCGCGAACCTTGAAACGTCGAGAAATGTCAAAATTTTCAATTCGGGGCCGTTCATAAAATACGTCACGCTAAAATCAGCTTTTTCTGGCCCCCTCCCCCCCATTGTCACGCTATGTCACGCTTTCTGTGACCCCCCCCCTAGAAATATTTCGTCACAAAAACGAAGTCCTGCCCCCCTGAATATGATAAATTTCAAATGATATCTACTACACAAATTTTGAGAATTTAAATAAAAAATAAAAAGAATTTTAATAAAAAGTATTAAATTGAGAAATATGAAAAAAGCGTCCGAATTAGTTCACTACTAAATGAAGAATGAAAGAATAATATAATAATAAATACATGAGAAACAGAATTTTCATTTGTTACTGAGTCGAGAGCGCAGGGTGCGAGGAAACGTTACTCTTTTAAGTATTGGAAAAACAAAGAAACCAATTGTGACGGATCGCAACGCCGCTAGAGCCAAGTCAAAAGACTAAACCCGCGCCTCAGAGCTAGCGCTCATGTCGAAAAATAAACAAAAGTAAACATTATCAAGTTACAATTTATTGTAATAAAACTATATACGATTGAAATTCTATATATTTACTAAATACGAAATAAATGTCTTTCTATCATGATGAAAATTTAAAAAGAAAAATAGGCAAAAGAAATACTAATTGAAAATGTTTTAATGAATGGCGAACGTCACGTTAGCATAGACCCCCTTGTCCCCCCTTGTCACACCTTGTCACACTCAGCAAGAGCCCTCCCCCCGCCTTGTGTGCGAACGTATTTTATGAACGGCCCCTTCGACAAATTGGACCGATTACAATGACTACCTATGGGAAGTTAATCAGCCCTATCATGAATTCCATCGTAATCGGAAATTTTTACGAATCCCGAAAAACTGTATCATGAAATCCGTTCGTAATGCGAAATTGTATGAGATTTTCCACTACGAACGGATTTCATGATACAGTTTTTCGGGATTCGTAAGATATTCCGATTACGATGGAATTCATGATAGGGCTGAATAAATAAGGTGGGTCAGTTGAAAACTAGGGCCTAGTGATTAACAACTCTCAAATATTCCTGTTGGCAGTACTGCTATCAGGAAAGGAGGGGACCTAGAGTTTTAAACTGAATCAGGACAAGAATTACTCTTAGAGGATTTGTCAATTCCTCGCAAGAGGCAGTACCCGTGAAAGACTAGGAGGCCTGGATATTCCAATGTTTTGAAATATAAAGGATGTCTGGAGATTTCAATGGAGGTCTTAAAATATGAGGGCATGTTTTGACATTCCAATATATTTCTTGGATTAATAAAATCATTCATCATGAAAGGTCTTAAAATATTAACGCTGTTTTTAGCATGTTAATGAATGTCTTGAAAAATCAAAAGAGATTTCGAATCTCAAAGGAGGTCTTGACATATTAAGGGAGGTCTGGAGATTTCAAGGTAGGTCTTGAAATAACAGGAAAGGTCTAGAGATTCCAATGGGTCTTGAAATATCAGGTAATGTCTTTAAATGTTAAGGTAGGTTTCGAAATGTCAATTAATATCTAGAAATTTAAGGAAAGATCTGGAGATTCCCAGAGAGTGGTCTTGAGATTTCAAGGGATGTGTTGATATATCAGGGAAGGAAGGGAATTCATGAAAAAACACAAGAGGTCTAAAGATTTCGAGGGAGTTCTTAAAATATCAAAGAGGGTCTAAAGATTTGAGGAGAGGTCTTTAAATATTAGGAAAGACCTAGAGATTTCAAGGGAGGTGTTGAAATATCAAGATAGGTATGGAGATTCTAAGGTTGGTCTTGAATTATCAGGCAAGGTCTTTAAATATCAAGGGAGATCTTGAGTATTGCAGATTTCGAGGGAGGTATGGTTATTTCAAGAGGTGTCTTAAAATATCAAAGCAGGTCTAGACATTTCAAGATTGTTCTTGAAATATTAGGAAAGGTCTGGAGATTCTAAAGTAGGTCTTAAAATATCAAGGGAGATCTGGAAATTTAAAGGAAAGTCTTAAATGATCAGGGAAAGTCTGGATTTCCAAGGGAGGTTTAGAGATATCAGAATTCTACTGGAAAATCCGCTCTTTGATTGAGTGTGGAAATCATACCTTATAGCGACAAACAAAATGTAAAGATGGATAAATAACTTCAATTAGTATAACAATCTGTTTTGCTAATGATATGACAATGCGCTTTGAATCTTTAAATTTGTCTTAATTTCGTAACTACACTGTAAGAGGTTTTCAAATGAGGCATATGAAAAACTTTACATTACAGAATCGTGATTTTTATTTGATCTTAAAAGGTTTTTGAAGAACTAGATAATTTTGGAAAAATAATGTATTTTCAACGTTTAATTGAATTAAGAAATTTTTTAACTTTCAACAGCCATTATAAGTAACCTTAAAAAGTTACTTTGCTTTAAAACAAAATTGTTATTTAAAAATTAAAAAAAAAAAAAACGTTCAAATTTTAATTCAAGTGCTTTGAATTGTTTTATTGTTTTTTTTTTTTGTCCCTCTTTAAAAATGTGGTCTTCAATCTCCCTTCTTCCATGTCCAAGATCCAAGTTAACCTATACCCATTTCAAGACAAATGAATGCTAAATAAATCATTAAAAACATTCTTCACTTGCACCTGTTTCCTCCTTATATATAAATTGTATACGTACCCCACATCCCCAACAGCTAAACGCAAACAGACACATCCGAACTGTTGCTTATCTCTGCTTGTACACAAGCTTGTATAGGCGCTATACTCTGACTTGATATGATGCGGGGAGAAGATTTTATGGTTTTCCTGCGGAGGTATGGGTTAGGAAATTAATTAAAATCCCCAAAGCCCCATAAGCATCTGAGTGTCCTCTCTCTTTCTCCATCGGTGCTGTAACCTTCTTCCACAGCCATAGTCATAGGTCTTTCATTCTTTCGTCTTTAAGCCAACCCTATAGCTGTTTTTTTCCTTTTCTTATTTTGCTCTTTAATGGGAAATCCTACTATACTACTTATTGCCACTCATTGAAGCCGGACGTCTTTTCAAGCTCATCATTTCGGACTTCCAGTTCCTGCTTCTGTGTTCTGATGGGTACATGTGTGTGTGTATGGTTCACTATTTGAGATTTTTTGTTGTTTTAATTTTATTTTATTCAATTTTTTCTAATTTACCATCGCCATTACCCATATCTCCCCACCCATATTTCTTCTGGGACGCACCCTTAAGGGGTTCTCTTCATCAAGGAAAAGTTCCTCGGACGTTGTTAACGTCGTCGTCGTCGGCGGCGACCGACCGAAAATGGCTGGCGGGCGTCAAGCTCCTTTTTGTGTTGTTACCACCGTTGTTTGACAAAAGCGAAGAAAAAAACAAATGAAACAAACTTTAAAACAAAACAACAAAATAAAAATGAAATAAAGTTCACAAACTCGACCAATCAGTAGACAACGAGGTCGGCGCGACCGGACGGTCTCACTCTGGCTCTTTCGTCTATGACCATCATCAGCACCAATTCTCTCGCACCATTTTGTTGAAATTAATCATTTCGCTAATGACTTACCCAACTGACACTAAAGGTTTTGGCCCGGCCGGCGTACAATGTGCCTTGGAAAAAATAAGGTTCCACAATTTCTTCTTTTTGAAAACGGATGTTGTGGCGGGGGACAGAGTTGCCGCGGAGCAGGACGAGGTAAAAAGTCCTCGGGGCTACTCTATTTGAAAATGGGGTTAAGTAACAGGAAACCCCGAAAATAAACGAAAGCAACAAACAAAATCCCCAACTTATTTTTTCTATTTTTTGTATTTAGGTATTTAGGTATTTTCTTATTTTTATTTTTGTTTAATTTTTTGTTTCCTTTTTGCAAGATTTGAGGGCAACCGAAATGTAAACAAAAGTTTTAAAAAAATAACATAAAGTAGGTTAAGCTAGCCTCATTAATAAAATCGGACAGTGAATGAATGGCCCCAAGAAGGATATACGATACTTATGTATTGTATAAGGATAAGGAGATTTGCGTAGGTATATGAGTGGTAAGGGACAGGGAGAGAGGAGTAGTTTGTGTGTGTGTGTTTTTTTGTTTCTTCATTTTTTACTTTCTGTGTAGGGAATGACATATTGTATGTATGAGTAGAGAGTTGTGGTGAATATGAAATTCTAAAGCTTTTTAAAACCACAAGGACGACCATGCATGTAATTTATAACTTTAAGTCTTTTAGGTGCGAGTATAACATTAGAATTTATTATGGGTCTTTTATAATACCTTATATACTTATAAAGTACACAGAATAGAGACTGAGAACCAGATGTCCCTATTGTAAATTATGCACACCCCATACTCATAGATATGGCAGGGTATAGGGATATGATTTGATGTTAGATCTTATGATTCATAGGAATGAAAATGACGTCGCATTTCTTTGGAATTCTTCTTTTGCAAAAATTTTACATTTACCTTTTTTCGAGATATGATTTTTTAGGTGTCTTCTTTTCTAAATTAAGTTACTAAAAATAATTTTTAAGAAAGCTTGATGGTCATCCATCTTGGTACATTGATTATAAGGATGTTTTTTGTTGGCCTTGTAGCTTTATTCAATTTCATTCAAAAAAATAAAATGTCTTTTGCTTTTCGCCTCATGAAAACCATATTTACTCAACAACTTCTGATCCTATATGATAGAAAAAGGTTCAACAAAATCTCACGAGGCAGTTTTGTTTAGCGATTGACTAATAAAGATAACTTCTATAAATTATTGTCGATTTTATTTTTTGAGAAAGTTAATTTTACAAGTGTTGGTTCGATCCAGAATTCAATTTCCTGAAAACGCCCTCGTGGTCTAATGTCTTAATAAACGAAAATCTCTACAATCATCTGACACTTTGTGACATTATACGACTAAATCGCTACGAGACAGAGATTAACATTTTCTTCGTGGCTTACTCGGAGGATGTGGGACTGAAGCGTCCCGCCAAGAATTTTTTTTCCTCAAGCTCCCATGGGCCGATATTGATTCCTTGATATGTGGCTAAGCAATCTATTTGGACGATCTTTGGCTTACTTCTGGGCAGGCAGCGTTTGGATCTTTGCAGTTACATCTGTAATTAATTGCAGAACAGAATGTGGTCCTTTCCAATACGATTGTAATTTCGAACACTCACTGAACTTGCGCTAAGGATTATAGAAGCACACAAACTGCCCCAAGAGCAGGTCAGATGGCAGCCTCATATCTCTTCCAAAAAGCACCAAGAATGGAGATTGTTTGATGGTTTCTTGTTGAGCAGCGCGATTAACAATGTTTAAAAATTTCGATGAAAATTGTAAAATTGTCTGGTTCATCGCCTCGACAGAACCACCTAACTGTCGATTCAAAGGTGTAGTTTTTGTTTTGTGAATTCCTATCATTCGCATAACCTGTTGGAAAGCCTCAAAATGTCTGCCTTGTTGAGAATGTAGTTTCGAGAAAAGACCAGTTTCCTGGTTACATTGTCGGACGTCTGGTCCGCAAGAGCAAATACCTCAACCCACTTCGTAACATAATCCATTAGCAGAAGAACATATTTTGCTTTATGGTCGAACGAAATGACTTTAAAATGTCAACTACTAAGCATTGAAAGGGTTCACCAGACTAATAAAGCTTAAAGATCTGCCCTCGTCTTGCTTCTAGCACAAGTGTCACAAGTCTTTCAGAAAATTGCTACGTCTTGGCCTGCGCCGCGCCGACCCGGATTTGCGGATTTTGTCCAAAGTTTTATTTTCGATCCAAAATGTCCTCCGAAAGGTACTATATTATGGAACATATTACTAGTAATAACGGCAGCTATCTGGAACCTTGAGAAATCATCTCATTTAGAACTACCCACCTAACATATTCGTCTTTGTAATCAAAAACCTGTCAGATCAATAACAATAAACATTTAAATGAACTTAATACACACACACACACTTTAACAAAAGAAGAAACAAAAATAAAACCTGCACTAAGATGTGCGTGATAAATGACATAAACAGCAATATTAGTCAAATAAAAACAATGTCCCCTTCTTACATATCACATCGACGAAGACGTCATCCTTGTCTTCGAAATTTCTCCACCTCCCGCTCCACCCCTATCACTTCAAACTTTAAACAATGAAGTTCAAATAACGCACGTCTCTTGTATCTCTATAATGTATCTATAAAGCATACATATTATTCACATCCCCCCAGGACTCGCACACATGTATCTACATCATATGTATATACCCCCAAACCCTGCATTCTTTACTTTCAAAACAAAATTAGACAAACAAAAATATTGTTAAGTTGGTTTTTTGGGGGGCCCGCAAAAAGAAAATAAAGTTTTGCGGAATGTGTGTTGTAGATTTTGTAGAAGAAAGAGAAAGTCCTTATAAGAATCGTCGCTCACCGCTTTTCCAACACATGTTGCTGTCATATTGTATCTAAGTATCTACGAGTGGGAGTAAGTATGTATTTTGTACATATATATATTTTAATATCTTTCGGCGACGAGAAAACTTATTGACTCATCTCATCATCACCCCAGCCCAGCAATGTTAAATATCCTTGGAGACATTCAACAGAAACTGAAACTGAGAAACAAAAACACACATATATCCTCTTAAATAGCAGATAACATGACAAAAGCATCATCATCGCCCTCTTGTGCATATTTCCCGGTTTTATTTCAAGGATTACTTAAATGCCACTCTAAACTGTCAAGTTACTAGATACTATATAGAACCCTATGTTACATATACATATATGTAGTTCTTGGAGTGAGGAGCGGGCTGTGGGCTGAGGATTCAAATAATGCGATGATGGGTCCTTTTTTCCTATATTTAATCCATGGACTGGGGAGTGTTTTGGTGGTAGTGGTGGTGGTAGTTGATCTAAACAAATACAAATTATGTATGCAAATATGAAAGTGGCTCACATCATATATGTACATACGTACACACAAATAAAATGTCCTTACATAAATATCCTTAATATTTTAATTCTTATAGAATATTAGTTTAATTGCCATACGTTAAGCATCACGCAGCAGGATGTGAGTGAGAATGTGTTTGACATTCATCCTTATGCTCTGCATTTTCCTGAAGATTAAAAAAACTTCTCGAAATAAGTTTCAAAACAATATAATGTACATACGAGAGATGTGATGGTAATTGGGGTGAGAAAAAGGATTAACGAGAAGGTTGGGATTTTGCAGAGTATGATGGAGGAACTCGCACATATCAAAAAACATACATAAAGGATTAAAAAGTTTAATTAACATAACGATTGCTTACGAGAAGAGATGAGATGAGAAGCATAATGCCATCTTATTGTTAAATACACATGGATGGGAGATAATAGTCTGGAATTCTGGATTGAGGATATAATTAAGATTTTATGACACCATTTATCATATCCATAGACTAGGTGGTTAGTATTCTTTTGATGAGAAGATTTCAATAAGTTAAAGCAGTCAGCATTTTTTCCAAACATTTCCATTCACGAATTTTGAAGTTTTTATTTGAAAAGATAAAGCAGTTAATTTTACAAGCTTCAAAACTCAAAGTCTAAAACTCAAGAAATCCACAAAAAAGATTCATATTCAAAATCCCCAAGCCAACTTTTAAATCCACAAATCTAGACACTAGACATGCCAATTCTCAGCCAAAATATGCTTAGATCTTTCTCTGTTCCCCAGTGAAATTAAATTTTATGTTTGGAGGATTATACTTTGTGAGGTTTGTGCAATGAGTTTGGGTTTTAAGATTTCGGAAAGGATGTGGTGTACTAATACCCAACAAAATATGATTTATAACCAATAAATTATTGAAATAATATGATTTCTTGTAAGGTACTAAATAAGTTAGCTTTCAAATGGGATTTTTCTAATTTTCTATGAATATTTCACGTGTCGAGCCTTTAATTTTCTTTACCTAAGTAAGGCGCTAGATAAACCATAGGGCAAGACTATATTTACTGCTTTTTAAACGAATATCCCAGATATGGGATTTAAAACTCCCAGACAAGACTTGAGGATTTTGTATCTAGATCAGAAAAGTATATGACTGTCTTATACCTGAAACACTTATGTACATAGATCTTATCATTAAATTCCAGATGATATACCTTTTTGTGAAAATCCCACTTATTTATAATCCCAGGAGTAACGCTCGAATATATTAATTAAGAAATCAAATACTTTTTGTTCTAATATCTCACTCATGAAGTCCTTGGTGCTGAAGTGAATCTAAAATCAAATTAAGACGGTACAATAACTGAATAAAAAAAAAAAGAATTTGTTTTCGAATGTCCCATGTAAAGGGTTTTTAAAAATCCATTATGTAAAATCCTTGTGTTATTGTGGGATTTTTGCTTTAAAATTCATTTTCCAGCTTCGAATTTTTGTAGTTTCATATCGATTTTATTTCGGCTTTAAAAAAAGGAAAATCCCAATTGTAATTTTCATCTGCAAAGTTGTCAAAGTATTAATGAACTTTTTCCAAAAGTTCACCCTTAAAAAAACAACATAACACCATTAAAAATATGGCGTGTGTCTGAAAAGTTTAATTCCTCCATAACTTTCTTTGGTATGTCTAGGAATTTTTATGCAATTTCTGGAAGAAACAAATTTTGTGCAAGATGCGATGGGGGGACGAATCTAACGAGGATTTTTCTTCTGAAACAATGTAATCTCTTTCGGCAATTGTATATAAAAACCCAAATGGTCGAAGGCCTAGCATCCAGAAGTGTGGTAAAGGTATGTATATTATAAAAACAGAGGAGGACTGACATTTTTTTGAAGGGGTGCATATAAATTGCGTTATTTTTTGAACAAAATTAGCACCTCGGGAGTTGAAAAATTCATTTAAGGACAACGAATGATACTATCAGAATTCAGAAGTGATTGTTATGAGTGTGCTGTGCATGGACCAACACAAGCAGCTAGCGTTAGACTGAAAATTAACCAAGAAGGGTCCTTTTTTGTGTGTAATTTGATTCCTTCGATATTAGGTTTATAGCATCAGAAGACTGACTCTGATGAAATTACATTTGGTCTGCTTGTTTTGTTCTTATTTTATGTGTTGTGTTGTTGTGTTGAATGTTGAGTTGCGTTGGTTGTTTGTTTGGTTATTTAAAGTTTCTTGTGTAAAAGAAGTGTGAAAAAGTATCACCTGAGGGTTGAATTTTACGTTGCTCTTTGACACAATTGCTGTTTTATTTTGTGTTGGGATCCTTCGGTGGATGATTTTTTACGAGGTAATTTATCTAGGAAATTGGATTTTGTTTTGTCTTGCTGTGTCCCTTATTTAATAAATAAACAATGAGAAGTTAGGTATATTAAGGCTGTATCAAGTTGAACAAGCAGGAAAGTATTTTGTAATTAAAAAAAAACACTGAAGTTAAAGCCTAAAGTTAGTAGATAGGGGACAACCTTTTTGAATTCAGTTTTAAAAAAAAGAAGAATTTATTAATTCAATTTTTTGCACTTGCTATAGAAATACAAAATTTAAAATGAATACATTCTTAATTCAAAAATTCTTTTTTCCACAGGACACAGTTTTTGGAATGCATTCACTGTCAACTTCCGAACTTTGGTAAGTAATACAATTTTTACTTAGTTTGCATAAAATATGCAATATTTGTAATTCTATACAAAGTTATAGTAGACCTAGAAAAATCACCTATGAAATTAAACTAAAAAATTAAGACCCTTTAACACATTCACCGTCATCCTTTAAGCTTTACAAAAACAGTGCATTCACCTATTCAGCACACACACACACACACACATACAAACGACGAATCCTGCCAACATCAATTCCGTTAATTTAAACTCATTACAAACAAATTGAGTGCAGTGTTCCAAAATAGGATTTGTCTGTGCAGACTAAACACACCCTAGCATAAAGGGCACCCCCTGATTTACCTACTCTTGTATACGAGAACTAACACAAAAAAATACATTTACGTCTCTCTTCGTCGTCGTCGTCGTAGTCGTCATCGTCCTTGATAAAACACCAACAACAAAAGCTCCACCCGAGTTTTCACAGCTTTTCGTCCTGATGGTTAAGTAAATGTCATTAATTTGTTTGTCCCGCTTGCAGTTGTGTGTAGGTAGGTATACGAGTATACGAGTCGTTTGTGTATATTATACCAGTTAGTTGCTCGACTCAAAGTTGTGCCGCAGAGAGAGAGTAAACTATATGAATGGTGGCAACTTTATCCCCTCTGCCATCTGGAATAGCCATCAGGATTATAGCTACTGATGTTCTTCGTCCATTCAAGATCGTAATTGAAAAGCCAGTGTTAAAAGTAAATATTGTCATTAGTTTAAACAATTATGTCCTGCGTTTCAATTCCTATCCACAACAGCCAACCAACCAACCAACCAACCCACCCAACACTCATCTAGCTGAGTGAAAGCCAGAGAACTCCAAATGCGGGCTTTAGATAGCTAGCTATACGAGTATAGAGGTGAAAAGCTGTTTCTCGCTTGTCGCTTATCCTTCGGATTCGGTCTGACGTCGTCGTCGGGAACATCCTTGAATTTTATGTAACTGGATTCGGGATCTGCTGTTGCTGGCTTTGCTTGTGATGTTGCGTTTATTATTTTTAATTCGATTTCACCTCACCCATTCCATTTTAAATAACTGTAGGAAACTCGGGACGAAGGACCTCACCCGACAAGGATGAAAAACAAAAAAATTTCGCATATAGAACTCATCCTAAATGGATACTAATGGGCTAAATGGACAATTTCATTTGATGTTGTGTTTTATTTCTATTTTGTTGTTTGTCTACCTCATCTCGTCTCGTGTTTGTCTCTTTGGATCTTTTAGGTGCATTTTCTCCTCTGGGATGAAAGAAGCAAAATTTGTTTTCTCCCTCAGTTTTGTGTTCTCTCTTTCTTTTGTATTTCAGGAATGAGATTCATCCTGTTTTGGCCAACATCACTGAATGAATGGAGCTTATTTAGTGCACCGCTCAACTAAATGGTTATAAGTTATTTTGCACATAGAAAAAACATAGATATAGGTAACTTAACTACCTATCAAGACTTTATTTAAAGCTTCTCTCTGTATATGTATGTGGCTATAACAAAAATTGTGGACATTGAGCTAACAGACTGGGAATTGTTTGGGTTTGTTGTGTGTTTGTGTGCTTGTGTGCGGTTTGGTGAAGTGTTGACAGATGCAATTACTGTACCGCTCGAACAAAATAGAAAAGCTTAAATTTAGCTTAAATTTATAAATAAAAAGAGGTTTTCCAGAATTTGGCCAGTATTCGCTGTTGGTGTTTTTACATACTCGTAACTATCAAAACAGATCTAACAAATTAGGAGGTACGTCAAGAAAAATGAGTCCTTTTAGATTTGAAATCTTTGTTTTATATTACAATTCCATTCCCTTATATAAAAAAAAGCTTTTCTGGTTGAAACATTGAATGATGAATGTCATTTTGTTTTAAACGAATGTATTGTTTTTCTTCAGTAAGCCTCCCTTTTCAAGTCTCAATTTTTACATATAAGGAGTCAAAAGAAAGAGAATGTTCTGTAGACAATAATTGTATTTTTATTATAATAAAAATATGAAATACTGTTAAAATATATATAATACTAGCTGCTTTACCCGGCTTTATCCGGGAGGTATTCAACTATTTTATATAAAAAAAATGAGGATGAAAAAACTACTATTTTCTTATATTGTACCTTTTTTATTTATTAATTTATATATTATATCTGTACATATTTCTATTACGGTTATAATACTCCTTTGTAAACAATATTTTTTGTTCTTTGGTGAGGCGCATACACATATCTTTTGCCGAGCTGAAACAGGAGCAAGCAACATAAAATTTTCCGTGGGTAAAACAGGGATTTGTGATGTCAAGGCCTGCAACCTTCAATTTTTATGTCTCTGTGCCTTATTGATAGACATAGCAAAACAAAGCTTTATAGGAAATTGTACTCGTTTAAGTTCGAACGGGTATTCATTAGTAATCATCGGTATCCTGGGAATGAAAACAACTTGACCTTGGGCTGAACCGGAAATAATTTTAGCTCTGCATAGTTACTATCCGTAATCTAGTACCATTGCATAATTTCGGTACATTTTAATTAATCATAAGTATTATTAGAGCCCCAATTTTCAAGTCCAGTTTATGCGGAGGAAGTTCTGATGGAATCAAAGGATTCAAAAATTCAATTGGAATATCAATAGCATTATCTTCATCAGTCAGATTATCAATAGAAAGATAAGTTTGTTGATGGGCCTGAAACATTGAAAGAATTTTATTATTTATGCTTGTAACAGAATCGTGTTTAGGTGCTAAAATCGCTCTTTCGCGTAACCAATCATCCGTTTTCTCTGAAATTTGGGCGACTTGCGAGTAAACACTAGCTATTAATTCGTGTTGTCCAGTGACGCTAGTTGCAAATGTTGGTTCTATTAGTACTTCACCATCATTATTTAAAATCTTTCCATTTCCTACATCCAAAAGAGTTCTTGAAAATTGTGCTGCATAATTGTCACCACCCAAATGTACGCGCATATTTGTGGTCAATCTTAAAAGTTTTACAGAAGCCCACAGAAACGACGATTTAGTAAGTGTACGATCCAGAGCTTCAGGCCCACCTTTATTTACCATAGTCGATTCGTCCCACACAATAAACGTCGTTTCTTTAAGCACTTTAGCTAGTGAGTTTTGATTCGGGATACTACAAAATGGACGCTCTTGTATGTATAGATAACTAATTATTGACTAACATTATCGGACTTTATTTATGCCTAAAACCTGCTCCGGATATCCTCTTTCATTTAAAAAAAAAAACTGCATGACAATTGGATAAGAAGTTTCGAAGCCAAGCCGTAACAAAGATTTAATCTTTTGCTTGATTTCAGTTTTATATAATATATAGATTTGAACGAAATGATCGAATACACAAACAATTTATGATTCGCATTTACCTTCGAGTTTCTTTCCTACGCTATAAGCGGATACTTCATACCGAAAACAAACTGAGTTAAAAAATTACCTGCGTTAGAAAATAACCAGGATTGAAAATAAAGCTTATTCTTCATGAAAATACATTTCCATTGCAAAAAGTTTTTTTTCAATTCAATTCAATTTCTTTATTGTAAACAATACACTAAGACAATGTCTTTTATAGTATTTGTACTTAAGTTGAACAATTAAAGTGCTGTTTGATTCTATGTACAATAAGATAATACTTAGGCTGCTAAAAATATTTTTTTTTTTTTTTTTTTTTTTAATAATACATATAAGACTTTTCCTCTCTTCTTCTTTCCTATTTCCCCCTTAACATCCTAGTTGTTCGAAAAATGTTTAAAAACCTCGGTCTTGAAACTTACTGCATCCGTTATCCTCTTAATGCTAACCGGCAAAGAGTTAAAAAGGCGAATGCTGTGAACGAAGAACAACCGTGAGGAATTTAGATATCTAAAAGTTGGAATAACTAAATTATTTGTTCTTGACGATGTACAGAACTCAATTTTTTCATAAAGGTACTCAAGTGTTCTTGTGCGAATAATTCTGTGGAGAAAGATACAAATACGGAAATTTACGTATTCGACCATAGTGCACTTAAGAATTTTTTTGCTGAAAGCAGAGATATGGTCATATCGGCGAATACCATAAACGTAGCGAGTCATGTCATTAAGCGCCACACGTAGTTTGTATTCAGATAAAGAATCCAGTTTCGGATACACGACTTCAGAAAAGGAAATGATTGGTACGAGTAGAGTTCTCATAAGACGAAGTTTTGTTTCTTGAGGAGTAAAAGAATTAGATACCCATAGTTTTCTTAAAGTTCCGTAAATACGTGCAATGACATAATTTATATGGTCTCTGCAAGAGAGATCCCTAGAGATTTTGAATCCAAGACTGGTCACAGAATCTACAAAACTAACATGTGCACTATTCAAAGTAATCGAAGGTAGATCTCTTTGGTTGTATGTCTTCTTAGAAATTAGTAGGGCTTGACTTTTATTGGGATTGAGCACTAGACCATTTTCCTTAGCCCAGTTAGAAATTCTCTCAAGATCTTCATTAACGCGAAAGACAAGATCCTCTATTAAACCAATTCTACGTGAGAGATAAATTTGTATATCATCTGCATATAGATGAAAAGAGACGTGCTCACAAACCGAAGGCAAACCGAAGGCAAAAGTTGTTTTGTATACTGTTCTTTAAGTTTAATTATTATTCCAAGCGAACTTTTACCTTTTTTCTTAGTTATCGGTTGATGATGATGATGAAAAATATGGCTGTGACCAGGCTTGTTTAATTAATTTGTTTGTCTAAATAATTAAATTAGGTAATGCCAAAGGTCCTTGGTGCCACTACTTTTGTCAGGGATGAAGGGTACCTTCACTTTTAAGTGAATCAAAATGGCCAATTTGAGAATGCACTTTTCAGGACAAGAATTATTTTTGGAGGATTTGTCAATTCCTCGTAAGAGGCAGTAACCGTGAAAAAAAAACTTTAGTTAACACAGCTCATGTATCTAAAAAGTCTGCTTAAAAATATTCTCTGCATTCTAACATTTAAAACTGTACCTGGAAAAAATATTTATTTTCAAAAACTTGAATGTTATTTCATTTATTTAAAAACCTTAATTTTTTAAATTAATTATTTTAAAGTTTTATTTTAAAAATATTTGTAGTATGCTGTTATTTCGAACTTATTAATATACGTTTGACATTTCAATTTCGTAAAAATATAATCAACCATTCCATATTTTCTTTAAAAAAAAATAACAAGACAGTATTGAAATAGGTTCAATAGTTCTTGACAAACATTTAAACACAAAATAACGGTTCCATAGGGGATTATCTTCTGAAATAATACAAAAATATACTTTTTAACTTCGCATAGGAAGTTATTGTAATGGGTCCGATTTGTCAAATTGAAAATTTTGACATTTCTCGACGTTTCAAGGTCCGTAGAGTCGAAATAAAAGATTTTTAGAAAGATGTCTGTGCGTGCGTGTGTACGTACGTCCGTATGTTCGTACGTCCGTACGTTCGCGACGTTTTTTCGTCGTCCATAGCTCAAGAACCAGAAAAGATATCGACTTCAAATAAATTTTGTTATACAGATAATAAAGCAGAAAGATGGAGAAAGGGCTCTCAAAAAAAATTGCGCGGGTGGGTTTTTTACCATAGCAGTTTAAAAAAAAGGTGAAAATTTTGGTTAAACCTAAATATCTCATGAACCAATAACGCTAGAGACTTGAATTTAATTTTATATTATATATTGTAACATAATACAAAACAAGTATATTTTTGGAAAAAAAAACAACTAACGGTTTTTTTTATAAATCAAAAAAACTGAAAAAAAAATTTGTCACCTCGAAAATTTTACGACTAAAATATGATTTCATCTCTAAAACAATTTTGTGCAATGAAGAATAATGATTTTGACATATGATATAATTTTGAGAAAAATCTAATTGACATTTTTTCTTATAAAAAATAAAAACCTAAACAAAAAATTACTCAAAGTTGGTAAAAATTGAATTTTGACTCAAATATCTTTTCAAAAACTTGAGATTAAGGCTTAAAACTTATTTTATCTTATAAGAAATGTTGTTTTCAACATTGTAAAAAATTTTGAGAAAAATCGAATTGACAGTTTTTTAACAAAAATTAAAAACCGAAAAAAAAAATTAACAAAAGTTGGTAAAAATTGATTTTCGACTCAAATATCTTTTCAAAAATTTGAGACATTGGCTTCAAACTAATTTTATTTTATAAGAAATATTGTTTTCAACATTCGATAAAATTTTGAGAAAAATCGAATTGACAGTTTTTCTTACAAAAAATAAAAAACCTAAAAAAAAAAAACAATACTAAAACTTGTTAAAAATTTACTTTCGACTCAAATAGCTTTTCAAACATTAAAAATATTGGCTTCAAACTTATTTTATTTCACAGATATTATTATTTGTTTTCGAAAATCAGTAATTTTGTTATAAAAATCCAACAGTCCGTTTTTTCATGAAAAAATAAAATCTACAAAAAATAGTACGCAAATTTGGTAAAAATTGATACATATAGACAAACTTTTAAGCAAGACAAATCGGCAGACGGGATGGGAAGTTATCAGTGTGGGTCGCATCCCAGCCTATTTTTTTTATTGTAAGAAGCCAAGTCGGAAGTAAAAAAATGACAGAAAAAAAAAATAATGCTCAGTTCGAAAATGTGAAACTACAAAAAAATATTGTTTTATAAATCTATTTGAATTTCAGTGAAGGAAAAAGAATTATTGAAAAAAAAAACATTAAATCTTGACTCAAACATCTCAAACGTAAAAAATATACGTATTCACTTCAAATTTATTTCATAACTCAAAATAAACCAAAATCTTATTTTTATTATTTTGAAAAAAAAAAAAAATCGCAAACATAAAATTAATATTTTTTACAAAAAATAAAAACCTAACATCTTGAATATCCCTACAGAAAACCGCTTAATCTTCAATTGTTGATTGCTAAATTTTCTTATCCAATTTTAAATTAAATTTTTTTTACAGACTTTGAAATTTGTTCATATACAAAATTGATCTTTAAAGTTCTTTAATAAGTTACAACTAGGTACATAAGTATGTTTTTGTGTTGTCATTTTAAAATTCCTACCATACATACTCGAACTTGTTTACTCTCTAATTTTATAACAACATCATCCATGAAATTCTTTGGATAATTTTCTTGAAATTATAACTTTCGTGAGAAGTCTCAAAATATCTTCCAAAAAAATGTCGTAAGATATCTCGTATATCTTAATCTTCCTTTCTTAAACAAAAATACTCTACATGGTATGAGTACAGAGTGGTAAGGTGCGCTTAGGTTTTCAAAAATAGGTCCAAGGTAAATGAAGATGAAGAAGGTCACTTGGGAATTGGGATTGAACTTAAAATCAAGAATCTAACGTTGGTTTGGTTTGGTAGGTTTTTTGGCTAGATTTGATATACCCAACCCAACATATCAACCATTTTATAATTTTCAAGGGAAAAATCACGATGATTTATTTTAATGAGAAAATAATTAAACAAGGCCCGCTATTTTTGTTTGTTTTGCTTTTAACTTTACTTTTAAGTGTTTTTTAATTTAATATAAAACTTTTTTCTAATTAAAAAAAATATCGTGATGTGTCCTCTTAGTACATACATAGGTACCTACCTACTTTCATTACCCGTAGAAGAGCTCCTTCTTTTTATATTATACTCCAGATAGCTAAGGCATACAAATATCCTGACACTACCACCTGACCAGGATATTTATTTTAGCTAGCATTTCCTTTTTCCGTTTATTTCTCCCTCTTGGAACATTTATAGAATGTCACAAGAAAATTTAAATTGGTTTACACAAGCCCCAAAAATATACTCATACCTACTTACAAAATCATGCGGCTGACAACCTAAGAACATGAGTTTTCATTTCTCGAATGTAATTCATTATAATGTTATGGTTAGTCCGCCCTAAACAGCATTTCATGCAAAAAATAACAAAACTTTATATTATATGTATGTTGGACGAATATATACGAGAACATATATATATATAGTAACTTCCTTTTCCGAGTCTCAAAATGGCTGAGCACACATGTGTAACAAATTGAAAATGTCGTGTAAGTAGTCGTTGTAGTTAGGGTAAAATGAAAGGTACTTTAGGTATACTACATAGGTATGTTGTGTACTTTATACCTCTGTAAGGTACGGGGGGTAAGATTCTAAAAATTGTATCTTCAAAACGACAAATTCATGGGTTTTACAACAAAACTACCGTCTATTTTTATTTGGGGTTTATAATGAGTAGATAGAGTAGCTACGAAGGTTCGTAGGAAGAAGAAGAAGGGTTAAGTGTGTTTAAATTTTGGGGGAGACAGAGCGGATTACAATCCCCCTGGGAAGAACACGAGATATTGTGTTTTTAAGGTTGAAAACGCAGTAGTGAATGACATACAAAAATGAATACAAATATAAGAGTTACAAGAAAAAGCTTACAAATTTTACCGATTTTCATGTTTAACATCATACATCTCCCTCCGGAGGGTAATTTCAAAAATATGCTCATAGGTAGGTATACGGGAACAAATTTTATCAGTTTGGAGTGGTTTTATGTTCATTTGTTTTCGTTTTTTAAATCGTTTTGCAGACAAACTTTCTTCGCCTTAAAGTCTGCATTAACATTTTTTCATCACGATTTTTGTAAATTCGTTACAAAATTATTGCTTCCTTTTTATTTGCTATCGACATCGCCATGATTTTAAATTTGTTGGGTGTAGTTTCAAAAACAATCTTAACGGAAGACTCGTGTAGGGAATTTTATTTATCTATTCCTTAAAAGTTAGTTTCTGTGCAATGACACGACAGGAATTTTGTATCTTATGCCGACCTATTAGATCTTTGGGAATTTCGAGAGCATTATTTACATTTTCAGTTCACAGATGTGAAATATTTTCAAAACAAGGTGTTCAATCTTACAGGCTTGTAAGAATGCAATCTTTTTGGAATGCAATCTTTTATGATTTGAATATGAAGATTGTATTCATTGATTGAATTCACCTATAGATTCGGACTTAAAATTGGTCAATGAATAATCAAAAACAAAAATAAATGAGGTTGCGCAACAGTCCATAGAGAATAAGGGCCTAAAGGCTTACAACCATTACCATTACTGTGCAAATCATGTCAGGAATGAAACGGCTAATGTCATGACAAGAATTCCTGGTTTTTAGATTTTTCTTTTCCTCGCAAGTAGCAGTGAAAAATTTGTTTAGGTGGCAAAGGCAGGGATTGAACCGAAGGCTTCTGGTATGACATTCCTACGCACTAACAATCACGTCACGCGTAATCACCAATCATTTGACCTTAAATAACAGTATTTGACGGCAATTAGTCGTTAAAAATTTGACGTCCTAATCTTTAGGTTAAATAAATGAAGCAATCTTTAAGTTTAAGTCAATAAATTATTTATAATGATTACATTTCCAAAAAAGATAACTTCCACACGACCCACACTGATAACTTCACATCCCGTCTGTCGATCTGTCTTCCTTAAAAGTTTGTAAGTTTTCGTGTTTTGTTAAAAAAGTTGTCAGTTAAATTATTCTTAAAAATTTAGAAATTACTAATAATATTTTGCATTTCGAAATCTATTTTTGTAAACAAGATTTTTAGAAAAACCAATTTTTACCAATTTTAGTAGCATTTCTTAAAAGTTTTTATCAAATACAAATTAAATGAATGAAATTAATTGCATGTCAATATCTTCTATTTTTCACGAGATGTCGAAAACCGAAATCAATTTTTACAAAATTTTGGTACTATTTTTTGTATGAAAAAACGGACTGTTGGACTTTTATAAAAAAATTACTGAATGTCGAAAACAATATTTTTTAATTTTTGAAAAGATATTTGAGTCGAAAATCAACTTTTATTATTTTTTTTAGGTTTTTATTTTTTGTAAAAAAAACTGTCAATTCGATTTTTTTGAAATTGTTATTGACAATAATATTTTTTAAAAGAAAAAATTAGTTTAAAGCAAATGTCTCCAATTTTTGAAAAGATATCGGAGTAGAAAATCAATTTTTACCAATTTTGAGTAGGTATTGTTTTTTTTGGTTTTTAACTTTTTATAAACAAAACTGTCAATTTAACACGTTATTCTTCGTTGCACAAAATTGTTTTGGAAATAAAATAATTTTTTGATCATAAAATTTTGGAGGTGACAAATATTTTTGTTTCAGTTTTTTTAATTTATAAAAAAAAACGTTTATTAGATTTTTTTCCAAAAATATATTTGTTTGGTATCGCGTTACAATATATAATATAAAATTGAACTCAAGTCTCTAGCAGAATCGGTATTTTGCTATGGTAAAAAAACCACCAACACAATTGTTTTGAAAGTCCTTTCTGCATCGTTCTGCATTATTACCTCTATAACAAAATTTATTTGAAGTCGATATCTTTACTCGTTCTTGAGCTATGGACGACGAAAAAAAGTCGCGGACGTACGAACGTACTTACACACGCACGCACAGACATCTCTCTAAAAATCTTTTATTTCGACTCTAGGGACCTTGGAACGTCGAGAAATGTCAACATTTTTAATTCGACAAATCGGACCGATTACAATAACTTCCTATGGGAAGTTAAAAATTGCATTCTTTTAAAAGTTTTTAGTGAATTTGGTGCTTAGTTTCAAAATTTGTGTCAATAATCTTATAAACGGAATTTTACTGAAAAAATTTCTGTGTTTTTTTAGCACTTAAATTTAATGTTAAATAATAACGGGAAAAAATAAAAAAATTTCCAATTCAAATAAATGTTTAGGTGTGAGAAATTATAATCCAAGTGAACATTGTTGGTCTTTTATTGATGTTATCGTTAAATATTTTTTTCTGGTGATTTAAAATGATACTTTTTATTGATTACTTATTGTGATATGTGGCATTGATTGATTCATGGAATTTTAATTACCTAGTTTCTTAGTTAAGAATATTCTGTCTTCTAAATCAACTTACTGGGTATGCAATCAGCTAGGTTCTAAATCTTACTTTCACTCGAAAAGAAATTAAAATCTATTCAAAATGAAAGTTGGAGAACTTAAAATCACTTTTATCGATTTATGTGTTCTACACTTTTGCGATTTTTAAGAGTTTTCAATTCATGTGATTTGAATTCGAAAAGAGGATTTTTTTTTAAAATGGAAGTAGTCTAAATTATAGAAAATGAAGCTTTACTAACCTTTGAAAAACACTTGCTTCATAGAAAGTTGCGGTTACTTCTTCATACAAGTATTAGAGGAAACGAACCAAGAATTCAAAACGATTATTTAGAATAAAAAATGTCTTCCCTATAATACTTCGATTGAAACAGCGTTCCTAAAAAAATGTAAGACATAGTTATAAAATCATTCAAAACATAGAACTCTGAAAACAATTTCACACAATTACGGGAACCTATAGCTAACAAGTTTAAAAAAACAGTCAATCACCCACAGTTCTCGACTAGTTTCATGCGAAATTTTGAAATTCAAAATACGTTCCACAGCATGTTATGCATGTATTTTTGTTTAGACTTGTAGTTTCATTCACTCATTTTTTAAACTTAAGAACTTTACATATTTTGATCCACGTCCTGTTTTCACAATTAGCCCAATTGAAAAAATTCGATTTAAGATTAAAGATAAGATGGAACTCCAACTCATCATAAGGCTGAAAAACTTTAACTAAAAATTCCTTGACAATTTTCAACGCATTTCACGTGAGGTAATGATAAGCATAACATTCCACAATATTTATATCATTTGTTTAGTCTTCATTATTATTGTATTTATCCATGAAGAAAATATATCTTATAAACTGGTGAGAAATTCCTCTCTTTTTTCTTGTCCCCCATTATTCTTATATTGTTAATTTTTTGGTCTTCGCACCTGCGAAATCACGTTGACAGAACAAAAAAAAATACCACAACATATTCGGAGGTTCAAATTAATTGAACATGAAATCCTTAATTGAATCCCTTTTCTTTAACAACTATCATCTAATTAGTAGCCAAAGGCAAAGAACTTTATCCGACTTAAATCCATCAAAAAGTGTTTTAGTCACAGCAAAGTAAAAGCATTTTCATTTTCGATGTTGGTGTTGGGAAAATGCGAATATAAAGTAATTTTCGAATCACAAAAAAGAACACAAACCCAAAGTTATATTGGCATTTTGTCACAGTAAATTTCTTATTTTGACTTAACCTATTAAGTTTAGCTATGGCTTGTGTAATCCTTGAGGAATTATCAGTCAAGCGGAGATGAGGGAAAAATTGTTTTAGTGAAACTTTTCATCAATGTTCACCACCGCTAATAGTTATACCTTACCTATAGTACCGATCCGATCCGATACCTATCCATAAACAAAAATACCAAAGAAAAGTTTAAATGAAGCTTTATAGGTAGGTAAAGGGAAAGGTTAAGGTAGAGAAGTTAAAGAAATGTATAAGTTCAATGAATTATTTCGAACTTCATCCTTGAAGGTTTATATCTTTTAACGAAAAAGTTGTCCCTTGGCAGAAAATGTCATTCTTCCGTCCGCCCGTTGTAGGCAATACGAAGAGGGCGGGTGCGGCCAAAATTGTTCGGTGTAAGTATTGTAGCAGTACAGTATAGCTCGTGGCCCGTTTGGAAGGATGCGAATTAAAATGTCAATTTTTTCGATCTCTCTGTAGGAATTCTTGTATATTGACATCGAAGAAAGTTTATTTCATTCATTTTTGTTTTTGTTTTCTGTTTGTTTGTAAAAGGAAAAGCTTTGAATCTAATTAATAAATGTTTTCTTATAGTTTCTTGTTTTTCTTTTTGTTCCAATACCTATAGTTTATATTTTTTCATTCATTTATTGACATTCTGTTGATAATGACATTTTTTTGACATAAAAACAAAAATGGCATCTATGATTTAATTTTCAAAGACAATTAATAGTTGAACGAAATTGAAATTAATTGATTTGAAGTTTGAACAGGGACGAATTGAATGAATTTGACAGCAAAATTATATGCAATTTATTGACAGGAAAGTTTGATAGAAGTGAAAGTTTGTTTTTGTCTTGGTTTTCGGTAGCAGCGAACCGTGATCCATTTCGAAAGATAGTTAGGTTTTTGTTAATTGTATTTTGTTCTTGGAAGAAGACAACTATATTAATTATATTAAAAGAAACAATAATTGACTTTGGTAGTTGGAATAATTACAGCAAAGTAAATTACATTCAGTCTTATCCAGAGACCAATGTTTAATTCTATCAATTAGTAACTTGAAGCGTGTTGATTAGGTTTTTAATTTTAAATGGATTGAATCTTTTTATTTTGTTCCTGATTTTGATTACGTTTCATATCCATTTTAAAACAGATAACAATCATCATATAAGCAAACCGTAAAACTCCATTCACTTACATATATGGATAATATCATATATGTCACTATGACTTGACAGACAACTTAGTTGCAGTGGAAACGCTAAAATACACGGAATTGGCGGTGAAAATTGTATGAATCTGTCAAAGTTTAGGGAATAGAAAATTTAGGGAATTTGTCGTTCAAAGTAGTACTTTTGAACTTCTTGAAGTGAACCGTTAATAAATGCTTTAGATGATGACAAAGTATAGTAACACTCCTATTTAGTGTCATAGATCACAGTCAAACATCTTAAGTTTGGCCTTTAATTCAACCATGACATTAGAAGCAAACAATGCTTCCAAATTATTGAATTTTATTATCAAAATAAATGCTCTTAAGAAAGGTGCCATCAGTCTCCTGAACATCGCCATACTATGTGAACTTCTCAAGTCTTTCGTCAACAACCAGATAGGTAAATATCAATGTGGCTTTAGACCAGGAAAGTCAACCATTGACCAAATATTCACATTACGAAAGATCTTGGAAAATACCCAGGAACTTCAAATCGATACTCACCATCTCTTTATCGTTTTTTAAAACCGCGAATGACAGCAACTGTAGGAAAGAGCTTTACAGAGCAATGTCTAGTTTTAGCATCCTTGTCAAACTTATCCGTTTGTGCAGAATAAAGATGGACAAGGCACGCTGCTCTATCAAGATTGGAAAAGATCTCACCGATGCATTTGATGTCAAAAAAGGTTTTAGACAAGGTGATGCATAGTCATGCGACTTATTCAACATCGTCTTAGAAAGAATTGTCCAAAGGTCAATGCAATTACTCGGATAAGTCGATGATATTGACATTATTGGAATATCAAAGCGTTATGTCAGTGGGGCGTTTTTGAGCATTTCGATGGAAGCGGAAAAGATGGGCTTAGTAGTCAATGAGGGCAAGACCAATTATATATGTATGCTGTCATCAAAAAGTTACATACGACGACGTTTCAGACAAAACGTCACCATAGACAGCTATAACTTTGAGGTAGCTAAGAACTTTGTTTAACTAGGCATCGCTACAAATTCAGACAACGATAACAGAGCTGAAATCAAATCATGAGCGGGCGAAGTCATTAAATGGTGAAAGCTGCTGTGCGATGATAACATATTTCTGTTTGTAAAAAATGGAAGAGCTTGATTTGAAATGGGGTTTCAACAACACGGTGCCTTCGTAACAGTGAACCAGTTAAGAGGCGAGTTCGGTGAACAGTTTATTTCGTGATGCCATTCAATTGGACCCCTCTATCATCGTTCGATTTAACGCCTCTAGACTATTTTGTGGGGAGCTACATATATGTTAAAGCTCATGTCTATAGCGACAAGTCCGATATGATTGATGCACAGTTAGCCAGGAAACCGTGGTGAACTTTTGCATTAAATACTCTTCAAACATTAAACTATATAAATCGTACTATCGTTTTAAATAATGGTCTTAGACATTTTTTTTGAATAGCTGTTAAAAATTCACTCTTTAAAATTTGCAAAAAGCTCTCAAATCTCTTTAATTTCTCTTAGCAGAATAGCTAATTTTGTCTTAGCTTTCCGAATGAAGTCAATCAGTAGTCTCAGGAGGTCGGGTTTCTGATTCGCTATCACTGAGCTAGGGTATACCACAAGGGTTCATTTTGGGACATCTTCTTCTTGTGCACAAGTAATTGTAAATTGTGGTAGTATAATAAATGAAGACTGATGCTGTCTTTAAGTTGGTCTTATTCTAAATCCCACTAAAAATTAATCGCATCGTTATTTGCAAAAAGACCCTTGATTTGTCTTATTTTCCTCCTGTAGAGCTTAATGAAACTTCTGTAGCGTATTTCGCGAAATCTAAGAACCTAGGAGTTTTTTTTTTACAGAACCATAACTTGGAATGACCATATTAACGGAATAGGGAAAGCCTATGATGCCTTAAGAAATCTTTAAATGTTTTAAAAATGCGTTCCACTTGGCACGAAAAAAATGGTTGCTTATAAAGGGTGATTTTTTAGCTATTGTCTTTTTGGCAACACAAGTTTAAACAGCTGACGCACGTTTCGTGTTTTGTTTTACTGTCAAACATCTTCAGTTTGGTCTATAATTTAACCATGAATCGTCTTACAAACGAACAACGCTTGAAAATTATTGAATTTTATTATCAAAATGCGTGTTTTGTTAAGAAAGTTCATCACGCGCTTCTTCCAGCGAGCGACGAAGCTCATTTTTGGCTCAATAGGTACGTATATAAGCAGAACTGTCGATTTTGGAGTGAATATCAGCCAGACGCATTGCAAGAGCTACCAATGCATCCAGAAAAAGTCACAGTTTGGTGCGGTTTATGGGCTGGTGGCACCATCGGGCCATACTTCTTCAAATATGATGCAAATCGTAACCTAACTGTGAATGGTGAGCGCTACCGTGAGATGATATCCAACTTTTTTTTTGTCCAAAATGCTTGACTTGCATGACATGTGGTTTCAACAAGACAGTGCCACATGCCACACAGCACGCACAACAATGGACTTATTGAGATACGAGTTCGGTGAACATTTTATTTGTATTTGTATTTGTATTTGTATTTGTATTTGTATTTGTATTTGTATTTGTATTTATTTTAATTTGTTTAACAATATACAACAAGATAATGAATCTTTTAGATGTATTTAAATGAACAATTACCAGGTTTACATGTTTGACTAATACTTAAAATAGAAATATTACAGTAGAATTTAGATTTACTTATTTTTAAATATAAGTTAAATAAAAGACAATGTACATTAAACATTAAAACAAGAAAAAAAAAAAAAAAGCTAAGTTTTATTTTAAATTAGTTTAATGAAGCTGAGAAAAACAAAGATACCTTTTCCCTGAACAGAGTTGATGGGGTTAATGTCTGCAATTCGACTGGTAGACGATTCCACAGTCGAACAACGGACATGAAGAATGATCTCTCTGCAATCGTATGTGTGTAGCGCGGCAATATTATTTTCAGGCCTCTCCTTGATTGGGCGAAACGAAGTAGTTCTTCTAAGTAGCTCGGACTATTTTTATGAATTATGTTGTGAAGTAAAATCACATTCTTACGTTTAAGATAGTTTTCAAGGCTTAAGCCTAGAAGTGAGGTTTGAATATTGGAAACACTTACGAATCGCGGAATGTTATAAATGAAGCGAAGGCAGTCATTGAACGCAACATTTAGTTTTCGCTTGCATTCAAAATCTAACTCAGGATAAATGGACGAGTTATATATAAAAAATGGTAGTATCGAGCTTTTAACAAGATGTTTTTTTAAATCTGAATTTAAAAAGTGTGATGACGGTCTTAAAGATCTTAGTGTAAAATAAATTCTTCGTATGGCATCAGAGATTGCATCACAGCATGTTAAATGATTATTTATTTGAAAACCTAAGTACTTCACTTTCGTCACATATTCAATTTTTTGTCCATTCAAAGTAGTCATAGGAAGATTTTCTATATTTATTTGTCTTCGGGAACAAGCCATACTCACTGTTTTTGCAGGGTTTAGATGAAGTTTATTAGAAACTGCCCATTTATGAATATTAGCTAAGTCCTTATTTATTTCTGTAACACAACAATCCTGGTTACACGGTTCACAAAAGTTGTAAATTATAACATCATCTGCATACATATGAACTGAGGAATATTGAACTACATCAGGTAAGCCATTGATATACAATGAAAACAACAGAGGCCCAAGAACGGATCCCTGGGGAACTCCACTGTTCATGTTATAGAGACTGGACGTCCCAATATCAGTTCTTATTGCTTGAGTTCTATTTAGTAAATAACTTTGCAAGAATTTTATGGCCGTCCTTGAAAAACTGAAATCATTACTTAACTTAGACAATAAAATATTGTGATCTATGCTATCAAATGCTTTTGAAAAGTCAAGCAGAACCATTATTCCTAGTTCCTAGTAGTCCATGATCCAGAAAGTTACGAAAATCTGTTGTTACCCTCAAAACAGCCGATTCACAACTATGTTTAGCTCGAAAACCAGATTGCCATTTAGATAAAGCGTTATTCTATTGTAAAAAAGATATTATTTGGTCAGCTAAAAGTTTTTCTGTAACTTTGCTGAAAAAAGGAAGTATACTAATTGGCCTGAAGTCAGATGGTTCAATTGGTTTGCTCTTTTTAGGAATAGGTAAGACTGTTGCATGCTTCCATTGCTCTGGAAAAACACTACTGTATATACATGTATTTATTATATGTAGCAACGGATTGAAAATGACAGGTAAAATTAACTTAATAAACATTGGAGAGATGTTATCCGAACCAATAGCATTTGAATGAATTGACCTGATAGCTTTACTTAATTCATGAGAATCAACACAGTTAAAAACGAAAGCATTGTCATGTTCACTAATATGCAAGTTACATGTTGAGCTAGGAACTGGTTGATCAAATACTGACTTCATCACTTGTGGATCAATGGGGCAATTAGACGAATTTTTGTTCTCAGCAACACCGATTTCTTTTAAGTTTCTCCAAAGTTCCTTAGAACTCAAAGAGACATTTAGTTTTTGAGAAAAGAACGATCTTTTACTCGAACGAATAAGATTTGTAACTCGATTGCGAGAGAAGATATATTGGTTCCTGTTATATGATGAAGGATTTCTTTTATATGGCCTAAAAAACTGATCCCTTTCAAGAATAAGTTTCTCAATGTCACAGTTGTACCATGGACAATTTTTACCTTTAATTCTTTTTTGTACTATTGGAACATATTCATTGTATAAGTCAGTCAATAATTCGTTAAAAAGAGACACTTTGAGTGACACGTCAGCTATATAAAGTATATTAATCCAGTTCTCATTATTATGAACGTCTTCTAGTATATTAGTCAAGTCTAAAGATCTATAGGATCGATAACTAAAAGTCCTTGTACTTCTTGATTGTCTAACATCAAATTTAAAAGAACAAAATAAAAAGTCATGAATAAAGTCAGATGTTGGTCTTATTTGTTCAAAGCAAATAACCTTATCGATTGAAGACGTTAAGAATAAATCAATGAGAGATGGATTATTTTGTGACTGAAAACAAGTCGGCCAAACTTTATTGACAACTGACATACCAAGTTTATCACAGAAATAATGAAATAATCTAGTCATGGGACAGTTTTCCAACTGATTAACATTAAAATCACCACCAATCAATATATGGTTGTATCTAGTACTCAAATTTACAAGCGTTTCTTCCAGTTCCAATAAAAATTCTTCTTTAAATAAACAAGGAGGGCAGTATACAACAATTAAAGCGCATTTTTCAACGCCGTTAGAGATTTCAATGCATACAAATTCAATTTTGGATTTAAAAGACGAATATACATGTTTAGATGAAATACTTTCTCTAACATAAATACAAACACCACCGCCTCGAGTACTTCGATCGTTTCTAAAAAGTTTAAAACTAGGGAAACCAACAAGTTGAGAGGAAATTCCTTCATGTAACCAAGACTCTGACACAATTAAGCATTTGATGTAGAAGAGTATACTTAGAAGAAATACTTCCTGCATTTAAGTGGCAAACATTTAGCCCTTTATGTACATCACACAACACATTGAAGATAGATCTAACGTTATCGGGACTCATACCAAGTACCATATTTTATATTTAAATTTAAGATAGCTCACCAACCCATCCCAAAAAGACATCTTTGTTTTCGCTTCAATAAAACTAAGAAGAATTAAATATAAGAAAATATGCAACATAATCCTAATAAAATGTAGATTAAATTGAAAATAAATAAAAGGCAAATCATTTGAATTATTATGGGTTGAAATTTAAACATTCATAATTAAGACAACCACAATAAAGTTATCAAAACAAAAATAAAAAGAAGAAATATAATTTTGACAATTAATACCTGGTAACCGAATCAATATTATCAAAATAGTTTTATAAAACAACATTTACACCAACTCCAGCAACAGCAGCATTCCCCTCTGTAGCAACATTCCCCCCAGCAGCAACATTCGCACCATCATCAACATTTATATCAACATCAATACCATCAGCAACATTAATATTCGGCGGCGATTGAATTTCATGTAAATCACTCTCTTTATTTGCAGAGGAAGATTTTGAAATTAATTGAGACAAATTCGTGATACAAATTGGACTCTTTTCCGCATCCTCTCTTATGTATACTCTGCCAGATCTTGTGAACACAGAATGCAAACTTTTATTTTTTCGAAGATCGTTCGCCTTTCTAAAGAGCATATGATTTTGTTTAGTTAGGCTTTCATATACTCTCACAAATTTATTACTGTTTCCAAGGCCAAGGTCATGTAATGTAATTCATCGCGAATTTGTTTTGTAATACTCAGAAAAGCTTTTCTAAGCAACAAGTTTTTCTCAAATTCATGTGGTAGTCTGATTATGATAGCACTACTGTGTACATTTTTTTGCGGTTTCGTGCGTAGTATATAAATCGGTCGAATCGGAGAAATGCTTAGTTTTGTGCAAAAAGTGTTATTTCACGTTCGGGACCGGTCAATTGGCCGCCTAGATCGTGTGATTTAACACCTTTAGACTATTTTTTGTAGGGCTATGTTAAAGCTCATGTCTATACAGACAAGCACGCTTAAATCGACCTATTGAAAGTCAACTTTGAAGCATTTATTCGTGAGATACCGGCCGAAATGTTGGAAAGAGTATGCCAAAATTGGACTTAGCGTATGGACCATTTGAGGCGCAGTCAAGGTCAACATTTGCATGAAATAATCTTCAAACATTAAATTTTATGAACCGTACTATCGATTCAAATAAAGATTTCATGCATTTTTCTGAATTGTATGTGTTTTTTTTAAACTTTCTTATAGCTTTTAAAAAAATCACCCTTTAGTTCTTATTTTCATATATGTATGGTTTCGAAATCTTCTGAAACTCCAATGGTTTCTTTGTTATGTTTATGGCATCGGGAGATATAGTCATATATCGTCTTGATGTACATTTTAATAACTTCTTAAAAATTAAAAAAGAAAATGTTCAATTTGCATTAGTCTATGTTGCACTTACTCTTGTCTTCTCCCACAGATTTAAAACTTCCTTAAAACTGAAAAAAATCGGATTTTTATGACTTATGACTTATTTTCTGGATGAAATGTTGAAATCTTAAATGTACCGTATTCCAAAAGTTTAATTCGGACCTACAAATTTGTCACTAATTCCATACCCTCCATATTCCACACTCAAAACCCTCGTTTAAAATAAGATGATGGTACACCTACTCAATGGAATAACCACATCACCTAATGAACTACTTTCACCTTATAAAAGTGACCAAATTCTATATAGAGCCGCAATAAAACTTAATGATTCTTTGTAATTGTCACACTTAAGTCCACAGTTTTAGAGTTTCTCTTTACACCTTTAGGTTGGTTTAAGGGATATACGTCTATATACCTTGCCTTGTTTTATACTTTTTCTATCCACAACTATCCAGGATCCACAGAAGGACCTAATCTCATTTTTCTTTTAAAAAAAGAGTAATTTTCCAAAAGTATCGTGTCATTGTGTTTGGTTTGATTTCTGTTTAAAAACCTCACACTTTTAAGCTCTTGAATGTGATGTCGTTGTCGTTGTCGGTTCGGTTTAGTTCGGTCTTCTGATCCTTCTGCAGCTTGGTCCTAACGATTATTGCAGACCATTTAGCTACCTACAATTGGTTAACTATCCAGAACATAGCCAAAAGTCTTAAAAACTTTTGTTTTTTTTTTTCAAAAATAAAGAGTGAGAGTTCTCCTGCCTCGAACTTTAACTCACCTCCATGATTCCTATCCAATTTGAGACTAATTCTGACTGGTAGCGGTATGACTGGGGGAGTAGTGTAACATTCTGATTAATTGTCAGTAATTAAGTATCATCAAGCTTTAATGTCAAGAAAGACAGACGGACTTTGATGCATTTAAAATGGGAAGGCAACCGCGATACCAGCTAGATATAATGTTATATATGCTGAAGCGAAGGTGTACAGTTGCATATTATCGAGAATCTTGATTAGTGTTATCGTGTCTCAATTAAACATTTCCCTTGGTTGTTTTTAGTTGTCCATCATCTTATATGAAAGCTGTTCTAGGTGAACACGTAGCTACGTATATTTATAGGGAATTTGGCCCCTCGCTGGCTTCAGTCGGTCGATGAAAAATGATGACTTGCAGGCAACTCATCTATCTCTAGAGTCTAACATTTCTCTATAAGTAAACGTCGTATTTTTCCAAGACTCTGCAATCAAATTAATGACCTTCACTTATCATGAAGTTGGTTTTTCTTATAAGAATTGCCTTGGCGCTTCGGGATTAAAAATATATGTATACCTATATAGATAGTGTAAGAGTCCCTATAAAGCATTAGGGCGAATTTAGTTCTGCTGTGTGCTATGTGCCTTGTGCTTGTGCCCTGTTCCTCACAGCTCACATGCGTTCAGCAATTAGTGTAATTAAGTCATCATTTCCATCATTTTTATTCCCAAGTTATCTTCGGTTGGAGATGAAACGTGCGTGATACTCCCTGGCGGACACATCACACATATAGTTGTAACTATGGCTGTGGGATGTAGATGTGGCTGCAACTGTGGCCGTGGTTCGGGCCGTGTCCATGTCCATGTCTATCCATTGGAACCGAAGAAGAAGAACCTTTTATCCGCTTTTAGCTCTTGTAGAGTAATTAATTGACGGAGAAGCTCATCTTCGACAGTGGAAGGAAAAAAAAAGTTATAATTCAAAAGAGTAAACTTGGTCACAGAAACTTGCTCAAATAATAAGGACCTTATTTTGTGCACACGGAGGGTCTTCTTAGAATTAAAATGCTGAACGACAATATTTTTAAACTAAATAATAAACATTTAAGCCCTGCAGCTGGATCTTTCTCTAAGCCACGTGATAACCAGGGCCGGACAAAGCATATGTGCAAGATGTGCAAATGCACAGGGCGCAGAATTCTGGGGGCGCATTGCCAGGAGCAAGAAAATGTAATCTGATCTTGCAAACAAATATGTACTACTACATATTTGCCATTCTTTAACCACAAACATTCTTAAAATAATCTCAAAAAAACATCCATCACAACTGTCCTAAGTTATCTCTTGCGCACTAACTAACATCACTTTCATTGTTGCATTCAATGAAAATTTAACTCAAGATATCGCAGAACTAAAAATTCTACCTACCTCATTTCCAAATATTTCACCCTGTTCGTACAAGAGAAAAAAAGAAAAAAATCTCAACACAAAAAAATTCCATGCAAGAGAAAAGAAGAAAAAATCTCAACACAAAAAAGTTCCATGCCACCTCATATGTGCAAGATATATTTTATGCACACCGAGTCCCAAAATTAACATAGAAGTATGACGAAGCAAAATACTTATTCATATTGAATCGTATGGGCTAGTACGTGCAGGTTTTGTATCACGCACGTACCTGAATGTGAGTTCTCATCTACAAAAAAAAAAACAACAACAAAAGTATATGGAGTGTCTTTGATTAGTATTTGTATCTAGTAGAAAGTAGCACAGCAACCTACCTGCTCTCTTCTTTCGGAGACATTTTTTTGTTGTTTTCTTTGTAGATGAGAACTCACAATGTCTCATGTGAGTCTCACATACAGGGTACTGTGCGTGATACAAAACCTGCACGTTCTAGCCCATACGATTCAATATGAATAAGTATTTTGCTTCGTCATACTTCTATGTTAATTTTGGGACTTGGTGTGCATAAAATATATCTTGCACATATGAGGTGGCATGGAACTTTTTTGTGTTGAGATTTTTTCTCTTGTATGAACAGGGTGATATATTTGGAAATTAGGTAGGTAGGTGTCTTTGCTACAAATAATGGTGAATGGATGTGCAAGTTTTCTTTTTTGCACACTGAGTATCGAAACTAACATGGGAGATATTTAAAAAAAAACTTATTTATACGGAATCATATGGATCAGAGCGTGCAGGTTTTCTTATTGCACACTGTGTAAGAGTTAAGTGCCTGATTACAGGAGATGAAATTTTTAATAGAATGGAAAAGGAGCATAGAGCTTAAAAATTAAAGAGGGATGATTCTATTTGGAGTCGAATTGTTCTTGCGCAGGCAGTTTGTTTTTTTTTGTTTGAAAGTTAATGACTATTGTAACGGCTACTTTTAATGTATATCTAGTCTGGTGCAGAATGCAGATTGTTTCAATTGTTTTTTCGCTTTGTTGGTTAATTAATATTAAATAAATAGCTACCAGTTTTTAATAGAAGTGACGTATTTTGAAGACAAGACAAGCCAAAGTTATGATAATGGTTCGAATATGAATATGAAAGGAAAAGAAGCGGGTGTTCAGAATCGAATTCGAACCCTGGAACCAAGAGCATTTTTGGTTCCATGTTGCCCGCATTCCTTAAATTTAGTGGTTAATGATGCTGCTCGGTTCTCATTTTATGCAGTTAAAATTTTCGATACAATTCAATGTTTGTTTAACTTTTTTTCAAGTTCAAGAAATATATGAAGCCCTATAGAATTAAGAAATCTAGAGGCAAAAAACATTGCAGAATCGTTAGGAAATAAAATTTTTGATTTTACATTTATTTGCTGCCTGCTAATTTGGTTTGATATTTTAGAAAATATAAATTAAACTAGTAAATATTTGCAAAGTTCGTCCTTTAATCTGTCAACTGGCATAACAGTTTTAGAAAATACAAAAAACAGTTTGATTTTAATGCGTTCCGATGAAAAATTTAATGAGTAGGTATGTTCAATTAACCGAGCGTATTGCTAGTTCCCTAGAAATACCAAATATGTTTCTTGTAGCTTCATCATTGCGATCTCAACGGATCAATACTTTATGCTGATGAATGTCCTGAAACTATATTAGACGAAACAAAGATTCAAAGTTGAATTTTTTTTTCAAATACTTGAAAGGTTTGATACGTATAGTATCAATTTTACATTTTTGAGTAACATAAGCGAATGTTTAAAAAATAAAAATGTACGTGCTTCATGCCTTAATTTGCAGAATGTTTTAACATAAAGTAGTTTTAAATATTTAGATGGAGAAGAATTGTTTCAAGAGTTAACCGTAATATCCCAGCTTGTTACGCCACAAAGCTCAAGTTTAGATATGTTAAATTTTATTTTTAGTTCAAACCTTGAAGATTTTGCTCCGAATTTAGTAACTGCTCTCCAAATCCTTAATACAATCCCGGTCACGGTAGCTTCAGGAGAACGTAGTTTTTCTAAACTTAAAATTATTAAAAATTATCTTAGGACAACCATGACTCAAGAGAGATTGGTAGGTTTATCTATAATGTCCATTGAAAAGAAATTATTAAATTCTTTAGACTTTGATGATCTCATTTCTGAATTTGCAAAATGTAAGGCCAGAAAAGTAAGTTTCCAAGTTTAAAAGTTTCCCCTCTGCTTATTTCTTCGCTGCGTTTTAGTTTAATGGTTTAGGCCTCCTGGGGATACCTCAATAAAAAAAAACGCATTGAAAGTCTACCTCATGGGTAATCTGGGAAAGGCTTATGCTTGTGTATCAGTTTATGTGTAAAAAAAATATAAAAAAGGGGCGCTTTCTACAAATCTTGCACAGGGCGCAAGTTTGGCTTGGGCCGGCCCTGCTGATAACACAAACTTCTAAGCTACAATTTAGGGTTGAGGTCGAAATATTGTTTGGAACATAATACTGTTTTTTAAATACTTTAAAATTATGAATGGTCAAAATTCTGTGGGAGAAAAATCTGTATTTCAAAATTCTGTATTTTTCTGGGTCAAAAATACACTTACAATACAGTATCTTGTGATGACAAATCCTGTGATACAGTGTTATGACACACAGTGTTTTATTCATACATCATTTTGAGATACAGTATCCTTTACAGTGTTTTGAAATGCACAATTTAAGACACAGAATCAGTGATTAAACAGTATCGTATAAAAGTTTAAACAACAGTATTTTGACCCGTTCCCTACAAACAAGCGTTCGTAAGAAGACATTTAAACTCACTTCGACTAAAATTTATTGACTTTAATATGAAAATTTAAAAGTTCATTATCTTTGAAATTTTTTGACGACCTCACTTGTGGACCCTTAAAAAATATGAAGAATATAAGAACGAACAAAATAAGAAAAAAAGAGGGCCCGCTCTTCAAAGCAATTAAAAAGTTTTGCGATGATATCACAGTGCGGCGGGCGTAACAAGACTCCTCAGTCGAAAAACATTGTTTGAACTAAAGTTTTGGCGGTAGTGATACTCTGCTACTGCTGATGTATGCCCTATACACATCATACATACGGGCGCTGTGGCGTGCGTACCACCCTTTGGTTGGCCTGATGTTAGGTCGGTTCCCCAAAGCGCTTCTTCTGGCCCGTTTTGACGATGTTGTAATAAAATAAAACCAGACATAACGTACTTGAAGGGAAGGAAAGGGAAGAAGGTATAATACCATGTGGTGTTGTGTGTAAGAAGGAATGGATGTATGTATGTAGTTCCTCTATCACCATCAGCCAGCAGCCACTATACAAGGGCAAGTTCATGTTCAGGGGTTCTATAAGTTGCTCTCGAATTATAGTGCACAGCTCGAGTACAGGCAAAATGGCAACTGACATGGAGGAGACCGTCATCAGTGTCCCAAGTTCCAACAAAACCCAACTACCGAGGAAGACTACGACCGACGTTTTATATACCAACCCATAATCAGAGCGGTGGCGGGAGGTTTCACATGCTGTTGTTGTTTCTGTTGAGTTGAGAGTGTGAACCACTTTTAAGCATCAGGCCAAACCCATTGTGATTATCGTTTGAAGTTAATAACTAAAAAGGGGTGTCAGTCCTGTCAAATGTGACATTTTAACCAAAAGTGCCAACACGAGTTGACACCGTTCCTCTGCTGCTACACCCACCGCATGTCGTGCCGGCCAGATTGGAAGAGAATTTATCGTATAGCTATGTATGTGTGATATGAAACGAAAAACGCGTTGTATTAGGGACAGTTTTGTACAAATTTCGCATAAGACATGCGGTTCGGGTTAATTAGATGAGCGCATATTATTGGGGTTGGCTGAAGTGTTGAATATGCTGATATTGGGGACAATAAAGTGTTTGGTATCCCTTTGGTTATAAAATATATTTGCAGGATGATTGCGTACATGTTAAAAGGGTTAAATGAAAACTCTGGATAAATATAATGATTGGTGTCTAGGGGGTAATGTTTATAACCGAAAATTTTCATAGTTATGTAGGTACATTTATTGCGGAACACCCCTAAAGATTCATAGGGTAGGGGTGAGATTTTATAGAAATTCTAGTTTATTGGGGTATACGCACTATTTGTTATGACCACGGCAGTTAATATGCCTAAAGAGTAGAAAGGTTAATAAGCTTTTGTTCTTGTTTTTAGAGATCACATTTAGGTATGTTCTTGTAAATAGTAATAAATTTCGTGATTCATTTCAACAGTTATTGCGTCCTAAATAGTACTAGATTACTTAATTCTTTAACACATGTGGTTTTCAGAATGCTTTTGCACCAGGATATCCAGAGACCTCTTGTAGTTTTCTGGAAGTTGTTTAATTCAGTTGTTATTACGACCAAGATTGTATCAGGTGGTAAGGGAATTTACGAATGGCAGTTTTTTGTTTTTAGAACACTGTGAATTTCAAACTTGGTTGGGATCAAGTTATTGATATTAGTATAACGCGAGTGATGAAGAAACCGGATTAAAAAGTCCTTTTTGTGAAAGACAGTGATCGTGATGTCATTACGAAAAAGTAAGACGAAGAACGAATAGCTTCTCTAACGAAAAAAGTTAGATCGTCCGGTCGTTAAAAATGTAAAAACTGCCAAAGTCGATTGGTAATAAACAGCAATTAACATATAGCGTTCTAAAGCTACCCCATACATCTTTAAAAACTTACAGGAAAACAACTTCTGCACTTAAAAAACTCCATCTTAATCTCATACTTCATCATAAAGTCAATAAATTCATTCTTCTTTAATAGTTACGCAAAAGTATAAAATGTCGTTACACAAAAAGAAAAAAATATTTTCGTCAAGCTGTTACAAACACGTTACTTATGCTATTTAGTGTACGAATACCATTTATCCTATATCTACTATTCAACTTGTAATCATGTTTGACGCCAACGTCTCAATTCGTTCATCTCAGCATTATACGGAATCGTTGCCGACTTATCTCTGGGCTCTATAACCTTGGAATAATAAACATTCTTTCAAGCCCACTTTATATCGGATAACACTACCAAGAGTCCTTCATTCATACTTTTTAGCCATTACTTATAGCCAGTTAAAAAAAAAAAAAACAGAAACCTCTTGTCTCAAGCTGCGCGTTATACGGGTTTCCTTTTGGTAGAGCTGTAGTGTAGATATGTAGGTATGTGAAAAGTGCACGATCATCAGTGGCGGATTTGTTAAAATGTTTTAAACTGAATATTTTGTGACTAAAAAGTCCTTAAGGCCTCCCATAACAAAGATTAAGTTTTAATTTTATTCTGTATTTTAAATTACGTTTAATATGTATTACTGATGTTGTCTTACTTGCGCGCTCCTATAATAGATCAATTTAATTCGTTATACTCTGACTTCAGCAAGAAAAAATAGTTTTAGGGGATTTGTTTTGCTTTTGCCAAAAAAGAAGTTCTAGTCTTTCAGTACTCAGTCGAAATTTTTTTGTTTGGTTTTTATGGTTTTTGGAGGTTTTCGTTTTTTGTATATTTTTATTAATTTACTTAAGTTAACATAAACATTTATATCAGTACTAGCTGACCCGGCCAGACGTTGCTGTGATAACGTTTTTGGTGATATTGCATTGTTGTAAGTTATTTTAAAGTTAAGTTAGTTTTTACATAAGTGCCATTTGCCATTTGTAAAAAAACATGGCGACCTTCATGACTGATTTTCTACTACCGTTACCCTTTATTGACAGTGAAATTATTATTTACGAACAAAGACGAAAACATTTAAGCTGGTATAAAAATGTACTCCTTAAGAATTTGAAGGGAAAGAATTTTAAACACAATTAATGAACATTTTCGTACAGTTGATGTAAAGCAAAAATCAATACAAAAGAATTAAAATATAAAATGTATTATTAATTTTATTCAAGTTTATAACAAATGAGTACATATGTATATTACAAAGCTTTTAGTAAAGTTAAACTTATAAATGAGGTAGGTAGGGTGGATAGTTTAAAATTTTCTAGCAATAATATTAATCTCAATTTAATTTAGCAGTAATCGGTGCACAATATTTTTGGTTAACCAGTCTTTCGCTAACACAAAAAACTTCGACGGTTTTCCTACACGTGGACATACAACATATAGCTGTCCATGAGAAAAACATGGATTTTACAAATCTAACCCACAAATGGACATTGTTTGGCATTGAGACTTATTTAAAGAAATGGTAAAAGCTTAACTAATTGGAAACTGTAACCTTCTGAAGGATATGGTAGAATCTGACGGTATCATTGGAATACGTGGCAACAGGACCACTTATCTTTTAAACTTTCCATTTAAAATGGTTGCTTCAAGAATATTTCCGTTAATCTTTTTTGATGACCAAACTTGTACCGTTGCATAATTTAGGTGGATTCAAATTTTGTAGGATAATAATAGGTGAACCAATCATTAATCGAAGATTATGTGGTGGCATTCCAAATATATCTAGTAAATTAAAAAATTCATTAACAACAGTATCGATTGATTTAAAAGGCATCAGATCGCCTGGTAACAACTGTTGTATCTGGAAGTTAATTTCGTCAACATCAACATTTTTGGCTGCAAAAATAGCAAAATGATTCAAGTAACTACTCTGTATATCGGAAAAATACTCTGAATCAATTAATTTTTTCCTGAACAACAGACCAGAAATTGTCTGACAGTATAATGTATTGCGTGTTTCAACACTTCGCCATAAGAATGATTGTTTGAAACATGCATTAATCTCATCCGCAAAAGTAGAGCGAGGTATAACTGTTAAGGTTATGCGGAAATCACCAGGCAAAAGTAGGAGAGCACCACCCAAAAGCTTTTCAATAGCGCCATCTATTGAATACTTATTCAATCCAGTCAGCAGATGTCTCTATCTATCGTTTGGAGCTTACAAATAATTCTGACTGTCAAACAATAGACAAGTAATTTGTAATAAAATAATATTGCGAACAAAAAAAGATGTAAGCTATCCTATCTTTCAAGTTGAATCAAACTGCACACGGTGTACAAATTTGATTAAAATCGGTTAAGTAGTTTGGGAGTCCATCGCGTATTAGATTATAAAGCTGAAGAAATCGTTTGTTTGTTTGTTTGTTTAGTTGAATATGTTAATCGTAAGAACTACTGTACTGATTTGTAAAATTGTTTCAAGTAGAGCACCAATAAAGAACTTCCACTATCAGGGATTGTTTTTCCTTTTTTAGGAGCTTATTTGCATGCTCTGTGGAAAAAATAAAGTTAAGCTGAAATAATGTATGACAGAATTGTTTCCCTTTAATAGTTCTAAAAACACTCTGCGAGAGCATATATCTATCTTTTATATATTCGAGTCAAAAATCATTTTTTACCAAATTTGCGTAGTATCTTTGGTAGATTTTTTATAACTTTTGAAATATTTCAAGATTTCCAAAAATGAAATTATAAGAGTTTCTCCCAATAAATATTTTTAGTCCTTAAAATAATGTACTATACAGTACATTTCCCTAAGAAAACTTAAAGACACTAAAGCTCCTCCCTTTTTTAATTTTTTTAATAAAATGCTTAAATAGAAGACATTCGATTTTAGTTAGCCATAAAAAGACTGAACCCAAGCGATATGCTGTAGCGATGGCGACTTAAAAATGGATTAAGCTATTCAATTACATTTTTGATCAATATTTGATCGTGTTTTCAAAAACCATACCGAACAAATTTCAAGCCTAACATTTTTTGACAAGTTGTAGGTATTTTTGAGATTTACCTAAAAAGGCCTTTTTGCGATCTGATCCAGTCATCTTATCCTTGACCAACCATCAACGTGCGTGCTGCACTTCTCAGCAGCGGCAATCCCTTTTCATCACCATATTACTTGTATTGCGTGCAGCAAATTATTGCCACCGATTGCTTAATGCACTCGACTTCATTCGTGCGAATCATCTTACTTTTGAAAGATAGTGTTGTCCAATTTCATATCTAAATTGTCGCCAATAATTGCCGCAGATAACTAAACGGCCGGCAGTCCAGTTCGAGAAGAGTGGGTATAGTTTGTGGGCAGGAAATTAAATTACATTTCCGCGAATGATATAAAGAAAGACACTGCTTTAAATAAATTAACGAAAGATGCAAGTCTTTGTCTTTGTCATCCCTCATATTCTCGGGATTGCTGATTTCACAATTTGTTGGTGTATTCTTTTTAAATGATCCACACTGACTGAAGATAAAACATTAAGTGGAAAGGCCGCCTTGATGCGGCTTACTGTGGTGTTGTATAAATCAGGATGAAGTTATCCTCTTTTTGGGCTCCCTACAGTGGGTTATCATAAATTTTGTTGTCACACGACGAAGACAATTCCGATTAAAGAAGACACAACCAAATATAAAATCTCAAGCCTGATCACACGACACAATCATCATCTCTCCCTAAGCGCGGGGCTGGCTTCTTTCCATATGAGAAGTGATATTGTTTTCTGATGACTAATTTAACCTTTTTTTGGTGAATTAAGTCATTTGAGTTTTTTGTTTCGGATGACAGATGACACCCTTAGACTAGAGGTGAGCAAAAAGTTTTATCGATGAAGACAAATCTGGTGCGACTCGATGACGACAAACTTCTGATACCTCCAAAAACAATAGAGGTAAATCGTGGAATCTTGCTGCATGCGTCTTGACACCCGGTGACTGGGGTTGTGTGTTTTTGTGTGATTTATTAGGAGCACTTCGATGAGGAAGACGATTATTATCTTGTTTTTTCGTCCGTCGCGTCGTCGCCTTCGTCGTCAACAGAAATTTCAGTATCTTGGGAATTTTAGGTAAATATTTTTATTTTCATTTATTATAAGTCGTTTATATACAATAGTTGATATATAAACCATAAGGTGGGAATGTTCTGGGTCATAAATCGAATTAATGACATCATCGAAAAAAAAAGGTTGAAGATCAAGGGGTTACAAATTTTGAAAATTTGACAAACACATAATAAGCGGATGGATATTTGTTTTTAATAGGACATCTCTTGAATTATATGATTTGATAGACGAAGTTTTGTAAATTGGAATCGTCCATGTGACCTAAAGTTAATTTGCGGAACACATAATTTTTAAACATAAACAATTAAGGTAAAGAAAAGTATTTTAATGTTGTTTGTTTATAAATTTAAAACTTCAATATTTATAAAATTTTCTTATTTTTTAGGATTTAGGGAGAAGTTTCAGTTTCTAGAGAAGAAGAGTACGAAGTGTTGTACCACTTTCTTCTTAAGCAGACTAGTTTCCTTGTGTGGGGATATAGAATTACATTACATCAAAAACAACCAAATATTTCGAATTAACATGCGAACAATGGCCGGGCTCATGTCTAGAACATTTATAGGGTTTAAATATTACAACAACTTGATTATGCTACCACAAGGCTGGAATTACCTACATATGTTTCACGGGTTCCAACCGATCATCAAATTCCTTTATTTGTGATGTTTAATCTTTGGTTCGTTCATATTGACTTCAAAACTTTTTTACCGTCACTGTTATGATTTTCAAAGAAAATTTCTGTTTAGTGAACATAATCGATAAAAGTATAAAGTCAATTCTAAAAGTGGGGCTCACGCTACACGTAGAATAATGCAAACATGTAGCTCTTCAATTTTTGTTACAGTTTTAGCGGGATTTTAAGTCGAATTCAAATGCCAATGACGGTAATTTTTGGTTGTTGTACAACATTTGGAAAAATAAACCTAGAACCAATGTTTTAGTCTTTTATAATATTTCGATAAATGTTCTCTTTTAATTCTGAGCACAAGTGACATAACAATCAGTATTTGAAGGAGAAGGGATAGTTCTGAGAAAGGAGAAAAAGGACGAAAAAATTAGAAATTTTATTATCTTTATTTCTTGCGTCGAAAAAATATCATTCCAGTCATTACAAAAGTAAACTTACACAAAATGTTCGTCCTCTTAAGTGATGCTACGCAACAAATCAAATAGTAATAGTTATGTTTTTTTTTTTTCGAATTCTATTGTCAAACCATTCGCAAATTGGGTATAATTTTCCACAAATTGTTTTAAAAATCCAATTTTTTAGCAAAATGTCAATATTGTAAGATGAGACGTCAAGAATAGAAAGAATTATCGGCATACAATTCAAAAGCAAATTTCATTGTTTAATAGAATCTCGCCCTATAATTTTATCACATCAGGTTTTCAAAATGTTTAAATCTTTGTCTTCTAAATACAGTCTAAATTATTGTTTTACAAGGTTCATCACAGAAATAGAAAGGATTTTAAAAAATCATAGCGCCATCTCTATTTGAGTTAAGGAAACGAAGCTTGGAAACAATTAAGGCGTTGAAAAGAGGTCTGCGGAGCATCGCGTATTTTCAGTACATGAGCGCTTAACAAAATCTACGTTGCTGGTATGAAGAGTACAGGTTCATGTCGACTTCATTCGTCAAAATTTTCGATTTGAATACGTAACAGCGGCATGGGCCGTCATAGGTCCTTATTTCTTTTTTCGAAAGAACGGTAGCAGGAGCACGCTACAGATAGATGTTTAATGAGTGTGTTTGGCTGAAAGTGGTTCGAAGAACGAAAGTAGGTTGAACCTGGTTGCAGCAAGACGGTGCAATTGGTCATACAGCCGCTGAATTCATGAATTGTTTTCGCAAAAGGTTTGGCAACGATAATTCCTCGTAGCGCAGAATACTCGCCTGATTTATCCGTGTGGGATGCAACTTTTGTATGTTACTATTTAAAGTCCAAATTGTATGAAACTAAATCGCGGGACTTGAAAGAGCTGAAAGCTTGAATTGGAAAACATTCTGCCAACATTTCAAGGATTTTGTTGAGGAAAGTCTACGAAAATATTTGATTACGCTTGCGTTAATGTAGGTTACATATCCCGCTCATTCCCACTCCATATTTTCACTCCCTATTCCCGTATCAAAAGCTCATTAACATCTTTGTTGATACAGCTTATTTTATTTTTCATTTTTCTATTCCCATAGAGCTAAAGTTCATTAACATTTGTTCATACAAATTATTTTCATTCAATATCAAATATCACTACATTTCCCACGGAAAGCTAGTTCCCAATGCACGCGCATTTTTTATGCCTTGCATTCATTTACCTCAAATTTACTGTAACCCGAACCCACATAAAAATGAATAACGAAATAGTTTTAATATAATAATTTGTAAATCAAATCTGCTGAGAATGCAGTTTGATTAGAATAAGAAATTTTCATTATATTAAATAATTAATAAAGCTGGCAGTCAATAGCGAGACATGGTTGAATAAAGAACTTTTTATTTTTTAAAAACCTTTTTCGCGTAACTCATTTCATTTCTGGCGCAGTCGGTAGGATTCCTATAAACTGTAGGAATCCATATGAGAACGAATCTACTAAAAAAAAAAAAATAAATCGTGTTAACGTGTATCGTACAAACGAATATTGTTGAACCCTTAACGTGAATAATTTTTTTTTAATCGTAGTTGATAAAAGAAAATCAGTTAGTGCGTATCATACAAACGAATATTGTTGAACCCTAACGCGAATAAATTTTAAATCGAAGTTGATAAAAGAAAAATCAGTTAGTGCGTATAAAGCAAACGAATATTGCCAAACCCTAACGCGAATAATTTTTTTTTTTTAACGACAACGAAAAAAAAAATATATAAAATCAGTGTGTGCAAAGTCAAATTAACATTGACATAACATCTACATTATCTGCATTAAAAGAATTAACAATTCGTCGGAACAGAGCACTCGGATTCTGGAGGAGAGAAGTTGAAGAAATGATGAACGAAGAGATGATGAACCGATTAGCGGACGTGTTGGAAGCATTAGCTGCACCACACGCCCAAAGGCCGAGTAGAATAGTCTACTTAATGAAAGAAATTCAACACATCCCAACTTTCGAAGGAAAAAACGAAACATTAAGCCAATTTTTCGCAAGCGTTGAAACTCATCTTAACTCTGTAGAGGAACCACTAAGAGGAGAAATCTGGCAAACTATTTACAACACGAAAATCATAGGACGAGCAAAAGAGCTACTTCTTAACAACAGACCTGAAGGATGGGAAGCAACAAAGGTAATCCTGAAGCAACACTTCCGGCCGATATGCAGCTACAAAGATATATCTAGGAAAATTTGTAATCTTAAAGTAAGTTCAATTCAAGATTTAAATGAAAAAATTGAAACAATAACTCAAGAAATTAATCAATTCGCTACTTATGAATCTAACCCTGCGGAGGCAAAACAAACTTTTTATACAGTGTTAATCAATAGAATCAAGCAGTTAGTGTCAGGAAATTTATCTAGAGAAATCAAAGACCTTTATAACTTACATTTAATAAAAGACATCCTATACTCCTATGTAGGATATGATAATAACAACATAGAAAGAGAATTTTTAAGTCAGGATAGACGTAGTGTACAAAATCCAAATAATAATCACCATAACCAGAACAGTAGGAATTGGAGAGATAATAATAATAATCCCTTCAGACAAAATAACTCAAACTCAAATCAAAATTACAATAGGCAGAATAATAATACCTTTAATAATAATCGTCACAGGCAAAATGACAATGATACTAGGCAATATAATAATAATTCTTATTCTAGGCAGAATAATAATAACTTCAATCCAAATTATAACAGACAAAACTATAATAATACAAATAGCAATGGACAGAATACATCAGGTCAAAGTAGGCGGAATGTCCAACCCACTTTTAACCCTTCTGGACAAATACGAAATTCAGTACAATATCCAGCACCGATGTCTGTAGATCAGACAACAAATGAACAAATTACGACTCGGAATGAAGAAATTCATAACGTAGAGTCTGAGTTTTTTCTCATTTAGGCCTCGGAAATAAAATATTTATAAACTTAACTATTGACCAAAAAATTTACAAAGGACTAATAGACACAGGTTCTACGATGAGTATAATCAATTCAAGTTCAGTAGACTGTAGCAATTTTAAGTTTTACGAAAAAGTAAATATGAAACTTCAAACCATTAATAATACAACAATAGAATTAATAGATAGAATAATAACAAAAATACCAGAAGAATTTAATTACGATTCATTAGGTAAAACAAGATGGTTTAAAAGGGACTTAGGAGAAAAACCATACGACATTCTGATCGGTATGGATTTGCTTAGCAAAATTGTCAAAACATTAGATTTTGATAATAGAACCCTTGTTTTAAATAACGGTACAAGACTCCCAATATATTCCGAAGACGAAAAAATGACATTTGATTGTTTTGAACTCTTAGGAGAGGGAAAAGAAATGGACTTAAACCATTTAAATGAAGAAGAAAGAGAAGCAATAGAAAATTTATTAAAAAAATTCAAAAATTTAGTTTATCACGAGGGTGACCAGCTTACAAATACAGACACAATAATGCATGAAATTAAAACAACAATAGATCAGTCAGTGCACGCCAAAATATATAGATTACCACCGAAACACGAGGAAGAAGTCAGGCGGCAAGTACAAGAAATGGAGAATCAGGGAATTATCAGGAAATCGAATAGTCGATATGCATCCCCAATTGTAGTAGTAGAAAAGAAAATGGACAATTCAGGGATAAAGAAGTTTAGACTTTGCGTAGATTATCGTAAGTTAAATGAGATAACAATTGACGATAAGTTCCCCCTCCCAAATATCGAGAGCATATTAGATAAATTGGGTAGAGCCCAATATTTTTCTTCAATAGACCTTGCAAAAGGATATCACCAAATCAAAGTTCATCCCGCGGACATTGCAAAAACGGCTTTTGTGACACCTAATGGACTCTATGAATATCTTAGAATGCCATTTGGGTTAAAAAACGCGCCGGCAACGTTCCAAAGATTAATGAACAATATATTAAGAGACTATATTAACAAAATTTGTGTCGTCTATCTAGACGACATCCTAATTTTCTCAACGAGTCTTAAAGAACACATTCAATCCTTATCCCTTATTTTCAAAAAACTCTCTGAACATAATTTAAAAATTCAATTTGATAAATGTTCATTCATGAAAAGAAATACAGAATTTTTAGGACACATATTAACGGCGGAAGGAATGAAGCCGAACCCAAATAAAATAAAATGCATTCAAGAATACCAACTACCCAAAACAGAGAAACAAATCAAATCATTCCTAGGTACCACAGGGTACTATAGAAAATTCGTAAAGGATTATTCAAAAATTGCTTATCCCATGGTGAAATATCTGAAAAAGGGAACGCAAATAAACCTTAATGATCCTGAGTATATTCAAGCGTTTGAAACACTTAAATCAAATATTATCAAACACCCCATTCTTAAATTTCCCAACTTTGAAAAACCCTTCACACTTTTCACTGACGCAAGCAATTACGCGATAGGAGCAGTACTTATGCAGGAAGGTCAACCTGTATGTTACGGGTCAAGAACATTAAACGATCATGAAAAAAAGTACTCAGCAACGGATAAAGAGTTCCTAGCAATTGTTTGGGCAGTTACTTATTATAGACCCTATTTATGGGGTAAACGATTTAAAATCGTCACAGATCATTTACCAATTAAATACTTAAATAAAAAATATACGGGAAAAGAGTTTAGTCAGAGAACCCAAAGGTGGTTATTAAAATTACAGGAGTATCAATATGACATCGAATATCTAAAGGGTAAATTAAATAATATCGCAGATTTTCTAAGTAGGATTCCAGAAGAGAATAACAAAAATGACATGGTAGATGTAGAACAATCAGTCAATAATGTATCAGATAATGCAACAATACATTCAGTAGAAGAAGAACAGCTTAATCACATTCCTATAAAAGAATCAATAGTAAATATATATAAAACCCAATTAATTTTAGCAAACAATGCAGATAAAGAAATAGAAATTTTACATGGAAGAAGAATTATTTATATTGATATGACAAAAGGAGAAGAATATTGGACAGATGTGTTACGTAGATTTATTAAGTCAGGAATTACAGGAATATACACAGAATTGACATATCACGAATACAATAAAATACAACAATTGTTGATACAGTTGTTTGGTCATGATAATCAGATCAAATTTATTAAAGCAACATTGAGAGCACAGGAAATAAGTAATTTAGAAGAAGCACAGAAACAAATATCATTGTACCATACTCAAGAAAGTCTCCATAGTGGAATTGTTGAAACATACCATAGTTTAAAAAATAAAATATATTACCCCAAATTAGTAAAAGAAATAACCAAAATCATTAATAATTGTAAAACATGTCTGAAGACAAAATACGAAAGAAAACCAATTAAAAAGAAATTCGAACTGAGTGAAACCCCTAATAGGCCAAATGAAATTTTGCACATAGATATCTATTACTTCATGAAACACCCATTTCTGACCTTAGTAGACAAATTAACAAAGAAAGCATATGCATACTACTTGCCGAATCGAAATTGGGTAAAAAAGATAGAAACTCTTGAAGAACATTTTTCTAAATTCGGAAAACCTTCTAAAATAATTGCTGACAATGAATTTAAGTCCGAAAACTTAAAAGAATTTTTTAACGCACATGAAGTAGACCTTCACCTAACAAAACCTAACACGCACACTGGTAACAGTGATGTTGAAAGATTCCATTCAACACTGCAGGAAAAACTAGTAACAATGAGAGATTTTGACCTTACAATAATCCAAAAGGTCCATAGAGCCGTTAGCAACTATAATAATAGATATCACTCAACCATTAGAATGACTCCAGAGGAAGGAATGTTCGCTGACATAGCTACTTTGAGAAATCATATTAAAACAGAAAAAGAAAAACGAATAGAAAAGCTTAACAGAAATAGGCAAGATTATACTGAAAATAGACAGGTAATACCAGTAAAAAACTATAAAAGAAACTATTATAAAAACGAGCCTAGATATAGAATCAAAAAATTAGAAAGGGAACACCCAACTAATATCAAACGACCTCGTTTATTTGCAGATGATAATCTTAGCGTTTCTACTACTAACACAAGTAACACCAATAACACCCACACTAACGATTGATAAAATAAAGACAGAAAATGGATATTCTGTAATTAACATGGGTGAGACAGAAATTATTCAGGACGCCAAGACAATACTCCATATAATAAACATTCAGGACTTGAAACTGACAATTGGTGCAATTGAGACGAACATCCAAAATTTAAAATTATATAACGACCCGACAATTAGAAGACAATTAGATACAATCAAAGCCAAGGTAAAAGCAATTGAACCAAATTCAAATATTAGAACGAAAAGAGGATTAGTGAACGTTGTAGGCAAAGCAACCAACTTCCTCTTTGGCATAATGGATGACGATGATAGAAAAAATATACTAGATCACATTAGCATATTAGAAACAAACACTGAGAACGCAATCTATACAATAAATAAACAGATAGAAATAAATCAAAGTTTTAACGAAAGCATAAGGCATTTCAAAAACATTATAGAAACTGACAGGATAGATTTAACAAAGTCCTTTTCGGAACTAAAAGAAAATGAAAAACAGTTTATACTAAAACAAATTAAATTAGACCAAATCATAAAACTTAATATGTTAGAAGAAAAAATAAATCAGATAATAGACAATATAGCATTAATAAAACATGGATTAATACATCCCAGTTTATTAACAATGACAGAAATCTTGGACACAAAGCTTGATTTATTGAAAATAAAAAATGTTAAAGTTGGAACTCTTAAATACAATAACGAAACAGTAATAATAGCAATCATAATTCCTAACAACTATGAACAAGTTGATTTGAAACTTATAATTCCTATTCCAAATAAACATAATTTAGAAATCCAATTACAAGAATATTATTTCGTAGAAATTAATCAAACAATGTACTTTTATCAAAATAATGAAGTTCAATACAAAAAAGATTTAATTATTGTTAATAATTGTATAACAAATAGAAATTGTTCCCTTAAGGAAAATTATACAACCGAAATAAAAAGATTAGACGAAAGTACAATCATTTGTAAAAACATGAAAAATGAAAATATTGTTAATAAATGTGACGACAGACAAATAAAACTGGAAGGAAATTATTTAATTACTATTAATAATTGTACTATTAATATATTTAATGAATCAATAGCTAATAAAAATATATATTTTACAGAAAGATTTTTCTATGACGAAACAATAAATTATAATTTTACTAAACAACCAGACTTTGAAGAAATTATCCTTAAAAATATTGTTAACCTTAAACCAATAAAATTGTTAAAAATACATAAAAACATACAGTACGTCATAGGATCAACAACTATAATATTTATCTTTATACTAGTTTTACTATTTGTCAATATCTTAAAAAGATATAAAAAAATCAATATTTCAGTTAAAAACATTACAGAAAAATATATTCAAAATATAGAAGAAAATTATTGTAAAGAAACTCCAAAAATTCAGGAGAATTTTAATCTAAAGGGGGGAGAGGTTACATATCCCGCTCATTCCCACTCCATATTTTCACTCCCTATTCCCGTATCAAAAGCTCATTAACATCTTTGTTGATACAGCTTATTTTATTTTTCATTTTTCTATTCCCATAGAGCTAAAGTTCATTAACATTTGTTCATACAAATTATTTTCATTCAATATCAAATATCACTACATTTCCCACGGAAAGCTAGTTCCCAATGCACGCGCATTTTTTATGCCTTGCATTCATTTACCTCAAATTTACTGTAACCCGAACCCACATAAAAATGAATAACGAAATAGTTTTAATATAATAATTTGTAAATCAAATCTGCTGAGAATGCAGTTTGATTAGAATAAGAAATTTTCATTATATTAAATAATTAATAAAGCTGGCAGTCAATAGCGAGACATGGTTGAATAAAGAACTTTTTATTTTTTAAAAACCTTTTTCGCGTAACTCATTTCATTTCTTGTATAGAAAATCATCATCTGAATGACGTTATTTTTAAAACCCATAAGCTTTAAAAATGAATGTACTCACTATAATAACAAAATTGGGTTTATTCCACTTCTTAGCACCTTAGGATTCGATTCTTAGTTCATTTAGAAATTGAATTATGAATTTTTTTAAATTCATTTCTATTTCTCTGAGGCACCTTGTAGTTTACTTAAATAAATTTGGTATTACTCGTACAACAGTTTGTAGAGGACTAGGGCCTAGTAACAACTCTTAATAATTTCTGTATGCGAGTTATGTCAGCGATGGGGGTAGGTCCCAGTTATTATGCCGAATCTAAACGCCAATTTTTCATGACAAGAATTACTCTTTGAGAACTTGTCTATTTCTCGCTAGAGGCAATCCTGTATTCTACTTAGTTTCTGGAAACTGAATATTGAAGACAAGGATTATAGTTTTAAAAAACCGTTGCGAAGAAAAACTACTTTATGAATGTAGATGTCTTCAAAACGCCTAATACATGTGTTTTTTCGAATTATAAAAAGTAATTTTTCAAAAACCTAAGGGCATAGAGTCATTTTGGAGTCGGACTCGAATTCAGGCCATTGAAACCTATCGTCAAATGTACTCGTATCAACTAGCACTTTGGTATTCTACTATGGATAAACACGAACAAAAAATCTCTATCGTACAATCATCAGCATTAAAAAAGGGCTTTTTTATTGAAAGATTGGCACACCTGTTCATATAAAATGACAACAATGATTTCTAGTTAACGAACATAAAATTGACAAAACCGTTAGTTCCGTTTTTTTTATTTCTTTAGAATTTGTCCCAAAAATTTGTTTTCAAATTTCCATAGAAACCATAAAACACACTCCTTTACCAAAAATTGTCATTTGAATTATTATTCAGTGAACCGTTAAACCGAAAACGTATACCCAGATATTGAAACTTCAACTCACTGCTGCCGTGAACTAATTTCAAGTAGCTATTTCCGCACTTAATGTTCAATCGATTAAATTAATTTTATCACTCTCATATCAAAACTATATCTAATGGTGTATTGTATTGGCATATAGCTTTCCACATCCCCATCTCCGCATACGTTAATGTTATACCTAATAAAATTTCGACAAAACAATATTCTTTCTCTTCTGTCAATTATACCGCTAATGTTTCCGCCTCATAATAGAGATACTGTCACTTGGTTAACAGACAGTTCATCGATGATGTTGACGTCTATGCAACTATAAACTATACTCGTATACAACGACGACTACGACGACGACGACGCACGTTCAATCGATTAATATCGAAAATAATCAATTAGAAAGCAATTGTCACGCACGAGTGCACCTTCTCCCTGAACTGAACTAAACTGCCTGCCTTGCCCAATGTTTAGGATATGTACTGTACATTCCCCTAGAGTTGTGTCACACTTCACTACAGATAATGCCAGTGACCTCAATTCATCCACCGCACACGCATATACAGTTGTTGGACAATTCCAAAATGCAGGCCAAATGCATTGATCGCGTTTGTCCCGTTCAATACTCCAGAATATAGCTGTGAGCTCATGGTGCGTTCCTCCAATTCCACAACCCCAAGCATCCACGTTCGCCGAAGTCGCCAATACACCTTTATACCTTTTGGAACAAATGTTTGCAATTAAATGAAAGGACGTTTACAAAACGCGTCCATGACATGCAATCACTTCCATCGTTCGGATGCGCAACGCACCTACCTGAGATCCTTGGCCTGTGATATGGTGCGCCCACTTTGGACCGAGGAACCACAACAACAACTACATCAGTAACAGCAAAGTTACGACAATGATGACGACGATGACTCCAGACTCTCTGGAGTGTGGTCTGTGGTCCCTTTAAGTCATTCCAAAATGCAGTCTCGCAGTGTGGTGATGCTTGAATAGTGTGTGTAGGCGCTTATACTGGTCCAAGTCCAATGCAGGTTGCCAATGTCACGATGATCCGGAACATACATCGCCATCGCAACGAACAACGCTCCGAGATCAAAGACTTGCTGATTCGTTTGTGATTCTGTTTTTGTCGCCAGAGTAGGTGTGCAGCCGTTGCGATGCAGATGGGTTGAGCACAACAAAACATGCATCGTCGTCGTCGACAATAACAGAATAACTACAATGTCCAGAAATTCATGTTTAGGACTCATCCATCGTCCATCTGAAAGCGCAAGGAATACCACACCGGCCGACACCACCACCGCCGCCGCCGCCAACTGAGACCAAATGAGAAGAAGGACAGTGGATAATGTTTGTTTTTGTTCGAGAAGTTGATTCACGCTTGGAATCTGCACTGTGTGTGGGGTGTGTTCCTAGAATGAGATTGACGCGCAATATAAGAGTGGATATTGGATATTGGTGGTGCAGAAAGAAGTTTGTTCCATAGAAATACATGTAAGCTGCAGGACCACACCAGGTATACACCTTGGTTTAGGCAGTTCCTGTTCCAGAGATGTATGGTTTATCGAAGAGGATTGACTTTGTCATGGGAATGGCTATGGCGATTGGCAGCCGAATCTATAATTGAGACGTTAAGCGATGTTCTCAACGGAATGCGGTGCGAATTAACTTCAAAGACAAGAAGCATACAAGGTATGCAGGTTTGTTATGTGAAGTGATGGTAAGGATTGGATGCTGGGGATGCGTCAACAGCATTGTTTAGTTTTACATGGCAGCATGCTTGGACAACTTCATCAAGATTCCATTGACATAAAACACGTTTGAAGAACTCATAGAGGGAAATTGTTGACAAAAAACGATGTTAACGAATTTCAGAGAAACTGACTGTTGACTTGTGTGGTAGCCTAGCCATGAGTAATCTTGGGGAACCTTTTTGCAATATGCTGAAACTACAGTAGGCATTTTAAACAGAGGTTGTCACAATTGTATCAAAGCGTCCTACAACAGATTTAAAGCATTTTAGACGAATACTGTTGATCAACGAAGGTTAGTAAGATCACAAAAAATTTCAAATAGGAAGGATTTTTAAGGAGGGTAGAGATGAGCAATGCACATCGAGACGTGTAGAACATTCTAGGGGATAGATGATGAGGATAGTGGTAATCCAATACTTAGACATAAAAGGTTTTTGAAATTCATATTTTAAAACCTTGCGAAAGTTAGGGTGAATTAGAGGAAAACAAAAGAAAATACCATATTTTTCTAAAAATTTTATTACTTTTAAGGTTAAGATGCAAAAACTTTATGTAGATCGTATGTAATACATACACGATCTTATAGTTTTTGTTTTGGTTTTTAAATAATATACATACGTAGGTAAAATATCAGTTAAAACAAAATTTCTGAAATCGTGCTTCCACTCCGATTTTTTGTTAATTGAGTCAAAGTTTCAAGAACTGGACACAATTAAATTTATTTTTATATTGAGAACCTGTTCCATCGGAAAAATAATATAACTTTATAATTCGACAATCGCCTATCTTTGTTTTCAAAAATGACCACACAACACACCAAAAAAAGACTTAACCTTGATTTTAGTATTTTGTTTTTATCTGAAAATTAGTTTTTAATGCTATTTTCTTGATGTATTCATATAAGCCTAAAAACATAATGTAAAATATCCTACTGACAGTTTTTAAAAAGACATAAAAACTGATTTCCCATTCGAATATCACCAAAATAAAAAAAAAATATTGACTTCAAAATTTCATTCTTTGTAAAATATTGTTTTGATAATTTAGTTGTTTTTTTACTTTTGACAAATAGCCCAAACCATTCTGTCGATTGATTTCAAATTTGGAAATTAAGGTTTTGAGACGATTCGCGTTGGACGCTTAATTCATATTTATTTGTAAGACTAAAACAAACAGTAGTCCTCATACAAATTGTATGGTCAAAAATAGAAAATTTTAATTTTCTCACAAACAAACCGATAGATTTTCTTAAAATGTTCGATAATTTTTTTCCTTAAATTGGCTTCATTCAATTTAAGAACAAATATTTAACTTCCCATAGGAAGTTATTGTAATGGGTTCGATTTGTCAAATTGAAAATTTTGACATTTCTCGACGTTTCAAGGTCCCTAGAGTCGAAATAAAAGATTTTTAGAAAGATGTCTGTGCGTGCGTGTGTACGTACGTCCGTACGTTCGCGACGTTTTTTTCGTCGTCCATAGCTCAAGAACCAGAAGAGATATCGACTTCAAATAAATTTTGTTATACAGATAATAAGACAGAAAGATGCAGAAAGGGCTCTCAAGAAAATTGCGTGGGTGGTTTTTTTACCATAGCAGTTTAAAAAAAAGGTGAACCAATGACGCTAGAGACTTGAATTAAATTTTATGTTATATATTGTAACGTGATACAAAACAATTATATTTTTGGAAAAAAATTCAATTAACGGTTTTTTTTATAAATCAAAAAAACTGAAAAAAAAAATTTGTCACTTCGAAAATTTTACGACTAAAATATGATTTCATTTCCAAAACAATTTTGTGCAACGAAGAATAATGTTTTTGACATCTGATAAAATTTTGAGAAAAATCGAATTGACAGTTTTTTTACAAAAAATAATAACCTAAAATAAAATAAAAAAAAAGTTGGTAAAAATTGAGTTTTGACTCAAATATCTTTTCAAGACTTTGAGATATTGGCTTTAAACTACTTTTATCTTTCAAAAAATATTGTTTTCAACATTCAGTCAAATTTTGAAAAAAATAGAATTGACAGTTTTTTTACAAAAAATTAAAAACCGAAAAAAAAATTTAACAAAAGTTGGTAAAAATTGATTTTCGACTTAAATATCTTTTCAAAAATTTGAGATTATGGCTTCTAACTAATTTTAACTTATAAGAAATATTGTTTTCAACATTAGGAAAAATTTTGAGAAAAATCGAATTGACAGTTTTTTTACAAAAAATAAAAACCTGAACAAAAAAATTAATAAAAGTTGGTAAAAATTGATTTTCGGCTCAAATAGCTTTTCAAAAATTAAAAATATTGGCTTCAAACTTATTTTATTTCACAGAAAATATTGTTTTTTATATTCAGTAATTTTTTTATAAAAATCCAACAGTCCGTTTTTTCATAAAAAAAAATAAAATCTACAAAAAATAGAACGCAAATTTGGTAAGAATTGATACATTTAGACAAACTTTCAAGCAAGACAAATCGATAGACGGGATGGGAAGTTATCAGTGTGGGTCGCATCCCAGCCTCTTTTTTTGTATTGGTTCAGGAGGGTACCCCCATAGAAACGTTATTTTGTTCATAAGTTTTCTTAAGAACTAATCAACCGATTTCAATAATATTTGATGATCAAATATGTAGGTGTTTTTATTTTTGAATTTTAAAAAAATATTAAATATATAATATACCTAATGTTCAAAATTGGATATATAAAAAACGGGTCACTATTTCTTAAAAATTCAAAGAACTTATAAGTGATTTCATACTTAAAATATGTTTGAAGTAAAACTGACAAACTTTATACATACAAAAATTAATTTATAAAAAAAAACGATTTTACCAATTTAAAATAAGAATTTTGAAAAAAAAATTAAGCAAGCTCTTGCGACGTGCATTTTTTTTCAAACGATTCCAAAACTATTGTACATAAAGTTATCTCGTAATCCAATGAGAATTATTAAAGCGATGTAATTAAAAGCTAACATGAAGACCCAAGACCCATATACATATACAGTCTTACTTAATAGAATTTGCTAAGCAGATGAATAGTTATACAGTGCATAAGGATTTATGTAGGTTCTATGTAACGTTTAGAAAATTCCTATTTATAAAAAATTCTGCTATAAATTTTAGTTATACAATGCTTATATCAAAAAAAGTACCAAAATGGAGCAATCTATTCCGTTTATCTGTCTATCAAATCAGCTTGTTGTCATAACAAATAAAATATACAAAAAAAATTCCAATTATTTTTATGATATTCTCTTTCGAAAATCTATATTTTTTTTTTAATTCTTCGTTTCTTATAGGCTCTTTGGGTTGAACCTTGTTTTTATAAACTTTCTACCTTCTTGGAGTCGGTAAAACGCGATTTAAATTCTTTAAATCATTAATAAACGAGCTAAACTGGAGAGGCATTATTGTTTTTATTTTATTTTCAAAAATGGAGAGAAATCAAAATGAGATTTACGAAACAATAATAACAATAATTTCCTTATGTAGGCTCTATTCAACCTCAAAACGCGTTTAGCTTATTATGAGACTATACAACCTTGCATAAGTTTTATAAGTTTTATTATAGAGATTACATAACTTTATGTAGGCTCTATACAGCGTTTTTAAATAAGACTGATAATATATATCAATTAAAGCAATAAACCTAATAGGTATTCTAATTTTTTGTCATTAAAAATTATTTTTTTTTCGAAAACAATTACTGCCAACGATTAAAACGTACTAACTTATAACTTTTTGGTCAAATATCGAATTTCAGTTTTCTCAAAAATAAACCGATGGTTGTTTCTTTAATTAGTATTGATAAAAATTTTTTCCTTAACTGGCTTGTTTTTTGCCCAACGTTGGTACTTACCGTATATCGACGAAGTATCAACAAATCAAGCAAAATTTAAGAAATAAAAAAATTTGGAATTTAGTGATATGTAAATTAATATGTTTGCTTTTATTGTCCGATTTGACTTACTTTCTACTAACAATGTCTACTTAAAATATTAATATATTCGAAAGATGTTCGCTTGACGTATATGCCCGTCTAACGAGTTCCAATCGAAAGTTTGGTATTCCAAATAAACAAATTAGTTCAATTATTTTCTAAAAAGGTTTTTTATCAAAATTATGTTCGAATGACGTATAAAGTCATCAATCGATTTCAAAATTGATTTTTCCTTTCTACTATTTATAATTATATGTTAATATAAAAAGGTATCAAAATATATTTGTTCAACGTATAAATCGTTGGACAATTTCAAATTGATTTACTTGGACTTGGTGTTATCTGGACTGCTTCTGGAGTTGAAAGAGACTGATTGTTGATTTTTCCGGCCTTTTATACCCCATTTCGCGCAGAAAAATGCTTCCCGCACTTTATTTGAGTGCTTCCCAGTGTCAAAATTTTCGCATATGAAACTCACCACATGAAACAAATAATAAAAAAAAACATAAATTAAAACCCTTTATAATTAATTATGTTAAATTAAAATCTAAAATTCACTTAAATTTGTCTATTTTTATTATTTTAGACATTTATCATGCAAGATAATGAATTTACAAACGATAAGGTGGTGAATAAATTGCAATATTGATGCCAACAATTTTCATTTTGGCAGCACTTGTCCTTTGCTTTAGAAATTTCGCGCAGCTTTGTTTACGCCATTTTGTCCTTGTCGCTTATTTTTTGTCTCTTTTTATCATTAAGACTAAATCTAAAGTTTTAAAATCAAAATATCTTTAAAATTAAAACTTATTTCAACAAAATGTTTTTTAAATTGAATTCGGCATGAAAAGGTAAATTGACTGAACGTATTCAATTTGTTCGGCCCTTAAAGTTTAATTGCCAAATTGACATATTATTATATGCGCATGACCAAGTGACATTTGTGCCAATTTCTTGTTTAAATTTGTGAAATTCTTTGTGTTTTTTAATAAATTCAGTGTATTTAATTAAACAACTTATAAATCAAGTGTTTACTTATTGTTAATTATGAATTTCGTGTCATTATTTGTCTAATAATATGTGATGTGTTTTATAGGTTATAATTATAACCTGTGTTTTCTAAAAGAAACAAAGTTTTGTCCATAAATGTGCTAAAAATAGTTTGTGTTTTGTTTTATTTTGTTAATTGTTGATTAACTACTTATATTGTTACACTAAATTTGTTTCCTTATGTGTTTTTACAGATTCGTTCATTAACCATTGTCACCGGGACTCCGTAGGACACCTGCCAAACTTCTTTATTAAGTCGCAAGCCCACACCCAATGGTTTGTATGTATGTATATTTACCTTTATGTTGGCTTTACCTAATTACTTTCCCTTTTTTTTGCAGATTGCAACTTTAATCTTACAATTTAGATTTAAGAAATAACAACATATGTATTGTACATAAGTTTTGTATTTTATTTTATTCAATAAAAAGGCAAAAAATGTAATTTTGACTGTTGTTGTCATTGATGGTTCAACATTTTCCCCCCGTAGAACGATTGTTGCGTTCTATTATACGAGATTTGATTTTTTCAATCCCTCTTCGGTGGTGGTGATGAAAAACAATTTTGCCAGCCTTGTTTACGTTCACCTTAGCCTGGTATGAATCCGGTAAGTTGACAGTGAACTGTTTTCTTTTGCTGTTGCTGATTCGTTTAAAATCCACTCTTTTCAACGTATCACGATGAATGAAAAGATCCTCACCTTCGCGTGTTACAAACCTTTGGAAATCATTTTCTATCCTCATGTCCACTTCTTGGATTGTGGTCGACGGCTTTAGACGTTCCAATGAATAGGTCATGGATCCATTGATGGTTACCGGGATAGGATTTCCTTCGGTGGATGCTTCATTGGCCTGACTATTGTTGGCCTCGGAGAATCCTTCATCGTTCGACACATTCAAAGATTCAATGTTCGACCTTATCAGTTCTTGCAGAGGAGTTGAAAATTGAGGTGGCGAGAACCGTATATCCTCTAAAATCGTGACAATATCGAGATCATCCCATTCAGCTTGCATATTGGCTATAATATAAAAAAAAAGGTAAGTTTCCCCCCTTTTGGTTGATTTGGACGCTACTCTACAACGTGTATACACAGGACTACTACAGACAACACATATACAAGATCTAATTAATCGATTTCATGTTGTTATAGTAGCTTCGGTTCGTTCGATTGGTAGACGACAAATTTTAACCACTGGCCTTTGACAAGTGTTATGCCTTGACCGTACTGTCACCACTCGTACTAATCCATCCTTTCCAGGATGAGTTACTTCAACAACTCCTAATGGCCACACGGACGGTGGAGTGTTTTCATCCTTAAGAAGGACCACATCTCCAACCTTTATGTTTTGTTGACTAGTGCACCACTTTGGTCGTTGTTGTAGACGATGTAAGTACTCTGTTGACCATCTTTTCCAAAAATGTTGGTTCATCTGTTGGATATGTTTCCATCTTTGACTATATGTAGAATTTGAAGATCTTAGATTAGGTTCGGGAATTGAATTTAGTGCTTGGCCGATAAGGAAATGACCTGGAGTTAGAACAACTAAATCATCTACATCATTTCTTAAAGCACACAATGGTCTTGAATTCAAACATGCTTCAATTTGAGTAAGCAAGGTTGTTAACTCTTCAAACGTGCATACTGATGTACCTAAAACACGCCGTAAATGATATTTGATTGACTTTACTCCAGCCTCCCATAATCCACCGTGATGAGGAGCAGCTGGTGGGTTGAAATGCCAATTAATGTTTAAGTTTGAAAGATAGTTTGTTATGTTTGGTGCTGCTTCCTTGATGGCTTGCATTATTTCGCGGTCCAGAATTGCCTTTCCTCCTTTGAAATTAGTTCCGCAATCTGAATATATATCCGAGCATAATCCTCGTCTTGAAATAAACCTTTTTAATGCTGCAATGAAAGCCGTTGAAGTTAAATCCGAGACGGCTTCTATGTGGATAGCCTTAGTTGACATGCACACAAATATGCAGAAGTATCCTTTATAATGTTTCGCATTTCTATGAGTTGACATCTTCAGCTGTATTGGTCCAGCATAGTCTATTCCTACATGTGCGAACGCTCTTGTTAGATTAACTCGAGGTGCTGGTAAGGTGCCCATCATCTGTTGCATTGTGGCTGCTCGTTGCTTAGCACATATCACACATTTATGTATTACTCGAGTAATGACTCGTTTTGCATCGAGGATCCAAAAATTGTTACGCATGGTGTTAAGGACCAATGAGGTACCTCCATGTAAAGATTCCTTATGTATCTTATTAATGATTAGGTCGCAGATTTGATGTTCTCGTGGTAAAACAACAGGATGCTTCATATCATATGGGATGCTTGCATTCCCGAGTCTACCACTGACTCGTATCAAACCTTCTTCGTCTAGAAACGGATTTAATGTTATCAATTGACTTTTCTTGGATAAAGGCTTATTGTCCTTGAGTGTATCCAACTCAAATTTGAATGCTGATGCTTGGACTGTTTTAAGGATAATTGTGCTGGCAGTGTTTAATTCCTTTACTGACAATTCGTTTGTTTGTTTCTGTGAAGGATTACGGCAATTTGTAATAAAACGCAACATCATTGCTGTAACTCTGATGAGTTTCGTATATGATGAATATTTAGATATCCATTCACTTGATGCTGTTGATAATAAAGTACTTATGGATGGTGCCTTGGCTTCTAGGTTTGTACCTTCTAGCTGCTGTGGACCTTTAGGCCACTGTGTTGGATCCTTGGTAAGCCATTCAGGACCATGCCACCATAAATCATTCGTGAGTAATTGCCTAGCGGTTGTTCCCCGTGAAGCTAAATCTGCTGGATTATCCTTTGTGGGAACGTGATGCCAATGTTCGGTCGGTAGAACCTCCTGAATCTCTGCGACTCTATTCGCAACGTAAGTTTTCCATTTTGATGGATGCTCCTTGATCCATTGTAAAACAATTGTAGCGTCGGTCCATAAATACACTGGGACCTCCTGAAGTTCCATATCTTGAATAGTAGCCTTTGCGAGTTTCGCAAGTAGCAATGCTCCATTTAACTCTAAGCGGGGTAGAGTGATTGGTTTCACTGGAGCAACCTTTGATTTTGCAGTTAGCAATTCGACCCTAACATTACCATGACTATCTTGAGTCCGTATATAAAGGACCGCTGCATATGCCTTGATAGAGGCATCACAATACCCATGGATCTGAATGGTCTGATTCGTTTTAGAGGTTCCAATCCATCGTGGAATTTTGACATGATTCAAGTTTTTTAAATCGTTTTTAAATTCATACCATTGTTGTGAGATATCTTGAGATACCTTGCTATCCCAAGAATAACCACCTATCCACAACGTCTGAATAAGCATCTTGGCTACAATTATGACTGGCGATATCCATCCAATTGGATCATACAACGATGCTATTTCCGATAATATGGCACGTTTGGTGTTTGCCTGCGTGTTAGATAAACCTTGAACATTGAACGTAAAAAAATCTTCTGCCGGATACCATCGAATTCCTAACGTTTTTAGGGATTCAATTTCTTGTAAGTCAAGTACACCTTTGACTTCTTTGTCCTCCGGTGGCAAATGAGAAATGAGTTCAACTCGATTACTTGCCCATTTTCGGAGCTTGAAGCCGCACTTAGCAAGCATCTCCCTTAATTGCCTTTGTAGTTCAAGACATTCTTCAATGGTTTCTGCTCCACTTAATAGGTCGTCTACATAAAACTCTGATGTTGTAGCCTTGACTGCCAAAGGATAATCTTCTTGTTGATCTCTTGCTGCCTGTTGTAATGTACGAACAGCTAAGAATTGCGCAGGTGCTATACCAAACGTAACGGTTTTGAGACGATAATCTTGGAGCTCTTTCGTTTCTGGGTTTCTCCAAAGTATTCTCTGGAAAGTGCGATGATGTGGATGCATCCATATCATTCGGTACATTTTTTCGACATCAGCTGTGATTACAATCTTATGTCTTCTCCAATTAAGCACCGTGGAAAATAATTTTGGTTGTATGGTAGGCCCAATTAGCAGTTGTTCATTCAACGATAGTCCATTTGTTGTCTTAGCGGACGCATCGAAGACCACTCTTAATTTGGTTGTAGTACTTTGCTTAAAAACTGCATGATGTGGTATGTAATAATGTGGTTCGTCATTTAATGGTGGACTGCATGGCTCCATATGACCCATGGTTATGTATTCGTCCAAACAAGCTTCATACTCACGTTTAAGTTGCTCGTTCTTTGATAATTTTCTTTGTAGGCCTTCATAACGCCTTAAGGCCAGTTCCCTTGAGGAACCTAAATTTGGTCCGTTGGGCTCCAAAAATGGTAATTTGACCATATATTGGTTGTTTGGTAGCCTTTCATAGTTGGCTTTATATAACTCCTCACATATTTGATTTTCCGGAGTTTGATTGTTGAAAGTTTGCACTTCTTCCATCTCCCAGAATTTTTGCAACTCAAAGTTGGGATTGTTGACTGGATTGACAGTTAAAGTGAATACCTTAACTGACGTGTTACCTGAAGAGGAATTATTCCCTAATATCACCCATCCAAATATAGTGTTGATGGCTAAGGGAGTCCCACTTGGACCACAATGAATTCCTTCGCGAATAATGTGTCCGTATACATCCGCCCCAAGCAAGGCATCTATTGGACCGGGTTTCCAGAAAGTTGGATCTGCCAACTCGAGATTCTGAACATGTGTCCATTCTTGCTTTGTTGTTTCCTTGGCTGGTAATAAATCAGTGATTGTTTTCAATGTAAACATTTTTACTTCCAAGGTAGGGGATGTGGTTTTTATTGGTTGAATTTTTAGCTGCACTTGTTGGTTGGAATGCGCAGTTTGATTCTTGCTTAGACCAATAACTTCGATCGATGTGGATATGCCACGTAATTGTAGCCTCTGGCAGGCGTTTTCTGTTATAAATGATGTTTGCGATCCTGTATCTAAGAGGCATCGCAAGATTATTGAGCGACCATTGCGGTCAACTGCTGCCACCAACGCTGTTGGCAGCAAAGCATTATAATTTTCCTTTGCAAAGAAGCTGCTTGTTTTTTCCACATTACTGTTGACTACTTCCTGGCTTGCCTCCTTTGGTGAGGATTCTTTGAAGTGAAGAGTGGTGTGATGTGGCTGTTGACATTCTCTGCATCGGTTCTTGTTTCGGCACTTAGCGTGCGTGTGTTTGTTCGAAAAACAATTGAAGCACCTGTTGGCTGCCTTGATCGTTTTCCGACGAGTTGCTACATCCATCTGGATGAATGTTGGACAGGTTCCAACGTAGTGTTTTGCCTTGCAAGCAGGGCAATGATTGTTGATGGTGGTATGATAAGTTTGAACACCTTCCCGTTTAATAGTAGAAGTGACTGGTTTTGCACCAATAGTACTTCCAATGGATTCCAATACGCGAATCCTTTTGTTTAAAAATACTAAAAATGTTTGGAATTTCGGAAGCTCTTGACTATCTCCGAGTTCCTCTTCCCAGATACGCAATGTTGCGAACGGCAATTTCTGTACCAGCAGATATACCAAAAGGGCATCCCATTGATTGGTATCTACCTTCAATGCCTTGAGTTGTTGCAAGCACTCTTCCGTTGTGTCTACCAATATTTTTAGGTTCTTTCCTGATTCCATATTTATTTTTGTTTGATTGACCAAAATTTTAAGATGAAAATTTACTAAAGTTCTAGTGTTTTCGTAACGTTCCTTTAATTTTTTCCAAGCTGGCTCATAATCCTGGTTTGTGATGGGAGTGTGTGCTTCAACACTTTCTCCGCTTCACCAGTTAAACATCCCTTTAAATAGTGAAGTTTTTGCACTGGTTGTAGTTGTCCGTCGTTATGTATTAGCGATGTGAACAAATCAGAGAATGATCGCCAGGAGTTATAATCGCCATCAAATTTGGGCAAAGTTATTTTTGGTAGTTGGGTCGGTTTGAACTGAGAATCGCCTTGAATTGTAACGTTATGGCTGAGATCTTGATTGGTTCGATTATGACCATCTTCAAGTTCACCTACGTATTCACAATACTTGACCTCCACATCATCAAATTGTTGCCTTTTTATATAGGCATGATCACATTCCGTATCGGAACTCATGATGACTTCATTGATGTGTCGATCTTGTTGAACGAACTCGTGCCATAAATCACGAAGATCTAATATTCTTTGCTTATAGAAGCCTGCAGTTCGTTTTTCGACCCTGGTTTTTCTACCATTTTCGATCGTTTTCTCAATTTTCGCCTTTAAAACGAGTTGTTTCACAAGCAACTTCTCAAGTTCACTCATGATTAAATTGAATTTTATATGATTGATTTATAGCCCGGTCAAAAAAAAATTAATTGACAGAAACAAGTGAACAACAAATAAAAATAATAATAAATCAAATACGGATTTAGCAAAAATATTAATTAATATCACTATTCCTGGATGGAACCACCAATGTTTTTTGCCCAACGTTGGTACTTACCGTATATCGACGAAGTATCAACAAATCAAGCAAAATTTAAGAAATAAAAAAATTTGGAATTTAGTGATATGTAAATTAATATGTTTGCTTTTATTGTCCGATTTGACTTACTTTCTACTAACAATGTCTACTTAAAATATTAATATATTCGAAAGATGTTCGCTTGACGTATATGCCCGTCTAACGAGTTCCAATCGAAAGTTTGGTATTCCAAATAAACAAATTAGTTCAATTATTTTCTAAAAAGGTTTTTTATCAAAATTATGTTCGAATGACGTATAAAGTCATCAATCGATTTCAAAATTGATTTTTCCTTTCTACTATTTATAATTATATGTTAATATAAAAAGGTATCAAAATATATTTGTTCAACGTATAAATCGTTGGACAATTTCAAATTGATTTACTTGGACTTGGTGTTATCTGGACTGCTTCTGGAGTTGAAAGAGACTGATTGTTGATTTTTCCGGCCTTTTATACCCCATTTCGCGCAGAAAAATGCTTCCCGCACTTTATTTGAGTGCTTCCCAGTGTCAAAATTTTCGCATATGAAACTCACCACATGAAACAAATAATAAAAAAAAACATAAATTAAAACCCTTTATAATTAATTATGTTAAATTAAAATCTAAAATTCACTTAAATTTGTCTATTTCTATTATTTTAGACATTTATCATGCAAGATAATGAATTTACAAACGATAAGGTGGTGAATAAATTGCAATATTGATGCCAACAATTTTCATTTTGGCAGCACTTGTCCTTTGCTTTAGAAATTTCGCGCAGCTTTGTTTACGCCATTTTGTCCTTGTCGCTTATTTTTTGTCTCTTTTTATCATTAAGACTAAATCTAAAGTTTTAAAATCAAAATATCTTTAAAATTAAAACTTATTTCAACAAAATGTTTTTTAAATTGAATTCGGCATGAAAAGGTAAATTGACTGAACGTATTCAATTTGTTCGGCCCTTAAAGTTTAATTGCCAAATTGACATATTATTATATGCGCATGACCAAGTGACATTTGTGCCAATTTCTTGTTTAAATTTGTGAAATTCTTTGTGTTTTTTAATAAATTCAGTGTATTTAATTAAACAACTTATAAATCAAGTGTTTACTTATTGTTAATTATGAATTTCGTGTCATTATTTGTCTAATAATATGTGATGTGTTTTATAGGTTATAATTATAACCTGTGTTTTCTAAAAGAAACAAAGTTTTGTCCATAAATGTGCTAAAAATAGTTTGTGTTTTGTTTTATTTTGTTAATTGTTGATTAACTACTTATATTGTTACACTAAATTTGTTTCCTTATGTGTTTTTACAGATTCGTTCATTAACCATTGTCACCGGGACTCCGTAGGACACCTGCCAAACTTCTTTATTAAGTCGCAAGCCCACACCCAATGGTTTGTATGTATGTATATTTACCTTTATGTTGGCTTTACCTAATTACTTTCCCTTTTTTTTGCAGATTGCAACTTTAATCTTACAATTTAGATTTAAGAAATAACAACATATGTATTGTACATAAGTTTTGTATTTTATTTTATTCAATAAAAAGGCAAAAAATGTAATTTTGACTGTTGTTGTCATTGATGGTTCAACATGGCTTCTTTCGATATAAAAAAAATGTATTTGTATTGCTCTAGAAGGGTATTCCCTATAGAACCGTTATTTTGTTTTAATAATTTTTCAGGAACTCAAAAGAGTCATTGTTATTTTTGATTTTTGAAAAATTATTACATTTTTTCGAAATTTGATTTTTGAAAATGGTTTTTTACGAAATTAAAATATTAAACGTATATTAATACTCGCTTGACCTATAAAGTTAAAAGAGGGATTATAAAGAAAAAATACGCCTTAAATCCACTTTGTTGAGTTTAGAAAGGAGATCAAATCTTTGATCTCCAGTTCTGAGAGCTCATTGACGTCATTGAAGAAGGACTTTCCCAATGTTTTGGCTCTCGTTTTGGCTAGGGCAGGATACTTGCATAAGAAGTGAAGAACAGTTTCTTTTTCTCGCTGGTCCTCACAACTACGACAGAAAGTATTGTGGGGGATGCCCAGCTTAGATGCGTGTTCTTCAACAGGCCAGTGTCCGGTGCATGTAGCGACGACCCTGGCTATGTCTTGCCTGGGTCTGCAAATAAGATTATTAGTACGGGATTTGTTGTAGGTGGGCCATATCCTTCTAGATATGATACAGTTGGTTAGGCTGTTCCACCTGTGGTTTGATTCAGCGAGGAAAATTGAGAAGATCTTGCCCTTCATAGCACCAAGAGGAATATTGACTCTTTCCGCAAGTGAGCTATGAATGGCTGATCCTTGCCTAGCCAGCTCGTCAGCTCTATGACCCGGAATCCAGATGAGAGTGACCCTGAGTCCAATGTTCAAGCCCGCTAACTCACTTCGGCATTATTGAACCAATTTGGAGGATGAAGTGGACGAGCCAATCGCTTGAATAGCCGCCTGACTGTCCGAAAAAATAGCTGTATTGCGGTTTTGATTTGGATATAGCTTAAGTAACTGGCATGCTTCCTTGATCGCGAGTAGTTCAGCCTGAAAAACACTAGCAAAGTCAGGAAGTCCTGGAGACATTTAAAGACTCGGAGAAAATTCCTGCACCGACCCCACACTCCATCTTCGAGCCGTCAGTGAAAATAGTTGTGTCGAAGCCTCTCGTAACTAAGTCATCATTCCATTCATTACGAGATGGGATGATAACTTTAAAATCCGCACTGAGGTCCACAGTAGGGGTGCAGTAGTCGGTTTCTGTCGAAAAGATGTCCGCTGGGATGAGATTAGTAATATTACTATGACCATAGGGCCTAGAATACCAGCTTTTCGATTCCCTAAGTCTCAACGCGCTGCAAGATACTAAGTATTTGATATGCAGGTCTATTGGTAAGAGGTAGAGAAAAACGTTTAGGGCGTCCGATGGACATGAGCGCAAAGCTCCAGTGGAGCCAACACTAGCTGTTCTCTGAACCTTTTTTAGTTTAGTTATGTTGTAGGCTTTGCTAAGCGCGGGCCACCAAACAATCGAACCATAGGACAAGATTGGACGGTACACGGCTGTATACGTCCACAAGATTATCTTCGATTGCAAACCCCACTTTTTGCCAAAGGTTTTACTGCAGGCATAGAAAGCTATGCTGGCTTTCTTGACCCTTTCTTCGATATTAAGTTTCCAGTTTAACTTTGGGTCAAGTATTACTCCCAAATATCTAGCGCTGGAAGACAAGGAAAGAGTTTCACCGTTGAGGCGGGGGAGGGTGAAGGGTGGTACTTTTGTTTTCGTGGTAAAGAGCATCGGTTCAGTTTTACTTTTATTGACATCCAGACCACAGCTTGTACCCCAGTTGCTTACATTTAGCAATGCCATCTCCGTAATCTCACTAATCACGGAAGTGAACTTTCCTGATACCAGTATCACCAAATCATCTGCGTAAGCAACGGCCTTCACACCACAACTTTCCAGTTTAATAAAAATTTTGTTCATGACCAGAAGCCAAAGAAGGGGGGACAGAACACCCCCCTGAGGTGTTCCTCTGTTTACGCACCTGGTCAAGTAAGTGTAACCTAAGGTAGCTTGAATTCTTCTATCACTGAGCATGGATACAATCCAATTTCTGATGTAGTCCTCTACACCCTGATCAACTAGTCATTCTTGAATAGATTCTGTTAAGACGTTGTTAAAAGCTCCTTCTATGTCTAAGAAGGTAGCGAGAGTAAATTCTTTGTAAAATTTTTAAGAAAATCAAGGTTTTTTTGATGGCGCTTAAATTTTTGAAAACAAATTTATTGCAGGTATATTTTTGTAAATCTTAAATTACAGGAAATATTTTTAAACAGACTCTTTGTATACATGGACAAGTTCGTACGACACATGTATTTTATTTTCCATTCCATACTCGTATTAATACAAATTGGTTTTCGACTTAAAATGCCGAGAACACAAAAACAGATATTGAAGTTATTAAAAATGCAAAATATTGTTGCAAACTTTTAGTTGTTTTTTTTTTTTTTTTATTGAATTGACCACTTATTTTTACAAAACACGGAAACCTACAAAAACTGATAAAAAATGGTTTTCGACTCAATGTTATGAAAGATATTGACTTCAAATTTGTTGAGATGCAATAAAATAAAATATTTGTGTCTTATATCAATTTATTTATAATACAGGTATACCAAATTTTAGTCCACTTCCAAATTTAAGGAAAAAGTTAAACTAAATAACCCTGTTCAATACGTTCCTCCCAAGCTACACATCACTATCAGACATTAAGACCCATATAGGAATGTTATCGTTTTTTTTTCAACCTAAACCATATGGAGTCATCTGTAACAGCTTTTAAGAACCTAGGAGTACAATAAATTAGAATTCCTTCAATCATACAAAAAATTACCTACAATAAACAGTCGTTTTCTATTTTATTCTGATGACCATTTGTTAAGGTTAATCAAAATTATTCAGATCCAATAAAAAGGGTCAAATCGTACCCAATTGGATTCAACACAATGCCGATGTCGAGTCATTTATAATGCACTCACCATTATACCGGAGTGGCTTTAAAAAAACCGAATCACATTAGCCATATGCAGTATGCACCCGCTATTTCAGCAGGCATGTCCCAAAGCCACTCTCTTCTGGACTATGATAAGGATCAAGTAATCGAATATCGTTAACAATACTTTCGAGGGATCAGAATAGAGTCATCACAGCATGACATCAAATTTCGAGACTCAAGAGAGAGGGAGGAAAGAGTGTAGAGATGAAAAATTGGGTTAAAATAACTTGTAAACACATCACCATGGTGAAAGACCCAGTGAAAGGAAAAAAGGTTTGCTTTGCTCATGTTTTTGAAACATATACCTAAATCGACTTGAATGTCGCGTCATCAGGCTCAAGTTCATGACTAGGGCGAGGACTAGAGAGGTATAGGCAACGGACACTATGACGACGGACAGGAGTTTACGGACATTTTTGATGGCTGTATTCTAATTATTATTCTCCCTTTGTGTGTATTTTTGTTTCCTTCTTTTCCCCAAAATACGAATTAAAATAAAACGAACTCATTTGGCGGCGACACTGCCTGTGGATTAAATAATGTTAAGTCTCCTCTCCATCTCACCCCCTGGGTCCATATACACTGGTGTGGTGCTGTAGTGGACTGAACAATTAATGTCCTTAGGTAGCAAGATAAATGCTTTTAAATTTCATAGAGGACATTTTCGATTTAACTCTGATCCTTTAAAAACAAAAACAAAATGTTTAAGGGGAGAACAAAATTTTCATTTTTTTGTCTAGCTTTGTCCCTTAATTTTTAGTGGATTAGGAAATTGCGCGTTGACAACTTTTTTATTTGTTTTTCTTTTTTCATTTGTTTGTGTATAGGTACGCTGTAAAGTGATTAATGAAATAAAATGCGACACAGGACATTTCCTTTTGAATATGGGCAACAGTTTAAATTTGTAGAAAATTGTATGTTAATTATGAATTAAAAAATGCAAATTATTGCTATAATTATCCGATCCACAGAATTATTTTGAAATTGTTTTTAAGGCTCGCCTTCATCTTCAGATTTTATTTTAGACACTTGCCTTAAGGTAATAATCGTTTATATTCTGTTTTATGACAATCTTAGTTCCTCCCCATTGCATTTTATTTAATATTTATATCTTTGCTCGTGTCAGAATTATGGATTCGACAAATCCAACCAATTTCAGCAACTTTCGATCAAAACTTTGTTAACACAGTTTAACAGTAGATTTGAGTTTGAAATGTTTCTATGGTTTATTAATGCTCTGATGAGGAAAAGCATTTTTTTCCAAAAATGTTTGCTTCTCAGGAGGGACTTTTCTCACGAGGGACTTTTTAAATATATTCTTCTCCTAGAGAAACAAAATCAATAATCCTACAATAATTTCGCTTAAAACTCAAGATTGTTCCAATCGATTTGGATGATTTTCACATAGACCATTTCAATACCGGAATATTAAAGAAAAATAAAACGGACATATTTGAAAGAGTCAAAAAATCAGTGCATTGTGATAGTTTTGTATATGAAATTTGTAGAATACTTTTAACAAAGCATTAACAAAAAACCTTCCCAAAAATATTACTTGAAGTAGTCAACCAAACGTTTACATCATTTTGATTAGAAAACTAAAAGATAAACTGCTCCTTTAATTCTAGGGAAACTAAGTAAAATACTCGATGGATTTTTAACAACCCATAGGAAGTTATTGAGTAAGTAAGTAAGTAAGTAAGTAATTCATTTTATTTACACATTAACTTACAATTATATTACAAAAATGAATTTAAAAGCTATGGCTAAGCCGTCAGCCTGGTTAGCAAATTTTTAAATGTGTATTTGAATATAAAAAATAATTTTCAAAACAAAAATTTAGAAAAACAATAAATATTTAAACGTATTCTGAAATTAATAACATTCTATATTTATAAATAGATTTTAAATAATTACTTATTTTTTTCCACTCGCAGGTGTTTAGTAGATCAATAGTCTCTTTCATGGATAATGAATGTTTTCCGAAGAAAATCAACCTTTGTGGTCTGAGTATTGGGCATATACTTATAAAGTGAAAGCAATCCTCTTTCGCGTGTAGATTACACAGGGAACAAAATTGGTTGAAGCTTCCATTGTAAGGGTTGCCATTTAAAGAGAGAACCTCACACCTTGCTTTAAATATCAATGATATTTCACTATAGTTTAGTGAGTCATGAAAGTAGTTTCTTTTGTTCAAGTTGAAATTAAGTTGGCTGTATAGTATCCTGCTTTCAGACTCACGAGCCATTCTGATGAACGTATCACGAGTGATGTTTTCATGTTTTTGAATAATGCGGTATAGTTGATCTTTCAGATTACCTATGTTGCATAAATCAATTTGAAAGGTTTCTCCACAAGTGTTACCAAGAGTTTGCCACCTTGCATACCACCAGTCTTTATTTCTCATCTCATACAACAAGAGTTTCTTTGAAAGTCTGGATTCACCATATTGACTGCATACCTTAATTATGAAGTCGGCTTGTGATTTAAGTGTATATGTTAAGATTTTTGGCAGTCCGGTTTCTAGTTAAATAGCGTAACTAGGTGTATTTTGGGGCAGGTTAAAAAGCTTTTTTATGAAGTTCCTATTAAATGTTTCAATTTCTTCATACTCATACGTTCCCCAAATTTGTGAAGCGTAACAAAGAGTTGATTTAACCACTGAATCAAAAATTTTATATTTCGCAGATAAACTTATTCTCTTGTTTGAAAACACATTTTTCCATGAAAAGTTGAGTAAACTTTGGGAGCTTTTGGCTTTTTCAGTTAGATGTTGTTTGAAATTTAAGTTTGAGTTCAGTTTAACTCCCAAGTATTTAACATCTTTAACTGATTCCAGAAGATGCCCATCATACTTCCATTGTCTTTCAGTGTGAACTCTTCCGGATCGTGCAAAAACCATTATCTTTGACTTTTCGGTATTGATTGTCAGTCCCCATCTTTTGCAGTAACATGATAAGCGATTAATCATTAGTTGCATGTGTTCCGGCGATTCAGAGACTATGACTAGGTCATCTGCATACAGCAACACATTTATTGTGACATTCGCAATCCTTATACCTCCAGGCAGTTCATCTACTATGTCGTTTATAAATAAGGAAAACAACAGTGCACTGAGAAGACATCCTTGCTTCACACCTGTATTTGTGCCAAACCATTCAGAATAAGAGGTGCCATTCCAAACTGCTGCAGTTGTATCCGTGTACATATTTTTAACCACATTAATAAATTTTGAGGATATGCCAATTTGAGAGAGCTTGTAGAAAAGCGCATTTCTATTAACAAGGTCAAAAGCTGCTTTAAAGTCGACAAAAAATGAATATATTTTTTTGTTCCTTGCATGAAACGCTTTGACAATGGATGAAAGAGTAAAAATCTGATCAGTCGTTGAATAATTCTTTCTAAAGCCTGCTTGTAGCTCTGTTAGAATACTTTTCATTTCTACCCACTTTTCCAGCCTTTTTACCAAAACACCGCAAAATATTTTTGATATCACATTCATGAAAGAAATCCCTCTATAATTTTCCACAACGTCAAAAGAGCCCTTTTTGTGTATGGGAAATATCACAGATTTTTTGAATGAGGAGGGTATTTCGGCTGTAGAGAATATTTTGTTAAAGAGAATTTGAAGGTTATTCCAAAATGTAGGTGTTGCATTTTTGAAGAATTCGTATGGGATACCGTCTTCCCCTGGAGCCCTTCCATTTTTCGCATTAAATATCACGGATTGTATTTCATCAATTGATAATTCAACGTCTAAAATTTCATCAAGAATTAGTGGTTCAGCATAGAAGAACGTCAAATTATCATCGTTGGAGAGAAGGAGTCTAAAATGTGCTGCAAGATCTTCAGCAGATACACCTACGCCAATCTTAAAACTCATTCCATTGATTTCCCTTGCAATTTTCCAGAATTCTTTCGAGTTTTGTGTTCGACCTAATGTTAAGGCTTGTTGATTTTCAAATTCGATTTTCTTTTGAAAACACAAGTTTTTGTAATATATATTACTTTCAACGTACCAATTTTTTATAGAATCATTATTCGTAGATCGCAGGGCTCGAAGAAGGGCAAATGATTTAGTACGTGCTTTCCAGCAGTCTTTATCGAACCATTTTTGTTTAAAGGATACTTTCTTCGTGCCTGTAGTTTTGTTTGGTGCGGCGTTTTGAATAGACTCAGTAAGTTGATTAGATAGTGCATTTGTGGACTCTGTATTCAGCTCGTTGTTTATAAAGAAGTCATCTAGTTCACGTTGATAAAATGCTATTTGTTCATTTTTCCAGTGAAGACGAGGAAGCAGGCGAAGATTCATTCCTGGGGGTGAAGATTCATATGGGACGTTTACTTCAATAGGCATGTGATCTGAAAAGGTCTCGCAACCAACTTCGAATTTATGGATCCGTTCGATCCAGTTATTGTTAACGGCACAAAAGTCGATGACAGATTTTCCTTGCCCTCCAATGAAAGTGAAGTGTCCCTCCATATCACCTTCCGTACAGCCGTTCAAAACTATCAAATCATACAATTGCAGTAACTGAAGTAGATCTACTCCATTCTTATTACAAATTACGTCCGCTGAGTTCCTGATAGCAAGAGAAATTGAAGTATTCGATATATTTGATGATGTTGTTGTTTGCGAATTACCAATTCTTGCGTTCAAATCACCAATCAGTAAAACACTCTTGCTAGCTAGAATTTGCATTATATTATATAAATTTTCAAAATCATTTGCCCATTTATTACAATTTATGTAATAAGGGATGATACACATATTCTCCTCCTTCAGACATTTTACTATTGTTGTACCCTCACACTCACCAAAAGTGTATGTATTTAAGACTGATGTTCTTATGCCATATAGACTACCTCCACTTGCACGACCTTTGACAGAAGTTTTAATTGCTTCACCCCACAAAAGCTTATACCCACAAAAATATTTTTCAAATTTAGTAAAATTTTCATTTGTAACGTGAGTTTCGAACAAAAAAAATATTTCAAAATTCTTAACATATTCAAAAAAGTTTAAAAACAAAAGTTTATTATTTAATCCTGCAATATTGTAAGATAAAATTTTTAAATAATTATTACTATTAATTTGGCTGACGGCATCAAAATTTCAATTCTTAGCTGCTCTATTACAATTATTATTTTTAAAATTTCTATTTTTATGATTTTGGTTTTCATATAACATCTCTGGATCATCTAGTACATTCGGCCCAACCTGACGTCTGCTTGACAGTGTGCTCTTGTTGATAGAAGTGACAACTTCAAAGTTTAAACTTCCAAACATATTTTGCAATTCTGTTTCTCCATCTGTATTTTGATATTTAAGGATATTATTTTTGTTTAAATAAAATATTTTATCACGAATTATCAGTGTATTATTTTTAATTGATATTATTTCATCTGGGTTGCGTGTTCTTATCGCTTTTCGATAACCAAGTAGGATGCGGTGTTTGAGTTGAGCTTGTTTACTTAAATCGCGCTGAATAAAAGAACCTGTGCCTTTCAGTTTGTGTGCATTTAACATTTTTGTTGCGGTTTCGTTAGATCCCGTGTTTAATTTCATTTTAATGAAGTTGTTGTTTTCACTGAGCTTAACTGCTTGTGACATTGTGGGAGCGCTGTTATCCAACAAAAGTTGAGTTATGCCTTCAATTTTTTCTTGTGGATTACCCGTATCATTAGGAAATGAAAATATTAAATTTTTTCCACGTATTTCACGGCTTTGCAACTCAAGTTCTTCTTCCATTACACAGCAACGCATTTCAAACTCATGAATTTGTTTTGTCAGCTCTAGGTTCTGTTTCCGCAGATGGTCGACTTCTTGGCTCATTTTATTGAGGTCATCCTTAGTTGCTAAGTTGGACATGGCAACTTGTAGAGAATTATCGATAATACCTTTGATCGTTAGAAAATCTTCTTGAGTCATAGCCATTTTTTGACAAGATTTAAAAATTTTATACGATCCGTTAATATTTAAAGGAGTGTTAGGTATTTGTTCTGGCGATGTTTCGTAGATTTTTCTTTTTTTGTCGGTCATGTGACCAAAGTGTTATCATTAATTTTTGGATTTTTAGCTTAAACACTATCGTTACCTGGTGTTTTTTATCTTGTGTGTGTATAATTACAACAAAACTTTCAGATAATTAACTTTTCAATTTAATTATACGTTAAAATAAATATTTAAGTTTTAAAATTTATCAGAGCGATATGAAACTTGAACTATTCACTTTTACAGCAGAGTTATTGTAATCGATCCGATACGCCGCCGAATTGAAAAATTTGACATTTCTCAACGTTCTAAGGTCTCTAGAATCTAAATAAAATTTTTTGGAGAGATGACTGTGTGGCATGGCGCGGCGTGTGTACGTACGTCCGCACGTTCGGGAAGCTTTCTTCGTCGTCCTTATCTCAAGAACTAGTAGAGATATATCGACTTCAAATAAATTTTGTTATTCATATAATAACACAGAAAGATGCAGAAAGGAATCTCAAAAATATTGAGTGGGTGGTTTTTTACCATAGTATAACAATTTAAAAAACCCAAAATATCTCACGAAGCAAAAAGAGACTTGATTTTTAATTTCATATAAAATAATGTCAGGTGATACCAAACTGATGTTATTTTGAAATAAAAAAACAATAAACGGTTTTTTTTTGTATTGCAAACAAAAAAAAAAACAAAACAAAATTATTGTCACCTCGAATATTTTACGAACAAAATATGATTTTATATCCAAAATTATTTGTATGCAACGAAGATTAACGTTTGTGGCATCTGGTAAAATCAAACAAAAAAATCAAAACTTAATAAAAACATTAGGTACTATTGATAGGTAAAAATTGATTATTGACTTAAATATCTTTTTAAATATTTAAGATATTAGCTTCATACTAATTTCATCTTGAAAAAAACAAACTTGGTAAAAATTGATGTTTGGTTCTCAATATCTCGTGAATAAATGAAGGTTTTGACTTCAAAATGATTGTTTTCTGCACTAAATTTTGTTCTTATCGTAAAATAACGGTCTTAGAAAAATGAAATCTGTATTTTTTTATGTAAGAAATAATATCTTTCAGAAAATGGTACTGAAATTGGTATATAATGATTTTTGACTTAAAATCTCTTGAACAAAAATGGATATTGAAAACAAATTTATTTTATTATTGTTACTAACTTTAAGTTATTTTTTTAGAAAAATTCAATTGACAACTTTTTTTATAAAACACGAAAACATACAAAAACAACAAACAATATTGTTATGAATATTTTGTTAAGCACAACAAATCGACAGATTCGATGAGAAGTTATCAGTGAGGGTCACACCCCACATTTTTTTATAAAATGTAGCAAATTGAATTCTCAACTAAATACGGCGCTGAGACATACATACGTGTCGTCCCCGAGAATAATTTTCAAATTACTTTACTGGGACATGAGTCCCTGTGGTATTCGATTCGGATTCTTTTTCAAACCATTAGGTTTTTTGGAAAAAAACCAAATGTGGAATGAATGAGGTATGTATTACATAATATGTATTGCAAAAAATATGTTGGATTAAGTTGATAAATACAAGTTTTATTGCGTTTTTTCCAAAGAAGGTCATAAAATGTACTTGTTTTTTTGTGTCACATTAATAGGGACAAGATACAAATTTACGTATTATCGTGTTTTAACCCTTTCAACCCGGAATGCTGTTATTAAACTATCATGAAATATTTTTTGTAGAACCGATCAAAAGATTTAATCTTAGTATATTTCCAACAAAAAAGTTCAAAAAATATACATAGGGGGCGCTGGGTGGGCTGATACACATATGTCCCACACGGCTTTTTGAGTGGGACATATTTGTCCCATTAGGTTATTATAAACCCAGATTCATAAAAATTATTTTCTAAGTAATGTTTTTTATTAGTCAATTTTGTTTATAAATGGCGGAAAACGTTATGTCAGACACAGCTTGATTTGACGCAGCTCTTCTGGCCTTTCATTTGCTGTAAATCATTTTTTCGGAAAACACATTTATTAGAAAACTAGCTACAAAATAACTAACGGGATATATTTGTCCCACATATGTATGGTGGAAAAATACGAGCGGGACATATATAACTCATTTCACAATAATGATGAAAAAACTTGTAAAATAACACACATCTATACAAACATAATTTGTGGTCCCTAATCTCGCACTTGAAAGGTTGGCCGCGTTCCTTAATTGTGGTACAAATATACAGATACCCTAATTTGCAGGCGTAATATAAATATACTATAGTCACAACAAATCAAATTACCTTTTTTTCACTTTTTTTACAAATAACACTTAGAAATACTCAATTTTATTTTTTTTCGCAAAAATTAGTTGTAACACACAAAAACTGTAACCAAAAAAACGTGACTGAACTTTCAAATATTTCCACAACTGCACCTCCAATATGAAAAAACCGTTAGAAATAGTCTACGAACTAGGACATATTTCACCCAAATCAGAAGTGTATTTTAAATTTCAGAACAGTTTGAAATTTCGCTGGAACATATGTGGCCCAACAGGGTCGAAAGGGTTAAAACAGATATAAGGATACTCTGATTGTCTGGGAGGTTAGTACGAGTATTAATTGATAAAATCAAGAAGTATGGGTAGAGGTAAGGGTCTAACCAAGGAGGGAATAGGCCAAATTCGAGCTTACCGGGATCTTGGCAAAACCATCCGTTTTATAGCCAGCAAAATTTGAAGAAGTTGTGTACAAAAACCTCAAGGACCCAAAGAGATATGGAAAAAACTAAATAGGAAAAGTCAAGAAAACCACATCATTTCAGGAAAGGCAGGCGAGAGCTGCTTCAAATTCAAGGCTTTTAATTAGTAAATTCAAGGCAGAAGCTGGGGTAAATGCTAAAAGATCGACTGTTGCTCAGTGATACAGAAGGCAGACTATATACGACACCAAAAAATGAAGACAAAACCACCAGTGATACAGAAGGCAGACTATATACGACACCAAAAAATGAAGACAAAACCACAATAGAATGCTGCACGCAAGAGCCAACGGTTTAATTTGGAAGGACCTGATGGATATAGCCGCTATTTCCATGATTTAAGAAAGGAATCTATCTTAAAAAACGGCACAGTAAAGGAGGAGGCGGTGTAATGGAATGGGGAGTAATCACCTATTACGGGACCATGGAGCTTAAACTTAAAATCGATTCTGGAACAAGCTTATCCGCAGTTTTCTGGATTATTTGGTGGACAGGTAATTAATTCAGAAATCAGGAGGTATTACTAAAAATTATTTTATTCTATTCAATAAAACCAGCACTTACCTAAACTATAAGATTTGTTATTATTTTCTTTACTTTAAAGGGTCTTACAGGTAAATTTAGATCTTGTCGATGAAGAATTACCGGCTTTAAAATTGAATTATTGTTCTATTTAGGTAAAGTAAAAATTTGTTTCGTTAATATTTTTGTTGTTAATTTTCAATAATTATTGAAATGTTATGTTTATAACAATTATCTCACTTCTTTTTAGTTTTTTTAATTTAAAAAAAAAGAGGCTGGGATGCGACCCACACTGATAACTTCCCATCCCGTCTGCCGATTTGTCTTGCTTAAAAGTTTGTCTATATGTATCAATTTTTACCAAATTTGCGTACTATTTTTTGTAGATTTTATTTTTTCATGAAAAAACGGACTGTTGGATTTTTATAAAAAAATTACTGAATATCGAAAATAATATTTTCTGCGAAATAAAATAAGTTTCCAGGCAATATTTGTGATTTTTGAAAAGCTATACTTGAGTCGAAGGTAAATTTTTACGAAGTTTTAGTATTGTTTTTTTTAGGTTTTATTTTTTGTAAAAAAAAACTGTCAATTCGATTTTTCTCAAAATTTTACTGAATGTTGACAACAATATTTTTTGAAAGATAAAAGTACTTTAAAGCCAATATCTCAAAGTTTTGAAAAGATATTTGAGTCGAAATTCAATTTTTACCAACTTTTATTCATTTTTTTTTAAGTTTTTCTTTTTAGAAAAAAAACTGTCAATTTGATTTTTCTCAATATTTTTCAGAATGTTGAAAACAATATTTTTTATAAAATGAAATATGTTTGAAGCCATAATCCCAAGTTTTTGAAAAGATATTTGAGTCGAAAATCAATTTTTACCAACTTTTATTAATTTTTTTTAGGTTTTTATTTTTTGTAAAAAAACTGTCTATTCGATTTTTCTCAAAATGTTATCAGATGTCAAAAACATTATTCTTCGTTGCACAAAATTGTTTTGGAGATGAAATCATATTTTAGTCATAAAATTTTCGAGGTGACAAATTTTTTTTTCAGTTTTTTTGATTTATAAAAAAAACCGTTAATTTGATATTTTTCCAAAAATATAATTGTTTTGTATCGCGTTACAATATATAATATAAAATTTAATTCAAGTCTCTAGCGTCATTGGTTCATGAGATATTTAGGTTTAACCAAAATTTTCACCTTTTTTAAACTGCTATGGTAAAAGAAACCATCCACGCAATTTTTTTGAGAGTCCTTTCTGCATCTTTCTGCCTTATTATCTGTATAACAAAATTTATTTGAAGTCGATATCTCTTCTGGTTCTTGAGCTATGTACGACGAAAAAAACGTCGCGAACGTACGGACTTACGGACTTACGGACATACGGACATACGGACGTACGAACGTACATACGTACACACGCACGCACAGACATCTTTCTAAAAATCTTTTATTTCGACTCTAGGGACCTTGAAACGTCGAGAAATGTCAAAATTTTCAATTTGACAAATTGGACCCATTACAATAACTTCCTATGGGAAGTTAAAAACTGTCTTAAAGTTTAAATTGAAATGTTTTGTTAAAAAATAATCTTATTTGCAGATTGGACTTATGTGCCAGTAGAGTGGGACATAAACCCTAAACAAAAAAATTAGAGACTTATGACCAGGGGATTTATGTCCCTGTGCCACTGAATACTACCTTTTGAAATTGTGCACTCATTGTTCTCGTTTAAAAGTTATTGTGTTAAAAAGGTTTGTTTGATTTTGTAGAAGTAACTCCTATCTTTTTTCTTGTCACACAAATTCTTAAAACACAAATTGTAGAGCTCACAATTTCCCAAATTTGTCTTGTAATAGTTTTTTTTTTCATCAGTAAATAATGGCCCTCGCACTACAGAGATTTTAATACAAAATTATAAAATGGTTTTGGACTTATTTCTATCATTTTAGGGTATACCGAATAAAAATATCGTAAAATTAACCCAGACTTTACTTTACTTAACTTTTTTCTTTTTGTTGACTTGTGTAATCTATTTATTGAATTCAAATTTGGGCCCATATCAGACTGAATAACGAATTATAAAGGAGTGGTTTTATTGATAAATAATATCAACATTTTCATTGATTATTATTATACAAAATGTCTACCTCTTCGCGATATGATATACTTAATAAAAAGCTAATTAATAATTTAAGAATCTATATCAAATCAAATTAACACAATGATAAAATTAGCATGTTTATTAACAGTCAATCAAAATCAAAGATTAAATACATACGAGTAGATAACAGGATTATTGTAATTCCAAAACTATAAATACAATGAACTATATTTAATTTAAAGTCGAACTTTTATTGTAATTGAAGTTATTATATTTTAGAGAAGTTAGTTTCATACAAAAATTTAGGTTTTCACAAACCTGTAAAATGTTTTCACATGATGATACTACAATAAAAACTTTTTCGAAATTTGTTTGATATTTAGATATGCAATATTCTAAACGTGTCTTTTTTCATTAAATATTTGTTTCGACCTCTTTTTCATTAAGCTAAATTTAACAGTGTTTATCTCTCTTAAAGAAATTAAACTGCCCATAAAATAATATGATATGCTCCAATATATTGTGACACTGATAAGAATCATTGAATCGTTAGAGAGTAAAAATACAACCCATACAATACACCAGGCGCTTGCTTTAGTTGTTCTCTTGATTAATACCTATTAATGTACATATGTATGTATGTATGTTGCAATTTGGTACGATAATAATGTTTACCTTTGATATTATTTCGTAATATGATGTATGAACATTAGGGTGTCCCTCATTTTTCCAAAAATATTTATAATTGTTTTAGTTTTTTCCATTATTTATTTTTTTCTTGACATAAATGACAAATAAATTTAATAGATTTAGCCATTCTGGTACTTTTTTTGATACAAGCACAATAAATCTATAAATTATTCAAAAACACTATAATTGATTTTTTTCCATTTAAGAAGATTCTGAACAATGGAGAATAGTTTGTTACTTGCTTAATTGATATTTATGAAATCTATCTATATATATAAAAAACAATGCCACTTTTCGTTGTAATGTTATAACTCAACAATGCCTTTACCGATTTGGCTAATTTTAGTCTTGAATTATTCGTGAAAGTCCAGAGAAGGTTTGTACGTAGAGAAAATTTTAAAAAAATCTTGAAAAAGTGTAAAATCAACATCTTTCTATACTCCCATATACAAAAAAATTTACTAATACTTAAAAGCCAATTTGAACCTGTTTGGCAAAACAATCGAAGACAAAAAAAGTGACGTTTGTTCTGTCAAACAAATTTAATGTCATCATATGTCATTTCATTTTATCAGCGATAATTATTGCTTTGTTATGTTTATATTTTCCAAAATATTGTTGATTTGTTGAGTGAAGGTAAAATGCCACGAGCATGACGAAATTCTGCTATGGCAAAAGTTTTGCGATTAACGTCAATTATTTTATGGGATGAGTGCACAATGGCGAATAAAAAATCAATAGAAGCATTTAGTCGAACAATGCAAGTTTTACAGGGTAATCAACAGCTTTTTGGTGCGGTGCTCTGATATTGCTGTCAGGGGACATTCGTCAAACATTGCCAGTCATTCCTCGATCAACTCCTGCTGATAAAATAAACGCCTGTTTGAAGTCATCAGTTCTTTGGAGATATATACGAAAATTGACACTGAACATATTAATATGCGTATTCACCTTGATTTTTGAGTTTTCAAAACAATTGTTAGAAATTGGTAATGGCAAAATACCAATCGACAGTACCAACGGATTGATCACTTTCCCGAACAATTTTTGTACAATTGCGCAATCTATAGATGAGTTGATTGAATGTGTTTTCCGAATATTCTTCAGAATTACAGAAATCATGATTGGTTGAGAGAATGCGCCATTTTAGCACCTAAGAACATTCATATCAATGCCATTAATATTCAAATTCAAGCGAAACTGCCAGGTGTAGTCACGACATATAAATCAATTGACAGTGTTATGAATCAAGATGACGCAATGAATTATCCAACTAAATTTTTAAATTCATTGGAAACGGCACCAACGCATTTGCTAAAAATTGGTTCTTTGATTATATTATTGCGAAATATCAATCCACCAAAACTGTGTATTGGCAGTGAAAAAGTTATTGCCAAATTTGATTGAAGTTACAATCTTAACTGGTAAATCAAAAGGAGAAGTGTGTTTGATACCGCGTATCCCTATGATTCCAACTGATATGCCATTTGAATTCAAAAGACTACAATATCCTGTGCGTTTATCATTTGCGATGTCCATAAATAAGGCCCAAGGGCAAACACTTCACGGTTGTGGTGTCAATTTGGAGGAATCATGTTTTTCACATGGCCAACTTTATGTTGCCTGTTCCAGAATCCAGAGTCCGTACCCCAACTGTTTATTTATTCATGCTCAAAATGGAAAAACAAAAAATATTGTTTATCCAACTGTTTTAGACTAGCCCATATAGACCCACCATAGTAATAGTACCCAATTCTTTTTTATATTTTAGTTTTTACTCTTTGCTGATAAATATAATATAAACAATATATCATTTGGGTCATTTGGACTTTTAAATAGCTAGCAATTTAAAATATTTGTTTGTTTAAATAAATGAACTTAATAATCATTTTTTTTTATTACTATGCCTTATACGTAGCGAAGCACGTACCGGGACGCTAGTTTATTCATATATTCTATAACCATAGTTTTAGTAGAGATGTCTCCGTGCTTAATTTAAAAGCACAACTTTAATTTTAGATTGTATACTTTTCAAAGTTCTGATTTCAAAACAAAAATATATCAGGTACAGTTATTAGTGTTGGTCGTATCAAACATAAGAATTCAAATTTTGTCTGTAGTACGAGACATCCTAATCTATGTACAGTTCATTTGTACTTATTAATCTATATTAGATTGATTAATAAAATTACTGTATTATTCATTCTTTTATTAGGCTCTCATTAATTGCACAGTTGAACTTTATGCATTAATATATCCGACTAGCTACCAGATTTCATTGAAGTAAGAAGATTTTCTAAGCTTTCCATCAAGAATTTTATTTTCTGTTTACTTGCGACATGTAGGAACTATATGGTAGAGAAGTCAAAAAAGTGGGTCCCCGATTCCCAAACTATTGGGTCGACTGACTTCAAATTTGAAAAATAAGGTTTTAAGCCGATTCCCGTTATGAGTTTTTTTCGTTTTTTTTTAAGACTTTAAGACACATTATTTTGTCAAAAATCGAAAATTCGAATTTTCTCAAAAACAACTAATTTTGTTTTCTATTTTTGTATTGCTCCAGAAAGGTATAGAACCGTTTTTTGGTTTTTAAGTTTTCTCAAGATATAATCAAACGATTTCAATAATTTTGTATAATGATCAAAAATGTCATTGTTTTCATTTTTGATAAAAAAAATTAGACATTTATTTTTTGAAATTCGTTATCTCGAAAGAGGGTCATCAGTTTTTACGAAATTAAAATAAAAAACGTATATTAACAAATTTACATACTAAACATATTTTTAAACTCAAATTAAAATATTTAATATATAAAAAAACCGCTCGAAGGATTTTCAACTACAAATTTTGAATAAGGTAGATTTTTTTGAGAAATCAAATGGCATTTAAATTTTTGAAAACAAACTTTATTTTACAGGTACATTTTTATATCTTAAAATACAGGAAATAATTTGTTTCATTTTGTTCAAAAAATAAAAAGGGATAGAAATAAAAAATTGTATATCTAGCGAAATTATTTTCATAATTTTGTATTTATAATTTAATAAATAAAATGGAATTCTACTTTGAATTAACGAATTAAATACAAAAATCCTAAGTCCCCTTGAAATCAAACTTTCAATAACTGGTTATTTTTTAACTCCGATCCAAAATTTTCTGAATTAAGTGTGATACAATCTGCCTCTTGTTGCATTTTTCCAAAATTGTCCTATTTATTCTTTCATATTACGACTTAAAATAAAGTGGGATTACACAACATTTTTAATATTTACACAAAAAATTACCCGAAAACACGTTTTAAGATATTTTTTTTCACATATTTGAACTCTTGCCAAATTTTTAAAATATCTTAATTTTAAGAAAAAAATTTAAAAAAATGTTGATATCTTGTTGACATTTGGGTTATTTTTGAGAAACTGCTATGGGCAAGCACATGTTTGTTCCAAAAGTAAATTAGACCGCCCAACTGAATCTTGACAGTTTTTAATTAAGTAGTTAAGTAGCTACCTACAAAATATTAACTCGAATTCATTCCCTTAAAAATTACACTGTTTGATAAAATTACGTTTTTCTTCCGTCACATAAACAAAGCAATAGATTATTATTAAATGATTAAATATTCGCTTTGAAATATTTATGTCACATTAGGTTTTTAAAATATGCAACTTAAAAAATGCTAAAAAAAACGAAAAATAATTGTGTTTAAGTCTAAGTTAAAACAAAACATATCTTCTAATAATAAATTGTAAAATGATCTTGCAGTGTAAAAACCTTTGGAGCAATATTTTAAACGATTTAGTATATTGTTAAATCAATTTTCAATATTAATTTACGAAGACAAAAAGGTGATTTCGCTGTTTTTAAACGATTTTAACACATAACTATCTCTTAACATTTTGCTAAAGTTAAAACCACTAAATGGTTACTTTTACTTTGAGCAATTTCCTTAATCCATATGACATCCGTCATTATGCAAGAAACAATTTCTCATAAGATGTAGATGGAATGGTCCAGTCTGCTCTGGAAATTCCAATAAATAGGTCCGTTTTAGTGTGTTTACTTTGTTTATTTTCACGAACTGTCACTGTTTTGACAATTTTAGATTAATTAGTTAAAATAAATAAATTAGGTGGCGCAACAGTCCATGAATGACCAGGGCCTAGTGACTTACAACTCTCAACCATCCCTGTGTGCGAGTAATGTTGTCAGAGATGGAAGGGACCTACAGTTTATATGCCGAATCCGAACGGCTAATTTGAGAAAGCACTTTTCATGACAAGAATTGCTCTTGGAGAATTTGTCAATTCCTCGCAAGAGGCAGTACCCGTGAAAAAAGTTAGGTGGCACAGGCAGGGATTGAACCCAAGACCCCTTGCATGACAGTCCAACGCACTAACCATCACGCTACGGGTTTAATTAGTTAGCAAAACAAAAAGAAAGGTTTGAAATTTTAGACTCTTTAGTAAATTTTGAAAATATGTAGCAAATCGCTAAATTGTTAAGCCCTTAATATTAGGTTGTTTAAAATTGTGCGCCTTTGTCTTTTAAATACAGTTTAAATCAATTTAGAATCGAAGTTAGTTTCAGGAAATTCTTATATTAGTTAGAAGTCTCCATTTAACAAATCTTGAATTTAACGCTTTCGCTTTAATAGTTATTTGCTGATTTCGAATACGAACTTTGATATTAAATTTCTGCTCAAATTATAAAAAAATACTCGTTTTCAACATTATTTTATGCTCATGCAAAAAACTTTATGTTTTAGCCTTGTTTACAGAGCTGTCACGAAAACTTAAATTCATTTTAGACCGTTCTGGCTTTTCCTGTTTTAAACCATTTTAGATTATGATTTTTCAAACATTTTATGAAATACTACAAAAATTTCAGCTGAATATTTTTGATGTACGAGTAGATTATATATTCGTAAAATCATGACGGAAGTCTTATGTGTGTTTATTTTTTTTTAATTTCAAAAAGTAATATCTGAAAAATTTGACTGATAAACTAATTTTGGAATCGGATTTGAAAAAAAGACCGTTTAAAAACCATTGGAATCACGATTATGACCAAAGTGTATTCACCTTAAAAATATAAGATTAAAAAAAAACTCAATTGTTAACTTCAATGAACTTAATATATTTAATATTTAAATCGATATAAAGCCAAAAAATTTAGATTCGTTATGACGTGTATTGTTTTATTGTTCTCATCATTCTATTCCGTCAAAAATACTTTGACTTCACGCACTTTATTCTACGACATAGTCAACTTGAGTTGGCAAAGTAAAATTTCCAAGTGAAAACTCTGATTTGTATTTGTTAATCAGATACCGATCGGTCAGACACATAAACTAAACATACTTACGACTTACAAGCTAGCCAGCGGGGCACGCGGCAGATATGAGTAGCTTTTCAATCAAACTCACTATATGTAGACCATAACCATTCTATTTTGTTATTATTATTATTTTTGTTTGCTATGAGAAATTTGCAGTAAAATAAACTTAATGTACTGTTTAATGAGAATGACTAAACAAAAACACAAGTGTATGAAAAGAGAGAAAGAAGGAGGAACCGGTTGAAAAGCGTTAGCTAACCAAGTCGAAGCTGAAGCGTTGCATTCACCAAGTGACTTAGCTGCAAGGAGGTTGATATATAGAAAATCAAGAATTTCATTTTGAATCTATTAATTTCCAGTTTTGAAAAATTAATAAACAAATTATCTACTGTGTTGAATAAAAATCATAATTTTTATTGTTTGTTTGTTTTATAAATTTTGGTTTGTGTCAATAACTTAATTCGGCATCAGAAATGTCAATTAAATTGAAAATCAACGGAAAGCCCTTTACGGGTAAGTGGACTATTTATAGAAATAAAATAATTATTCTTTTATTGTAAAATTCAATTTTCCGATTTTTTGTTTTACCTTTTAAGTTAATCTAACTACACTTCCGGTTGATGTTACACTGAACACCTTCATTCGGGAGCATGCTGGATTGTCGGGAACAAAGTTCATGTGCCTTGAAGGTGGTTGCGGTGCTTGTGTTTGTGTTGTGAAGGGGCCTCATCCGGTCACTGGTGAGCAAAGAACCTGGGCTGTCAATTCGGTAAAGATGCACACAGAAAAAGAAAACGACCATAAGATTTGGTCCTAATTTGTTCCTATGTACATATATCCTTTTAGTGCCTCACTCTGCTCAGTGTTTGTGCTGATCTCGAGGTCATTACCATCGAAGGTCTTGGTAATAAGCGAGATGGCTATCATCCCCTTCAGAAAACCTTGGCCAAATTGAATGGAACACAATGTGGATATTGTTCACCAGGAATCATCATGAATATGTATGGACTTCTCGAGTCCAAAGACAACAAAATCACCATGGAGGAAGTTGAGAATTCTTTCGGGGGCAATATTTGCCGTTGCACTGGCTACCGTCCCATTTTGGATGCTATGAAAGCTTTCGCTATGGACACGAACATCTCGGTACCCGATGAGTGTATGGACATAGAAGATCTTACCAATGCAAAATGTCCAAAAACTGGATTGAATTGTAATGGAGGATGCAAGTCGTCTACCACCAAACCACGGCAACCAATTGTTTTCGACGATGATAGCCAATGGCATTGGCCGCGTACTCTAGAAGACTTGTATGGGATTCTAGCAAAAGTTGGAAATCAGAAATACATGCTTGTTGGTGGCAATACAGGACATGGTGTCTATCGTCGTTCGCCAGATATAACAGTTTACATTGACATCAATGATATTCCGGATCTTCATCAAGTTAAGGTGGAAGATAAGAGTGTCATTCTGGGAGGTGGCGTTAGTCTTACAGAAGCAATGCAGGTTTTCAACGAATCTTCAAATAAGCCTGGATTTGAGTATTTTAAGCAATTGTGGCATCATTTTGACTTAATTGCTAATGTTCCAGTCAGAAATGTAAGTACCTACCTAACCCCTATATCTAAATAACAAGACTGTGAAATGTTGCCTTTAATTGAACTAGATTGAGCCTTTTTAATGCTTTTGAAACACTTTAAAAGATTCTTTTAAGAATCAAGTTCTTTTTTTTGTATTTTAAAAAGCTTTTGATTTTACATTTTACAAAGGGAGGTCAGAAATAATTCTTTTGTGTGTTCTTTTTAAAAACGTGATGTTCGAGGAGTTCCAAAAAGTACCTACATCTTTTTCTTAAACGAGCTTAAACGAATGAACCCATTCTTGTTTTTAAGTTTGTACTTTCAGTACATTCTCTCGAGCTAAACTTCCAACTTTTTATGTGGTTATGTAGAAAGGTTAATGCAACATATTCAGTTTTGTAAAACTGAAAGGTTAATGAAACATGTTCAGTTTTGTTAAACTATCTTGAGAACGAATGCAACGATTTTATTAAAACATAGTAGCATATTGAAAGTGGAGTTGTAGAAGAATTTCTCATTGCGTTTTAACCGAAAATGTTTATAATAAAAATACGGTTTTAATGCTTTTTGATGGGTTAATTGAATCCTCTTTTATTTTACTTTTTACACACAAGTTTTTCGGTCAAAATAAACTAACTTAGATGACAATCTTTGTGTATACAACTTCAAATGAGTCCTAGTGGTCTTATTTCATTCTACGAAACTTTGGAATGTTATAAAAATGATAATTTCGTAAGAATTGTTCTCTGCTTCACTTGTCAATGACAAGTGATAGCATTTGAATCAAAAATTGTTTAAATAAAATGATAATTTATTGTTCGTTTTTTGTACGTACCTACCTCTAATTCCATGAACATTACCTAAGTACTATACATTATTATTTATGAAAATGAAAACAAAATTAACCTTGCTCTTTCTTGAGTACACAATACAAATCTACTTTCTAATTGTTTATGTGAATATACATAAGTACGTTATACAATTTCAAATAAAATGTATTCTTATCACGAGTTGTATAACAAATCCGTAGAGAGCTTTATAAACAAACATAAATAATATAATTGTTTATTTTGTTATTCAAATTGTGTACTCATCATTGAACATCGAAGATACAATAAGATAAGGTTCTTTATACCTATGTAGTATGTATACATATGCATTATACAGTGTTTAGGGTTTAGAAGTTGGTATGTGTGTATGATATACATAGATGAATTTGTTCATTATTCTTTGTTGTATTGTTGATTTTTTATTTGAGTATTTAGAATTGATAATATCTTAAATTTTGCCCCATGTGCACATTTTTTAATTGAAACGCAACTTTTTAAGTGTTTATTATTTTAATTTTTGCTGAAATTTGTTAAAAATGAAAAGAATTATTTATTTACTTCGGCTAATTATACCAATGACAGATTGAAGTAAATGATGTAACAAAACGAATAAAATTTAATTGCGACGAATATGTAATTAATATAATGAATATTAAGTTGTAGGGTTTTTAAAAATAATTAAGTAACATCTGAATTCAATTCGGAAAGTGTTTTTTTTATACCAGAAAATACTTTATTTGTTGAATTGTTATAGTTGTCTATTTATTTTTGGCCATGAAAAAGGTTGTTTATTAAATTGTATAAAAAGCCGGCTAAGTGTGAAGAATAGAATCCACATAAATGGCAATAATAATAATATTTAATAAGGCTTGGGATGCATATGCGTAGAGAGACACATGAAATCATGTTCATAATTAGCATAATAGAATTAATTTCGGTAGTCAAGTCAAAACGAATATAAAACCGATGCATATTATTACAGACGTTGAGTACATCAACACAACGTATTAAAAATCAAAGTCTCCCCCTCGTCTCGCCTTTCTGTCTATTTGTATATTCTTAAATACTACTAAACTGATTTTATGCTACTTTTATCTATTGATAAAGTTGTTCCTGGGGAAATCTTAGGTGTATGATTTGTTAAGGTTTGGGGAATTGACGTCCGCAACTTTGGGCTTGTTCGTTTTTTTATATATACATTTTTTTATTACATCGAATTACGCATTGGTTATACACATCGGTAATCAGAACGATTAAACTGAATGGTGTGGGAGTACGGTGGAGTACATTAGACAAAGGTGTAAATCACGACAAACTTAGTAAACTTCAGCTGTCCAGTAAATAAATAGTGGAAAGATCTGCTATTCGCCTCAGAGCTTCGTTACAATAGACTAGTAACAGCATTGGTCACTCCGTATTTCTTAATTGTTTAGAATCAATTCCAAGGCACACAGGTTACAGCGTTTCCCAACTACAGTTTGATAGAAACTTCCAGATTTCTATACCATCCAGATCTTTTTGTGTGGAAAGGGAATTCTTGGAAGACGAGTCAATCCACTTTAATACAGATGGATCAAAAACTAATAAGAGGGTCGGAAATAGGGTGTATTTCGGCTTCCCAGTCACTGTAGCTTGTTCCCAGGCAGAACTTTTACTTTTGGCGATTAAAGAAGTCCTGTCCTAGCTTTAAGAAAACTTGATATCAACATCTGTTAGTCAGGCTGCCATTAAATCCGTTTATTATGTCTACAAATTCTATAACAGTCCATAACTATCGATCATCTCTAATGGAGATGGTATAACAGTTTATCATTCACCTTTGCCTGGTGCTGGTCCTTAGAGATAATCCAGAATATTGCAAAGAAGATGAACTTGACAAAAATGTAGTACAATACTTCCCATTCTACAACGTTTGCCTACCGATCGCTACGTGTAAGCTTTTGCTAAAACAAGATGTTATACCTAAAGAAAACTATCATCATGTTTTTCAACTGTCAGGTATCGAAAAACATCTGACCTACCCTAAATTAAAAGCGCTCAAAGTGCTTAATATGCCTAAACACGCGGCTAGTCGTATTCTCAAATGACTATTACATAAGCTGCATGGAAAACGAAGTTCTTTACATCCTCAGTAAATTCCCTGTTCTAGCTCTTCTATATCGATCTTAATGGTCCTAAACACACTAACATAATTAGTCTTTTATGTTTTATAAGACTCGATTTTCGAAAATACAGATTTATGAAATATCGTACCCAAACTGGGCTTCCAAAAGTCAGATAGGTCCTACACTTGATTCAAAATAGAAAAAATGAGATCCAAACATCTTCGTTATTGAATTTAGTTACATATGTTTTAGTATTTGATTTGACTTCGTTGGGGGAAAGTTTCAGCTCCTATTTCATAGTTGAGGGAACGGACAAAGCATTTAAAACTGTTTTTTGGGCACGAAAAATGTCTTCCTTGTAAGATTTTGAGTAAAGCAAAGTGCTTTAAGAACTTTTAAAACACATTTCAACATCATATTGTTTTCCAACCGATCTTTCAAAAGTATCTTTCTCAAAAGAAGCGCATATTCTGGTGTAATACACATCATCAAAATGAAAAGAAAAACCACTAATATTTTATATTTGATGATGAGGAAACGTATGTCTACTACTTCAATTTAAGAGAAGAGCTTTTTAAGTCTAAAATAAATTTCGAAACATTTTCAAACTAGATATAACATTCTAAAACAAAAACAAACAAAAATGACAACATTTTTGATGCAGAATTAAGTTACATATTTTTTTATACCATTACAAAGAGCAAGTTTTTCAAATAGTACGTAAACAGACCTTTTAAAACACTCCACTTATGTTTCGTTATATAAACTCATATGTATGTAACAAGAATATGAGACTTAGAAGTTGTTAAAGTGCAATAGTGTACTTAAGGAGTACCTTTTGTTACAACTTTTTTTAAAAAAGATAATTTACATTTTGTAAAATAAATCAAATATTTCATTACGCTTTAAATTGAATCAAAACCAACCACTTTTGATTTTCATTAGACATCTAAAATAAATTAGTTTACAATAATTGGTTTCAAAAACGACCATAAATAAAAATAAAAACTGATGATAATGTCGCTATGAACAAATAACTGCAACAATTTATTGAGAATTACCTTTTTATAATTAAAAAAACACATTTTTTTTTAATTTATAAAATCGAAACTGATTTTATAATTACATACTCACCGTGCAACTTACAATGAAAGAAGTTCATTAACATGCTTAGTAGTTTATTCGATTTGAATCTTAAAAAAAAAATATTATAAACAGGTTTTTAAATTTATCGTCTTTTATGACCCATCATTAAGTTCGTATAAAAAGGTATCAATATTTCCGAATAAAAAAGTTAATAAACAAAAAATAATTTTGAAAACAAGCGCTTCGAGTGTGCAGTTAGTATATCAAAAATAATATAGTTCATTACCTGGTTCTATAACAATATGCAACACAAACAAAAACAACACAGGGAGATTCATATGCTCTTAACCCACTCACTCTGTTCCAACTTCTCTGATAGTTTGTACAGCTGTTGCATAAATTATATAGTTAACACCTTAGAGTGGGGCAATATAAGATAAATTGTGATTATTGTTTTTGATTGAAAGGGAGTTGATAAAACTTGTGGTAAAGTGATAACTTGATTTTATCCTGAACATGTAAACATTTATAAAACTCAAAAAAAGTCAAGCTTTGATTTCAGCTTTAAGGAGGCTGTTAGGATAAAAGATGTAAGCTTTTGTTGTTATTAAGCCAACCACGCTGAATATAAAAGGGAATAAGTTTAAACAAGCTAGAAAGACCTGTAAAGTGTATATGTATTTAATTAAGTAAATCAAGTCTTAGTAGTAACAAAATTACTGAAAAAAGTAATACATAAAACCAAAAGTAGTTAACATTACTGGACTTTTCTGAAAAAAAAAAATGTACGTAACACGACGTCACTTGAGCAGTACTCAATTTTATAGGATGTATCCTATTTTTCTCTTTACATTCACAAATTCGCTGGCCTAAATAGTATACATTAACCAATGGAGGGCACTTTCATCGAAGAGACTGAGCATCACAAAACATCTTTTGTAAAGTGATCATATACATACATATAGGGTTTTTCAAGTCGCAAACAAAACTTATGTGGAAAGTTTTCTCCGGTGCAGCGTACCGATGCCATACATTTTTCTTCACTTCTGACTATAATTTATAAAGCCTTTCTTTGTCGGAAACTTAGATTTTTTAATCACATATATGTATGTTTAAGCGAGACTGACTGTACAAAGTGCATAACCTCATAAATTATCAAAGTTAAGAACTTGTTTTCGAGAAAAAAAAACAATGAATGGTATTGCAGATTATTTTTGAACTGGATCTTATTAAAAAGTTCAAAAACCTCTTTCTTAAAGTCAACAACACACATTTAGTTAAATTAAGTAAATTTTTGTATACCTACATATTATGCAATCATAATTTAAAGGCGTCACTGAAATAAACAAGTAACACTGACTTTTCAGATTTAACCATTAAGTAGACAATATAAGTCATAGAAGATTGTAAGTTTTGTGAACAGGTTTATCATTCGTCAACAAAAGCTGAAAAAATAACAATAAGTAGTGATACCATCAACTTCCCTCGTTGATTTTTGCAAAGTAAAAATGCCTTCGTGCTTAAAGTGCATGCTAATGAGATGCAATACTTGCCTTAGATTGACTATGAGTATCATCATCATTAACAAACGAAGAATGAAACATACAATTACTTGCAATCTAATAGTATTCACTTCACATTGCAAATGCAGTCATCTATCAGGGGCTAGAGAGGTCGGGAAAACTACTATAATACTTAATGAATTTGTTTTTCACCAAGAACCGCTCACATTTTTCTTGAATTAAAACACGTGGACTTTTACTTCCCAGTTAAACATTTGTTTATTTGTATACTTTGCACCTTTAGACTGGAACTTTGGCAGGTAATTTGATGATGAAACATGCCAGACCTGAATTCCCTTCGGACATCTTTCTCACTTTTGAAGCCTTGGACGTGAGAGTCGAAGTAGGTGGAAAGCCTGGTGAAAAACTATCAATGACTATAGCTGAGTTTTTGAAATCGAACATGACGGGGAAGGTTTTACTTTCTTTCACCCTTCCAGCTTATCCCAAGGAAAGATATCTTTTTGGGTCTTACAAGGTGAGTAAATAAGCCTGACTTGAACTCAAAGTAATACAAAAGCCAAATTCACACTTTTTGTTTTAGATAATGCCTCGAGCTCAAAATGCTCATGCCTATGTTAATGGAGCATTCCTTGTCGATCTTGATCCGAAAACTCGTAACGTTTCGTCTTCGCGTATTTGCTTCGGTGGTATTCATCCAGGTTTTGTACATGCTAAATCGGTTGAGGATTATCTTGTTGGCAAGAGTCTTTCCGCGAAAAATCTTCTTCCGCAATTGTTTACGGTTTTAGGTAAGGAACTTCAACCGGATGCTGTATTACCTGATCCTTCTCCAGAGTACCGTAAATTGCTGGCCAGCGGTCTTTTGTACAAGTTCATTCTGAAAAACAATCCTGAAGTGAAACCTGAGTTCAAAACCGGTGGTGAAGAACTGAAGCGGCCAGTGTCTTCGGGCATGCAGACTTTTGATACCCAGGTCAAAAACTATCCAGTTACTCAACCTGTGACTAAAGTTGAAGCTATAGTTCAATGCTCGGGAGAAGCAACGTATATGAACGATCTGCCACCTCAACCTAATCAAGTTTGGGCAGCGTTAGTGCATGCCACAAAGGTGGGTGCAACAATTGTAGAAATCGATGCTTCTGAAGCACTCAAGATGCCAGGTGTGCTGGCTTTTTATTCGGCTAAGGATATCCCCGGGAAGAATTCAATAGTCGACAAGAGTTTCGGATTCTCCGATGAGGAAGAAATCTTTTGTGCCACAGACGTCAAGTACTACTTTCAACCTCTGGGTATGGTTGTGGCATTGAATAGTGCAACTGCAAATATCGCTGCAAGTAAGATCAAGGTTATGTACAGTAAAACCGACAAAAAGGTCCTGCCAACTATGGAACAAGTTCTTGCAACAAAAGATCAAAGCCGAATAATTTCTATCGTAAAGTCACCAATCGAGGAAATCAAGCGTCCAGCGGATGCCAATCTGACAGTCTCTGGAGACTTTGATATCGGCCTTCAGTATCACTATACTATGGAACCACATACAACTATCGCCTTGCCCTTCGAGGACGGTCTACAAATCTACTCTGCCACACAATGGATGGATATGACTCAATTCGCCATTGCCAAGATGTTGCAGATCAAGGTCAATGATATCCAACTGAAGGTTCGTCGTTTGGGAGGAGGCTATGGTGGCAAGATTTCCCGAGGAAACTTTGTAGCATGTGCAGCTGCCTTGGCGGCTTCGAAACTTCATAGACCAGTGAGAATGGTACAGACTATTGAATCGATGATGGGCAGTTTGGGCAAGCGTTGGGCTTGTCGCAGCGAATACGAGTTCCATGTCAACTCAAAGGGTAAGATTATTCTAGCCCGGAATACCTTCTTTGAAGACGCTGGCTGGTCTGTCAATGAGTCCCCAGTTGATGGACATTCGACTCTATGCTCTAAGAATTGCTATGAGTTTAAGGAGAATTACAAAATTGATGGCAACGCCGTAACCACGGATGCCCCCAGTCACACCTGGTGCAGGGCTCCAGGCTCCGTTGAGGGAATTGCTATGATTGAAAATATCATCGAGCACATTGCCTTCGATACTCAACGTGATCCAATGGATGTTCGTTTGGAAAACATCCCTGCTGGACATAAAATGCGCGAATTGATTGACAAATTCCTCAAGACCAGCGAGTATCGCCAGCGAAAGGCCGAAATTGACGATTACAACTCGAAGAACCGCTGGCGCAAACGTGGTCTGGGACTTTGCATCATGGAATATCCGATCTTCTACTTTGGTAATTATCCCGCCACGGTGGCTATATACCATGGAGATGGTACTGTTGTTGTATCACATGGCGGAATCGAGATGGGCCAAGGTATGAACACCAAAGTGGCACAAGTTGCTGCCTACACTCTAGGAATTCCCCTCGACATGGTTAAGGTTGAAGCTAGTGATACTTTGAATGGAGCCAATTCGATGGTTACCGGTGGGGCTGTTGGCAGTGAGAGTCTTTGTTATGTAAGTTTTCCAAGACTTTAAATATCATTGTCTTTTTATTCAATTTAATTGCAATATAGGCCGTTCGTAAATCATGTGATATTCTGATGAACCGTCTTCGTCCAATTCGAGAATCAATGAAAAATCCCAACTGGTTTGATCTCATCCAAGAGGCACATAAGAAAGTTATTAACCTTATTGCCAGTGACTACTACAAGGCCGGCGACATGCAACCGTACACCATTTGTGGTCTTAGTTTGACCGAAATCGAGATTGACATTCTCACGGGAAATCACTTGCTCAAGAGAGTCGATCTGTTGGAAGACACCGGTGAAAGTCTCAATCCGAATATCGATATTGGTCAAATTGAGGGTGCCTTCGTCATGGGATTGGGTTATTGGTTGACTGAGCAATTGGTCTACGATCGTCAAACTGGGGAACTCTTGACAAATCGTACATGGAACTATAAGCCTCCTGGTGCTAAAGATATTCCAATTGACTTTAGAATTGATCTTTTGCAAAAGAGTGCTAATCCAGCTGGTTTTATGAGATCAAAGGGTAGGGGTAGATGATCATTTTTATGTAATGACATTTCAATTTTATATGTGTCTGTTTATAGCTACCGGTGAGCCAGCTGTGTGTCTTTCGGTATCGGCGATCTTTGCTATACAACACGCCATACAATCAGCTAGGAAGGACGCAGGATTGAAGAGGGAATGGGTTCGTTTGGGTGCTCCTACAACTCCAGAGACCATTGTTCTCAACTGTGGATCAAATGCAAGCCAGTTTAGTCTTTAAGTAGACTTATATTATTGTTTAAATTTTGTACAAAATATTGGTGCTTGGCTTATGATTATTTAATATTATATACGAATTATATATAAATATATAGGTAAATAAATTAATATTATGAAGTAATTACTTAAGCTCTTCAAACTCTGTTAATAGTATAAGAAATCGAATTCAACATGAAAATGCATTAAGTTGGTCTATTTATTTTTAACCGAAAACAACTAATTTAGTATAACAAAAGTATAAAAACGGTTCTCTCTCGAGTTCGTCGTAAATTGTGCACTTTACACCAAATTCCTTTTATGCATACCCCACCCTACTCTGTAGAAGTGAGCTACCCATCCAAAACCCCTTTTTAAACTGTTTTATAGTTTTCCATCCAATTTTCTTTTCAAATTAATTTTATGAAATCGTAAATAAATTAATTTCATCAAATTAACTGCGCTGGCTGTGACGATAAAAAACACATGTTTGTAAAGAAAAGATACTCTTATAATTAAAAGAACATTTTTTTAGGTACAAGTTTTAGAAAAAAAACGATCTTCCGGAAAATTAAAAAGTTTCCCTGGAGAAAATATGCCAACACCCCCTTTTTTGTAAGTAGAATCAGTTGTCATCACTTTACTATTATAAGGGTCCATCAACCATCATCAAAGCGCACTGTCTTTGCCGTACTCATACGTACTCTTCTATTTTCATCAAAAATAATAACGAAATGCGTGCTTGACTTTAATTTGACGCTTCCTCTGCCTGTCAGAGTTTATAATTATTGATGAAAGTTTATGACGAAATTGTATTTTGAGACCACCCTCGGAATTTTCTCATTTATATGGATGATGTTATGGCATCTATAGATGAAATTTAAGGAATAATTTGTCTTAAGTCTTAGAAAGGGTGAAATTGACTTAAAATTAATTTGTTTTAAAGATTATAACATCAAAAGATGAAGGACTTTAAAAAATTAATTTAGTGGTTAGTGAAAAATTTGGTTCATCCAGAATATCTCTCGAACCAATAACGAATAAGATAATGATATTACCTCCAAAAAGCTTAATTGTACTACCTACTAAAATGTATCAAAAATTGAATTTGCCTCGAATATCTTGGCCACAATTAAAAATATTGGCTTCAATCTAATTTTATCCTTTAAAAAACATTATTTTTGAAATTGTTTTTAAATAAAAATCTTGACAAACTCGTGGTTTTGACACAAATATCTCAAAAATAAAAAAAATATTTCTTTCTAAATAAAATATTGTTGTTAACATGAAGTAATTTTTTTAGAAAAATCAAATCGGCATTTTTCTTATTAGCAATACAAACCTTAAAAAAAAGCTTTAATGCGACCCACTCTGATTTCTTCCCATACATTCCTTTTTGTCGATTTTTCTAAAACTTTAAGAAAATATTAATTTTTATGATTAAAAAAACGTCTTTGTTTTCGAAACCCATTTCTTACCACTTTTTTATTGTTTTGTAAAAAAGTTGTCAATTGAATTTTTTCTAAATAAAATAACTAAAAGTTATCTACAATATTTGGCATATGATAAAATATGTTTGATTTCAATATCTGTTTCTGTTCCTGACATTTTTAGTCGAAAACAAATTTTTATCAATTTTAGCAGAATTTTTTGAAAGTTTTAAATTTTTATAAAAATATTCCGACAGAATTTTTTTTAGAAACTAAAATTTTCATAATTCTGAAATATTTAATTTTTACTTTACTGACTGTTGGAAATTAATAAGAGTTTAAAACAATATTTCTTATAAGATAAACTTATTTTTAAGTTAATATCATTAATTTTTAAAATGATATTCAAGTCAAAAATTAATATTTACAAACTTTTGGTAGTGTTTTTTTTTTTTATAAGAAAACTTTTACCTTGATTTTTTCCAAATTTTACCAGACGTCAAATACGGAAATAATATAATTTTGTGTTCATAAGATATTCGAGGTGTCAAATATTTTTTAATTTTTCTTTTAACTTTCCATAGGAAGTTATTGTAATCGTTCCGATTTTTCGAATTCAAAATTTTTACATTTCTCGACGTTTCAAGGTCTCTAGAGTCGAAATAAAAGATTTGTGGAGAAATGTGTGTGCGTGCGTGTGTACGTATGTACGTTCGTACGTCCGTACGTTCGCGAAGTTTTTTTAGTCGTTCATAGCTCAAGAACCAGTAGAGATATCGACTTCAAATAAACGACGACGAAAGATGGTATTCCGAACGTACCAATCTATGGGCGAAGGCACGAACGTATGTACGTACGAACATTCTACGCATACACAAACATTTCTCTAAAACCCTTTGATTTAGCTTCTTGTGATCTTGGAACGAAGAGAAATGTCAAAACTTTTAATGTGCCAAATTGAACCTATTACATTAACTTCCTATATGGAAAGTTAATGACTTTTTCTTAAGAATAAAGCAAAAGAGATGTACAAGGTTAAAGTCGGAGAATGGTTCCATTTGTGTTTCTGAAAATATTTAGTTTATTGCTCTATTTTCTTCCAACAAAAGGACAATCAGAACGTTGAACTACAGACGAAGTAGAAGACTTCAAAAGATGCTTATTCTTTGCGCTCTTATTATTATCACTTATTGAACTTTGATGGACTGCAGAATTTTCAACACAATTTGTGCCCTAGGAAACTTTTCGAACATCGGATTTCAATCGTCTATCGTTCAGCTATTAAAAGCGATTTCCTCGAGATCTAACACATCGTGCTTTTCTGCCAAAATCCGAGTGTTCAAATAATTGACTTCTTCGAAAAAAAAATTGTAGCTCACAAATTCTTAAAAACGTACAAATCAACTCTTTCAAGTAAAATTGGCAAAGAATGCCCAGATGTCATATGGATTTCTACAAATTACTAAAAGTAAAGCATAAAGCAGCCATTCCGTGATGTTTAGGCATACCATGAGAGAAAGGGTGGTTACATTTTAAGGGCCGATGTTGAACGTGAAGCACACCTAAACGTCAATGTTTGTTTCTTCATTTTATTTGACATTTCTCAATTTCAGAATAATTCAATTTGAACCGCATGAAAGATACACAATCGAGCAACGCGTTAAAGTTAATAAGGCTTATTATGAAAAATCAAAATGTACATATATCGCGCACTTCGTGATTTTTCGGGCAATTCAGTCGTCCAAATGTGCGTATAATCGGAAAAATCGTGCAAAAATTTGAGCAAACCGGGTCTGTAGGAGATATGAAAACACCAGTGCATGCTCGTTTAACTCGTACTGCACAAAATATTGCTGCTGTTCGAGATAGTGTGGCTTAAAAGTCGTCCACCTCAACTCGTCGTTGTGCCCAACAATTGCACCACACAATGCATAAAGAATGGCATTAACACGCTTACAATAGACTCAAGAACTTAAGCCTCTTGACCATTTAAAGCGTCTCGTCGTCTATAATCGGGCCGATTACACTGGTAGACAAGGTTTTGTAACTAGAGATAAAATTGCGCTTTTGTGATATCATAAATTCATATCCGATTTCAAACTTAATACATTCTATTATGAATTCCATCGTAATAGAAAAGTTTTACGAATCTCGAAAAAAATAATCAACGAATACGTTCGTAGTGGAAAATCTTATACAATCTTGCATTACGATCGAAAATGGTTAGAGCGGTTTATTTTTAATTTAATTTATTATATACACAAGTTTTGAATTTTGTCTTAAAAATATTTTTGGTATGCAGTTATTTAGTGCTTGTAAATATACACTTTAAATTTGAATTTCGTTAAAAAATGTTGACCCTTTTCTGAGGTATCGAATGTTGAAAAAAAAATTATCCAACCAAAAAATAATGAAATTTTTGATAATCAAATATTATTGAGACTAAGGGCTTAAACAGAAAAAAATAAAAAAAAAAAATTATTCAAATCGTTTCATTAGTTCTAAAGAAAACTTAAAATCAAAATAACGGTACTATGGAGGGTATCCTTCTGGAGCAATACAGAAATATTTTTTGTTATTTTTTAGCCAAAATCGAAAATTCAAATTTTCTCAACAACAAACCGATAGGTTTTTTTTAAACTTTCTTGACATGGAAAGTTTTAAAAAAAACCTATTGGTTCGTTGTTGAGAAAATTCGAATTTTAGATTTTTGGCCAACAAAATTTGTATGGTGACTACTGTTATTTTCCGTCTTAAAAAATTAAAAAAACGCCTAACGCGCATTGACTTAAAACCTTAATTTCAAAGTTTGAACTCAATCGATCTAATGGTTGGTACTGAAACGGGGACCCACTTTTTTCGATGTCTCTACCATGTCATGTTCGATTAAATTCTCGAGTTCTAAATTTTTTTTTTGAAAGTTTCAATCAAAAGGTATAAGCTCGAAGACGAAGCCATAAACTCAAATATTATAGCTTCGGATATATACCTAATAAATTATTTGTTAACCTTAAATTTAAAATTAAACATTTGTTATTTCAAAAGATACACAGAAATTTCATTGAAATTTTGTAGCAATTGAATTTTGATCTATCTTTTCCTTTTCGCATATTTCAATGGAAAATCCAAAAAGTTGTTGATATGGAAGTCTTTTCATTTATTCAATTTTAACTTACCATCAGAACTTTTATCTACTCGTAGGAAGGTATATAGTGAGATGCCACAACAATGTTTGAAAACTAAAAATCTCTTATCTTATCTATCAGCTAGGTACAACATACATACATATATTGAGATACGTACAAAGGTATTTTCTTGTATGTAGAAAAACAGAATTCAATGATTTTCAAATTCAATTCAAATCACTGATGGAAGAAGAATATTTTCTAAAAATTTTCCATTAACCTTTTTGCGAGCAGATGTTGTGAACATCGAGATGACTATGACTATGATGACGATGAAGATGATGATGTTGTGTTGTGTTGTGATGCTGATGATGTGCTCTATAGGTTCTTGGGAGATCTCGATAGATATACTCAGTTCTCAGACTCAGCTCAAGCTCACTCTCTTTTAAATTCCAATTTACGAGTATGTACCAAGAAATTGAATTTGATAATAAATTCATTTAAGTCTTGCAAAATGGCCTGCACGAAAGTGCACACATCACACTCAATATGCTCTAAAACTCAAACCTCCATATATACCTATAACTCGTATCTTCTAACCCGGGTGTGTTGGTTCCCATAAAATGAACTCTCATAGGAGCGGAGATGCGGATGCGGAATCCTTCAGCCGATAACCATACTTTTGAACCAAATAAAGCCAAATGGTATATGATAATGGGAATAGGAATACTCACATAAGAACATACGAAAGGAACCAATGCATATACATAGACATATGGAATGGAGATCAAGGAAAGAAGAATGCAGATTCTTATTGAATATCCGGGTGAAAATTTGCGAACAGGACTACTCTACTCGCTGCCTCTAGTGATGTGATGTGTTTCCCCACAACGACCAACCGAACCGATATGCATACAAAGTGTCCGGTACCGAACTAAAAAAAAAGTCATTTGTCTTCTTTGGGATTTCAGCCTTTCATCCAGAAGCTTCCAATTCTCTAGTTGCAGAGATTTTTCTTTCACCTCAACGAACATATTTTCTGTTTTCTTTTTTTCTTCTTTCTTTTTCCTTCAAACTTTCTTCTATTTTGGTCTGCTTTTTTTCTGTGTCGGTTCCTTAAGCCATTCACATAGGTTGGAGTCCTTGTACTCTGGTATCTTTAGCTGGTTGGCTTTATGCCTGGTCCTTCTCTCAGCAAATTGATAAAAAGTGATGATGGCTGCTGGAAAATTTTGGTGCAAATCACAAAGAGCTTAGGTGATATAGACCTCCTGCGCTCGTATGTACCTATAACTCCTACTACACTTCTATCGCCTTATAATCATTTTTATCCTCCTTTTTGGAACGATAGTTGTTAGCATATGACGACGACTAGGTCGCTCATCTCGTAGCGTCTCGTCGTCGGTCGCCAAAGATATCCTGCAGTAGTGATGAAATGTGGCCAACCGTCGAAAATTCCAGCAGAAAGCTAACGAGCGATAGAGTGTTGCTGTTTTAACCTCCCTTCAAATGCAAAATCACCCACATAAGATTTTGAGAAGAAGGATTTTCTAGGTCTTCAAACAGTCAAAAGCTTGTATAAGTACATCAGAATTCACGGTAGATACTGCTTCATTGCTGTTGCTGTTGCTGTTGCTGTTGCTGTTACTGTTACTGTTGTTGTTATTGTTGCTGTTGCTGTTGCTGTTACTGTTGATGTTGCTGTTGCTGTTGCTGTTGCTGTTGCTGTTGCTGTTGCTGTTGCTGTTGCTGTTGCTGTTGCTGTTGCTGTTGCTGTTGTTGTTGCTGTTGCTGTTGCTGTTGCTGTTGATGTTGATGTTGCTGTTGCTGTTGCTGTTGCTGTTGCTGTTGCTGTTGCTGTTGCTGTTGCTGTTGCTGTTGCTGTTGCTGTTACTGTTGCTGTTGCTGTTGCTGTTGCTGTTGCTGTTGCTGTTGCTGTTGCTGTTGCTGTTGCTGTTGCTGTTGCTGTTGCTGTTGCTGTTGCTGTTGCTGTTGCTGTTGCTGTTGCTGTTGCTGTTGCTGTTGCTGTTGCTGTTGCTGTTGCTGTTGCTGTTGCTGTTGCTGTTGCTGTTGCTGTTGCTGTTGATGTTGCTGTTGCTGTTGCTGTTGCTGTTACTATTGCTGTTGCTGTTGCTGTTGCTGTTGCTGTTGCTGTTGCTGTTGCTGTTGCTGTTGCTGTTGCTGTTGCTGTTGCTGTTGCTGTTGCTGTTGATGTTGCTGTTGCTGTTGCTGTTGCTGTTGTTGTTGTTGTTGTTGTTGCTGTTGCTGTTGAAATAATTCATAGTCTTAAAGAGTATAATCTGAAAGATAAAAGATGCAATCTTAGAGTACCAAATATGAGGTTTTTACTGTTTTATAACGATTTGTTTAAGATTCTTAGAGACTTTTTTATTCCTCGAAGTATAGAATAGGTTGTGAACAGAAGAAGAACACACAGAAAAAAAATTGGATTGCATTATTTTTGGATTATGAAAGTGTCTTTCCGCTCCTCCCTGATGAAGCTGTATAGCTCCATACTGCATTTCGGTCACCTGACACTTTGTGATGTGGAAACAGAGATTTTAGCTGAGATTGCCATTTTGTTGGATTTTTGTAGAAAAGAGCAGTAGATGAAGATAGGATACATGGGCATACCTAGTGATAAAGGTTATATAAAAATTTTGATTGAAATTATCACGTATCATGGATATCTATCTATATCTAGGTATTTGTGGTTAAAAAAGGATTTTCAAGGAATTTTTTTCATCATCATCGCATTGTTGGATGTGACATTTTATAAAGTGCCAACATCATAAGAAGATTTATGCATAAGACCGCATGAAGGATTTTTGTATATAAAAATCAAAATATATTAAAAGAAAAACTCACCATCAGGACATGTAAATTCCTTAAAATTTATGGCTGATTTCCATACCAAAAAAAAAAAAAAAACAAGTCAGCTTGTAAGTTATTTTTTATTTTTATTTTTCATCTTTCATAATTTTCACATCTCCACAAAGTCAGGAGCATAGAAGAAGAAGCAGCAGAACAAACGAATTTAAAAAAGGACACAAATAAGGACCAGCTGTTGTGCCCACATAGTATGACGAGAAGAGGTTTATTATTTTAGTTAAAGGGACAAACGAACGAAATTCGCTTAATGACATTCCAGTCCAGGTGAACAGCACAAAAAAGGGTGTCGGAGGTAATTACCACATTAGACACGGAAAGTTCCTGAATGGAATGGGGAATTTTAACTAATTAGACAGGATGATGGCGGCTTAAGTTTAAATGACCAATTGACAGAACAGACGACGATGGCGACGAGCGCAGCCAGTGGGACGAGGAAAGATGGGACATTTTCATAGTTGTCGTCATTGTGCACAATGTGGAAATTTGTAATTGAAATGTTGCCAATTAAGGACGAATTGGAAAACATGAAGTGTGATAAGGTTTCATTCTGAAGTTAAATGTATTTTCTTTCTCTTCACATCTATAGTCTTAGGAAGTATTTATACGTTCCACAATTTCAATTTTGAATACAAATCAATAGAATGATGATTTGATTTGATGTCAAGATTTATCCGTTGAGGTCTCATGCATAAAATATCTTAAAAAACTTAATTGAGCTATGTGGAAAATATTTTTAACTTAATTTTTGGCTTTTCTATAAAATATAATCCACAGTAAATATTAACGAAGTGAAAAAAAAGATCTGTCCAAAGCTTCTAGACTTACAACAAGTTGAAAAATGAATGCGGTCCATATTATTTTTTGAAAAGGATAATCTTAATAACCTTGCTTTTTAAAGAAGAAATAAATTATGGAATCTAAGTAATTTCTTTCGTGTGCAGAAGAATCTGTTTTCAGATCAATCACTCGTTAAATCATTTAACCTTCAGAAATTTTAATACTAGATATTTGCTATACAAATTAAAAAACATTTCGTCGAATGCGAATTCCGATTTTAGCTATAAGCGTTAAAATTCAGAAATACTGTGTATTTCAAAAACTTGATGTTTTAAAACTTAGAATTCGAATTTATGATAAGAACAAAAACTGCTTTTACACCCTTAGCGTTTTTATGTTAAAACCTTTCTTGAGCGTTCTTTTGAGGTTCAGACTTGCAATTTATGAGGAGTTTTGAAGATTGAAGATTGAGAGAGCGATTTTCAATTTGGAAAATCATCACGAATTTCTTTCTAAAAACTAATTCATGAATTTACATAGCATCAACAAACCTTATTCAAAGGTTTTTTTTTCAAAAATCTGTATCTATAACTGAAAAACCTGACGTGATAGATTGATTTTAAATTCGAATCCAAACAAAGGTCATCAAAAAACTTAGAAAAAGAATAATTTGATTTTCAGCTATAAAACCTTGTAAACCAATGAAATTAATATATGTAATTCAAATTGAGTTACATTATGCGGACTCCGAAATTTATTAAAGATGGTAACGAGCATACCCAAAGGTTCTATACAAAAAAATGTCTTACAAGTAGTAGAACAGAATTTCTTCACTTAAGTATATACCAAGGCCCAGAGCGGCAAGTGGGAGTACCTTTAAGAATAGTTTATTTTTATTTTATTTTGATTGGAGTTTCAGTGCAATTTAACCAATTTAATCAAAGACACCTCCGCGCACTTAAAAATCTACAGACTGCTTGCCCTTCGGATCTCACACTCAATCACTGATCCGATGATTAGCCTCATCGATTAGTTTACAAAATTTCACAAAACCCAAGACATTTTGAGTGGGCAAACAAGCAAACCAACAAGCTCAAGCGATGTCTTTCAATCTCATATATATAAGAATGTCCAACCAATTATACTTGTTTCCTTGCATTGTGCCCCTTAGGGCTAAGATATATATTTCCCGCACCGCCAATCCCAAAGGAGATCTGTTCCAAGATCACTTTATTAAATGTTATCCAGAGTCTAGAGAATCAATAGGTGGGTAGAAGGTGCTGGCGTACACACATGAGATTGAACCTGCAATTAAAAGTCAAGCCCAACAATTCTGCACACAGCACATGTTGGTTCCTTTGCCAGGAATATCTGGCAAGGAGAAATATAAAGGGCGCTGGCGCACCTTGTTCCCTAGCATCCTCGCGTCGCGTCGCGTCGTAGCATATCAACATAATATAATTCTGGAAAATGCAATCAACTCGAAGAGGTAGAAAAATAATTGGACACTTTCAAGAAGGCTGAGAAGGAAGGGTTTTTTAACAGGGAGTTGTTGGAGGACAAAGAAAAGGACCATTGCAAGTGAAATCGATTTAATATATTAAAAGAACTCACCCGAAAGAAGTTTGAAATTGAATCACCTCCATTCACCGTGTCCCAAGTCCCAACTTCGAGTGTAGCACAGGAAATTCTTTCGATACTTTTGCAATTTGCAATTCCAATGCATCCTTTTGGAATCCTTTTGCTCATTATGCAGGCAGAAGTTTGCTTTTTTGTTTTATATTTGTTGTTTTTAAATTGTTTAAGCTGCTTTTGAAAGATGGCCAAGACCATGACTATGACAATGGAAGGGACAAAACCTCTCTCCAGAAACGAGGACACAGAGATAGGGAGAGATGACATTGCCAAGTAAACGTGGAACGAAATTGGGTTCTGGTTTTAATAATTTGTTTGTATTTTTATTGTCTGTGCGGTCATATTCAAAAGGACATTTTTCTTGTTATCTTCCACAGTGCACCGGTAGCAGTTGGTGGAATTTTTTAATAATAATTGTTTTATTTAAAAGCGCATAGCACATATTTTTACACTCTTTGGTGGTGTATATGATGGAGCAGCTGTTACTGACCAGATGGTAACTTATTGCGTTTTACCTTGAAAATATTCAAAGATGGTACAAAAATGTCATCACATATATATGTACCTTTTTTAAGCTGACCCGTAACTAGGATTGTGATGGGACTAAATGCATCTGGTTTTGGTAATTTCTAGAAGCTCTTTTTCTTATTTTGACAAAATTAATAAAGATAAAGAAGAATAGAAAATGTCAGTTTCCAGAACTTGTGACTTTTTAAATCCAACACTTTTAAGAATTCAAAGTTATTTCTTTAATCAAACAAAACAATTATTAACATTCGAAATGTTTCTGTTTCTGTTTTTTTTTTTTTTTTTTTTTGAACGAAAAATGAAGATGTTTTTCAACCCAAGTCTTGTTTATTCTATATGTATGACGTGATGGACCAGTAGTTCCTAGTACATGTACAGAAGTATAGATTATGCAAAAACTTTGAACGCATAATTTCATAATTAAAACAAATTTAAGGCTGTAACTTTTTGGAAATTGTAAAATGTTTTTGAAACTAATAAAGTTAAGTCAATTTATTTGATAGCTGAAGTTTGAACCAAAACCTTAAATTTTTAAATACTCACTTGTTAAGGTTCTCATCAGGCATGGGCGCACAATTCCTAATGATTTAGTGTTAATTAAAAATATTTCAAATATTATATTTAGAAATTTCTTAACTATTCCAAATAAAGGGGAGAGTACGATAACTCAGGCGACAAAGTTTAATGACGGGTTTGCATAGAACAGTTAAAACGCATTTTGTACTATGGGAGGGGGGTCTATCTCCCCCGTTTAGGCGGTAGGGGCAATTTAAAAAAATATGTACGTTAAATGGAAAAAAATTATTAAAAAATAACGGTAATACTCACAATTAAGTATTATACATATTTTTAAAGCCAACACATTTGTCTATTAGCTTGTTTTTAAATGAAGTCAAAACTATGCATAGTTTTTGAAAAAAATTGTCTGGACAAATCTGGACAAAAAAAAGTTAAAAATAAGGTTTAAAGTGTAGTTTTTCAAAGCCTTATGATTATCTACTACTGTTTTTTTTTACAATTCATTGCTCTTATTTGTTTTTGATCAAAAACTGAAAACTAGATGATTTTATGTCTTCTTGTTCTTGAGAAAATTGAAAATTACCAAAAAAAAAAATCTTTTAATTAAATTATTTTTTCCTTGCTTGAGTATTTACGTAGTCTTATGTTAATAGTAATAATCGAATATGGATTAAGATATACTTAGAGTAAATTAATTTTTCTTAAATCCAGCTTACTTAAATGCAAAAGAAACTTTGCATGCACCCCATCTTGCACCCACCGCACCTTTCACCCTCCCCCCCATGCACCCACTCCACCACGCACCCACCCCAAATCCTATAGTGTGCCCAAGCAGGGGGTTTGCAATGGGGCAGGATGCCCCCCATACCCACCTCAGTGTGGCATACACCCAAACTCGCACACACCCCACTGTTGCATACACCCAAACTCACACCTATTATTATTACTATCAAAAAAAGACCAATCAAGCTTAAAAAATTATTAAATTAAAATAGTAGTTGTGGTTATTTTCAATTTTCTCAAAAACTAAAAGACATACAATCATCTAGTTTTCAGTTTTTGATCAAAAAAAATAAGAGCAATAAATTCTAAAATAAAAACAATAGTAGATAATCTTGAAGTATTGAAAGATTACACTTTAAACCTTTTTTAATTTTTTTTTACTCAAAATTTGAGTTTAAAATTAATAGAACAGAATGTTGGCTTTAAAAAAATGTATAGTACTTAATTATAAGTATTACCGTTATTTTTTAAGTATTTTTTTCCATTTTAAGTAATAATTTTTTTTTATTTGCCCCTCCTGCCTAAACGGGGGAGATAGAACAAATAGTAAAATGCATGTTTTTAACTGTTCTTAAAAAATACGTTATAATATCTTGTCGCCTGAGTTATCGTATTCTTACCCAAATAAAAAAGAGGCTGTGATGCGACTCACACTGATAACTTCCCATCCCGGCTGTCGATTTGTCTTGCTTAAAAGTTTGTCTATATGTATCAATTTTTACCAAATTTGCGTACTATTTTTTGTAGATTTTATTTTTTTATGAAAAAACGGACTGTTGGATTTTTATAAAAAAAATTACTGAATATCGAAAACAATATTTTCTGTGAAATAAAATAAGTTTGAAGCTAATATTTGTAATGTTTAAAAAGCTATTTTAGTCGAAAATAAATTTTTACAAGTTTTAGTATTGTTTTTTTTTAGGTTTTTATTTTTTGTAAAAAAAACTGTCTATTCGATTTTTCTTAAAATTTTATCGAATGTTGAAAACAATATTTCTTATAAGTTAAAATTAGTTAGAAGCCATTATCTCAAATTTTTGAAAAGATATTTGAGTCAAAAAATCAATTTTTAACAATTTTTGTTATTTTTTTTTTTCGGTTTTTATTTTTTTGCAAAAAAACTGTCAATTTGATTTTTTTCAAAATATTACTGAATGTTGACAACAATATTTTTTGAAAGACTAAAGTAGTTTAAAGTTAATATCTTAAAGTTTTGAAAAGATATTTGAGTCGAAAATCAAATTTTACCAACTTAACAAATTTTTTTGTTTGGCTTTTTATTTGTTGTAAAAAAGCTGTCAATTCGATTTTTCTCAACATTTTTCAGAATGTTGAAAACCATATTTCTTATAAGAAAAAATAAGTTTGAAGCCTTAATATCAAGTTTTTGAAAAGATATTTGAGTCGAAATTCAATTTTTACCAACTTTGAGTAATGTCTTTTTTAGGTTTTTATTTTTTATAAACAAAACTGTCAATTAGATTTTTCTCAAAATGTTATCAGATGTCAAAAACATTATTCTTCGTTGCACAAAATTGTTTTGGAGATGTAATCATATTTTAGTCGTAAAATTTTCGAGGTGACAAATTTTTTTTTTCATTTTTTTTCATTTTTTAAAAAAACCGTTAATTGGATTTTTATCCAAAAACATACTTTAATTTTATTTAAGAGCTAAAACTTAATAGTTAAGATGCATCCAAAAGTACATTGTGTTGAAACGTATTTCTTTTTCAAAAATAATATATTCTGTTCTTATTCGCATATCTATAAATGCGAAGAACCTTACAAAAATAAAGAAAATGAGAAAGTTTGCAAGAAAAATGTGATCGTAGAAAAACAAAACAGGGTCCGGTATGAAGAAATTTCTGGCTTTTTTTGACGTATTGAAGTTTATTAGTACTACCGTTATCCGTCTGCGTACTCGTCAAGCTGATTCTAAAAAAATACTGTTTTGCATAAACCTTTTGAAAATATTTTGATCTAAAAGGAGTCAACAAAACTTAAAAATTATAGAGAGAAAAATGTTTGGTTCTTAAATTTAATTTCTCTAAAAATTAAATAAAAACAAATTAAGGTAAACAAATAAGTTGAAAAGAAACTTTAGTGTGACACTCACAAATTATACGTTGCAGAATCTCTTCTCACTTCAGTTCTCGAGAGATTCAAAGCTTTTATATTAAAATTATTATTATTCATTATGTTTTGCAAATAGGGCAAACGACGAAAGTATCACTTTTGGTGTTTTTGGGACATTTATATTCTAGAAATTCGTGTTTAAATCTCAGTTCTAGAGCATCCAAAGCAAACTCACTTAAAAAACTAGATTTCTTTAATTATTTTAAGATCTTAAAAGTTTTTGTATTTAATAGAAAATCAATTTTTAAAGAAAAGAATACTTTAAGAAATCCTTACACTATTTATGTGCGTCAAAAAAAATTAGATGTAATTTAAGACGAGTTTCAGAAATTTAAAGCAAATTAATGTCAAATTGGCGATCTCTTATTCAAGGTTTCTTCTTAAAAAATGGAATATTTGCTCTAACTTTCAGAAAAGATCTCATAAAAATAATTTAAAGTATTTCTACAGTTTTTTTAAAATTCAAAATTATGTGAAAACAAAGATCTTAGTTGTTTTTGACAGCAAACCACTTTTTGGCGAATACCTTCGAATTACTAACAAATTTTTAGATGAAATCTTTACTCATACAATTTAACTGTATAATCTTTATGCTTTATATATGACCCCCCTATATCTTCCATTGGGTGATGAATTAATACTGTGCGATTGAAATAAGTCTGGATTTCCATTTTATATTTTGTTCTTGGTCCAGTATGTTATTTGCATATATAATTACAAATAAATAATATCAAATATAAATGGGTCATACATATATTCATTAACGCAATACGATTGAAGGGAATTCCTACGAAAATTTAAAAAAAATCTCCCAGGGGGGTTCACGCCCCTACGACCTACCCCCCACCTCCCTGGTTGCGCCATTGATTGTGGCACTAGTTGTTTGACATGTTTCGACGTAATGTTGAAAGTACAGTTTCTACACATCATCGTTTTTCAATTTCTGAACGAAAAAGTCAGTAATTATTGACTATAACGTTCTGGCCAGCATTGTTTTTAAAGACGTGGGGACCAAATATTCCGCCAACCAATAAAGCACACCAATAAGTCAGTTTTTGAGGATGTTATGGTATTTCAATATGCACATGACGATTATCATCAAGTCCCCCATGCAACAAAAATGAGCTTAATAGATAAATCCATATTTTTCGAATCTTAGCCTTTTAAGGTGATCAATTCTTAAAATGCCAACTAAAATACAAATATATTGCCAACTTAAAGTACTACAGCTCCAAAAAACACCCATTTGTTCAATTTTAAGACATAACAATTAGTTGTTTAAAATTCATAAAATTTGTACGCCATTGTTTTCACTTTTCAAAAATAATAACATAAACGTTTGAAGATACCTTTCTTCTCTTAAAGCCTTTCAGAAACACACCTACTTTTTCATCCTTAAAATTGTGTCCAATTTGCTACCAATCATCTTTGTCTGACACCTAATCAGTAAATTCTCACATCATTATAACAAACCACCTCGCGCACTCGACTTCGACCTCCCAATGAGTTGAGTGTAACATTTTAAAGTAATGTTTAAATGATCACTTGAACACACATAGCCGAATATATTATACTGAAAACAAAACAAAGTAAAATTAAATTCTATTTCAAGAGATTTTGACATTTTGAAGTGCCATGCAAGAAGAATTAAAACAACAAACACGAGAAGAAGAATAAGTTGGGCGAATGATTGAAATAGGGACCTACCAAGCAGTTGTAGTGTGACCATTTCTACTCTTTTCTTCAATTTTCAAAATATTGTATAGTTCTAAAATTTAACGCACAAATTTAGTATTTTCGACAAACATAGGGATTTTTCAGCATTCTTTGGCCTATTTTACCATTACACAGGTTGTAACCACCTACTGTTGAGAAAGCACTTTTCATGGCAAGAGTCAGTACCCGTGAAAAAAACTTAATGTGACACAGACAGGAATTGAACCCATGACTTCTTGCTTGAAAGTTCTAACGCATGCCACGGGTACTATGTACCGAAAATACGACGTGCTTGTAATATTGGCTTTTCCAACCGGCACTTGAAAACTTTTTTTTTTTAAATAAAACGGAAACCATTTCAGATATTTCAAAAACTTTACTACTCGTATTGACTTGAGGTACAAAAAAAATATTTATGACTGGAACTCGACTTCTTTCATTTAGTCACCGTGCTCGGCCAATCATCGTTGACAAAAAAAAATTGTTTCAATAACACCGCTGGCATGTAAACCACGGCAAACCTCATTTTTTCGGGAATGAAGTTTTGATTCATGAAACAATTGTGAACAAATAACTCAAAGTTTGATTATTAACGAACCTATAGAGCCATTGAGTTGAAGTGAGAATTACGCCCGAAAATTGGACTGAACACTCTTAAAGTTGTTACTCCGAATTTTTTTAATAATTCTTATAATTTGAACGAAATTTTAGTTTACAAATTAAGTTCAAAGTTGTCAAGCCCCTATTATAAAAACACTTTATAAAGCTATAACCTTGTGATCTAGGTTTTTGTTTCAAAAACTTGTGATAAAAGTAGACTAAATTGTAAAAAAATGTATTATAGAGTTTTGAATTGCATAATTGTTAAAATTGCTGATGTACCCGAAATGGTATTTATTTATTATTTAAACTGTTTTTTTCACTACTTTCTTCCAAACTGTGATTACCTGGAAGACTTCTGAAAGTACGTGGAATGTGTCAAATACACATTTTGAAGCATACAAATTATGAAAAATATATGGCGTCAATAAGTTTTTGACAGACAACAAATTTGTAACCGTTTTCAAATTTGGTTTTATTAATTAACTCGGTTCCCAAAAATTTAAAATTTGTATCGAAATCTGTTGAGTTACGAACAAATTTACTATGATTGCTAACAATTTAGAAGCAAAGAACCAATTAATATAAAAAAGAAGTGAATGGTCACCCTATATTTTTACATTTTTAACTGTATCGTGAAGATATTTGTAGCCATTTTGGTAGGATTTATGGTATTTTGTCTGTGTGATTTTCCAATTTTCGGATTGAGTTTCGTTGAAATGCGTCGTCCACTCAATCAATCAACCAAAAAGTATTTTTTCGTTTGGTTGTTGTCTTGTCTCTTGCCTTTGTTGGATACAAAAAGGATGTGGGATGATGGGATTGTAGCACACTTATCACAACACAAGTGCGTTAACGTTCAACGACACAACAACGACAAGATGGCAAGACGAACGACGACCTGTCCTCTTTAATGTAGAGTGCTCCAGAAAAATGTTTCAATTTTACAATTTTAAAGTCTTTAAAACACAAGACATAACCGGAGCAAGTAAAGTATCTACATTTTTATTTTTACAAATTAAAGGCCTAAAAATATAGTTTCAACGTTGAACTCGCAGTTCAATTCAATTTATTAATGTTTGTTTGTACACGTGAAGCACTTTAAGTAAAGAAAATATTGTAGGAGTAATTCTGTCAATGAGGCCACCCTAAATGTCAAAACATTGAAAAATTGGGAAACATGAACTAAGCAAGAGATTGGCGCCTAATCACTTTTTTTGGAACAGAAATTGTTTTTCTTGTGACTTTTGTGACAAAAGAAATCAACTTGAAGGTGAAAATATTGTAAATTTTTTTGTTTTTGTTGAGTCGGAGAAAGTTATTTGAGGCGTTCCAAATGGAAAATTGCTTCATCTAGAGAAGTGCCTAATGTTAAAAAAAGCAGAGGAGTTTCTAAGAAAATCTACATAACAGATGATATCCTATTTGAAGTGATCATGTTGTACCGGAAATGTTCAACTTGACAAGAGAAGCAAACTTGACATATTTGGTTTAATGTATTTTCATATATTTTTGTAAATTAAACTCATTAAGTTTATTTACCTTTCAAATAATGTCTGTTTGTAATTTATCAATTCCTCTATTAACCCTTTAAGCTTAGACCGCGGAAACAATATTATTGGAATTTCTGGAGTATACGATAAGGAGAATTTAATTGCTTTTGCGTTCGAAGGAAAAATCCGCTTTTTCGAGTGTAATCAATTTTAAACTTTCTGAAATATCAATAAAAAGATAAATATGTTTAGTTTCACTTAAGTGCAATATGTTATACTTTTGTAATCGAATATTAAGTTTAGGATGTTTTCTGTCAATATAATCTAGACATTAAACCAATGTTTAAAAATTCTGAGATAAAAACTATACCTGCTGGTGTTCCTCAAGGATCGGTGTTATCTCGTACTTTGTTTAATATTTGTATATCAGATTCTTCACACCTGCAAAAAAATTATTGTTTTTTACCCATATCTGAAATATCGATTTATATATCACGTGGGTCAACACTGTCAAGTATTTAAGTTCTTATACTTAGATAAGAAGTTGACCTTAAAGGAACATTTTAAAAGCGGATGGGATGCGACCCACACTGATAACTTCCCATCCCGTCTGTCGATTTGTCTTGCTTAAAAGTTTGTCTATATGTACCAAAATTGCGTAATATTTTTTGTAGATTTTATTTTTTATGAAAAACGGACTGTTGGACTTTTATAAAAAAAAATTACTGAATATCGAAAACAATATTTTCTGTGAAATAAAATAAGTTTGAAGCCCATATTTTTAACTTTTGAAAAGCTATTTGAGTCGAAAGTAAATTTTTACCAAGTGTTAGTATTGTTTATTTTATTAGGTGTTTATTTTTTGTAAAAAAAACTGTCCATTCGATTTTTCTCAAAATTTTATCGAATACTGAAAACAATATTTTTTATAAGATAAAATTAGTTTGAAGCCTATGTCTGAAATTTTTGAAAATATATTTACGTCGAAAAACAATTTTTACCATCTTTTATAAATTTTTATTTTTTGTAAAAAAAAACTGTCAATTCGATTTTTCTTAAATTTTTCCTATGGTTGAAAACAATATTTCTTATAAGTTAAAATTAGTTAGAAGCTATTATCTCAAATTTTTGAAATGATTTTGAGTCGAAAATCAATTTTTACCCACTTTTGTTAAACTTTTTTCGGTTATTAATTTTTTTGTAAAAAAAAACTGTCAATTCGATTTTTTTTTAAATTTTACTGAATGTTGACAACAATATTTTTTGAAAGATAAAAGTAGTTAAAAGCCAATATCTCAAAGTTTTTAAAAGATATTTGAGTCGAAAATCAATTTTTACCAACTTAAAAAATTTTTTTGTTTGGGTTTTTATTTTTTGTAAAAAAACTGTCAATTCGATTTTTCTCAACATTTTTCAGAATGTTGAAAACAATATTTCTTATAAGAAAAAATAAGTTTGAAGCTTTAATCTCAACTTTTTGAAAAGATATTTGAGTCGAAATTAAATTTTTACCAAACTTTGAGTATTGTTTTTTTAGGTTTTTATTTTTTATAAAAAAAACTGTCAATTAGATTTTTCTCAAAATTTTATCAGATGTCAAAAACATTAGTCTTCGTTGCACAAAATTGTTTTGGAGATATTTTTTTAGTTTTTTTTGATTTATAAAAAAACCGTTAATTGTATTTTTTCCAAAAATATACTTGTTTTGTATCACGTTACAATATACATATAATATAAAATTTAATTCAAGTCTCTAGCGTCATTGGTTCATGAGATATTTAGGGTTAACCAAAATTTGCACCTTTGTTTTAAACTGCTATGGTAAAAAAACCAAGCAATTTTCTTGAGAGCCCTTTCTCTATCTTTCTGCCTTATTATCTGTATAACAAAATTTATTTGAAGTCGATATCTCTTCTGGGTCTTGAGCTATGGACGACGAAAAAAATGTCGCGAACGTACGGACGTACGGACGTAAGAACGTACGTACACACGCACGCACAGACATCTTCCTAAAAATCTTTTATTTCGACTCTAGGGACCTTGAAACGTCGAGAAATGTCAACATTTTCAATTCGACAAATCGGACCCATTACAATAACTTCCTATGGGAAGTTAATATTTATAACAATATTTTGTGTGAGATAAATAATTATAAGTCAATGTCCTTCTTTGTTCTCGTAATACTTCGAAAACCATTTTTTTTTTTTTCAATTTTTTGTTGTTTTTGAAGGTTTTCGTGTTTTGTTAAAAAAATTGTCAGTTAAATTTTTCTAAGAAAATAACTAAAAATTACCAACAATATTTTGCATATGATGAAAATTAATTTCCAAATCTATTTATGTAACAAGATTTTTAGTCAAAAACCAATTTTAGTAGCATTTACAAAATTTAGAACTGAATGAAATATTTTTGAAGCCAATACCTACATTTATTCACAAGATATCGAGAATTGAACATCAATTTTTACAACTGTTTCGTAATTTGTTTTAGGTTTTAATTTTATGAAAAAACTGACTGTTGGATTTTTATAAACATTTTACTAAATGCTGAAAACAATATTTTCCATAAAATAACATTAGTTTAAATATTTTTAAAGTTTTTGAAAAGATATTTGAATCGAAAATCGATTCTTACTAACTTTTAGGTATTCTTTTTTTTAAGTTTTTTATTTTTTGCAAGAAAACTGTCAGTGCGTTTTTTCTCAAAATTTTACCAGATGACAAAAACTTTATTGTTCATTGCATACAATTATTTTGGAGAAAAAATGTTTTTTTTTTGTTCGTAAAATATTTGACAATTGTTTTTTTTCAGTTTTTTTTTTATTTATAAAAAAACGTAAGTTTTGTATGTTAGTTTCTTATCACGTCACATTATATAATATAAAATGTAATTCAAGTCGCTAGCGTTATTCGTTTCTGAGATATTTTGGGCTAACCAACATTTTCATTTTCTTTTTAAATTGATATGCTTAAAAACCATCCACATAATTTGTTGAGAGTCCTTTCTGTATCTTTTTATGTATGACAAAATTTATTTCAAGTCAATATCTCTACTGACTCTTGAAATATTGAAAACGATAAAAGCTTCCCGAACGTACGTACACACACACATTTCTCTAAAAATCTTTTATTTAGATTCTAGGGACCTTGAAACGTCGAGAAATGTAAAAACTTCAATTTGACAAATGGGACCGATTACAATTTCTTCATATGGGGAGTTTAAAATGATAAATAAGCTACCTTGGCATTTTTAACCCAAGACTTGCACTCACAGACAACAAACCTTTTAAAAATAGACGACAAGAAAATTTAAATTCTCAAGAGTAATTTTTCTAGAAAATGTGTATTATGTTAAAAATCTCTAAGTAAATACCTAATTTAATAAATTTCTATAAACAAATATATACATCATGTACATATATGTATACACTATATTTTTGAGTGATTTGTTATATTTTTCCAAATATATTTTTTAATTTGTATTTTTTTACTTATTTACTTTTTCATTTATTTACTTAACTATTTTTTTATTTTTATATTTATGCATTTATTTATTTATGTATTCATTTATTTTTTCAATATTTAAATAAGTTAATGAAATTATTATCTATTTATTATTTATTTATATTTAATAATTATAAACAAAATTCGGATGAAGGTTTTCCTTTTTGTAATGTTTTCCTTCAAACTCATACATATTAAAATTTGTCTACACATGCTGTTCAAAACCAATTAAGGAAATTGGTCATACAGACTCAATGAGCTTGAGACGTTAATATCAAAACAAATATGAATTTTTCTATCTTATCGTCTAAAGACTAAATAAATACTATATTTTGAAGTTGTTCTAGATTGAAGTTAAGTATCAAAGGAAAGAGTCAAAATAAAGGACTTTGAACCAAATTAAAAACCTAAAATGCATTTTTTTTACTTAAGACCTTTTTACCTGGTCTCTCAAACCAATTATGCTGGAAACTTCATAATTGATTCGATACCAAATTTTTATTAAATCCAAAAAAATCAGCGACCGGGTTGGGTTCGATATCCCGGTTTTTATATTCCTGTTTCCATAAATCCCGATTTTAAAATACCGTTTTTTATAATCCTGCTTTTTATAATCCCGATTTTTTAAAATACTGCTTTTTGTAATCCCGTTTGTTGTAATGCCGTTTTTTATAGTCCCGTTTTTTATTATTTAGAATTATACACGTATTTTGTAAAAAAATGGGATTTTCGGGATTTGACGGGATGTTAAAAAGCGGGATTATAATTGATCGAGATTTTAAATAAGCGGGAAATAGAAATTTTTTGTTGGGGATTTCTTAAAAACGGGATTTTAAAAAGCGGGGTTCCGATTCAAAATCTCCAAAAATTACTTCACAAAATTGGTAAAAAATTATTTTCGCTTCAAATATCTGCTTAAAAATTAAGGTATTACATTCAAAATAATTTCATTCTATGCGAACTATTGTGCCAACAGGCATTTTTTGTTTAGTTAATTTTGGAGAAAAATCCAATTAACCACATGTTTTAGAAAACCTACAATCAAACGTAAAAAAAAACTTCGAACTTTTTATCTCTCACAAAATGGTGTTATTAATATTTTGTAAAACTTTTAGAAATATCGACAATGTACGCGAATTTTAAGTTATCATCCCAGCCTCTTTTTATTTTTGTTAAAAAAAGGTTTTTTGTTTTTTTTTCAAATGTTTGTTTTTTGTTTTTTTTTTAATGTTTGTTTTTGTTTTTTTTTTTAAATGTAACCAATAGTCACGAACGGTCAAAACATTTCAAAACTTTGAATTTAACAAATCGAACCGATTACAATAACTTCTGATGGAAAGTTAAAATGTATATCTCGATATGCCTGAATGGTCATTACATTTAAAGAACTGTGGTGAGAATTTCAGAACTATAAATAATAAATAATTTAAACTGTAGAAAAACAGGAATGCCACAATCAAAATAGTTAATAACACGGTTTGCTAATTAAATGTATGTGTATCTATTTGTCTAAGTGAGAAAATGACAATTATGGATAAAAATTAGTCACCAAAATAATGAAAAAATAAGTCAACAAAATTTCAGTGTCCCTTTTTCGTTGAAATTAATTTAAAACGCTATTTTCAACACCAAACAATTAGCTTACTTTAAAGTTAAATTTTAACAATTAAATAAGTTGTTCTAAAGTAAACTACCTATGTACATACATATGTATGTAGTATGTACATACAAAAAAAGACAGAATTAAAATTTATTTTTTTTCTTCATAAAAATACATTAATGATTAAAAAATAACAAATATATAATTCCCATTCCCTATAATCTCTCATCATAAAAAAATAAAATCTTTACAACAAAAGCTTCTCAAAATTGTGTAGGTACCTACGTCTATATTTTGTATTTATTTAATATAAAATTTTTACTGTAATTAATTAATATTCACAGCTTATAGATGATTTAAATTCATATAAATTTCAAAATTTATTATGTTGTTTAACAAAATATTATTGCTACACAAAACAAATATTGATATAAAGTACCTTCCTACATAGCTACTTCAATGTACTTCCTCCATGTCCTTTGTCCATATACAATAATAATAAACTCAACCTAAATCAGATAAATATTTAATTAAAGTCCATTGAATTGAAGGTACATACTTCATATTATTCTGCAAGGGAATACGGATACATAAACAAATATATATGCAGCTCTCTTCTCTTTAATAACGAAAACAAAACAAAACGAAAAAAAAAAAATAATAAATAAAAATTAAAACGGTCCAATATTAAGCCCTGTCGGGTTGGTATACAGTACATATGTAAGTATACTTCTACACAGTATATGAAAACTCATAATAACAGTAAAGGATAATAACACACAGTGCCGCCATCCTCACAAATTACTATTCAACCGGAAGTGCTATTGTGTCCAACGGACAACTATATGATGATGATAATGATGACGGTGTCCCGCTTTATCTCTATAGGTACCTTCCTACCCCATTCTTCTCTCTGATTCTGATCATATTCAACGCACTGGCCAATAATAACAATAATAATTATTATACTCTTCATATGAAGCATATAGTACTCATCACTACTTGTTTGTATGCCTTACCTACATACATGCGAATAAGTGAGTGTACGCAACGCATCGCACACAGGACCTAGGATAGGTATGCAAATATTTATTTTCCCTTAACGCAAAACAAAAGAATTGTACAAATGAGGAGGTGTGGATATGGACACAGACTCGGGATCGGGTTTGGGTTTGAACTCGGACTCGGGCAGTGATGTGTGCGTGACGGTTTGTGGTCCTTCGAGCCGGATAAATTCCCGCTCTTTTCACAGAATTATAACACATATCGAATCTTGCTGTAACTTTTACATTTATAATTGGAGTCTGAAGCAGACGTACCGTACAAGCCGGTTAATATATGTACTATAAACCTACCTACACACCTTCATTGACCACGACCTATCTTACTCCAGAGGACTCTCGAGTCTCGACCATAACATAACTGATGATGATGGATTTTACATAAATTTCTGTGGGTGCTTTTTTGTTCACTCCCGCTTACGCTTCTGACCCCAACACCAATCCTGTCTCCGGAATGGCAGCTTTTGTTATTCCAAACAGAGACAGTAGGTGCACTTCGTTGGAATGTCATCGTTCCAAGGACTATATCATGCCGCAGGTTATACAAAAGGCCAACAAGAGGACATTCCCTGGCCAACGACATAATCACCACGGGATGTATTTTTGTTGCTGCTTTTTGCATATGAAACGCAAATGTAAAATGATGAAAAAAAGTCAACAAATCCTGTGAAAAAAATCACGTCATAGCTCAAGTTCATGGTTCGTCCTCGCATATAGGGTTTCATTGTTAATTACCCAAACCATAATGAGTAGTGTGGTGCGACGCGGTGCTGCAACATCATGGATTGAGTTTTGTGTGCATGGCCGAGTGTCAATGTTTCCATCACTATTATGCATCCCTATATATATCCTGGTATATAATATAGCAGGACTTTGTTCATTGTACTTGAGTTTTTTTGTATGAAAATTAATTCCGGATAAGTACGATGCCATATTTCAACTGATGTTGGTGTTGATGGCTGGACAGGACATCATTGGACAGACAAATAGATATATCTATAGGCAGGCTATCACTGCTGCCGGCTGTTATGCCACCATCACGCAGTGATTTAATTTTTTTGTTTTAAAGTTTTCTATTGTTGTTGGTTTTCAAGTGCACTGAAGAAAAACCATGTGAAAAATTAAGTTAAAAGTGGTTGCAAAATATTTGGTTATGTTCAAGACTAAACGTATTATTAAACCTTTAAGCTCAAAACTTTACAACTTTTAAGAATAACGTAAGTACAACAATTGTTTAATCTACACCCTTTTTTCTATAAACTTATAAATTTCATTGAGGTATTTTCACGTTCCAACAAAATATTGTAATTGTGTTTTTGGTTCACTAATTAGATTTCTGAAAAATCTGACAACAGATGCTTCTACAGAATACTCATTACGGAAAGCAGCAAATCCGAAACACAAAACCTGCCAATAAAATATAGATCGGAAGTCCAAACCAAAAACCTAATCCCTTTTCTCGCTATGAAATAAAAAATTCTATCTCATCACTTCTCAGCATTTGAAACAAATACCCTCAAAGCCTTCAAAATGCTCCAATTTATGATAAACGCAAGCCACATCATTGGAAAATTGCAGAAGTCGTTGTTATACCCCACCAAATAAGCTACGAGCAAAAGTAATATCTAACAGACAATATCGCTTATATACCAATCATGGCAAAAGTTTTCAAAAAACTGCAACTGAATAAGCTCAGCAATATAATAGAAGAAAAAAGCTAATTCCGCACCATCATTGAATTACGGATGTGTTGGAAAAGGCACTTGAAGAAAAACAACTATAATAATAAATCAGGTGGCGCAACAGTCCGTTGATAACAAGAACCTTGTGACTTAGAAATCTCAACCATTTCTGTGTGTGTCATGTCAGAGATGGAGGAATCTGAACGGTCAACGGTCATACCTGTGGCCTGACGCTCTAACCATCACGACACTGGTACTACAAACAAGTATCCTTTTCTATATTCTTAGATGCAGCTCAAGTACTTGACAAGATTCCAATTCCTATAAACAATACTGCCAAATGTCTTGAAATGACTGGATTTAATGCTTAAATGGAAAAAGAACTTAAAAGAGCTATAGAAGTCAAGAAGAATGTATTTTTTAATAGAAAAGAACTCTGATCTATCTATCCAGAATAAACTAATGTTATAGAAGCAAGTACTAAACAACGTTTAGACTTATGGCATCCAATTACGATGTCGCTGCACAAAAAAAAAAAACAAATGCTGAAACCATTCAAAAAAAGTCCTTCGTGGAATAATAAATGTACCTTTGTATATAGGAAATAGTCTACATCGTGACCTTTAAATTAACATGTTTGCAAACGTAGTTGGGAAACACGCTGTACCACATAACCAGCGACTGCAAAGTCATACAAACTCCGAAATTGAAACCGTCTTAAATGCTCGAGACAAGGAACAAGTAAGCCTTATAATGGCCAATAGTCTAAAGGCTATGGGAAAGTATTATAAATATAAACTTCCCCTTAAGTGACTTATAAATTAAAAAAGAAAAATCATTTGTCTATTTTTCGCAGATTGGCCCTGAATATTAACCTGCGGTTTTGATGCGATGAGATTCCCACACTGCTCGATATAGATTTATACCGTGTGACTTTTGAAGAAATACATTTTTTTTTTTAATTTTCGACACTCACTTAAAATAAGAGAAAATGTTTCTGTGAAAAAAGTATTGATAGTTCATAGAAAGCTCATCTGATCTTTTTCAGATTTTTCCTGATAGATTTTGATAATAAAGGTTTGAGTAAATGGTCTTGCATGAGAACCTTGATACACTCCTCAATCTTTTGACATAAAATTTCCGTTCTTTACTTACGACATATGGGAACTACATATATGGCAAGTTTGCATTCGTTAAAAATTTCGAACTCGAGATTTTCAATAAACATGACATAACGATGGTAGAGAAGTCGAAAAAAGTGGGTCCCCCTATTCCGTCCACCTGTCTGTCCTGGCCGCTACAGTCTAAAGCATTGGGTCAAATGACTCCAAATTTCGAAATTATGATTTTACGGCGAATAGCGTTAGACCTTTTTTTTTTAACTTTTTTAAAGACTAAAAATAACAGTAGTCCCCTACATACGTATTTTCTGGTCAAAAATAGAAAGTTCAAATTTTCTCAAAAACAAACCGATAGTTTTTTTTAATTTTTGCAAATTTTTTTTCTTGATTTGGCTTTTTTTAATATAAAAAAAAAATATGTTTTATTGTTCCAGAAGGGTTCCCCAAAGAAACGTTATTTTGTTTACAAGTTTTCTCAAGAACTAACCAACTGATTTCAATAATTATTTTCTCTGCACAGGCTCTTATACTGTCTCAATAATTTTTGATGATCAAAAATGTCATTGTTTTTATTTTTGATTTTTAATGTAATATTACATTTTTTTCGAAATTCTATATCTTAAAAATGAGTCATCATTTTTAACGATATTGAAATGTAAAAAATTGCAACCCACACTGATAACTTCCCATCCCTTCTGGCGATTTGTTTTGCTTAAAACTTTCACAAAATATTCATAACAATAATTTAAAAAAATAATTCGAAGTCAATATTTTCTCCTAATACTTGAGTCGAAACCCATTTCATATCAGTTTTTTGTTGTATTTGTAGGTTTTCCTGTTTTTTAATAAAGTTGTCAGTTGTTTTTTTTTTTTAAGTAACTAAAAATTACCAACAATACTTTGCATATGATTAAATAGTTTGACTTCAAAATCTATTTTTGTTAACGAGATTTTTTGTCGAGAACTAATTCTTACCAATTTTAGTAGCATTTTTTGAAAGTTTTTTAAGGTTTTTAATTTTTGTGAAAAAATGGCAATTCGATCTTTCCCAAAATTCGACTGTATATTGAAAACAATATTTATACCAACTTTAATTATTGTTTTTATTTTTTGTAAACAAAACCCTCAATTCGATTTTTATTTTTATTATTCTTCGCTGCTTACATTTATTTTGTAGATAAAATCATTTTTTGGTCGTAAAATATTCCAGGTGAACATTTTTTTCAGTTTTTTTGATATATAAAAAAAAGTGTTAGTTGATTTTTTTTTCAATTTTTTTAGTTTGGTATCACGTCAAAATATACAATATGAAATTTAACATTGGTTCGTGAGATATTTTGGGCTAACCAAAATGTTCACTTTTTTAAATTGCTATGGAAACAAAACCCCAAATTTTGTAAGAGTCTTTTCTGCATTATTATCTGTTTAATAAACATTTTTGAAGTCGATATCTCTACTGGTTCTTGAGATATAAACGACGAAAAAACCTACGACCGCGACGTTAGGACGTAGGAACGTTGAGAAATGTCAAAATGTTTAATTCGACAAATTTCAATAACTTTCTATGCAGAGTTAATAAGCTCTAAAAAACTGCATTTCAAAAATGTTTTTAAACTAAAATTGAAAATTGCGTATATACACACAATTAATTAAAAAAAATGCTCTAACGATTTTCAAGTAAAAATTTTGAAAAATTAAGATTTTTTTGAGAAATCAAATGGAGTTTAAATTTTTGAAAACAAACTTTTTTTGCACGTACTTTTTTAAATCTTAAAAACAGGAAATATTTGTAAACATTCTCTTTGGACACATGAGTTAGTTCGTACTTTTATTTTATTTTATTTTCTGTCTAAAAAACATTAAACCAATTTTAAGAAATAAGGAATTTGTTGAAAAAACTTAACTTTTGATTATAATAGAAATATGAAGTACTGAGAAAATACTATATCAAAAGAAATGGTTTGTGTATTCGAATAAACCAATCGAGTGCACAAACCATTTCTTCCAATATGTTAGTTTGCGGGCCTGTCATATGTTTTGGTACAAGCTTTTTATATACAAAGGTACAAGTTCATTCTTACGTTTTAAGCGGTCTTAGTATGAGCTAAGCCAGGGGATGATAGTGCGAAATATGCAGTGTGAACTCAGCCCAACCTTACTCATACCTCAGGGACAGCCCACACCAGAAAATAAACTTATTCCAAAAAAAAAAAAATAACCGAAGATTTATGATTTGAATGTTGACTTCTCTCTTTTGGGTTTGGGGTTGATTCAAATTTTAACGTAAACGCTATTTTTAAAAGGAGGCTGGGATGCGACCCACACTGATAACTTCCCATCCCGTCTTACGATTTGTTTTGTCTTGAAGGTTTGTAGGTTTTCGTGTTTTGTTAAAAACGTTGTCAGTTAAATTATTCTAAAAAACTAAAAAATTACCAACAATATTTTGCATATGATGAAATAGTTTGATTTCAAAATCTATTTTTGTTAACGAGGTTTTTAAACGAAAACCATTTTAACTAAACTGTGCTCTATTACATTATCTACTACATTTGTTGCCAAAAAAACAGACAGCTGCTGTCGAAATGACATTCCCCACGTTCGGGATGCTAACAGATACGTATCCGAATCCAAAAAAATTTCACTGCTTCAACCAGCAACTCCTTCATTGCTGGTGTCCAGTTAACGGACCGACTTCGCTTTGTTGCCATTGGAATAACAATTTACTCTGAAATAAATTGAAAAGTTACTTATATATTTAAATAAAAAAGAAATTAATCGGGGAGAGTACGATAACTTTGGCGCCGAGATATAATAACGGTTTTTGGTAGAGGGGCTTAATACAAGCATTTTTTACTATGGGAGGGGGGGTCTATCTCCCCCCGTTTAGGCGGTAGAGGCAATTTAAAAAAACATGTACTTTAAATGGAAAAAAAATAATTAAAAAATAACGGTAATACTTACAATTAAGTATTATACCTTTTTTTAAAGCCAACACTTGTGTCTAGTAGCTTGTTTTTAAATCAAGTCAAAACTATGCATAGTTTTCGAAAAAAACTGTTTTAAACTTAAAATTTGGTCAAAAAAAAAGTTAAAAATATGGTTTAGAGTGTAATATTTCAAAACTTTTAGATTATCTACAATTTTTTTTTTAGAATACATTGCTCTTATTTATTTTTGATCGAAAACTGAAAACTAGATGACTTTATGTCTTCTAGTTCTTGAGAAAATTGAAAGTTACCAAAAAAAATATTTTAATTAAATTACTTTTTCCTTGCTAACATAGTCTTATTTTGATAGTAATAATCGAATATGGATTAAGATACACCTAGGGTAAATTAATTTTTCTTAAATCCAGCTTATTTAAATGCAAAAGAAACTTTGCATGGACCCCATCTTGCACCCACCGCACCTTGCACCCTCCCCACCTTGCACACACACCAACTTGCACCCACCCCAAATCCTATAGTGTGCCCAAGCAGGGGGGTTGTTATAGATGCCACTGTTGCATACACCCACACTCGCGCACACCTTACTGTTGCATACACCCAAACACGCATTACGCATACGCAAATACCATTATTACTATCAAAATAAGACCACTCAAGCAAAAAAAAAAGAATTAAATTAAAATAGTAGTTGTGGTTATTTTCAATTTTCTCAAAAACTAAAAGACATACAATCATCTAGTTTTCAGTTTTTGATCAAAAACAAATAAGAGCAATAAATTCTGAAATAAAAACAATGGTAGATAATCTTGAAGTATTGAAAAAGTTACACTTTAAACCTTTTTTTAACTTTTTTTACTCAAATTTTGAGTTTAAAATTAAATTTTTATTTTCAATTTTCTCAAAAACTAAAAAACATAAAATCATCTAGTTTTCAGTATTTGATCAAAAACAAATAAGAGCAATAAATTCTGAAATAAAAACAATGGTAGATAATCTTAAAGTATTGAAAAAGTTACACTTTAAACCTTTTTTTAACTTTTTTTACTCAAATTTTGAGTTTAAAATTAAATTTTTATTTCCAATTTTCTCAAAAACTAAAAGACATAAAATCATCTAGTTTTCAGTTTTTGATCAAAAACAAATAAGAGCAATAAATTCTGAAATAAAAACAATGGTAGATAACCTTGAAGTATTGAAAAAGTTACACTTTAAATCTTTTTTTAACTTTTTGTTACTCAAATTTTGAGTTTAAAATTAAATTTTTCAAAAACTACGCATAGTTTTGACTTGATTTAAAAACTGGCTAATAGAACAGAGTGTTGGCTTTAAAAAAATGTATACAACTTAATTGTAAGTATCACCGTTATTTTTTAATTATTTTTTTCCATTTTAAATCATGACTTTTTTAAATTGCCCCTCCCGCCTAAACGGGGGGAGATAGACCCCCCCTCCCATAGTAAAAAATGCTTGTATTAAGACCCTCTACCAAAAACCGTTATTATATCTCGGCGCCAAAGTTATCGTACTCGTGCCAATTAATCTATTTGTTTATTTTAATTACCTTTTTTTAGTTTTGTTAATTTTTATGAGCTCGCGGTCACGCCAAAAATAAATTTGCAACAGATAAAAGAAACATACGAAAAATTTCTTTTGCTACCAACTGTCAGAATGACAGAACAAACATGACGTTTACACTTAATCACGAAGTTAAACACGCGTTTCTCTACTCTAAAATTTAGAGTGACGTTTAGCATTAAGCTGACTATTAATTGATTATTGGTATGGTTCATTATTTATAGTCCACTTAAATATTTAAGTCGTCACTAAATTTGATTATTGGTAAGGCCTAATATCTTCTATTATTCACGAGATATCAAGAACCGAACGTACATTTTTACCACTAATTTTTGTAGATTTTAATTTTTTATGAAAAAAACTGAAAGTTGGATTTTATACAAAATTTGCTGAATGTCGAAAACAATATTTTCTGTGAGATAAAATTAGTTTGAAGCTAACATCTCTAATTTTTGAAAAGATATTTGAGTCAAGTACATTTTTACAAATGTTATTTTAGGTTTTTATTATTTGTAAAAAAACTGTCAATTCGATTTTTCTCAAAATTTTACCTAGTGTTGAAAACAATATTTCTTATAAGATAAAATTAGTTTAAAGCCAATATTTTAAATTTTTGAAAAGACACTTGGATCGAAAAGCTATTTTTACCAAGTTTTAGTAATGTTTTTTGGGTTTTTTATTTTTTATAAACAAATCTGCCAATTCGATTTTGTCAAAATTTCACCAGAAGTCAAAAACGTTATTCTTCGTTGCATAAAATTATTCTGGAGATAAAATTGTTTTTGTTCGTAAAGTATTCGAGGTGAACATCATTTTTGATTTATAAAAAAAAAAAAACGTTAATTGGGTTTTTTTCCCAAGCAAGCGTTTTTTGTTCGTGAGAGATTTTGGGTTAACCAAAATGTTCACTTTTTTTTAAATTGCTATTGTAAAAAACCACAAACTCAATTTTTTTAAGAGTGCTTTCTGCATTTTTCTGCATTATTATCTGTATAAGAAAATTAATCTGAAGTCGATATCTTTATTGGTTCTTGAGCTATGGAGTATGGACGACAAAATAACTTCCCGAACGTACGGACAGGCATCTCTCTAAACAAATTTTATTTAGACTCTAGGAACCTTGAAACGTCGAAAAATGTCAAAATTTTCAATTCGACAAATCGGACCGATTACAATAACTTCCTATGGAAAGTTAATAAATAGTCATTGTTTTGGGTTTTTTAATACACTTTTCGCAAAAAATATCCCGTGTGGGACAACGCGAAGGACCGTGTTTACGCGAATAATTTCCAAACTCTAGATGGATTAAAAAAGAACATAACTCAAGTGATGGTCTTAACTGAAAAAGTGGTTGATAATTATCTCAAAGGACAGTGATTTGGAAGATGTTGTTTTCACACTTAATGCCAAAGTCCAAACTCTATAATAATTGAATTTACTTTTGAAAATGTGTCCGTGACAAAATGTGTTTCAGTTGAAATTATGTATATTGAAAAAAAGAATTTAGATTTTATATACAAAAACATCACATTATACGATGACTCGATTCTAATCTTTGATATTCAAAGATTCTTTTTTAATTAATTTGTTTCTAACAGAACGCTTTCAACATTCTTTGTTGCTTAGCTTGCAAAAGGCGAAGAATTTTTGTCAACTTTTAGGTTTATAGAAGTGACAAATATTTAAATGTTGTACATCGGCAAACACAATTAGTTATAAGCTTTATCGAAAATATGTACAAAATCTGGACATATTTCATTAAAGATAGAAAAAAGCAGCAACTCCTTTATGCATATTGGTTGAGACAAAGCCACTCATAAAACTGTATCAACCCGCCCATCAAATGATAAAAATTCCATGAGGACATCCATTCAATTGGTCTCATCCTTTTCGCGTTGGCAGCGGTAACGGAGCGCGGTGGCGGTGACGGGTTATTCACACATCTTGAAAAAGAAGAACAGCGCCGGAGTTTCATTTGCATTATGGCATCTGAAAAAAAAGGACATGAACAGAACATGAGTGTAGATTGTAGGAGTATATAAGGATATGATGGTTCGTGTTTGATGACGTGGTGTGAGAAGTGAGATTCGTTGGGGTCAGAAGGACGACACGAACAGAAATGTGTGTCCCAACTGCACCGGATACAAGCACTGTGACCATGTCATGGATTCATTTCCTGGTGTTTCACTATATCCGCATGCAAAGCAAAGCAAAGAGAGAGAGAGCGATGAAGCAAAAGACCCGCTGCAACATTATTTCGTCCTATTTGTCCTTTTTTTCGTTTGCTCGTTCTTCGCGTAGATTTAATGGAAAACATCGGGCGGTAAGGATATGCTAGGGATGGCTGCACTTGGTGGTCGTGGTCGTAGCCGTTGTCGTCGACTACACAACACATATTGGAGGCGCGGCGGTGGCGATGACTACGACTAGGACGAAGGCGGCGGCGGAATGATAGTCTGAGTCTGAGAAGGATTAAATGAATGACCGGTCCATGTCTGTGGATGATTTGCTGCTGGAAATATACGACGGGATTTGCATAAATGATTCTCGTTTCAATATTTTTCTTTTTTTTCGCTTTTTCATTTACATTTTTATTTGGCTTTGCCCTTTTTCCTGTTTCATATTCATCCTTGAATAGTTGTGTGTCGTCCTTTGACTGTGCCTGTGTCCTGTCCATGATGATGCTGATGATGATGATTAACACACATAGAACAAATATGCTTGCTGTATGTATTATTCTGCATGTCCTGCAGAGATTTAAAACAGAGATACTCGGAAATGAGTATGAAGAAAGGGTTATGTGTGGATAAAACTGGAGAAACAAAAAACATAAATCCACACGAACTTGAACTTGGCGGGATGAGGATGAATATGAGGATGAGTTGACTGAGCAAGGAGCAAGCATCTCTGGAATCAAGGATTTCAAAGGATGGTGGTGAATTTTGTGAATTTTTCGTGTCTTTTGCTTTGCTTTGTTTTTTTTTTTTTTTAAACTTTGCATGGAATGATGGTGTTTGCGGTGGACTTGATCTTTTTGTTGTGTTCCTTTTGGTGGACCACCAGACAGTATACAAAGGCACAGAGAACGATGAACGTTATATGATTTACAACATTATGGTGTCTAGACAAAAAGGAGATTTTCTGAGAGTAAAAGATAAATTTGTGCCTTCGTGTTCGTGTATGTGAAATGCATTCAGGAACAGGAAGTAGTTGGATGAATATCCTTAATGGCTGTATGTATGCTGTAAATTGTTTGTTTTATTATTTTTGTTGTTGTTGCAACTGTTACCATAGCACAATGTAATGTGTTGTACGCGACTTGCCGTTAAATGAGAGATTAGCTTGGATATATAATAAAAATTGTTTTTTTTTTTTGTCCATTTGATGCGTCTGTATCTAGATCACAATAGATTATCACTATGCACAGACAGAAGCTTAAAAACATACCTACTTAAGTAAGTTTGTTACTTTTGTAAAGCATATACTTCACAGTTCCAATCAAGACGATAGACTTTGGAATGAGGTCCATTCACAACAAAACAGAGATGTAATATGAATAAAGAGTGCAAGATTTGATAATTTATGCAGTCAAAATCAAATCTAGATTCAGGTCGTATGTCTGTAAAATTTTAACTCTACAACGAATCAAGTCGTTAAATGTAAGCACCTAAAATATTTTAGCTTTAAAACAAAACTCTTACATCTAGACCTTAAGCTTGGCACGTAGATTGAATTACTAAATTTAAAGGAAATTTTCAAGTTGGAAGAACCGGAATATTTCTGCCGGTAACATCCCGAAAAGTAGAACCCGTGCGTAGAACTATCATGCCAGGGGTCTTGGGATCATTACCTGCCTGTGCCACCTAAAGTTTTTTGCACGGGTACTGCACTGTACACGGGTGCTTTCTCAAATTAGCCGTTCGGATTCGGCATATAAATTGTAGGTCCCCTCCATCCCTGACAAGACTTGCACACAGGAAGGGTTGAGAGCTGTTAGTCATTATTCTCAGGTTCTCTACAGACTGTTTTGCCACCGAAATTATTTGTTTAAATTTCCGAAGAGCTTGGAACCTTGATTTGATGCCCTAGAATTTACAATAATTAGATTATTCGATACAAATAAGTACTCGTACTTACAAGAATTGTTATCTAGACTCTAAATAATTTTCGCCCATTTAAAAATGTAGATTTAAGGTCTTCCTGCTAAGGATTAAACATTATAATAGATCCAGTACACTCTACTCGTAGACGATCCAGCTGTGTTAAGGCTTTTAAATCTATTTATACACTTTAAAATCTATTTATTTATAAACCAGCTTTTAATCTCTAGAATTTAAATTGTAATCTTTTATTTTTAAATGGAGACATTAGAAATAATACTTCAATAAACTAAGAATAAGAATCTATCTTAGACTATATTTGTTATGTTATAATTACCAGTCATCTGAATTCCACACATTTAAATAAAGACAACAATTCCCACCATAGGACTTATATCTTAGTGTCAATAGCCAATATACCTAAATCTACATATAAGCAATAGCTTCTGGAATTCAAAATCTATAGATCCTTGAACTACCTATACCTTGAACAGACTATCATCTAGATTCTAAAATTGATATCCTTGAAGCTATAGGTACTCTAAAGTCTAGATCTATACCATAGAACCTATAGAACATAGTCTTCTACAACCTATCGATTATTCGGATATTTGAATAAGACTCAAGATATTAAGTGATCCCGATAAAAAAAAAACTTATCAATGCTAGACTTTGTTAACCCGGTAACTTCTGTCAAAATGAAATTATTGTAAATTTCTACCTCTTTTCGTTATCGATTTGTTGCGCAAAATTATTTTTCAATCAATTTTTAATTGACAATATAAATTGACCACAGATGTTTACGTCTGATGGCCTTATGCTCTCTGAGGTCTCGTCAAAAGAATATTCCAATAGGTAGTTACCTTATCATTCATCATAATGATCATCATCATAATAAAATTACCCTTTTCCTTTCCCTCCAATAAAATGAATGGTCAATATAAATTTTCTCCACTTAAACCATCACCCTTTTGCCTTATGCAACCACCAGCCAGGATCACGAATATCCATATAACATCCTTTTGCATAAGGGAGCGCATTTTATTCAGGGAGACGATATACATATAATGGCAACAGTAGCAGGTTAACTGTAAAAAAGGATGAGAAGAGGACACGCGTGTTTCCGCACGGGCATACTTCAATAATATAAAAATCATCGAGCGCAGGTAGATAATTTGATTTCGTTGTGGAAACTTCACCATCATACTTCATACAACATTTAGGGTATAAGGTATGTTGTGTGGAATAAACGAAAATCAACTTAAAGGAAAAATTAAAATACACAGATAAAATAATAATAATTATGAACGTAGAAGCAAGAGCAATACCAATCCACAAACAAGTATAAAATTAAATTAAGGACTTCAAAAAGGAATGATGATGATAATTTCAATGGGCAACCGCTACCGATGATGATAACGAGTTATGTCCTTCTTTTTCCATCCAGATATGGACGGAATGATAGTTGATAAAGCAAAATGGGCAAAGATATAGGAACTGATAGAAATTGTACGAAAATGACGTTCATAGTGCATATAATATTCGTTTAATCCGTTTCTGCAAACAATCCATCATCTTTTTTCATTATGAGAAAACACTCAAGGGGATTTCTTTACCCCTTTTTATCAAAAGACACAGTGTGAGCATTAGAGGGTTTGAAAGGAGGTATCTGTTCAAATTTATCATTCGCGTAGTACGGCTAAAGAACAAATCTATATACTTGATAGTAGTATCGAAGTTGGGCTCAATACCGTCCAAGAGACTTAACAAAGATTAACCAGCCCAGAGATAGGAGATATACTCAAGCTTTGGACATATATAAGTCTTATAAATAACAGCCACATTAGGAGGGAGAAAAACTTCTTAAATCGCTTTCGAAAACCCAAACATCTTGCGGCATTTTTGGCAACATCTCATATGTGATCGTTCCTCGAAATGGTTGGTGATACACATACCGAGAATTTCAAGTTTTCAGTCTCCTTGATGCAAGTATGACTCATGAATAGTGACAATGGTGGTATGGTAAGTTCTGTTTTAACGACAATAAACAGGTTTGAGCTTTCTACGCGTTAAATTCTACCCTATTTTTGATAAGTTACAAAGATAACATGCTGAGGGAACTTGTATTGAACGGTACTCAAGGTAATTTATAATCCAACGATGGAGCGATTCGTCAAAACAGAGGGCACGTATTTTCGATATGAAAGCAGATGCCAAACTTTGAAATATAAAATGCAATTACTCCAAAAGATAAAGATTTATTCCACTGTTTGGTGAGATAACCATCAGATCACCAGTGAACCTATTTCTCAGAAAGTCGTTGTTACGGTAAATTTTTACCGCAACAAAAACCAGCCTTTGGCTGTTTTCTTTTTCCTAGTTGTGGCTGCAAAATATCGGCAAAGTTGAGGGCAACCATGGTCTCATCAACCACAGGTGTACCTAGCCTTTATTTTGCAAAAGCAACAAAAAGCAGGTGATCGAGTTCGAGAACGAGTTCTTTCGACAAGGTCGAAAATGCCGGCGGATGAGCCGAAGAAGTTTGAGGTCAGGCGGACCCTTACTTAAACAACAACAACAACAACAACAACAACAACAACAACAACATAGCTATTGTGTTTTAAAATTTCTAATTCTTAACGTATAGATTCTCTTAACTATTTATGTACAAATGGGTTTTTAACGCCGCGTTTTAAAGTAGATTAATTTAACATTTGGTACGAAATTCACACCTCGAACCTCACGCGTAATAATAGTAATAGGAAAATGCCTAGTTTAGACTTCTTCTCGATTTTTTGTTTTTCTTTGAACTTTCTCGAAAAATAAGAATAGTTGGGAAGGGGTCTGAACTCACCATTATGTTTCGGCAAGTTTTGGAAACGCATCCAACAACTTGTCGAAACCGTGTTTGTGTGTGTGAAAGCAAAGTTTCGCTGAGAGTCAACAACGGTGGCTTTCCTGATGAGCGTAAAGCTTCCAGGAAGCCGCGATACCGTGACCGACAATCACGAAAACGGATGCTTGTGTTGGATGAATGTGTGTGTGACTGGAATGGTCGAGGGAGGAAGAAAGTAGATGGGAATTAGCTTGGAAGGCACTCTTGATAGAGCCCTACAAGCGATAAGTGATAGAAGAAAGAAAGAGTTCGAGGAAGTGTTTTAAGGAAAAAGAAAGATTGAGAAGGAGGATATAGAAAAAGTTCGAGGAATTTAAAAAAAAGGAAAGGAATTGAGATTCGAGGATCGAGGTGTGAGGATCGTGTTTTAAAGGATATTTAGGAAAGAAACCAAGATAAGTAGTTTGTTTCTTTTACTTCTTTGTTCGTTTGTATATTCATATATACATATATACCGCGTCCGGTGTTAAGAACCCATTTTATTTTGTCATTTTCTTTTCTGAGTTGTTTTCTTTTTACTTTTTTTCATTTGAATTTCAATTGTTTGTAATTTTAACTTTTAATTTGAAAACATTTTGGGTTTTAGTCCAGGGATCTTCAATCCCACGGTTTCCCAAAGAATAAATTTTAAACTTAAAAATCAAACGTTCGTGGTGTTTTTTTTTTTAATCGCTTCATCCATCATAAAGAGTTTTGGAATTTTTTTTTTCGGTTTTACAAAAAATTCCTGGCGCCCATTTTTATTGCAACGTACCCCACTGTAGGTACTTGCAATAACTTATTTCCAAATTGTAACAATTTGATTGATTTAGAAATCAATCAACATCGTTATAATTTATAAACAAATTCTTCCAAAAGAACCCAGCCCAGCTGAGCAGCCGCGGTTACAGCTTCGTCAACGAGCTGTATTGTTGCACTTTTTTTTTGTATTCTCTTTTGTGTCGTGTTCGTACTCATTTGAGTACGAGTTAATATTAATAATTTTGTTGCGTGCGTCGTCGTCGTCGTCGCTACGCAGCCGTCGTCGATTAGTTTGTTTTAGTTTAGTTTTGTTTTGATAATTTGTTTTAAATAATTATCAATAATTATTAATATTAAATATAGTATATCGCGGTAAACAAATCCAATAAAAAAGTGTAACAAATTGGCGCCCAACGTGGGGCAAACAAAAGTGGAAGAATTTTCGTGGTCATTTTGTATCGTGTTTTTTCCTATATATTGTTTTTTTAAAAAAAGAACATCTAATTCGGCTTGTTTTTTTTATAGGTATTACAATAAAGGTGTTTCATTTGAGGTGTTTTGGTTGCTGCTAGAAAAATCGATCGAGGGATTTGGCGAAAAGTTTTTTTTGTTTGTGAAAAATTTCATCGAGGGAGTTTACAAGTGAAAAAAAATCGCAAGTATATTTTTTTTTGTGATTGTGTGTTGTGAACTCGTTTTTTTTCAATTTTGTATTTGTACCGCGTGTTATTAGTCAGATTTATTCTTCTTTTTTGATCATTTAAATTTAAATAATAATTTATTTCGGTCGACATTTTGTCTTCTTATTTTTTTTGTTGTTCTCTTTTTTTGTGTGAGAGAGAGTTTTATCTCTAGCGACTTCCAATATTCGAGTGACTTATTTTTTCTTGCGTGATAGTTTTATTGCGAGTGTGTTTTATATTTTTTGAGTGATAGTTGATTTTTAAATTTTCAAAGAATTGAGTATAGTTAGTTCGAGTGGGTGTGACCATCTCAATTTTTTTGATTACTTTTAGAATAATTTGTTAGGAAATAATTTTGTTTGTTTTATTTTTAAAATATATGTTTTTTTTAATAACAATACATTAATTTACGAATTAGAATTTTAGTTCGGGGTTACAAAGTAGATTTTTTTATATATTTTTTTTTGTAAATAATTTTTTTTAAAAATAATTTTTTTTGGAAAGTTTTTTTTTGTGTAAATTAAAATGAATATTGGTAGGTTAGCGCAGGACGAACTGGCCTACGAGATGAAGGTCAGGGGATTGAAAGTAGGGACCGTTGAGGAAATGCGAAAGGCATTGAGGTCATCGAGGTTACTCGTTAAGAGGAACTCGATGGAAGTTAGCTTAGTTTATCCCTTCACTTATGAAGAGGATGTTGAGGCAATAGAAGCGAAAATTGAGGAGATTAGGGTCCTTCTTAAAGTACCTCCGAGGAATCCAAAGTCTTCGGAGTACATTAAGATAGTGACAAAAATTGAGTGGTGTATAGGCAGGTTAGCTAGGACACCTTGTGAGGCCGAAGATGAAGAAGATGAAGTTAGTTCACTTCGGAACAAGGTTTTGTGTTTGTTAGGAGATCTCACTGGTGATAGTGAGAATAGCGATAGGGAAGAGGAAGTGGAGAAAACAAAGACTCCGATTAAGATTCAAACCCAACTTCAGGCACAAGTTGGTCAGACCCTAGGTGTTGGTTCGCGGTCTGCGTTAGAGACAGAGACGTTGGCTGAGCCAAGAGTTGGTGTCAGTAGTCCTGCAGTAGGGAACATTTCTGTTAGGGTTCCGTCAGAAAGTAGGCTGGATAGGGTCGATGGGTTTTCTGAACGAGTGGTCGTTCAGCCGAAACACATTGAACGTATTGGGAAGTGGGGGGTGAAGTTTACTGGTGACTCAGGTGGAGCATCAGTAAATTCATTCCTAGAAAGAGTGGAGGAACTTCGTTTGGCTAACGATGTTCCTGAAAACCACCTTTTTAAATCCGCTTCGGAGCTTTTGGCTGGTAGGGCGCTTATGTGGTTTAGGACGGTTAGGGAAGATTTAGAGGATTGGCAGGAACTCGTCAAGGAACTCAAAGCGGAGTTCCTTCCTGCGAATTACGATGATCTCTTGTTGGAGGAGATTAATCGGCGTTCGCAGGGAAAGGAGGAAACTTTCGGCGCGTATCTGACCACGATGAGGACATTGTTTCGAAGATTGTCGGAACCTTTGTCAGAGGGAAGGATGCTTTCGATATTAAGGAAAAATGTAGATCCCTTTTATCAGGTGCAGATAGCTAGTGCCAAACCAAAGACGGTTAAGGAACTTGCTATCTTAGGTAGGGAGTTAGATACCCTGAAGGTTAATGTTGATAGCTTTACCCCGCCTTCTAGAGGCAAAAATTTGTTAGAACCGGAGTGCGGTTATCAACCTAGTTCGTCTGGACAACACCGATTAGCGGCTGTTGCTCCAGTATCTGATAATCCGTTTAGGCAGTCGGTTAGGTGTTACAAATGTAACAAAGAAGGACATTTAGCTTCGAGGTGTACAGTCCAGAAACGTTGCTTCGGTTGTGGAGCTGTAGGAGTATATCGTAGGGACTGTAGGAGGTGTTCGGGAAATGGGGATCGGGCCCTTGTGTCAGCAGGACAAGGAGTCCGTCGGCGTTAGGGAGGTCGTCTGCTGACGATCAGCGTGTAGGAGTTCAACTGAGTTTCACGTTAGCGGCAAATGGTAGGGACACTAGACCATATTTAGGAGTTAGGGTTTATGGAATCAAGTTTTTAGGACTGCTTGATTCAGGAGCCTCCCGTACCATTGTGGGTGGTGACGGGTGGAAAATTTTTAAAGAGTTAGGGCTTAGGTTAGGAAAGAGTAGTGTTGGGTCAGTAGCGTTAGCAGATGGAGCAGGTGTAGGTGTAGCTGGATCTGTTTCTCTACCAGTAGAGGTTGAGAACAAATCCTTTTTGATAGAATGTCTGGTCATTCCGAACCTTCCACACCAATTGATCTTGGGTGCCGATTTTTGGGCACTATCGGGCATAGTCCCGGATTTGAGATCGGGGGTGTGGAATTTTTCGAACCAAGAGAGACTGGCTTCGATGACAGACATGGTAGCGATTAGAGAAAAATCGGATTTGAACGATTTCGAAAATAGGAAATTAGAATTAGTGTTAGGAGAACTTTTTAAATCAATGACCGAAGGTTTAGGGTGCACCAACTTAGTTGAGCACAAGATTAGGACGTCTGCAGAACCGATAAAACAACGATATTACCCTGTTTCGCCAGCGATTCAGAAACATATCGATCAGGAGCTCCAGGAGATGTTGGAAGCTGGAGTGATCGAGAAGTCGAAGAGTCCTTGGGCATCGCCGATTCTTCAGGTTAAGAAGAAAGATGGCAGTTATCGGTTCTGTGTTGACTATAGGAAATTGAATGAGGTTACTGATAGGGATGCTTATCCACTACCCTTTATTTCGGCGATTTTAGACAAGCTTCGAAACGCGAAGTACTTGTCTTCTTTAGATATTAAATCTGCTTATTGGCAGATTCCAATGGAAAAAGAATCGCGCAAGTACACAGCCTTTACTGTGCCAGGGCGTGGCCTGTATCAATTTTGCAGGATGCCATTCGGCTTGCACAATTCCCCGACAACTTGGCAAAGGTTTATTGACGACGTTTTGGGCCCTGACTTAGAACCGTTCGTCTTTGTGTACTTGGATGACATTATCATCGTCACCGATTCTTTCGATAGGCACTTAGAAATTTTAAAAGAAGTTTTTAAAAGGTTAGGAGATGCAGGTTTAAAAGTAGGTAGGGAAAAGTGTAATTTTTGTAGGCCTTCTTTAAAATTTCTAGGTTATGTAGTTGATAGGAACGGGCTTCATGTTGACCCGGAAAAAGTGGAAAGCATGATTAAGATTCCTCCACCGAAAAATGTGAAGGAAATTAGGAGTTTTGTAGGGACAATTTCGTGGTACCGTAGGTTTGTACCGAATTTTGCAATTTTAGTTAGGCCACTTACCGATCTCCTAAAGAAAGGTAAGAAATTTGAGTGGACCCAAGAATGTGAGGAGAGTTTTAGGAAAGCCAAAGAGTGTTTGGTTACGGCACCGATTCTGACATGTCCGGATTTTTCAAGGCCGTTTGTTGTACAAACAGATGCGTCGGACTATGGTATCGGGGCCGTATTATCTCAGGAGTTTGAGGATGGCGAAAAAGCCATATGTTATTTAAGTCGGTCATTGAATAGGAACGAAAGGAACTACTCTACGACCGAAAAGGAATGTTTAGCGGTCCTTTGGGCGATTGAAAAGTTGCGGCCGTATCTCGAAGGTGTTCGATTTACAGTCGTAACTGATCATCACTCTTTGGTCTGGCTAAGCAACCTTAAGGATCCGCAGGGTAGATTAGCTCGTTGGGTCATTCGGCTCCAACAGTTTGATTTCAAAATCATTCACAGAAAGGGCAAAGAACATGTCGTTCCTGATATGTTGTCGCGAGGAGTTCCAGAAGTAGCTGGTGTCTCTGAGGCGGATTCGGACCCTTGGGTGATTAAAATGAAATCGCAGGTAGAAAAGAGCCCGTTAGAATACCCATTTTGGCGAGTGGAGAATGGGCGGCTCTATAAACATGTTAGGTTGAACCATATAGTCGTTCATGATAATGGTGAGGAGTGGAAGTTAGTGTTAGGGAAAAATGATAGGACTAGAATTCTTAACGAGTGTCATGATGCTCCACTTTCAGGACACATGGGCGTTAAGAAAACTTTTGCTAGGATAGCAGAAAAATATTACTGGCCCAAAATGAGGAGTGATATTACTAGGTATGTTAGGAGTTGTAAAATTTGCCAAAGTGTGAAACCGGTGAACGAAAAACCAGCTGGTCTAATGACCGAAAGAGTAGGGAATTCCCAACCGTGGGAAATGATTTGCGTGGACTTGGTGGGTCCATTACCTAAATCGTCGCGAGGGTTCGTCTATATTTTAACGGTCGTCGACTATTTTACTAAATTCCCATTGTTGTTCGCGTTACGGTCCGCAACGGCGAAAGCGGTATGTCGGGAGTTGGAAGAAAACGTGTTTCTTCTTTTCGGGATTCCTAAGTGGATCGTCTGTGACAACGGTCCCCAGTTCCGTGGCAAGGAACTGAAAACGCTTAGCGAAGCGTATGGGTCACAACAAAAAATTTGTTACACTTTTTTATTGGATTTGTTTACCGCGATATACTATATTTAATATTAATAATTATTGATAATTATTTAAAACAAATTATCAAAACAAAACTAAACTAAAACAAACTAATCGACGACGGCTGCGTAGCGACGACGACGACGACGCACGCAACAAAATTATTAATATTAACTCGTACTCAAATGAGTACGAACACGACACAAAAGAGAATACAAAAAAAAAGTGCAACAATACAGCTCGTTGACGAAGCTGTAACCGCGGCTGCTCAGCTGGGCTGGGTTCTTTTGGAAGAATTTGTTTATAAATTATAACGATGTTGATTGATTTCTAAATCAATCAAATTGTTACAATTTGGAAATAAGTTATTGCAAGTACCTACAGTGGGGTACGTTGCAATAAAAATGGGCGCCAGGAATTTTTTGTAAAACCGAAAAAGAAAATTCCAAAACTCTTTATGATGGATGAAGCGATTAAAAAAAAAAACACCACGAACGTTTGATTTTTAAGTTTAAAATTTATTCTTTGGGAAACCGTGGGATTGAAGATCCCTGGACTAAAACCCAAAATGTTTTCAAATTAAAAGTTAAAATTACAAACAATTGAAATTCAAATGAAAAAAAGTAAAAAGAAAACAACTCAGAAAAGAAAATGACAAAATAAAATGGGTTCTTAACACCGGACGCGGTATATATGTATATATGAATATACAAACGAACAAAGAAGTAAAAGAAACAAACTACTTATCTTGGTTTCTTTCCTAAATATCCTTTAAAACACGATCCTCACACCTCGATCCTCGAATCTCAATTCCTTTCCTTTTTTTTAAATTCCTCGAACTTTTTCTATATCCTCCTTCTCAATCTTTCTTTTTCCTTAAAACACTTCCTCGAACTCTTTCTTTCTTCTATCACTTATCGCTTGTAGGGCTCTATCAAGAGTGCCTTCCAAGCTAATTCCCATCTACTTTCTTCCTCCCTCGACCATTCCAGTCACACACACATTCATCCAACACAAGCATCCGTTTTCGTGATTGTCGGTCACGGTATCGCGGCTTCCTGGAAGCTTTACGCTCATCAGGAAAGCCACCGTTGTTGACTCTCAGCGAAACTTTGCTTTCACACACACAAACACGGTTTCGACAAGTTGTTGGATGCGTTTCCAAAACTTGCCGAAACATAATGGTGAGTTCAGACCCCTTCCCAACTATTCTTATTTTTCGAGAAAGTTCAAAGAAAAACAAAAAATCGAGAAGAAGTCTAAACTAGGCATTTTCCTATTACTATTATTACGCGTGAGGTTCGAGGTGTGAATTTCGTACCAAATGTTAAATTAATCTACTTTAAAACGCGGCGTTAAAAACCCATTTGTACATAAATAGTTAAGAGAATCTATACGTTAAGAATTAGAAATTTTAAAACACAATAGCTATGTTGTTGTTGTTGTTGTTGTTGTTGTTGTTGTTGTTTAAGTAAGGGTCCGCCTGACCTCAAACTTCTTCGGCTCATCCGCCGGCATTTTCGACCTTGTCGAAAGAACTCGTTCTCGAACTCGATCACCTGCTTTTTGTTGCTTTTGCAAAATAAAGGCTAGGTACACCTGTGGTTGATGAGACCATGGTTGCCCTCAACTTTGCCGATATTTTGCAGCCACAACTAGGAAAAAGAAAACAGCCAAAGGCTGGTTTTTGTTGCGGTAAAAATTTACCGTAACAAATCCCCGGACTCTTGATAGAGCCCTACAAGCGATAAGTGATAGAGAAGGAAGTTTCGAGGAATTTTGAAAAAAAAAGAAAAGATTGAGAAGAAGGATTTGGAAAATCGGGAAATCGAGGAAATTAGAGGGAAAAACTAATACTCGAGGATCGAGGTGTGAGGATCGGGAGAAAGAGGAAAATAGGAAGAAAAAAAAAGATAAGTAATTTGTTTCTGTCGTTTATTTGTTCTTTTCGAGTTTACATATTTTTTTTTCAAGACGCGTCCGGTATTAAGAACCCATTTTCTTTTGCGAGTTGTTTTCTTTGTTTCATTTGAATTTTCTTTGGTTCTTTGTTTAACTTCAATTTCAATTTTATTGTAATTTTTTTTTAACTTTTATTTTGAAAACATTTTGGGTTTTAGTCCAGGGATCTTCAATCCCACGGTTTCCCAAAGAATAAATTTTAAACTTAAAAATCAAACGTTCGTTGTGTCTTTTTTTTTTGTTCTCTTCAATCGCTTCACTCATCACAAAGTTTTGGAATTTTCTTTTTCGGTTTCAAAAAAAAATTCCTGGCGCCCATTTTATTGCATAGTATCCCACTGTAGGTACTTGCAATAACATATTCCTAAATTGTAACAATTTGATTGATTTTATAAATCAATCAACATTGTTATAATAAATAAGATTCTTCCAAAGAACCCAGCCCAGCTGAGCAGCCGCGGTTACAGCTTCTTTAACGAGCTGTGTTGTTGCACTTTTTTTGAATTCTCTTTTGTGTCGTGTTCGTACTCATTTGAGTGCGAGTTGATAAGTTCGGCGTTACGCAGCCGCCGTCGTCGTTTTAGTTTAGTTTTGTTTTTGTTGTGATAATTTCGTGTTAAATAATAATAAGTTAGTTAATATAAAACCCCCTCGCGATTAATGTAAAAAAGAATAATACTAATAAGAGAAAGTGTAACTACAGATTTTATATGACCTTAAAAAGATGGTACGTAAGTGCGATCGGTTGATAATTGGAGGTGGAGGAGAATTCGCCTTTTTGTTTTTTAGGTATCGGCTGGACAAATTCCGTTTTCCTTCTACTCGGAACGAGAACTAAAGAGAAAAATAAATGAAAAAGCTTAATCAGTGGTTTTTTACCAGCTTTAGTTGAAGAACTCTTCTTAGTAAAAATGGCAGGAATTCCATCCAGGCAAGTGAATTTGTGTATATAGAATCTCTAACGCACGTTAGTACAAGCGGAGTAATAGGTCTCACAGGCAGCATTGAAATGGCGGTGAAATGCTGTTCAAAAAGATTAGATTTCTCTAAAGAGTTAACAAATGAAGTGTCTTTGACAACGGGCGTAAGAACAGAGAAAGAGGAATAATTCCTAATGTTTTTTACGACCAAAAATGTGTACTGCCTTTGGATTATTTCAGTATTTTGTACTTAACTTTTGGTCATTCAAAAATTATGTCTTTCGAATATGAACGTTGCATGACTTTCTGACTAGAATTTAACTTCTTCCAGTTTTTCTCAGAGGTGTTGGCTTCATTACAACGGAAGCTTTTAAACCATTACAATCTCTTTGCAGCTCAAATCGAAGCAAGCGTTTTCTTTGGGATGATGCCTTTAACCCTATTTGGAATGAAAGTTCTCATTCCCAAAAAAAATCAAACTTGTGACCATCACTGCACTGGAGTCGACGTCACTAACGAAGAAGCAAAGTAGCTATTTAAAGATCCTGATATAATTGTTAAGATTGGTGGCTTTCTCGTATTGCCAAACGATTCTCTTAGTATGTATATTTTTTTTTAACTGGAGGGTTTTGGCACGAGAAATAAGTAGTTATGGCACAGTGCTTAGAAGCGCCTAAAGAGATAAATCACTGATAGTGGAAGAAAGATGCAAACCATTAATCCTAGATTACCAGTGTTATGTTTTTCTGGGGAAGTGCTTTTGGTTTTGAAAGACCCCTCATAACGTATAAGAAAGAACTCGTCCCAAAAAATAAAAACCTACACCTTAATTTATTTAACGTCCCGAATATCTTGCTCGAAACAAACAAATGACGTAGCACTTGAAAAATTTTTGTGGCAGAACGTATCTAGCTAACGGATGTTCTCAAAAATCGTATGTTCTATAAAATCGTATAAATAGGCAATTTCAATTTCGCAAATAAATCGAATCATATTTCAGGAATTTCGTCTTGAAAATCCTGCCAAAATCAGTCTGAAGTTACAAAAGGTCCTCAAAGCCTAAATAAACAACCTTAAGAATAGCGCAGGACAAACAATAATTGCAAATATTTTGAAGAATGTGGGCGTCGGCTTTGTTATTTCAAATATTTCACACAAATAGACGTTGACACTGAGTAAATACTATAAAAGGAACGCTAAGATCTCCATCAATAAAATATTTATAGACTTTCAATTGTTTGCGATGCTGATGATGCCTTTGTCAACTACTGAGGCCTAATGGTTGGTCCGTCTCTATTCTTCTATATATTTGTAAATTGACGAACCAAACAATTTCTTTTCTCATGTCAATGTTGCGTCAGTGACGACGACGGGACGGATGAGGCACTTCTTAGCAGTCAGACGCACGCATTGCACTTAGCCCCATCATCAGCCAAGCTAAGGAGTCATCATCGCATACAACAAATAGTTCCATTCAAATATTTAACGACGATGAATATTGTCTCGATAGACAACAAATTGCCACTTGAATTCCCACAGTGTCGATCTCGTTCGTTCGTTGAAAAGACTGATGTCTCGGTCGCGAAAAGTTGTGCGCCCCATAGAAAACAAAACTGAAGAAAAAGCCCCATTTGACCCACCATCAGCATCACGCAACTGGCTGCTATGGCTAACCACACAATGTCATTCTCTCGCGTGTTAGTTGTCAAACAATGGGTATGATTGAGACATCATCTTCACTGACAGCTCACTTAACGCGCTCTGCAATGGACCATTTAGCGCAGCAATCTATCTCTGTGGCGCGGCGGTGGCGGTGGCGTTGGCGACGGGTGGATCCAGACCATCACGTTGGAGGAGGCACCGCCCTGTTGTATTCATTCACCCGCTGCCGTCTGTCATCGCCAACTGAGACTGCAGAGAGCATGTTCGCCACTTTAAAGGTCGCACAGTACAACACCGATGCAATGATGTTGGGGCATGGTTATTGTGTACGTGCAACATAGTCATCACTCCGAAGAGCGAAGCGAACAATTTACAATGCAGCCCATTGTCAATTCATGTGACGTTTCGACTACACCGCGCTGCGGTACGATGCGATATACCGGTGGTGCGGGGTTGGGGATCTGTCACGGATACAAGAATTGACGACGAAATGCCCACAAGCCACAAACCATGTAAACAACTCAAAACATTTTGTTAACGACTTGGAGTGCCTTCCTTCCCACCGCACCGCACCGCCATCCATTGCGACTTACCTCCGCCAACACCGCACAATAGATCCCTCTTACTCGGCGCAGACCCGCAGGGGCTTGCGGAAGACTTAAGTGCCAACTTCGCGTTGAATAATTATTTGCCGCCCACCAAATGGCAGAAAAGACTTGAGGAAAAAAATACGACTAGCTGAACAGCACTTCTTCTACTTCGTGGCGTGGCGTGGCGTGGCATGGAAGTGGAATGAGACAGCAGACGCGAAAATCAAGGCATAACAACTACAACTACAAAAAAAAAAAAAAAACAATAACTTTTGTGGTTTGAAGTTGAAACACGAGAAGAAGTGTCGCTGGAAAAACAATGACGAGCCTAAGGAACCCAAGAACTATACAATGAACATGAAGATGACGATGATGGTGGTGGATGTTGGATGGATGAAGGCAATGGAATACCACGGAGATGATGATGACGATGATTACAATGTCCTGTTCCTGAGATGCGATGTGATGTTGAAGCTGAGGCTGACGCTGAACCTGAAGCTGATGCCTTTGCGATTCTCTAGAATGAGATTAAGGGCAGGAAAACGTGCGCCAGGAATCTGTTGGAACAACATCACGTAGGCTATTTTTGTTGGGCTTGGTGTTGTGCTTGGGCGAGGTCGGTTAAGTTGGTTGGAATTAAAAAGACACCACTGACACCTCTCCATATAATATATACTCTTTAGCTGTAAGTAGGTACTGCAAATGTAAAGTTCTGATGCTTCTTTTTCTATACAGACTTGCTGCTCTGCTAGTACAGCGACTGTGGCTGGCTGCCATTTGTTGCATGTTGCACCATTTCTCGCCCATTTGCAATTATAAATTGTGATTAATTGTTGTGGAAGGTAATGGAGCTCAAGTGGTATGGCAATGTGAATGTGAGCTGAACTTAGCTGAGCGTGAGGTGTTTCGAGTGCTTATAGCGGAGGTTGCTTGACATTCTTAAAGTTCGACTATACCTACCTATTTTTTTTAGTCTTGCCTCTACTTCATTCTCCATTATTTTAAGTCCTACGTGATGGGAAAAAATATAAAAATGTTGAAGGAGAAAATAAGAACTAAGTAAGGTAGACACTCTTCTATACCTATAGCAAATGGATATAATTGCCACTTGTGTTGTGGTTAAGTGTCCTTGTTTTGTATAGAGGTATGAATTTCAATATGAAAAGGAGAGCTCTAAGGGCTTTCTTATGGAGCTTTAAATATAGGAGGAAGTTAAAGCTTTATAGGTGTATACTATGTTAAACCAAATTAGCTTAAATCAAGAAACAAGGAATAAGTAATAGAGGCTAGATTTAACTATGTTTTGAAAGAGAGAACAAGTGAGTTTTAAGATATGTATCCTGCAAACCAAATTCGGTTGATATATTATTGTTTTAAACCCAATTTATTAGTTTCAAATCTCTGATTGAAACATTTAAAGTAAGTAAGTAAGAGAGTTCCAGAAATCAAACTAAACTAAAAATAACCTAGAGGCGACTTCTAATTTGGGAATTTTGTTTTGTTGAATAAGTTGAAGAAGCTTCCTGTTCTTGCGAAATGTTCATTCTTGTTAACCATCTTAAAGCCTGGGGTATTTGAAATCTTAATAAAGACGTTTAATGCTTAAATGAAAACCAGTACTTTAAGATTGGCTCTTTCCAAAAAATGATCTGATGAAACAGGGCATTCAATGTTTTCCACAGGGTGTTTGATTTTGTTGGTTTTCCTGCATCTACTTTTCGTCATATAAGGGCAAAGTTTTTCAAATGATAACCTTTCAAATATGCTCTAATGGTATTTTTTTAACTTTGGTTGTCCCAAAATTTCTTAGGAACCAATAACTCAAGTTACTACTCGATTGATTTATACTTTTTAAGAAAATTAATTCATACCTAGGTTTCGATATGTAAAAGCGTTTTTTAAGAAATTGTAAAGTTCACTAGTTTTCTCCGTTGAGAATTTCGAGGAACTGCTAACGGTTAAGGCTTTCACTTCTGAAGAATTGTCTTATGTATGCTCGAAAAAAGGGCACATTCCAAAAAATTTATATTTTTTTCAGTAGAATAAAGGCTACAGACCGCACAAATGCTTACTGAATCTTTTCTAAATGCTCTTGGAGTAAGATAAAGCAACCCGAACTTTTACACGAATCATCTCGTGATTTACTGTCATCAAAGTAATTAGCCACCTCGGCAGAGCCCAGGTTGCAATTCTCTTCGTGGAATCGTGATTAAAGTTCTTGCTCTATGTCTTTCCATAAGCTTTGTGTAAGTTTCCGTATGCAATGCTTTCCACTCAAACTTTGTTGACCAGTTAAATTAAACTTAATGTTAACCTCATTATAGAGTTTTGTCCACTTATTTGCAAAGTAAATTTGCTTTCTTGAAATGACATCCTATTTTCCCTGTAATCTGTTTTCGCGATGTATTTGAAATGAAGTTCGAGTATTGAAATTATAGTTTTTCAAAGTCCTGTTTCTAGATTGATTCAGTAATTTGTGTGTTACTGGGAAAGGAAAAACATCACTTGGTAACATCTCTCGATAACAAACCAAAATTGCGCACAGTCCATTTTGAAACAGCTTAATATATTTTATACTCAGCTTTATACTCAGTGCTTTATATTCCTGTTTTTATTTTTGGTGAAGTTTGACCAGATACCAATTTTTTAAATTTTTTAGATGTTGCAAGTCTCTGTGTAAGATAATCTGTCCAAGACAAATTGTAAGTCAGTGTTACTCCCATGATACTTGTATCTGCAAGATATAATAATTTTATCATCGTTGAAAGTACAATTTTCTTCAGCTGACAGGCGTCGTCGACGACGCGGTGCCCACGGTTTCAAAAAATCACTATGATTTGTTCCATTTTAAAAAATATTTGGCGAAGCTATTCAAAATTACTTGTAAGGAAGCGGGATTATTGGAGAAAAGAAGAATATATTTGGCATAATGTAAGACTTACTGATATGCCTTTGATAGTTACTCCATTCGGCAGATCAGAACAAGATAAAGAGCAGAGTAGTGAGAAAGTATCGCTGATTTACACCTTGATTGATTGGAAAGAAGTCGCTGAATTTAGTTCCATTCCATTCTGTTAAAATGTTGTTGCAATAGAGAGCTGTTAGAATTAAGAGCATTGTTGTGGACACCCAATAACGTCAATTTGTGGAATACTTCGTCTTTGTTTATTTTATACAAAGCAGCTCTTAAATCAGTGGAAAACGGATATATTTTCATATTAACTTCCCATAGGAAGTTATTGTAATCGGTCCGATTTGTCGAATTAAAAATGTTAACATTTATCGACGTTTTAAAGTCCCTAGAGTGTAAATAAAAGATTCTTAGAGAGATGTCTGTGCGTGCGTGTGTACGTACGTTTGTACATCCTTACGTTCGGTACGTTCGCGAAGTTTTTTTCGTCGTCCATAGCTCAAGAACCAGTAGAGATATCGACTTCAAATAAATTTTGTTATACAGTTAATAATGCAGAAAGATGTAAAAAAGGACTCTCAACAAAAAGTTGAGTGGGTGGTTTTTTTTTCCATAGCAATTCAAAAAAAGGGTGAAAATGTTGGTTAAACCAAAAAACTTCACAAACCAATAACGCTAGAGACTTGAATTAAATTTTAAATTATGTATTGTAACGTGATACCAAACAAGTATATTTTTGGAAAAACTCAAATTAACGTTTTATTAATAAATCAAAAAAACTGAAAAAAAATATTTGTCACCTCGAATATTTTACAAAACAATAATGATTTTATCTCCAAAATGATTTTAGCAACTAAGAATAACGTTTTAAATATCTGGTATAATCTTGAGAAAACTCGAATTGACAGTTTTTTTTACAAAAATAAATACATAAAAAAACCATTACTAAAAGTTAGTAAAAATAGATTTAAACGTAAATATCTTTTTAAAAATTTGAGATATTGGCTTCAAACCAATTTTGTTGTATTTTTGTCAACATTCAGTAAAACTTTGAGAAAAATCGAATTGATAGTTTTCTTACAAAAATAAAAACCTAAAAAACAAACATTACTAAAAGTTGGCTAAAATTTACTTTGGACTCAAATATCTTTTTAAAAATAAAAAATATTATCTTGAAACTAGTTTTATCTCACAGATAATATTGTTTTTAATATTCAGTAAATTTTTATAAAAATCCAGCAGTCAGTTTTTATTATAAAATATTAAAATATACAAAATAGTATAGTAAATAGTACGCAAAATTGGTAAAAATTGATGTTCGGTTCTCGATTATCTCGTGAATAATAGAAGATATTGACTTCAAATTAATTTCATTCATCCAATTTGTATTTGTTTATATAAGAAATACAAAATTTCAAGAAATGCTACTAAAATTGGTAAAAATTGGTTTTCGACTAAAAATCTCGTTTACAAAAATAGATTTTGAAATCAAACTATTTTATCATATGCAAAATATTGTTGGTAATTTTTAATTTCTTTAGACTAACAACTTTTTTAACAAAACTCGATAACCTACAAACAAGACAAATCGACAGACGGGATGGGAAGTTAACAGTGTGGGTTGTATCCCAGCCTCTTTTTAACTTCCCATAGGAAGTTATTGTAATGGGTCCGATTTGTCAAATTGAAAATTTTGACATTTCTCGACGTTTCAAGGTCCCTAGAGTCGAATAGAAAGATGTTTTTGCGTGCGTGTGTACGTACGTCCGTCCGTACGTCCGTACGTTCGCGACGTTTTTTTCGTCGTCCATAGCTCAAGAACCAGAAGAGTTATCGACTTTGAATAAATTTTGTTTTACAGATAATAAGGCAGAAAGATGCAGAAAGGGCTCTCAAGAAAATTGCGTGGGTGGTTTTTTTACCATAGCAGTTTAAAAAAAAGGTGAAAATTTTGGTTAACCCTAAATATCTCATGAACCAATGACGCTAGAGACTTGAATTAAATTTTATATTATATATTGTAACGTGCTACAAAACAATTATATTTTTGGAAAAAAATGCAATTAACGTTTTTTTTTATAAATCAAGAAGAAAAAAATGTGTCACCTTGAAAATTTTACGACTTAAATATAATTTCATCTCCAAAACAATTTTGTGCAACGAAAAACAATGTTTTTGACATCTTATAAATCGAATTGACAGTTTTCTTACAAAAAATAAAAACCTAAACAAAAAATAAAAATTGGTAAAAATATATTTTCTACTTAAATATCTTTTCAAAACTTTAAGATATTGGCTTCAAACTACTTTTATCTTTCAAAAAATATTGTTGTCAACATTCAGTAAAATTTTGAAAAAATCAAATTGACAGTTTTTTTACAAAAAATTAAAAACCGAAGAAAAAATTTAACAAAATTTGGTAAAAATTGATTTTCGACTCAAATATCTTTTCAAAAATTTGAGATAATAGCTTCTTACTGCTTTAAACTTATAAGAAATGTTGTTTTCAACATTAAGAAACATTTTGAGAAAAATCGAATTGACAGTTTTTTTACAAAAAATAAAAACGTAAAAAATAACAATACTAAAACTTGTAAAAATTTAGTTTCGAATCAAATAGCTTTTCAAAAATTAAAAATATTGGCTTTAAACTTATTTTATTTCACAGAAAATATTGTTTTCGATATTCAGTAATTTTTTTATAAAAATTCAATAGTCCGTTTTTTCATAAAAAAATAAAATCTACAAAAAATAGTACGCAAATTTGGTAACAAACTTTTAAGCGAGACAAATTGACAGACGGGATGGGAAGTTATCAGAGTGGGTCGCATCCCAGCCTCTTTTTTCTTATTTTGATTAAGTTGTATTTTTATTAAGCAGAAGAGATTGAAAAATTGCTTCACAGTTAAGCAATTTTGTCTGTATGCAGCTTCTAATTTGTACATAATTTGATTTTCTTCGACCCATCTTCTCGTAATTAGTCGATTCAAAAGAACAGTAGTGCATAGCTTGTATTTAGTATCCATAAAATAAAGACCACTGTAGTTGACTACATCGTAAGGTTTTGAAAAGATAGAAAATCGACTTAAAGAATCGGGAATGGTTGCTGCAGCAAACTTACTTACTTACTTAAGGTGGCGCTACATTCCTGTGTGAACTAGGGCCTCACCCAACAAACTTCTCCATCTAGCTCGGTCCCTAGCTAGATGTCTCCAGTTTCGCGCTCCGAGTTGGGTGAGGTCTCCTTCCACTTGTGCGCGCCACCTGATTCGCGGTCTTCCTCTACTGCGCTGTCCTGTGGGTGTGGATTCGAAGACTTTCCGGGCCGGAGCATTGGTTTCCATGCGCTCTACGTGACCTAGCCATCTTAGTCGTTGGACTTTTACCCTTCTTGCTAAGTCTACGTCGCTGTACAGCCCGTACAGCTCGTCGTTCCATCTTCTCCTCCACTCTCCTTCGATGCATACGGGACCGTAGATCACACGAAGAATCTTTCTCTCGAAACGACCCAAGGTGCTTTCATCCGCTTTTGTCAAAGTCCATGCTTCTGCACCGTATAGCAGGACGGGGATGATAAGGGTCTTATATAGCGACACTTTGGTCCTTCGAGAGAGAATTTTTCCACTCAATTGCTTTCTTAACCCAAAGAAACAGCGGTTAGCAAGAGTTATTCTTCGTTTGATCTCAGCGCTGGTGTTGTTTTCTGCGTTTACAGCGGAGCCTAGGTAGACGAAGTCCTTGACTACCTCAAAGTTACGTCTGTCGATGGTGACGTTTTGACCAAGACGTCGGTGTTGCAGGTCCTTTCTTGATGACAGTATGTACTTTGTTTTGCCCTCATTAACCGTTAAACCCATTTTTGCCGCCTCTGCCTCGATACTCACAAAAGCCCCATTGACATCACGCTGAGTTCTTCCGATTATGTCAATGTCATCAGCATATGCTAGTAATTGGACAGACTTTTGAAAGATAGTGCCTCTGGTGTTGACGTGTGAGCTTTGCACTATTCTTTCAAGTACGATGTTAAAAAAATCACATGACAGCGCATCACCTTGTCTAAAACCTTTTTTGACATCGAAAGGTTCAGTTAAGTTGTTTCCAACCTTTATGGAGCAGCGTGAATTCTCCATGGTCATCCTGCACAAACGGACGAGTTTGGCAGGGATGCCAAAACTAGACATGGCTCTATACAGTTCGTCCCTGTAGATACTGTCATATGCGGCCTTGAAATCGATGAAAAGATGGTGGGTGTCGATTTGGTGTTCTTGGGTTTTTTCCAGGATCTGCCGTAATGTGAATATTTGATCGACTGTGGACTTTCCTGGTCTAAAACCACACTGATAAGGACCTATCAGGTTGTTGACGATGGGCTTTAGACGTTCACATATTACGGCAGAGAAGATTTTATAAGCGATGTTAAGTAGACTGATTCCTCTATAATTGGTGCAGTTTAGAGGGTCTCCTTTTTTCAGGATCGGGCAAACAATACTGACGTTCCATTCATCGGGCATGCTCTCTTCCGACCATATCTTACAGATAAGTTGGTGCATGCTCCTAACCAACTTATCTCCAGCTGCTTTAAAGAGCTCGGCATTCAAGCCATCCGCTCCAGCGGCTTTGTTAGACTTCAGTTTAGATATAGCAATCTTTACTTCGTCTAAGTCGGGAGGACGGGATTGTTGGCTTTCGTCGTCTATGTTGAATGGATCATCCTGCCTGACAGCGGAATTCGGTTCGTCGTCGCCGTTATACAGTCTGCAGAAGTGGTCCTTCCATATCCTCAGCATTGACTGCGGTTCCACTATGATGTTTCCACTTTCGTCTTTGCAGCCTTCGGTTCTAGGTTTATGTACTTGTGAATTTCGTTTCACCTGTTCATAAAACTTTCGAACTTCGTTTCTGCTTTTAAACCTCTCAACATCTTCGACCGCACGCTTCTCATGCTCTCTCTTTTTCCTTCTGAGAAGTCGGTGTTCCTCTCGCCTCTTCTGCTCATAGAGCTCATGAGCAGCTCTCGTCCTTTTATGCAGCGCCGCCTTGCGTGCCTGTTGTTTGGCTGCATTTGCCTGCCGACATTCCTCATCAAACCAGGGGTTCCTTGTTGGTGGTCGCTTGAAACCCAGCACGTCAGAGGCGGCTTCTCTGAGTGCGTCTTGGCAATGTTGCCACTGGTTTTCTATACATTGTGTTGGCGGCACAGAACTTCGAGAGAGGTTGCTTGTAACTCGGTCGGAGAAGGATTTGGCGATCTCTTGCGATTGTAGCCGTTCGACGTTGTACCTTCTCCCAACATCTCCCTGTTTTGCCTTGGGCGTGGAAACCCGAAGTGCTACCTTGGCTACAACAAGATAGTGGTCCGAGTCGATGTTAGCTCCCCGGAAAGTTCGGACATCCATGATGCTGGAAGCGTGTCTGGCGTCGATCGCAATATGGTCAATCTGGTTGACGGTAGATTGATCTGGAGATCTCCAAGTTCCTTTGTGGATGTTGAGGTGTGGAAAACGCGTACTGGCTACCATGACGTTTCGCCCGCAGCAAAATCTATGAGCCTGAATCCGTTGTCGGAAGTGTTGTCGTGCAGGCTGTTTTTCCCGATTATTCCACCAAAGATGTCTTCCCTTCCTAGCTTGGCATTAAAATCGCCCAGGACAATTTTAATATCGTAGCTAGGACACTGCTCGTATGTTTTGTCTAAGAGCTCGAAGAACATATCTTTGGTGTTGTCATCCTTCTCATCTGTGGGGGCGTGCGCGCATATCAGGCTAATGTTGCCGAATTTAGCCTTGATGCGGATGGTCATGAGGCGCTCGTTAATGTACCTATAGCTTAAGACTTCTTGCCTAAGTCTGGCTCCAGTGACGAAGCCGCATCCAAGTAAGCGCTGTTGGTTTTCTCGGTAGCAGTCACCATAGTAGATATCGCAGTTTTTCATCCTCTTTTTGCCCGGCCCATCTCATCGTATTTCCTGGATGGCGGTGATGTCTGCTTTATAGCAGTCTAGGGCCTCCGCTAATTCTTCAGCTGCACGTGGTCTGTTAAGGGACCTAACATTCCACGTGCATATCCGAAGTTCGTTGTCCTTAATTCGTTTGCGTTGGTTGTCAGCAGTAAATCCGTCCGTATCCGAGGCTTGTTGGTGCTTCGCAACTATAAGATTTTTAAGTGGTCAGGAAGTCAACCTGACGGCACAACCCCCAACCTGGAGGGCCAGATCCTTAGTATAACTCCAAGGACGGGGAGCCGGATAAACCGCTCCTTATAGGCCTGGGCTCCGAATAAGTCGTAGAAGCCCTATAAGGTGTTCACTAAGTAGTTCAACCTTACTGGAACTGTAGACGCCACCGTTGATTCCATCTCGGGAATTCCTCCGCTGCCGTCTGGATAAGGAGAGGTGCCTTAGTGGACGCACCTCTCCCCCCCTCTCTCGTTTGCTGCCCCCAACAACTTTCCACTGGGGTTGGAACCCAATCTCCAGTTGAGGTACTAGGCACCCGATGTTCACCACGGGGAGGTGAGAGTAGGAGTTGATAGACAGAGGTTGGTTTTGAGAAAAACCTGTGGACGCTTGTGTCCTCTTGAATGCACATGTCTACCATTTGAACTTGCTGCAGTAAAGATGTTGCAAAATTGACGTTGGATTTCCTTGATAAAATTAGGCGCAACATTTTTATGATTTCGAAAGGAAAACCATCAGACCTTAATATATTGAAAACAAAGACACATACTGACTAAGAAGTTGCTTTATCTTATATAAATATTATTGTTAATGTTTTGAAACATTTAAAGACAGTGTTTCTTTCAGTTATCTATCAGTTTATTTAAATTAAAAACTAAATTGTTAAAAAAAAAACTATTTTAAAGTTTTTAGCGGGCACAGTTGGGAAATTATCACATCCGATCCCCTTACTTTTTTTAAATAATCGAAAATCTTTGTCTCTTTGTTACACTCAGTAAACTAAAACTAACCCTACAAAAACTATTTGAACTCAACCCATAAGTTATATAAAAGAACACCCTGTACCAAAAATGTACTTCCTGTATGGGTTTAAAGCAAAGAGAGATTTTGGTGTAATTTGTTGCATTCAACCCACTGACTGACTTTTTTGTCCAGGCGCACCTCTCATCTCCTTCAAGACCAGATTGCCCGCACATACTACATTGTCATGTCATTTAGACAACTTGCGTCTTGCGTATGATGTTAACGAAAACTAAACACTTGGTGCAAACACCCTTTTTTATAAAGCAGAGAACAAAATTGTTAAAAATAGGAATAGTGTAGTGTCGATTGCCCGAACACGGTTTAAGAGGTGGATCATTATTGTTCCACCTTTAGACGATATAATCTCAGTCAGAGAGGAGCTTTTAACGTCTTCCAGATATTATAGATTCATAGGTTCCTTTAACGATGAATATTCCAACAGACCGACAAATGGGTGTTATAGAAATGTCGGCTTGTAAAAAATTACTGCAATTAAAGTCTTCATACAAAATCAGAAAAGTGTGAGGCAAACGCACAACAACTCACATCAAACTGAACATAGACAGGCAAAGGCAAAGGCAAAGGCATACGCACAAAATATACGCGTACACCAGAGGTAATATGGCTGTCAGAATAATTCTTTAACAATCGCGTCAGCCTTCTGCTCCGTAGGTATATATAAATTACTTATGACGCCCGCGAATTAAATCGTGTGGTTTGTCAGGTTCATTAATTATTTGTGTTTTTATTTTTTTATTTTTTAATTCAATTCCATTTCTTCTTGGTTCGCGTGACACTTGGTAGATACTCGTATGTGGTTATGTGGTTGGTCGACAAATTAATTGTAACAGAATTGACAAAGGGATAAGTAAATGCACCTTTATTGTGGAGAATAGGTTTAAGGTGGGATTAGAATAATTATATCCCTTTGGGTGGTAATAATAATTGACACACATAAACCTGAATGTAAAAACTGATTTTGTTGTTGGGAGGAACTTTACCAAACCCATGTAGAATGTAAATGTGGATATACATTAAACAAAAAAGATATCTACATAATAATCAAGTTTTATTACAAATAATAATTGGTATAAAATGACGCGATAGAGGATTTTTATGATACGTGTAAATTAACCATAGGTAACCTAAGTAATAAATTAAGAAATTAACTTTTTCACAAAAAAGTTTTTTCTCTTATAAATGCGCGATACTAAACAAAGCATGAAATTATAACTTTTTTAACTTTGACTCAACCCAATCAATTTTAATACAAAAGTAATGAAAAATAATGTTTCAATACTTAAGACGAGTAAGAGTAAGAACATCTGCTCTGAAAATAACATTAGTCGCATACGGGGATCAATCCAAAGCTTTCCGGATAGGATTGTGTTGTTTTAATAGCTCAGGAAACAATAGTTGATACACAAACCATCTCTTGTCAAAAGCAAATATCAATCTCAATGTAGTTGAAAAACAACTGTTATGTATATAACTTCAAGGCTTACTTTTGGTTTTCAGTTGTCGCGAAGTATCGAATCATGGATATGAAAAATATTTAAAATGCATGTTAGGTTAGGTTAGGTTTTAAAGTGGCTGTTGGTTGGGACGTCCAACACACTTAGACCAAAATATGATCCGTTGTGATACCACATGGATCAGTTAATCAGCTTAACTCGTTGAACCTATTGGAGCTTCGAATGAAGCCTAAGAGACAAATAATGTCTGAATTTTTTAGATCGCTGGTATCTTTAAAGTAGTAGTCTCCAAGGTGGATTTTACGTCTTTGTGATAAGGCAGGGCATGTGCACAGAAGATGAGAGATTGTCTCTTCTTCTTCTTCGTCCATGCAACTCCTACAAAAATCATTTGCAGGGGCTCCAAGTCGAATAGCATGCCTTCCTATTAAGCAGTGCCCAGTCAGGACACCTATAACGTAGCTAATGTGCAATCTACTCAGAGAGATTAATTGTTTTGAGCGCCTGGCGCTAAGATTAGGCCAAATTAGTTTAGTCGCTACACAGGTGGTGGTGTTATTCCACCTGAAGTTTGTTTTCTCTATGGTGTCTTGCTTTAGCATGAGTTTACATGTAGCTAAGGGGATACCTATGTTAGCATTGTGAGCCAGCAGAGGTAAAGTTGTTTCGCTTTTTGCAAGTTCGTCAGCTTTGCAATTTCCTGGAATGTCTCTATGGCCCGGCACCCAAAAAAAGGTGAATGTTGAATTGTGTAGCCATCTCCGTAAGAGATGATCGACAATTTAGGGCTGTTAGTGAATTAGTGAAGACAGAGTCTAGGGACTTTAACGCAGCTTGGCTATCCGAGAAAATGCGTATATCATTAGTTGATATAACGTTTTCTCTAAGCCAGGATAGGACTTCTTTTATATCCAGGATTTCAGCTTGGAACACGCTACAATGATCGGGTAGACGAAAGGAGAGACTTAAGTTTAGTCTATCTGAGTATGCGCCTCCACCAACCCCATCCTCCATTTTTGATCCGTCTGTATAAAAGTTTATAGGACCATCGTTCAAAAATGATGTATTCTCCGAAGAAGACCTGGGAGGTATAGTCACTTTGAAGCTATAGTTATTAAACTGAGGATGGGGTATGGTGTAGTCAATATTACTGTTTATAGTTCTGAACGAGTTCAAAATAGTGGTGTGGCTTGAAGCCGTATGGCAGTATTAGCGGCCGTTTGCTTGCTGAAAATGTCCAGCGGTATTAGATGGAACAGAACATCTAGTGGATGGACAAGGTCGGTTTTTTGTCGGTTAACGCCTAGTCCACACCGATTTGCCCATCTGGTGAGCTTATTTAAAGCGTTTTGTAAGAGTTCCTTTAGTATATTGGGATGTTCACCCGTTACTGCAATTGCAATAACAACATCGTCCGCATAGACAAACACTCTGTATCCCTCTCTTTCTAGAATAATTAGTAATTCATTTATTACTAAGTTCCAGAGGAGAGGGGATAGGACACCACCTTGTGGCGTACCTCTGCTGACACCCCTTTGTTCAGTAAAATCGCCCAGTTTTGAATTGATAATCCTGCTTATCAGCATCTGATTAATCAATTCGCTGATGGACTTATCTACCTTCAGAGATGTCAATACACGTGCAATTGCAGATGTGTCGACATCGTTAAATTCACTTTCTATATCTAAGAAAGCAACTTAGGTGTACTCTTTATGATGGAGGGAATATTCGATTGTACGTACTATACTGTGTAGAGCCGTTTCAACTGATTTCCCTTTGTTGTAGGCGTGTTGAGCCCTTGAAAGGAGGGACTTATCAATACTTGCCCTTAAGTGGATATCGATCAAACGTTCAAAAGTTTTGAGAAGGAATGATGATAAGCTGATAGGTCTTAGGTCTTTAACTTTAACTTTAACTTGTCTCCAAGACATCAAGATGTATTCCAATTCAAGGCATCCCTTGAAGATGTTTTCTAGGATGGGTATTAGAAAACTTGCATTTTCTTGCAGCTCGGCTGGAATTACACCATCCGGACCTGCAGATTTATATGGCTTAAAGCTGTTAATAGCCCATTTGAGTTTTTCCCTAGTGACTAGACCTTGTGGGGGATGTAATGTATTGTCACAATTATTAGGTGCAATATTATTAATAATAATGGGTGATTTTTTTGAGGTTAGGATTTTCATGCATTAGTATTTGACAGATCACGCGGGATTTCAGACATGGTGTCAAAGAGAAAGATGCTCAGTATGCTTTGACATTTCATCATGAATAGACTTACTAACGAGCAACGCTTGCAAATCATTGAATTTTATTACCAAAATCAGTGTTCGGTTCGAAATGTGTTTCGTGCTTTACGTCCGACAAATTTTGTTCAGCGATGAGGCTCATTTCTGGTTGAATGGCTACGTAAATAAGCAAAATTGCCGCATTTGGAGTGAAGAGCAACCAGAAGCCGTTCAAGAACTGCTCATGCATCCCGAAAAATGCACTGTTTGGTGTGGTTTGTACGCTGGTGGAATCATTGGACCGTATTTTTTCAAAGATGCTGTTGGACGCAACGTTACGGTGAATGGCGATCGCTATCGTTCAATGCTAACAAACTTTTTGTTGCCCAAAATGGAAGAACTGAACTTGGTTGACATGTGGTTTCAACAAGATGACGCTACATGCCACACAGCTCGCGATTCTATGGCCATTTTGAGGGAAAACTTCGGAGAACAATTCATCTCAAGGAATGGACCGGTAAGTTGGCCACCAAGATCATGCGATTTGACGCCTTTAGACTATTTTTTGTGGGGCTACGTCAAGTCTAAAGTCTACACAAATAAGCCAGCAACTATTCCAGCTTTGGAAGACAACATTTCCGAAGAAATTCGGGCTATTCCGGCCGAAATGCTCGAAAAAGTTACCCAAAATTGGACTTTCCGAATGGACCACCTAAGACGCAGCCGCGGTCAACATTTAAATGAAATTATCTTCAAAAAGTAAATGTCATGGACCAATCTAACGTTTCAAATAAAGAATCGATGAGATTTTGCAAATTTTATGCGTTTTTTTAAAAAAAAAAGTTCTCAAGCTCTTAAAAAATCACCCGATATTAGAGCTACCAGGAAAGTGAACGTCTAGTAGCAAGTTGAGCGATTCTTCGCTTGAATTGGTCCAGAGGCTAGAGGCGTTTTTCAAGCAGCTTGGCATGATTGGATTTTTGGAGAGGATTTTGCGCAACCTGGATGCTTCAGAGCAATCTTCCACGTTGCTGCAGATGTTTTCCAGGACGATCGTTTGGTTTTCCTCAGTTCTTTTTTATATATCTTCAGTGATTATTTATATGAATCCTAGTCAGACATGTCTCTAGAAGCTTTCGCTCTGTTAAAGAGTTTTCTGCATTCTTTTCTAAGTGGATCTAGCCTTGAGTTCCACCAGTGTGGTTTCTTTTTACCTCTTACTTGTATAAGAGGACATGCAGTATATAGAGTTTTGTTTAGGGCTAATGTTAGATTATTGACTTTGTCATCAAGATCTTCAGTGTTGGAGGGGGTATTAAAGAGTTCAGGTTTTACTAAACTGTTTAACGTTCTTTTGTATTTTGGCCTATTTGTTCTTTTTAGATTTCGAAAGATCGGTTGGCAAGGTGGTTCATTTATAAAGTTAAATTGGATGTATCTATGATCAGAAAAGGAGTGATCTTTAGATACCTTCCAGTTCTAAATATTATTATTAATGAAGTCGGAGACAAGAGTTATATCTAAAACTTCTTGTCGATTTTTAGTAATAAAGGTTGGCTCTTTGCCAACGTTACTTATGAGTAGGTTAGTGTTTAGAATATAGTCGAAAAGAGACTCACCCCTGTCGTTTATATCCGTGCTACCCCACACTGTATGGTGGGCGTTAGCGTCACTTCCGATGATGTTGAGCCTTTGCGCTTCAGCTATTAATCTCTCCAGAGTGTCACCCGGGAGAGGGCCAAGATGGTCGTGGCCGAGATACGCCGACGCCAGCCAGAATGTTCCTCTGGCTGTTTCCAGACTTGCGGCGGTGATATCTCGATCGCTGAAATTAGGGAGCAAATATACATTTAGGCTACGTTTTACTAATATGCAAGATCTGGGTTCAACCTCACCTGATGCATATAGCACGTAGTATGCATCAGTATATAAATGCATGTTAGTATTATTGAAATCACGAAAGTGAAGATTTAAAAAAGACATGTTAAAAAAGAATTTAAAGTAGATAACCTATTTTTTCTTAGATCTGTTTTCCTTTTTCTTTTGCCCGGTGATTTTCCCTCCATGTTGGTTTTTTTTTTTAAATTAATTTTTATACATACAATTTTCAATTTTAGTTTAAAAATATTTTAGTATGCAGTTATTTAGAACTTGTAAATATACGCTTTACATTTGATTTTTGTAAAAAATGATGACCCATTTTAGAGATATCAAATTTTGAAAACAAAAAAAAAATAGGCTGGGATGCGACCCACACTGATAACTTCCCATCTCGTCTGTCGATTTGTCTCGTTAAAAGGTTTGTAGGTTTTCGTGTTTTGTTAAAAAAGGTGTCAGTTGAATTATTTAAACAACATTTTTAAATTACCAACAAAATTTTGCATATGATGAAATAGTTTGATTTTAAAATCAATTTTAGTCAATGAGATTTTTAGTCGAAAACCAATTTTTACCAATTTCAGTAGCATTTCTTAAAAGTTTTTATTTCTTATATAAAAAAATTCGAATTGCATGAATGAAATTAATTTGAAGTCAATGTCTTCTATTATTCACGAGATATCGAAAACTGAACATCAATTTTTACCAAATTTGCGTAGTATTTTTTTGTAGATTTTAATTTTTTATGAAAAAACTGACTGTAGGAATGTAGAAAACAATATTTTTTATAAGATTAAATTAATTTGAAGCCAATATCTCAATTTAAAAAAAAAAAAAAGATATTTGATACGAAAATTACTTAAGCATAAATTTTTAACAACTTTTAGTAATGTTTTGTTCAGGTTCTTATTTTTTGTAAAAAAAACTATCAATTTAATTTTTCTAAAAATTTAACTGAATGTTGAAAACAATATTTTTTATAAGATAAAATTAATTGGAAGCCAATATCTCACATTTTTGAAAATATATTTGAGTCGAAAATCAATTTTTACGAACTATGAGTACTGTTTTATTTTAGGGTTTTATTTTTGTAAAAAAAAACTGTCAATACGATTTTTCTCAAAATTTTACCAGATGTCAAAAGCGTTATTCTTCATTGCATACAATTATTTTGGAGATAAAATCATTTTTTATCGTAAAATATTTGAGGTGACAAATATCTTTTTTCAGTTTTTTTGATTTATGAAAAACCGTAATCTGATTTTTTCCAAAAATATACTTGTTTAGTATTACGTTGCAATATTATATAATATTATATTTAATTCAAGTCTCTAGCAGTATTGGTTCGTGAGATATTTAGGGTTAACCAAAATGTTCACCTGTTTTTAAAATTGCTATGGTAAAAAAACCACCCGCTCAATTTTTTTGAGAGTCCTTTCTGCATTATTATCTGTATATCAAAATTTATTAGAAATCGATATCTCGACTCGTTTTTGAGCTGTGGACGAAGAAAAAAACATCGCGAACGTACGGACGTACGGACGTACGGTAGTACGTACACACGCACGCATAGACATCTCTCTTAAAATCTTTTATTTCGGCTCTAGGGACCTTAAAACGTCGAGAAATGTCAATTCGACTTATCGGACCGATTACAATAACTTCCTATGGGAAGTTAATAAAAAGAACTGGATCCAAATGGCTGCCCTATGGAACTCCAGAGTTAAAAACAAAACTTTCTGAATAGTAGCCATCAAAATTTTCAGAATAAAATTTGAGCCAAGCAACAAAATTCACACTAAAACCCATCTCTATCATTTTTTTTAACAAAACTGTATGTGAAAATTATCGAATACCCTACTAAAATCTGTAAAAATACAATCCGATTGCTTTTATTATTGAAAGAAATTCTACAGAACTCCGCTAACTCCATAAAAAAGTGACAGTCGGCTTACCCTTCAAGAAATCATGTTGATTATGAATAATCGATTCGCAATAGCCGATAGTTTAGTTATTGGTCAATAATTTTAGACGATTCACAGATAGGTAATTCCCTTTCAAAAAATTAAAGCGATTTTGAAGAAGAAGTACAAAAATTAATGAATTGAAAGCGATTGGGAAATTAGTAGAAAAAAAAAACTTTTAAAAATTAGGAAAAAGAAAAAAATCCCGAAAATATTACTTGAAGTAGTCAACCAAAACCTCACATCATTTTGATTTTAAGATTAACATGTCGATTACAGAATTCTAAGAATTGTACTACCGGTGAGTTAACTCGCTCCTTTGACCCTTAGCATTCGTTGTGAAACTTAATTATGAAATTCGACGGATATAGTAAATTGTTGGTTCCTAGGACTACCTTATCATTTCTAAACTTTCCTATCGACGCGTTCAGTTTCTGAGATGGCCAAATCATTGAGGACATACCAGATGCTCTGTGTAAGTTAAAATGACAGATTGTAGAAATTGTTTTGAATTCGAAAGGGTTGCAATTCCAGATAAATTGAAAAAAATGTCGATTAATGTTTAACTTTTTTTCGTTGAATTTGGCAATAGAAAAAGTTTGGAGCATAATTTAAACCATCACTTTAGCTCATTCACCAAATTTTTTATTAGTGATGAAAGTTTATTTAAATAGACTAGGGTCAGTATAAACCAAACAATATTAACATAAATGTTAATTTCTGAAAGAAATATTAAACTACCTATGTATATACATACAAAATTAAACTTTCTTACTTAAATCGAACCAGAATTTTGATATCGTATGCCTCCCCAGTAAAAACCCAAGTTTATTTTAGTTAATTCACTTCCTCAAAAGGATCAAAAATCAAAGAAAGACATTTCCGAAAAATTTCAAAAGAGTCTTACTTAAGTTTATTAAGTCAAAAAAAAAATAGCAATCAACTCTTCAAGGCTCATAAAACTAACCAAGCAGTCAATCGACAATCGAAATCAATTGAGAGTCGTCATATCATTCCAAGTTGTTGTTTCTTTTCGTTTTATTCTTCATCATAGACAAACAATTTTACTTTCGAACCAAGTCACATCAGAGAATTATAAGCGATGACTTGGCTCTTTGTATACACATAAAATCATCCTGGTCCCGGCCTTAATCCATGTCAAAAGTTCGAAAAAATAAAACGAGAAAAAATACTCACAGACAAACATCCTCAAATCACTTAAGGACTCTAAATCGACACAAAAAACAGTCGGTAAAACAGAAAACCGATGACAAACGAATGAACCAGTAAATAATTTTAATTGATTACTCGTCTGAACACAGAAAAGTTGGAAGATAGAAAGAAAAAAAAGCTAAGACCAAGACCAAGGCCAACCCGCTCACCAAACCACAAAGGAATCCACTTGAGTTCCGGACCATTTGAGACAAACGCTCTTCTGCCGAAAGCAGGAGAATCCTTTTCCTGATTGTCAGAGGAATTCTTCTTCTGCCTTTTTCCTTGGTGGGTTACGAGTATGTCGTGTGTGTCTTCGTTTTATTTTTCAAACGAGGAACTGATGGCAAAGCAATCCCCATTACGGATGAAATCAAAATTCGATTACTCTTCAAGTTCCCAGTTCCACACACACAAACACTCTCATAGACCCAATCATTCTTGTGAAGAAAAACCCGACAAAGGATATTATTCTCAAAGGAGCAATTCCCACTGAGGAAGGACAAAACTTCGTTGCTCCCTACCCTATATCCCTACAGAGATGCCACGAGGGATTGTCAAGGGACTGAGAAGTGTCAAAGAGGTTAGATGAACTGAAATCGAAACTTTTTGTCAGTCACCTCAGTCGATATTGATATCCTTTTTCTGTAGAACACCCGCTTCTTCTTCTTCTAATGAATTTTTAACAGAGTCTGAGGAAGTCTAGACGGGTAGTTAGTTGCATATTCAACATTGCATCGTGACGAGACGACATCGACATTCGACAGTAGTAGCAGTACCATCTAGCATCTATCAGCTGCTCTTAGGTCATAGTCGATTTGATGACATTCATCAACCACAGAACGTAGCAATATGATATCCTTGAAAGAAAACAACACGATTCTTGCAACATATGTACCTTCATAGTCGATACTCGATTCCTTCATATATAGATTGGAAAGTCCTGATGTCTCCTGTTCCTATTTTTTTGCGGCTCATTCTTCGTCCTTTTTTGAAGCCAAAACTTTACTTATAGATGGTCGAGAAGACTCTGATGGTTTTAAGGATCCTTTATAAGTTCTTCGTTAATAATTCAAAATGACAACAGTTTTATTTGAAATGAAATATCGTCTATTTACAAGGAGGGCTTTTTGCGTCCGAAGGATTTATAGGACATATTAATGGGAAGAGTGAAAATGTCTAGTAGGTTGGTATATTTAGGAGTGTTTTACTTCAAATGTCTATATATGTTGTCCGTCTGTCTGAATAACATTTTTTTATTTTATTTGCATGTGATGCGACGTTAAGGGCTAAAGAACAGAAGTAGAAGGAAGAAGGAGTAGAAGAAGAAAAAATAAATAAATAGAACAGTAGACAATTTGTCGCTATGGCTGGTTAATTTAAGTCACGAATGTGCTGAACAATGTCAACGGGTTTGTGTTCATTACACGAATAAACGAGGATAAAGTGATAGACGGGTTAAATTTAGTGTCATAAAATAGTGTCAAACGACCAACGCGACGCCGACGTAACAGCATGGGTTAGTCATGGAAGTTATTTATAGAGATTGTCGTTCGTGGTTATTCATATATGTACGTTAATGTAATACTATGGTCAGTTAAGTTGCTTAGAAGCTTCTTCAGAAGATAATATTGAAAGGGAAGGGCTGTGTGAATTTGTTATGTACATATATTGTATTGCTAACGCCGCCGCCGAAGAGGTGTTACGTAAGAACCTATTGGGTGACCTCAACGATTTCATAGCTTTCTACCTAATTATAATTGAACTTATTATTGCTTCTTGTTCAAATAAAACAAAACAAAGAACAAAAATATATCCCGCCGCCTCCGTTTGTATTACTTTAAATTCCTTTGATTGTCAAGGGTGGGTCAGATACAAGTGTTCTTTAAAAATGTAATAAAATGAACAAAATTTATTTTGTACATTATTGAGGCTTTATTGCTTTATTCTCAAAAAAACGTACTGTCACTCTAAATTTTCAAAATCATATTTATTATTGCGGGCTTTAGCTCATGAATTATTTGGATGACATTGGCCTTAACAGCTTTAATCGTTTCCAGATGGTTGGCAAAACATCAGTCCCTCATGGTTCTCCACAAAAAAGTCCAATATTGCCAAAACGCGCAAAATATCGATTATCATACATATAACCTCTGTTTTGCTACATATGGCGCACCACTTTGCGTACTCTAGAGCCCATCCGAATCCAATGTCTCCATTTTACCCAATCAATAACCAACAGTCACTCTTTGTTGTTGCTTCAAATCCCAAATTATGCTGAGCGATGCAGAAGCGGTTATTCATGAAGCCTTCACTTTTTGATCCAATTCGACTCTGTAAGCGAACAATCAGAGATCTTAATGCAGAAACCACTATAGATGACCCACCCATACTCTTCAATGCATAGGAATTAAACATTAGCCTATAGAAGTAGTGTAAAATTATCAAAATATCAATAATGACCTGTTAAAATTTCGCTGCAACATAACAAGTTTTGTAGTGTAAAGTTTCATTTAATTTTATATGTGTCGGTGATAACAAAGGTGTTTTTTTTTAGACGTGTGCTCTTCGAGAAGAAATGAAAAACACATAAAACAATGTTATAATTTAGCATTAATATAATGCTAAATTATATATGTATGTATAATATAATTTATCTCAACTAGCTTTTAAAATGTCTTTTTTTAAGGCCGACATTTTAAAACTTTCTAAAGAATTTGAAGAGCTACTGAAGTCTTTCAACACTGCGGTTGGCAAATTAAATGCATACTCTGTAACCAACATCATGGTTGATAGTTCTACTTCGACTAATGATTTGGCACAGACTATTCCTACTACTTTCTCTTCTGCAGATGAAGATATTCTCGTGCAATCAGGTTCTGGTGTTAAAAACGCAGAAAGTGTACCTGACAAACAAAAAAAAAAGTCTAAGAAAAGAAGCCGAGAAAACTCTGAACTTGCTAGAAATTCAACCCCTCCATCAAAAAGAACAAATGTTAACATCACCCCAATACCTACAGATCCCACCGGAACCCCCCATATACCTCAAATTGTTGATTCAAATTTAGCTTCCAATAGCGACTCCGTTACAGGAACTAGATATAATAAATAACTCAATCTCTATCAAAGCTGTCTCGAAACCAAAAATTATTTTTATATCTCGTCTGGACCCAGTTACAACGCCAGAAGATATAACTTCCCACTAAGTGTCTACCAATAGTCCAGGAGGCGACGGTAAAAGTACCTACCTCATCGAGTCAATGGAAAATTTGGTCATTAACGAATGGTAAATGACACGAAGATTACAAAACCACTGGTCGGACAGACTTTTTCCGGGCCTTTTGGCCGCAAAATGGTCACTTCCGGTTGCGTTTTTTGGTGTTGGGGTATACCATCAGGTCAATGAAAAATTTAAATAGTAGTTGGTAGAGATCTGGTGGTAGATTTAAAATCATTTGGTCGGACAGACACAATCCGGGACCAACCCTTTGTCCGACCATCTCAAAAAACGGTATTTTTGGTGTTGACCTACCTCATCGGGTCAATGGACAAATGGGGTATCAAATGAAAGCTTGGACCATCTACTTTAAGAATCTACTGGTCGGACAAACTTTTCATGGGCCAAACATACGTCCGACCGCTTTTTCCCCAAAAAAATGCTTTCATCTTTTTTCATCTTTTTTCAACTCAATATCAAACATTTTTAAGTCAAATAAATATAAAATTTTTATCAGATAAAAGTTAACATTGTCACCTAAATAAATTATATAAAAAAGTTTAAAAAAAAATTACAAAAAGCCATAACAAAATCTATTGATCATTTTTTTTTTTTTTATAAATTAAATAAATGACATACTTACCGACGAACTACTAACTCCAATTAAAATGCAATCCTGTTTCTGTACTTAAAATTGCAGCAGGTATCTAATAAAATTATATTTTTTGGTTCTAATGATAATTAATAAGGTATTTAATAAAGACAAAATTGTTTTTTCAACACATTTTCATGAACGTTTTTTTCAGGTTTTCAAGGAGTATAAGAACGAGTGATTTTGAATTGTATGTGGATTTTATTTTCGAACTTTCCAATTTATTTTTTGTGTTTAACTAACCTAATTATGCAAGGTGGATATTTAAATATCATTCTAATTTAGTTCAATTAAAAATACAAAATTTTAATTTAATATATGAATTTAGGCGTGGTGCTTTTGGTATAAGGCGTACAGCAAAAAGTTTTTCTAGGTCACCAGTTGACCTGATTCTCGAACAAACTATTAATGCAGATGCTGCTAACTTGCTTGACTGGTGTTACCTATTTTCCAAATTCAGTTTCAGCAAGACAACGCTGGGCACTAAGTCATAACTTAAGAATACAAATTATTTCCCAAATGTTAACTGAAATAAAAATCGGACAATCGGATGATATATGTCATGAGCCAGAAATAGAATTCAAAAGGACAAGAAAGCATTAACTGATATCGTTAATGTTTTCAAACAAAATATAAATCCTTTTGATGAAAACTTGGGAAAAGAATTTCTTTTTAACATAACAACAGGTAGAGCGACAAGTCAACAGAAAGCTGACTTTGTTCTAAATGTCAATGAAACAGGCAAAAACAAAAGGTAACACATATTGAAGAGTGTTCTGAAAACATTGGTCGATTTGAAAAACCTTTAAAGCGCAACAATATTCTGAACTTCGCATCAGAATGCTTAAAAAAATATCAAAAAAGTAGAGATAGTACAAAACAGAGCCTTATAAAAATGGAACGGGATGACTTTGGGAGACTATATTAGCAATAGCTTTAGAAAAAAAAATTTACATGGAGGTTTGTTTATCATATCCGTTGTCTCCAGGCCCCCAGCCCTTTGTCACTATACTGGTGAAATGCACAAAACTGATAAAGCAGTTTTGGCAAAAAAACTGAAATCTAGAGTTTCTCCGTCCGAGCCGTTAAAAGAAGATATAGAATTAATTGATGGCTTTTACTTAATCCATCTCTTAGGGTCATTAGTTCCTCAAACATTTAACAAAATATCGGAGATGATTTTAACAAGGGTATGTTACACGGATGCCCCGGAAGTTCATGTTGTTTTTGACCGCCATTTACACCCACTCATCAAAGACTCTGAACATTGCGTTCGAAATGAAGTAGAAGTCTCAAATTTCACGATTTCTGGACCACTTCAAAAACGAACAGATGATTTTCTTAAATGCCTTAAAAGCCCTAAATTTAAAAAATCACTCGTAAGATTTTTAGGGCTGCACTGGGAAGATAGTTCCTTGATTCCAATTTTAGGAGACAAAATTGTTTTTTTTTTGACGGTAGATGACACGTGTTTCTCCTATGAAGTTAAAACCAATGTATTTCTAAACGTGAGGAATATAAATATAGTTGCAGCCATGCAGAAGCCGATACCAGATTAATTTAATATATAAGCTAATCAAAACCTAATTCCAACATTATGGTTCGAGCATCTGACACAGACATACTCGTTATTTTACTGGGGAATATGCACAAATTCAAGGACTTAGAGATTTGGTTAGCAAGTGGCAGCTCGAAAAGAAATTATTTCAATTGCATAAACTGTACGCAACTAGCTTCGACATCGGGAGTGAATTTAGTATGTGATGCGCTACCAGTTTTTTTTAGAAAAGGAAAAGCTAGATATCCTTCAAAAAAGTGGTTGTTATCAAGCTGCCTTTGAAGCATTGAGTAAACATTAAACAAATTGATCTTTTACTGGAAAAAGATAAAGAATATATTCAAAACTTTACTTCAAATATGTATGGTCTACGGAACTGCAAAAGTGTAAATGAAGCTAGATTTCAAAATATATGTATATGCTTCTAAAAAAACGTCGGTAGGTATTTTTTGTAAAAATATAAAAAAAACTTTGACCCTAGCTTGAATTCACCATGTTTTAAATCACTCAATGAAAAAATTAAAAGAACAATTTGTGAAGTTCTATGTGGGCTAATGCCACAGAAGCAGAATGCGTCAAACTGAGGGCAGAAGATTTTGGGTGGGTAAAAGACAAAGAATTGGAATATTTGAGTGAGGAAGATTCTGTTGAAGACGATATTTCTTAATTTTTTATTATTTTAATTGTCGTTGAATAATTACTAGGATATATGCAAAGTTTATTTTTGTATTCTATGTATTGATATGTGATATTATGTTTATTTTATATAGACATATGTATGAGTAACATTTAATTAATAATTGGATTAACTTTTCCCTGCTGGAAGTAGATAGTTCGTCGGTAAGTATGTCATTTATTTAATTTATAAAAAAAAATTAATTTCCTGAGAAAAAAATGATCAATAGATTTTGTTATGGCTTTTTGTAATTTTTTTTTAAACTTTTTTATATAATTTATTTAGGTGACAATGTTAACTTTTATCTGATACAAATTTTATATTTATTTGACTTAAAAATGTTTGATATTGAGTTGAAAAAAGATGAAAAAAGATGAAAAAAGACGAAAGCATTTTTTTGGGGAAAAAGCGGTCGGACGTATGTTTGGCCCATGAAAAGTTTGTCCGACCAGTAGATTCTTAAAGTAGATGGTCCAAGCTTTCATTTGATACCCCATTTGTCCATTGACCCGATGAGGTAGGTCAACACCAAAAATACCGTTTTTTGAGATGGTCGGACAAAGGGTTGGTCCCGGATTGTGTCTGTCCGACCAAATGATTTTAAATCTACCACCAGATCTCTACCAACTACTATTTAAATTTTTCATTGACCTGATGGTATACCCCAACACCAAAAAACGCAACCGGAAGTTACCATTTTGCGGCCAAAAGGCCCGGAAAAAGTCTGTCCGACCAGCGGTTTTGTAATCTTCGTGTCATTTACCATTCGTTAATGACCAAATTTTCCATTGACTCGATGAGGTAGGTACTTTTACCGTCGCCTCCCATACTACAAGAGCATACCTTGCAGCTCAACCATAAGGTGTACTAAGATCAGTAAACCAAATAGCTTTGTTTCTTCTTTTAAATTAATAACGAATCCCACGTTCTTCGATTCTATTTGCAACACAAATATATGGCCCGCAGAGACTTTAGTCAAAGAATTTACACAAGGTCAAAAACAAGGTGTTTCTTTGAAAACCAAGTCAAAAAACTTAACAGGCTTGCGCTTTTCTACCAAAACGTAAGGGGACTTCGTAGCAAGACTGCTGACATTTTCCTTAACTCCCAATAATTTCCACACGACGTATTCGTTTTGACAGAAACTTGGCTTAATTCAATCTTTTCCGACACAGAACTTTTCAGTCAAGAGTTCGAAGTTTACAGAAACGATCGTCATGTTGATAATGCAAAGGATTTAGGAGGAGGTGTTCTCATAGCGGTAAAAAATACATATTTCTCTTCTTCTATATCTTTTCCATTTGAATTATCAATTGAACTGGTATGTGTAAAGATAATGGTACAGACTAAGACTATTTTCATTTTAAACGTCTACATTCCTCCAAGGAGTTTGGAGTCTGTTTATAACAATCTCTCCTTGGCATTAGACTTTCTTATAAATTTGTCCAGCTCTGACAACAATATTTTACTTCTAGGTGATTTTAATTTACCACACATTGACTGGATTCCATCCAAAGACGAATCCTGCCTTGAAGCCTCTCCTTCTTCTTCACAATTGGAACTATCTCTTCTCGATAAAGTCCTTCTTACTGACTTACAGCAAACAAGCTGTATTAAAAACTCAAAAAATCGAATTCTCGATTTAGTCTTTTCTTCTGACGCTATTAGTACTCTTGTTCTAGAATCTAGATCAGGAATTACTAATATTGATAAATATCACCCCCCTTTGGACATTTTTTTTGACTTAAGTAATCACCTTACTGAACACAGTAATTCCTTTGATTGCTTATATAATTTTGACTTCAGAAGAGCTAGTTTCCAGCTGTTTTCTGAAGATTTAACCATTTCTGGAATTGCTGATACATTAGCATTTTCTAACATTGACGAAGCAGTTTCAACTTTTTATAAGATCCTTAATTATTGTTTGGAAAAAAAATGTACCTTTAAAGAAATCAAAAAATACAAACTTTAGCCACCCTTGGTACACGAAAGAATTGCGTTTACTGCGTAACAAAAGAAATAAGGCATGGAAAATGTATCTCAAAACTCTGTCTCCAACCAACTTTTCTTTCTATGTTGAACTCTTTAACCAATTTAAGTCTCTTTCTAATTTTTATATGCTAGCTATGTTTAGTGTTCCCATAACGGCATTATTAATGCTAGATCTAGCATTATAGAGAAGAGAAAAGCATTATGAAATTTTAAAATAATGCTAAATGTTTTTCTGGCATTATTGTTTTTAAGTTTTGCATTCTTGAATGCCAAAATTGATTTCAAAAGATTGATTTGATTATATCATATTTGGAAAAAAATAAAAATCTTTATCTTTTTTATCTTTTTTCAATGTGTTTAAGGAATTAGGTCGGTTTGTGATTGGACTACTTTCACTTCCCATTTCAAATGCTGAGGTTGAGCGCCTGTTCAGTCAAACGAATATAATTAAAACAAAAATTCGTAATAAAATAGGAATAGAACTATTGAACAGCATTGTTGTGCTGTTAATACCTATTTACATATAAAGCTATAAGTTTTTTTATTTTTGAATTAATTTTGTTTTTTTTTTTTTTTTTTTTGTATACCTATGTTTGTTAGGTACTATCTATTTAAATTTTTCATTGACCTGATGGTATACCCCAACACCAAAAAACGCAACCGGAAGTGACCATTTTGCGGCCAAAAGGCCCGGAAAAAGTCTGTCCGACCAGCGGTTTTGTAATCTTCGTGTCATTTACCATTCGTTAATGACCAAATTTTCCATTGACTCGATGAGGTAGGTACTTTTACCGTCGCCTCCCATACTACAAGAGCATACCTTGCAGCTCAACCATAAGGTGTACTAAGATCAGTAAACCAAATAGCTTTGTTTCTTCTTTTAAATTAATAACGAATCCCACGTTCTTCGATTCTATTTGCAACACAAATATATGGCCCGCAGAGACTTTAGTCAAAGAATTTACACAAGGTCAAAAACAAGGTGTTTCTTTGAAAACCAAGTCAAAAAACTTAACAGGCTTGCGCTTTTCTACCAAAACGTAAGGGGACTTCGTAGCAAGACTGCTGACATTTTCCTTAACTCCCAATAATTTCCACACGACGTATTCGTTTTGACAGAAACTTGGCTTAATTCAATCTTTTCCGACACAGAACTTTTCAGTCAAGAGTTCGAAGTTTACAGAAACGATCGTCATGTTGATAATGCAAAGGATTTAGGAGGAGGTGTTCTCATAGCGGTAAAAAATACATATTTCTCTTCTTCTATATCTTTTCCATTTGAATTATCAATTGAACTGGTATGTGTAAAGATAATGGTACAGACTAAGACTATTTTCATTTTAAACGTCTACATTCCTCCAAGGAGTTTGGAGTCTGTTTATAACAATCTCTCCTTGGCATTAGACTTTCTTATAAATTTGTCCAGCTCTGACAACAATATTTTACTTCTAGGTGATTTTAATTTACCACACATTGACTGGATTCCATCCAAAGACGAATCCTGCCTTGAAGCCTCTCCTTCTTCTTCACAATTGGAACTATCTCTTCTCGATAAAGTCCTTCTTACTGACTTACAGCAAACAAGCTGTATTAAAAACTCAAAAAATCGAATTCTCGATTTAGTCTTTTCTTCTGACGCTATTAGTACTCTTGTTCTAGAATCTAGATCAGGAATTACTAATATTGATAAATATCACCCCCCTTTGGACATTTTTTTTGACTTAAGTAATCACCTTACTGAACACAGTAATTCCTTTGATTGCTTATATAATTTTGACTTCAGAAGAGCTAGTTTCCAGCTGTTGTCTGAAGATTTAACCATTTCTGGAATTGCTGATACATTAGCATTTTCTAACATTGACGAAGCAGTTTCAACTTTTTATAAGATCCTTAATTATTGTTTGGAAAAAAAATGTACCTTTAAAGAAATCAAAAAATACAAACTTTAGCCACCCTTGGTACACGAAAGAATTGCGTTTACTGCGTAACAAAAGAAATAAGGCATGGAAAATGTATCTCAAAACTCTGTCTCCAACCAACTTTTCTTTCTATGTTGAACTCTTTAACCAATTTAAGTCTCTTTCTAATTTTTATATGCTAGCTATGTTTAGTGTTCCCATAACGGCATTATTAATGCTAGATCTAGCATTATAGAGAAGAGAAAAGCATTATGAAATTTTAAAATAATGCTAAATGCTTTTCTGGCATTATTGTTTTTAAGTTTTGCATTCTTGAATGCCAAAATTGATTTCAAAAGATTGATTTGATTATATCATATTTGGAAAAAAATAAAAATCTTTATCTTTTTTATCTTTTTTCAATGTGTTTAAGGAATTAGGTCGGTTTGTGATTGGACTACTTTCACTTCCCATTTCAAATGCTGAGGTTGAGCGCCTGTTCAGTCAAACGAATATAATTAAAACAAAAATTCGTAATAAAATAGGAATAGAACTATTGAACAGCATTGTTGTGCTGTTAATACCTATTTACATATAAAGCTATAAGTTTTTTTATTTTTGAATTAATTTTGTTTTTTTTTTTTTTTTTTTTTTGTATACCTATGTTTGTTAGGTATTTGTATGTGAAAATAAATATTATTTTGCATTTTTTAAGATGTTTGTTTTTTAATCATCGATATGGACGTTTTATATGGATTTTAAAATCTAGCATTTTGTTTTTTGAGCTCCCATACGATCTAGCATTATAAAATTTGAAATCTAGCATTATGAAATTTGAGATTATGGCAACACTGGCTATGTTACTGATATGGGCACCTCTTTGAAAGAGAATCCTTAAAAATTTTGGAAACTTGTAAACCTAAAGAAAAACTCAGATGGCTTTCCAGTTAACTTCACTTACAAGAACCTTTCATTAAATAAAACTGTTGATATCTGTAACGCTTTCGCAACAAATTTCCGTGAGTCATTTGTTAATAACCCTGAAGAAGTTGATGAAGTATATTTTCATAATCTTCACTCCTTTTCGCAAACTAGCTGTAGTCACATACCTGTACTACAGAGTACGGTCCTTGATCTTTTATCCGCGTTAAATGATGACTGTTCAGCCGGTCCCGATGGTATTCCCCCGATAGTTTTAAAAAAGTGTAGTAATGCTTTAGTTGAACCGCTTACGTTCTTATTTAAACTTTCTCTAAATACAGGCAAATTTCCCAATATATGGAAAGAGTCATTTCTAACACCAATTTTCAAGAAAGGTAACAAAGCGGATATAAGCAACTACAGGCCCATTGCAAAGCTGTCTTGCATTCCTAAAGTGTTTGAACAAGTTGTTTGTGAAAGTGTAGCATTTTTTAGGAAGAATCTCATTTGCGAACAGCAACATGGTTTTGTGAGAAAAAGATCCACCGTTACTAATCTCCTCACATTCTCAAACATATGTTCAAATGCTTAAGAACAAGGTTGACTGTGTATACACTGACTTTTCTAAAGCTTTTGACCAACTTAGCCACGGAATTATTTTATTTAAACTTAAAGCTCTTGGTTTTCTACCATTTATCTTAGCTTGGATCAAATCATACCTTGAAAACAGATCCTATGAGGTAAAATTTAGAAATTGTCTTTCTGAACCTTTTGTTGCTCAATCTGGTGTTCCCCAAGGAAGCCATCTTGGCCCTTTTCTGTTCATCCTGTCTATTAACGATGTATCGTCATGTCTACGCTCAAGTGAAGTACTCATTTTTGCTGACGATATGAAGATTTTTAAAATAATAAAGTCCACCCATGATCGTATTCTTTTACAAGCCGACATTGATAGTTTCACATTTTGGTGTGAGAAAAATAGCCTTGCCCTCAACCCTTTAAAATGCCAGACGATAACTTTTACTAAAAAACGAATCGTTAGTGTATTTGATTATTGTATATCACAGCAAAAACTCTGTCGCGTCTCCACAATTAAAGATTTAGGTGTTAATTTTTGTTCCAACTTAGAATTTACATATCACATTAATTTGATTGTTAATAAAGCAAGTTCTATGCTTGGTTTTATAAAACGCTGGGCAAAGGAGTTCAATGATCCCTATGTAACTCTTTCTTTGTATAATTGCCATGTTCGTCCTCATCTTAAATATGCTTCGCAGGTGTGGACTCCCTATTACGAAATTCATAAGAAACGTATTCAATCAATTCAACATAATTTCATTCGCTTTGCCCTAAAGGGCCTTCCTTGGGATGATCCTTATGATCTGCCTCCCTATGAACATCGTATTCAGCTTCTTCAAATGCAATCTCTCCATCAAAGGCGTGTTAATAATGACTTAGTATTTTTTCATCAACTCATTAATGGTCAAATTGATGCACCTTATTTACTATCTTGTGTACATTTGAATTACCGAAGCGGAACTCATCACCTGCGTACATTTGATTTTATACATATTGACTTCCATAGAACTAACTATGGGAAGAATAAAGCATTAAGTCGAATGAGCATTTTATATAACTTAAACTGGAAGCTGGTCTGAGATATCGAACTATCGAGGAATATCTTTTTTAAATTCGTCCTATAAAATATTTACAGCTGTTCTGCAAACACGGCTCAATAGATGGATTGAAGAAAATAAGCTGTTGAAAGAATTTCAGGCAGGCTTTAGATCCGGTTACTCAACAATCGATCATATCTTTGTTCTGAAAAGCATTGCGGATTCATTTATAAGAAGAAGGAAGAAGTTATACGCGTTTTTCGTGGACTTTAAGTCTGCATTTGACACGGTGAATAGGCAAGCTCTTTTCTATAAGCTCTTTGGTATGGGAATGTCGTTAAGATTTGGAAGAGTCCTGCAAAACCTGTATATGGATACAAATGCAGCAGTTTGGAATGGTACAGAAAGGTCGGATTGGTTCAGAACTGAATCAGGCGTTAGACAAGGTTGTACGATGAGTCCAAGCCTATTCGCTCTATTTATCGAAGACTTAGTCGATTTCTTACCTGCCGGATTTTTGAGTACTGTAAAATATGGAACCTAATAGTTAACATGGAAAAGTCCAAGATCATGATTTTCAAGAACGGAGGAGGTAGAAACTGCCTTAATGAAAAATGGAACTACAATGGTGAAAATATAGAAATTGTCAAAGAGTTCAAATACCTTGGAGTGATTTTGACAAAAAATTTAAATATGGAAACGCATCTGAGAGAAAAGCTTACAAGTGCAAAAGCCGCCATCAGCGCATCTTGTAGTAGGTGTTTCTCAAACAAAAATATCGCACACAGCAGTAAGTACACTGTTTTTAAGGCAGTAGCAGAATCAATCTTGTTCTATGCAGCTCAAGTATGGGGAGCGAAGAAATATGAAGATGTGGAAAAATTGTTACGCTTCTACGTTAAAAGGATCTTTCGGCTGCCACCAAATACGCCGAACTATATAATTATGTTGGAAACGGGACTGCAGCCACTCTTTGTACGAACACTTAGAATGCAGATTGATTATGTGCTCAAAATCATGAATATGGATAATTACCGGCTACCGAAGATAGTGGCACTTCAAACTATTCGAGAGAGGTCAGGATGGTATGCAGAATGGATGAAACTTGCTAGGGAAAGTGACATGGACCTTAACATTGATAACTTTGATTTCAATCAATGGAAAGAATCACAGTGGAAAGAATCACAGAATTGCAAAAGTGGATGATATGTTATGGAGAAAATGCCTTAACGAAGCAACTGGGTCTCTGCACAGAGCAATTTACAGTCAACTCAATCACAATTTGGAGGCGAAGAACTATTTTTGGGATGAATTCAGCGTAGAGGAGATTTCGATGATGGTTAAGCTACGTGGTGAACTTGTACCTCTTAACTTCATTCCACATAGGGAGGATTTACCAATATTATGCTCCTTATGTAATCTACAAGTGAGAGAAGATGTATTTCACTTCATGGGTAAATGTCCAATTCTTAAAGACATCAGGAGAAATGTTCTTGGAACGGGATTTTTGAATGAAAATGAATTATTATTATTATTATTATTTATTAACACGTAATTTAAATTACAAGCTAATACAAAAGGTAAGAGCCTAGCTGCGGAGACTATTGGCTCTTTATTTTAATAATATTTATAGAGTTAATCTTAGAGTTTCAATAAATTTATTTACATTTTCGATGTTCTTAGAATTAGGATTTTTTAGTATTTCATAAATTGATAGGTTTTTAAAAACGGAGTCCATAATTGGTTTTGAGATTTGGCAATTTTCGAGGATGTGTGAGATATTCAAAGTTGTGTTGCATGTTGCACACATCGGGTGGCTGTTTCTGGTGAGTAGGTGTTGGTGGGTTGTTGAGGTGTGACCGAGTCTGAGGCGTACAAAGTTTGTGATTTTGCGTTTTGGTAGGTTCGTAGGGTATTTAGGTGGAGATTTCGTTGGGTTTACTTTTTTATAATGATGGTGGTAAAGGCTCCATTCAGTTTGTTGCAAAGTTTTTAAGTTTTTATTAATCCGAGTTTTAAGGTCTTGTTTAGTGAATGCATTGAATTGAAATACTGGCGCTTTTTTCGCCGAATTTGCTGCTTTGTCGGCTTCCTCATTGCCACGGATATTTACATGACCAGGGGTCCACATCAGTTTTATTTTCTTTGGCATCGTTGCAATCTTGTTTCTTATGGAGGAAATTAGGTCAGAGTTGTTGTTTGGATTGTTTATAGCTTTTAAGACAGATATACTGTCTGAGCATATAATAAATTTGCCACTGTTTTCCATAGTTATCTTTAGTGCATGTAGAATTGCAAATGCTTCTGCCGTGAAAATTGATGTGGATTCCGGTAAGGAACCAATGCGCAGAATAAAACCATTTTCTGATGTGACGGCAAACGACGTATGGCTTAGTGATTTGGAACCATCTGTAAAGATGAATTCCCAACCGTCTTTTTTGAGTTCAGATGAGATATCGGAGAACAAAGAGCGGTAAACTGCGTTGCTGGTATTTGACTTATTGTAGTGGGCCAAATTCATCAGGATGGAATCAGGTTTTATATGCCATGGCGGGTAAGTTACCAGTATCTTTCTTGGTTTTTTAAACTGGAGTTCCATTTCATGAGCTTTATCTATGATTTTGCTTATTGAGGATTGGATACGTTTCTTAGATTTATGTCTAATGGATTGATGGATGTCTTTGTCAATAACTGAGTTTTTTGAAAATATTAACTTCACAACTAACTTTGATATCAATTCTCTATGACGTTCCTCGATTGTTGGTAGTCCTGCTTCCGCAAGTATATTTTTTATAGGTGAAGTAGGGAAAGCGCAAATACTTCTCCTGGCTGCCTGGTGATATGGTGATTTCAAATATTTCAGGGTAGTTTTTGGTGAATTGCCATAAATATATATACCATAATCAATTTTACTTAAAACTATCATTTTTGTTATGTATGACAATGTATTGATATGTACATGACTTTTATTACTTGATAAATACTTAATTATAGCGAGCCTCGCAGCTAGGGATTTTTTTAGGTTTAAACAATGGTCTTTCCAATTAAACTTATTATTAAACGTTAATCCTAGGATACTTAGTGTTTTAACATTTGCAATCTGAACATTATTTATACTTAGGCTAAGCTCAGGGCAATTGAGTTTTCTGCAAATATGAAGTATTCTACATTTTTGTAATGATAGTTTTGCTCCTGAAGCAGAAGACCATTCTAAAATATCATTTACAGCGTTATTGAATTGGTCTTTACATATGCTTAAATTATTTGTTTTACTTAATATATAAATGTCGTCTGCGTACAAACAGCTGTCAAGAAGTTTGTAGTTACTTAACATGATTGAAATATGATCAAAAACAATTGTAAATAATACTACAGATAATGGAGATCCTTGTGGGATACCATTATCCAACGAGTATGCGTTAGAAAAAAAATCGTTAACTCTTGTGAAGAATTTTCTATTTGTTAAAAATGATCTAACATAGCCAAAGATTTTCTTTCCAACGTTCCATGTTTTTAACTTATTAAGAACTACATGTAAACCGATTCGGTCAAAGGCTTTCTCAAAGTCGAGTGAAAGAACTGAGACATGATTTTTTGAAGATATCGCATTAGAGATGTAATAATCTAAGTGAAGATGTGCATCGATGCATCCTCTGTTTGTTCTAAATGCAACTTGGTTGGGTGATATTAATTTTTTTTCTTCAATAAGCCACATGAGGCGTTTTGCTACTATTTTTTCTAAAACCTTTGAGACACAGGATATTAGGGAAATTGGGCGATAGCCATCAATTGAAAATTTGTCTTTGTTGGGCTTATGTATGGGAAGTAGGGTAGCAGTTTTCCAAATTTGTGGTATTACTGAGGTTTCCAGAATATTGTTGTAGAGTAAGATGAGTCTTTGTTTCACATCTGTAGGTAAATTTTTTAGCATAGGATAACTTATCCTGTCTCTACCAGGTGTTGTGCCTTTGGTTTTGCTAAGACATGCCTCAAATTCAATTACTGAGATAGGGAGTTCTATACGTTCAGCAAAGATGTTTTTGTTTGGAATGTAGGGGAGATTTAAGGTAAATTCATCCTTTTTTGTTTTAAAAAGAGTAGAATAATTTGTATCTTTTGAATAATCAGACCAGGATTTGGAGAATAAGTTACATATTTCTGCTGGGTCTGTTAAAACTGTATTATCTGAATGGATGGACGATATTGAAAGTGAGCTGAGATTACCAGTTAGTCGTCGGATGTTTTGCCAAATTTGTGTGGTGGTAGAATTGGGATTTATGCTGGATGTAAATTCTGTGAACTTTTTTGACTTACTTTGTTTAAGTTCACGTCTGAATTTAGCATTCGCCTTTTTATATACAATTAAATTAGATTGAGAAGGTGACTTTTGGAAGTCTTTCAATGCTTTCATTTTGTCTTTGCGTAATGTAGAGAGAGTTTGATTCCACCATGGGACAGTTCGTTTGAAATTCGGGTTAAATGTTGGTGTTGTTTGGGGTATCGAAACGTTTGCTGCAGTTCTAATTGCTTTTTGGATTAATGCTGCTTCTTTATTAGTGTTAGTAGATGGGGGATTTTGAAAGAGATATTCTTTTACAATTTTTTTAAAATTTGTCCAATTAGAAAAATTAGTTTTAAATTTTGCTATCGGTTTTGATTTCAAGAGATTTATTCCGGGATTGAAATTTGAAATTATTGGAAAATGATCACTGTTATGTAGATCACTTAAGGTTTTCCAGGTGGTATTAAGAAAGAGCCCAGGAGAGCAGCATGTTATATCAATGTGGGTCAAAGTGTTATGTGTTGATAAATGAGTTGGTGAGCCGTCATTTAAAAGAATTAGGTTTTCGTTAAGAAGAAAATCTTCAAAGATTTCACCCCTTTTGTTTGTGACTGGTGAGCCCCAGAGTGTACTCCATGAATTTATGTCACCTCCAAGAATTACAGGAGACTCTGTTTGACTTATAATATTGTCGAGATCATTTTTACAAAAGTTTTGTTTTGGGTGGATGTACAAACAAATATAAGTGAATTTGGATTGAAATTCTATATCTACTGCCAAGGTTAGAATATTTGAATTTATGTGTCGAATTTTGTGTGGAATGTTTTGTCTTACTAATAAAGATATACCTTGTTTAGAAGTTGTATTTGTTGGAAGGTTTTTGAAATAGGCAGCATAATTTTTAGGGACAATGGGGGTTGAATTTGAAGGACAATGTGTCTCTTGTAACGAAATTATACCTGGATTATGGTCCTTTATTAAAATACTTAGCTCATCAAAGTTATTTAAAAGACCTTTCATGTTCCATTGAAGTATAATTAACGTTATATTATTTTTTTCATTTTGAAAACACACATTTTTTCTACGTGCAGCAGAAAAAGGGTGTTTTCTTCTATACGGATTTGGTTTTAGTGTGTGTGATTGAGTTTGATGTACAAAATTAGTGTTTTGTCGGTTTGGGTTGTTAAGATATGGACCCCGCGATCCGGAAGCTGGATCATTAGTGCTCCTATTGGAGCCCAAATGATTCAGCCTTCGAATCGCAGAGTCTGAGGTTTGGTTAAAGAGTTTGTTTTTATATGTCATCATCGTTATCAGAAATATTTTCGGTTTGGTTTATGATTTTATTGGAAATATGGGGTTGCGGGGGTAAATTGGGAGTTAGCTGAGGGTTTTTAGAAAAGTCATTGTATGTGTTTGAGTTTGAAGATTGTGGTTTTGATGCGGTTTTTTTTTGTAATAGAAGAGATTGAGATTCAGTTAACTGAGATAAAGAGAAATTATTTGAAGGTAATATAGCTTCAGTGTATGATCGTGATGTAAGTGGAAGAGAGGAGGGTTCAGTGATGTTTTCAGAGTTGATTTGGTTTAAGAGAGCTTCTGTATTCTGTTGTGATTTGAGTGCATTTTGTGGAGAGATTTTTTTTATTGTTTCTAGAGGTTGAGTGGGTTTTTGTGGAGGAATATTATGTTTCAGCTTTTCAGCGTATAATATATTTGATTGGTTTAATAAGACAGAGCGAGACGACTCTATGGGGTTTCTTTCCTTATACAAGCGTTTAGCTTCACCCATGGTGCATTTATTGCTTGTCTTGATTGCTAAGATTTCTTTAGCTTGTCTATATTTTGGACATTCTCTTGATGAGGACGGGTGATCAAGAGAACAATTTGCACACATTGTTCGGGTGCATACTTCGGGGGTGTGTGGTGGGAGGCTACATACGTCACATTTGGTTATGCCATTGCAACGTTTTGTTGTGTGGCCTAACAATTGGCAATTTTTGCACCGCATGGGATTTGGGACGTATTCCGTGATGCGTGCGTTATAGAAACCAATTTCAATAGATTTAGGTGGGTTAAATAAGTTAAATGTAAACAGCATTAAACCCGATGGTGTGGACTTACCATTAATATCAGTTTTCATGAATTTATAAATTTCAATGACCCCTTGATTTTTCATCTCATTAATGATTTCTGACTCAGAAACATTGATAAGGCATGGCGCAAAAGCAATGCCTTTTGAGGAATTTAGGCGGTCATGTAATTTAACTTCCACTGTACAGACATTTGCTAGGTTATTCGTTTTAAGAAATTTATCCGCACTTGTTTGAGATTTGGCCATGATAAGTAGGCTATTATCACGAAGCAGAGATATTTTTTCATATTCTGTTGTGATATTATCTATTGCTTTTTTTAAGAGGAAGGGACTTAGTGAAGAGAGTGGTTTATTTAGCGTTGTAGAGGTCATCACAACAAATTTTGGGTTATTTTTATTGGACACTGTTGGGAGAGTAGGGAAGTTTTTATTATCGAGAGGGATTTGGTTTGTTTTTTTCTTTTTACTTGGCTGGGTGTCTAAATCAGGGTCAAGAGGCCTGAAACGACACCCGTCAGGCCTGTCAGGCCCTGGGGCCATTTAATGTTAAATTTATTTCACTTATAGAGCAAGGAAAAGGGAGATTAATCGAATGAAGAGGGGAAAAAAATATTATTGATACTGGGAGAGCGGTAAAAACGGAAGATACCTGTTTGCGCAAAGCGACAGAGAGAGAAAGGCACACGACAGATGGAGAACGATGTGATCAGTTCGAGAGCTAGTCGGTGACTGTGTGAATGAAAATGAAATTGTATCATTCTTGAACGAAGTCGACGTTAAAAAACTGTATATGTACTGCAAACTGGCTTTTAATTATAGGGGGAGAATTATTAATGAGAGTTTCTGAAGATAATATTTTATTTCAATAGTAAACTATTCAAAAAAACTTTTTAATTCATGTACCTAAATTGTTTATTTATAAATTATATTTCATAAAAAATTAGTTTTCAATTTATGTTTTGTCAACTAGGCAGACGGCAGAATGCCATGCTTTTTTTTTTTTTTTGATTTTTGTAAACTATGTAAATTATATAAGACGAGAAATAAAAATCTATCTATAACTTAAACTGTTCATCGATAGATTTAAATTTAAATAAGGTGGGATTAAAAAAAATTGTTTAGAACCAGTGCTCCACTATCGTAAACGTCCTTATTTTATTTTTTGTACTGTAATAATTCCTGTTAAATGTTAATAATTATTATGTTTTGTATTTTGTGCGTGTGTTAGGCTATAATTGTATTATTTTCTTACTAACAACTAACACATGCACTTATGATGAGCCTCTGATCGTAGTTTGACGCTTGCTATAAGCTTACTACTTTCTGAAAATTCTGAAGTGTAATAAAAGAATAAGTGTTTGACATTATGTTTTAAAATTAATTTTGGGCAAGTGGCCGCCGAGGCTGACTCGAAAAATTTCTAACAACAGCAATAAGGGCCGTCTCCAATAACGTGTCAAATATCCATTTAAAATGCGTCATTGGTCTCAGGCTTATCTGCCTATAGACAAGCTACTTCACATAGCCTAATTAAAAAATCCAGTGTTGTTAGATCGCACGATATTGGAGGCTACGCTACAGGCCTACGTTGCATAATTTGCAAAAATTGTTCAATTAGTAAGTCTAATCATTATGAAATATAAAATCAAATTGAGCATAAATCAGGTGACAGCTGTCAAAAGACCAATTTCGAAAAAAAGGATTGCCCGTTATATTACTTTTGACATAAGGTTACTATATCGCAATTAATGCATTCGTAAAATTTTCAAACTTGAGATTTGAATCAAACATGATAGTACGACGTTGAAGAAGTCCATCCGTCTGTCTACCTGATCTCGCCCTACAGTCTAAACCATTGAATTAATTGAGTTCAAACTAAAGGCTAAGCAGATTCGCATTAGGCGTTTTTTTTAAACCAAAAATTACAGTATTCCCATAAAAATGTTCTAGTCCAAAACCAAAGATCGTGAATTTCTGGAAATGTTCTTTTAATATAAGAAATGTGTTTTTGAATTACTTCAAACCATTATTTTAATTTTAAATTTTCTCAGCAACGAATGAAGCGATTAAAAGAATTTTTTTTCTAAACGGGGTCTTATAATATTTGATGATAAAAAAGTTTAATTTATCTTTGAATTTTTAAAAATATTTAAATTCCCTTTTTTTAAACACGATATCTCGAAAATTAATCAACATTTCATAAGCATTAAATGACTGAAAACCATAAATTAATTTTAATATTGTTTCAAACAAATACTATTTTAACGATTTTAAAATATTGTAAGTTAATAATTTAAGTTGTTTTTTGAGAAATTAAACGAGATTAAAACTTTTGAAGATAAACTTATTTTGCACGTATATCTTTAAGTCTCAAAATATAGATACTATTTTTGAGCAGACTCTTCAGATACAAGAGTAACTTCGTGCTACAAAGTCGTGCATTTTATTTTTCAATGTTCTTATGTCTATATTAAAATCATATGAATTCATATAGTAAAGAAAACCAAGCAAATATGAAGCTACAATTTTTTTAATTTATCAAAAAACAGAAATGATCACAAGATAAAATAAAATTAACGATTAGTAAAGAATAAATTAATAAATTATTTGATGTAAGACGTCTTTTCCGGTTTCAATGATATTCTTTGGTTAGTACGTCTTGGGTTTAATTCGTGCTTGGGCCAACTTAAGTTTTGTTCACGGGTACTGCCTCTTACGAGGAATTGACAAATCCTCGAAGAGTAATTCTTGTCATGAAAAAAGCTTTCTCAAATTAACCCCTCGGATTTGGCATAAAATCTGTTGGTCCCCTACATCCTTGAATTTGTTCGCATATACAGGAATGGTTAGAGTTGTAAGGCATTATAGGCCCTGGGCCCTATTTCATAAAATATTGACAGGTGACACATTTGTTGTGACAATTTTGTCATTGTCATACTTTCCTTTGCTTACTGACAAATTTGTCTTGACAATTTCATTGTATAATATTGAAATGTATTATGATCGAAAAATGATGACATATGAAACAAATCCTTGGCATTTTCTTTCAATTTTAATCGTTTCTTGACCAGTTTTTTCGATATTAAAAGTAACAGAACGCTTGCACTCTTTAAATTTTAAAATAAAAGTACATGAAACATAATACAAATATAGAGTTTTAAAATATCAAAGTATCAAAAGTCTCAAAATAAGTGTTTGAAAATGCTTCTTTAAATTGTAGGCCAATTAACGAATAAAAATCATTATTTCTTCTTTGTCTAAAATTCCAAGGGCACGTACTACACGAAGACCCAACTGATAATCGTCATCACATATAAAATAATCGTTTATCATTTTAGATCTTTTCACTAACAACATTTGACCACGACTGAGTTTCCTGTTGCAATTGTCAATTAAGTACTGACAAATATTTAAATTGTAATTTTGCTTATAGGGCCCATACTTTACGCAAACACGTTTGTTCAAACGTGTGTTTGAGCAAACATAGTTTCGCCACGCACTACACAAACATGTTTGAAAGATATTGGTTGCGTGACGTTTTTCATCTTAATCAGACATACCTACGGACACGGAACAATGAGTGATTTAGCATGTGCAGCTTTAATTATTGCCTTGACTATTAAAAAAAAGAACAGAAAAAACAAAAAAAAAAAGAATTTGGTGTAAAGAGTGGTACAAAAAAAGATCTATTTTTGGACATTCCAATTTGTTAAATGAATTGGAAAACTCGTCCAGCGTTGACTTTAACAATTTTTTACGCATGGACAAAGCCAATTTTACAGATTTGTTACAAAAAGTTACGCCAGTTATTATTAAAAAAACAACTTTGATTAGAGATCCTATTTCACTAAAAGATCGACTATCTTTAACACTACGGTTCTTGGCAAGTGGAGAATCTTTTGAAGACCTCAAATTTCTTTGTGCTATTGCGCCGCAAACAATATGTAATTAGAATTGTGATGGAAACCTGTGAGACCATTATAACAGTTTTGAAAGAAAATATAAAAGTGCGTATATTTTTATTTTCATTTTATTAAAATTAATTTATGTATGTATGTACAAAGGGATGCATTTCACAAATCGATATTTTGTGAGTACTCGTCAAAAAATTGTTGCGCATTTGAGTACGTCCGCATGCTAGAGGTCGAGGGCCTTGGTTGTTGAACAAAAAATACTTGTTGCGGCACTGGCGATGGAGAAGATATCTAAGAATCACTCCAAATAGGTGTCGAAGATCTCACTGAAGGGTCTAAAAGATTTTGAACCCCCCGGATTACACTTTCATTGAGTTGTCCAAAAGACCCAGCAAATAAAATATCCAAAACAAGTTTTTTGGCATACATTCGTTGCTGTTTGTTCTCAATTTCAGAAAATGTTGATGCCCATCCTTTTGCTATTGATATTGTGTCATTGCAGCTCTCTTTTAAGTGCTCACAAGCTAATTTTATTAACTTGTCCTCATCATTGGAAACCGGTTTTCTTTTAAATGACCTTTGTTTCGGATTTTCAATATCCTGAAATTAAAAAAAAAGAGAGAAGCAAATGTACATACATAACATACATATATTTGTATAATTTTTATATTTATAATTAACAAAATACAATAATAATTTAACGAAGTTATACATATATCTACATTTTCAGCTACCTGAAAATGAACATGAATGGAAAAAAGAAGCTAAACTTTTTAATGATATGTGGAATTTTCCTCACTGTGTAGGTGCTATAGACGGGAAGCACGTCAATATAACTAAACCACCAGGTTCTGGATCGTTCTATTTTAACTATAAACGCAATTTTTTAATTATACTCATGGCGCTCACAAACGCAAATTATGAATTTCTAATGGTCAACGTAGGAATCAACGGAAGGGCGTCAGATGCGGGTATATTTAGAGATTCGAAGTTCAATGAAAAACTTCAAAATAGGACACTGGGATTGCCAAACCCATAACCTGTTTCAGAATCAAGTGGTGAATTGCCATATGTTTTTGTGGCAGATGATGCATGATGCAGGAAATTATTATGAAGCCATATAGTCACATCACATTAAATAAAGAAGAAATAATTTTTAATTACCGTCTATCGCGAGCTAGACGTATTGTTGAAAATGTATTTGGCATACTAGCATCGCGCTTCAGAATTTAAAAAAAACAATAAACCTGGATCCTGATAAAGTAACAACAATAGTTTTAGCTTGTTGTCATTTGCACGACTTTCTCCGCCAAAATAAATCAAAATTATATGATCAAAATGCATTATATGTTGAAGACACTAATAATTTTAATATAATTAATCCTGATTGGCATGCTGAACCCCATCTTTTAGACAACATTCAACCTGCTCAAGGACGAAATGCTAGCAACGAAGCAAAGTTAATAAGAAAGACATTTTCTGATTATTTTAATTCCGCAGTGCCTTGGCAAAACAAAATACATGAACATTATACTAATAAAAATTGATAACTTTTTATGGATATATTTTTTTGAATGTCGTTTTCATTTGAGAATCTGGAATGGAAAATAAGTGCTTCTGCTCTTGCCTTCAATTGTGAAATCAATTTCAGAAGGAACATTTGGGAATTTTTTTTTTCAGAAACAGCTGGGATATTTGCCATTTCAGATAACCAAATCAAACCAATTAACTACTCACCTTAGTTAAATTTTCATCGCTATCGTTCATTGTTGATTTTCCTTCTAATGTGTCCTCCTGACTATCAAGAAAACTTAGCAAATGGAAGTACCATATATTGGATTGGAACACATCATCTGCTCCCGCTCCAGATTTTTCGCTTTTTTTTTGTTTTGTGAAGTCGCGCCGGTAGCCGCTTCGAAAAGTATATTTATTTTTTTTACGACAGTTTTGCGATTAGCGCCAGGATCAAAATCTTTAAGTTTTTCAACTAACACTTTATTTATGCGTTTGCTTTTAGTACCCGATTGCAATATTCGTTACTTTTTACACACCACAATACTGGTAAACTTTTATAAAGCTCAATAAATTCAGTCCAAAATATTTTTTTCTCTTGTTTATTCATTGTTTACTCTATGAAAATTGGCATTATAAAAATAAATAAATAAATTAGGTGGCGCAACAGTCCATGAAGGACCAGGGCCTAGTGACTTACAACTCTCAACCATCCCTGTGTGCGAGTAATGTTGTCAGAGATGGAAGGGACCTACAGTTTATATGCCGAATCCGAACGGCTAATTTGAGAAAGCACTTTTCATGACAAGAATTACTCTTGGAGGATTTGTCAATTCCTCGCAAGAGGCAGTACCCGTGAAAAAGTTAGGTGGCACAGGCAGGGATTGAACCCAAGACCCCTTGCATGACAGTTCAACGCACTAACCATCACGCTACGGGTACATTGGCATTGGTTTGAGCAAAATTCAATACACACCACACAAACATGTTTGTGCGGGCACGGAAAATTCAAAATTTTTTGATTTTGTTTAAACCGCTTGCTCAAACACACATCATCGCTACACACTACTCAAACAGTTTGCACAAACATTTTTACAACAACAAAATACATTCGTTTACTCAAACAGTTTGTGTAGTGTATGGGCCCTATTATTTTAGAAAATTCCTGACAATTTTGGAAAAATATATTATAATCATGACAATTTCTATATGAAAAGATGACAATTGTAGGGTATTTTCTTACAATTCTATAACATTGTCAAACTATTTATGGAACAGATTTTGACAACTGTCAAGTTGTAAATTAACACATTGTCAGCTGCAACAATTGTTAATGTTTATGAAATGGGTCCGAGCTGTTACGCCACCTTATTTAATTATTTTTTTCTGTGCCTGTTTAATGAAGGTTATAATTTGCTTATAAGTTATAACCAATAAGGACTTGACAACTTTTCCCAATCAAAGAAGATACGTCGCGTGCGTCGCTTCAAATGATCCATAGGCTAATATTGGGTGTAAACCAATATCCTAATGCTCTGAGCGATGCCCAAATCTTGAGAACGTGAAATTGAATGATTTAGATAATTTGCTAGAATATTTTCGACCAACCCGCTGTCTTACTGGGAAGGCAACATCACACAACAAATAGGTAGTCTCAAATGTTTGCACTAAACTTGATATTATCTGTCTACTAGGGCAAGAATTATGAGCCGAAATTGGAGTTAACGCTATTAAAGTTTCGGTTGCAGGCGTTGTTAGTTCGTGTACCTTAAGGGGGTCGTCTACCTTTGTGCTCAAATTTCGGGCCTATTATTCAAGGATGGATTGCAGAAAAACTACACATGATATTTAAAAAAAATTTTTTATTTGATTAGTCAATTCTTGAACTTTAATGAAAAACAAAAAAGGATAATTTTTTTATTAAAATTTGCCCTTGACGAGTCGTTGAATACACTACTGCCGGTGCGACGGAGTAGAACGGCTGGCACTATATCTCAACTTCAGAACCTTGAAACAACAAAACAAATTTTTAACTTAATTTTAAGAACGTTGATTAAGTCTAGACACAAGCTTTTTTGAATATTTGAAAATTTCACAAAATGGAAGCGATTTGAAAAAAAAATGCATTTTTTGACCATGGTTTTCAATCTAAAAAAGACTGAAAAAAATCGAAACAAAATTTATTTGAAACAAGCTTGTGCCTAGACCTAGCGAAATGTTTTTTGAATAAGTAAAGCTTTACAGATTTAGGATATCTTCTATAGTTTCGTCAAAATCGTGCCAACAGTTTTGAAAAACACTACTTTCGGAAAAACGCGTTTAAAGATAAATGTAACACTTAAACACGATTGGCAGAACTTTGTTTGAGGCTCGATATCTCATAAGCCAGCATGCTTTTGATAATGGCCAAAGAAAATTCGATAGCTGATACCAAGCTAGATGTAAAAAAAAGAGGCTGGGATGCGACCCACACTGATAACTTCCCATGCCGTCTGTCGATTTGTCTTGCTTAAAAGTTTGTCTATATGTATCAATTTTAACCAAATTTGCGTACTATTTTTTGTAGATTTTATTTTTTATGAAGAAACGGACTGTTGGATTTTTATAAAAAAATTACTGAATATCGAAAACAATATTTTCTGTGAAATAAAATAAGTTTGAAGCCAATTTTTTTAATTTTTAAAACGCTATTTGAGCCGAAAGTAAATTTTTACAAGTTTTAGTATTGTTTTTTTTTTTGTTTTTATTTTTTGTAAACAAAAACTGTCAATTCGATTTTTCTCAAAATTTTATAGAATGTTGAAAACAATATTTCTTAAAAGATAAAATTAGTTTGATGCCAATGTCTCAAATTTTTGAAAAGATATTTACGTCGAAAAACAATTTTTACCAACTTTTATAAATTTTTTTCAGGTTTTTATTTTTCGTAAAAAAAACCGTCAATTCGATTTTTCTCAAAATTTTGTCTATTGTTGAAAACAATATTTCTTATACGTTTAAAGTAATAAGAAGCCATTGTATCAAATTTTTGAAAAGATATTTGAGTCAAAAATCAATTTTTAACAATTTTTGTTAATTTTTTTTTCGGTTTTTAATTTTTTGTAAAAGAAATGTCAATTCCATTTTTTTCAAAATTTTACTGAACGTTGACAACAATATTTTTTGAAAGATTAAAGTAGTTTAAAGCCAATATCTCGAAGTTTTGAAAAGATATTTGAGTCGAAAATCAAATTTTACCAACTTTAAAAATTTTTTTTTTTTTGGTTTTTATTTTTTGTAAGGAAATTGTCAATTTGATTTTTCTCAACATTTTTCAGAATGTTGAAAACAATATTTCTTATAAGATAAAATAAGTTTGAAGCCTTAATCTCAAGTTTTTGAAAAGATATTTGAGTCGAAATTTTTACCAACTTTGAGTAATGTTTTTTTAGGTTTTTATTTTTTATAAAAAAAACTGTCTATTAGATTTTTCTCAAAATTTTATCAGATGTCAAAAGCATTATTCTTCGTTGTACAAAATTGTTTTGGAGATGAAATCATATTTGAATTGTAAAATTTTCGAGGTGACAATTTTTTTTTTCAGTTTTTTTTTGATTTATAAAAAAACCGTTAATTGGATTCTTTTGTATCACGTTACAATATATAATATAAAATTTAATTCAAGTCTCTAGCGTCATTGGTTCATGAGATATTTAGGGTTAACCAAAATTGTCACCTTTTTTTTAACTGCTATGGTAAAAAAACCACCCACGCAATTTTCTTGAGAGTCCTTTCTGCATCTTTCTGCCTTATTATCTGTATAACAAAATTTATTGGAAGTCGATATCTCTTCTGGTTCTTGAGCTATGGACGACGAAAAAAAAGTCGCGAACGTACGGACGTATGGACGTACGGACGTACGGACATACGGACATACGGACATACGGACATACGGACATACGGACATACGGACATACGGACATACGGACATACGGACGTACGGACGTACGGACATACGGACATACGGGCATACGGACATACGGACATACGGACATACGGACATACGGACGTACGAACGTACGTACACACGTACGCACAGCAATCTTTCTAAAAATCTTTTATTTCGACTCTAGGGACCTTGAAACGTCGAGAAATGTCAAAATTTTCAATTTGACAAATCGGACCCATTACAATAACTTCCTATGGGAAGTTAATAAATACAAAACATAGAAAATATTGCATAACAAATTGTTAATTTTCAATTTCAATAAAATCCACTTAGCACATTTGTTTTCATAATTTGAAAATACATAGGTACACAACTTCACCCTACACCTTCTGTTTGACCTAAACTCGGCTTTAAACTGGATTTATGCAAAAACATAAATTGAATTTTTGTTCCAAAATCAAGTCGATCTTTTGATTTGGCTTTAAGAGGAAAGGCCTTATTGTTGATTGCTTGTTACTAAGCTACGAGTCTATCAGCCTTCTTCTGAGCAGTTTGTTTGTCTTCAAGTTCAGAAAGCTTTAAGTTCTTGTTGGGTTTTCAATTTGAATTTGCACAGGCACACATTTCGCCTTAATCAACCCGTCTGCTTTGAACTTTATCCTTTAAATTTATTTAACAACAAAAAAAAAACAACTAGAACAACCCATCGAAAACACTCAGCACGATGTCAAAGTTGTTTCGCAAACAACTTAGCTTCTTCAAACAAACAAAAAAAGTAAACTTCTTACCGACTTTCGGCACAAAAAAAGAAGAAAAACAAAATCAACCCACGTCATAGTTCAATAAATCAATGTGTACCGAATGCCATTGTCAACGAAACAAACCAAATGTCGCAATTTCTTTCCAGTATTTTTATGTGCTTCCTTAAAAGTCCTTCTCTCCATCAGAACACCGACCGCTGCGCTGTTACAAAAAAAAAAGAAACAAACAAACAAGGGAGGTTGGAACACAGTAAATTTAGTTGCGACTCCCGTTCATTTTTCTGTCATTGAATTCAATTATACTTCGCGTTTGAATTTGATTTATTCGATTTATTGAATTTTTATCAATTAAGGACTTTCACTCACATCAATAATACTGTACAACAGAAAAGCGCCTGACGATATATGTATGTATGTATGTAAGGAAACCTTTAGCGAGGAAGGAAAGACAAAAACGTTTCGAACTAATATCAACCATCTGTTTGTGCAAAAACTCAAAAATGTCGGATTTTCTTAGTAAAAAAGGGGGAAGAGGAAATATTTTAAGTAAACATTCATTTGATTTGGAACACAAAAAAATTCGCTGCACTACATGTCAAAAAGGATAACCAGGAAAATAAGCGTATGTAACTTGTACCTTCGCTCGTAGAAAAGATGTCAATATCGCACTCCTAATGCATCATGTTCATGTTGGCTATGTATAATATGTATGTAGTGTTTTTAATAATACGTTCCAATTTTTTTGTAAAGAAGAATCCTTCGTCCTTCTTTATGGCTCGCGTATCCTTGCCATAAATTCACCTCGCAACAGATGTCAATCTGCCGGCAGCGTACTGTCAGATGTAGATAAGTTGAGTTTGGGTTGGGTTGTTGGAAAGATGGTGTCTATCTGTACTGTAGACGATGAAAATTTTGGTTGAGCATAAACCTAACAATTTGTATCCTGTTTTTTGTTTTCTTTTTGTTTTACTATTCTGCGAGTATGTGTTTTATGCTACACAAGTAGGTATATGCCACATGTATCGCTCTCGAGCTAGAAAGGATTTTCGTTATATTTCTTCTTCGTGTGTGTCTTTTGCTGAAATTCTCTAAGAGCAAGTGAAAATAAACAGTGGACTATAATAAAAAGGACGAAATTGCGACAGATTGCAAGTAAGGCAGTAGTGAATTTTACACTCAACGAAAATTGGATGCAAACGACAAATCGCCAAAAAAAGGATATTGCTCATATACCTAGTATATGATCCAGATTGAGTCTCTTAAAAAAATTTATATCAGAACACCAAATCCCATATAATAAAAATATAATGACATAAAAAGAGAGTATTTCCCAACTCATCGACTGAAGATGCAACTGCAGCAAACTATAAATCATAAAATACTGAAATTATTTTATATATATACTAGCGGACCCGACAGACTTCGTCCTGTCATAAAAATTTGTAAAGTGGCAGTTTTTGTTCCTACGTATTTTATAGTCGTGGCTAAACTTTCTCCTGAACAGAACCGTCACCCTGGTGATAGGGCGTTGTGAATAAAAAATAATTAAATGAAACATATATAACGATTTAAATGTAAGTAATCGCTTTATTGTTAATCATGTGAATCATAATTATTAACAGAAATCAGTTTTATTATCATTTTAGTGCTTTGTGATATACGACTTTTTTTTGTTCCATTACTTGGCGCATAGACAAACAAATCTGATGGTTTTCCAACATGGGAACAGGCAACATACAATTGACTATGTGAGAAACATGGATTTTCTAGATTAATACCACAAACACTTGGAAACTGTAGTCGTTTAAACTCAAATGGCACATCAGTCGGAATCATTTGGATGCGCGGTATAAGAACATCTTCTCCTCTATAATTTCCTTTGAGTATATGTAGTTGCTTCGCTATATCTTATCGCTAACCGTGTACCGTTGCAAAGAAAATAAATTTGCAGGAATTTGCTGTCGCTATCTGACACTGCTAACAGTGAACCTGCTCTGTGATATATTTGTATCTGTAATTGTAATTGTAATTAAAAAAAAATATTATTTTTGTACCTAACACTATAAAATAAAATAAATAAGCAATGGGTTATAAATTTATGGATTGTCAGTGATCAAACTTAAATAATATTTGATCTTAAAAATTATATATTTAGTTATAACTATCTATCAATAAACATCTTAAATTAGGTTATAGAAATTTTTTTTCGCTAAAATAATTATGAATAACTGCTATAATACATACCTTGAAAGTTGGCATGAAATTTTCCCGAACTACATTTGTTGCCCCAAATTAAGTCATTTGAAAGCAATTGTTATAGTGTTGGATAACTGTCAAAAAGTGTATGGAATCTGTTCCTATTCCTGAAACCAATGAGTACAATGGCTCTGGTGGTGGATCTAATGATATCAATTTCACTTTACCATTTGTGCAACACAATCCATTAGCTTTGTTTTTGTATTTCAATGCCTTGCAGTGTGAGCAAACCGAGTTCATAGAACCAATAACAACACATTGGTAGTTACTGTAGTCAATTGACACATCGTAACTGAAGCAGCTCGATTCAAACATGAGCGATCATTAGTTGAATGTAGCGCTCGCGCTTCACGCGTTTGTGATATCCGAATTCTTTCACGTTCAATTTGGTCTTCACGTTCTTGTGATCGGTAATTAGCTTGTTTTGTAGCAGTTCGGGTTCTTCTACCTAAATTGCTTCATCTTATAGGAGGCATATCAAATATAAATTATTTTGTCACTAAACACTTACTAAAAAAACACTAACACTAACACTCTGCACAAAACACCATACATATACGGAATTGTTTCAGCCGTTTATCAGTTGACAAAAGCAAACTCAGTAGATAAGGTAACAGAAAATCCAAGAAAAACAACAGCAAATCGACATCAACACTTTTTTTTTTTTTTTTTTTTTTTTTTTTTTTTAATTTCATAAAGTCAAATTCTTTAAGCCGACTACGTTTTAGTTAGAAAACATTTGTATATGAATAAGAAAAGGGCTCTTTTTATGGTTTTTCCGGCAATTATTGGAATTTTTCTCGTAAAAACCATCCTTGAACTTCAACAAACATTTTAAAAAAAGAATTGGCCAAATTGGTCCAGGCGTTGTTGAGTTATACGCTTACCAACACATTTTGGATTCATTTTAATATATAAGATTATCCTAATACAATAGGGATACCAAAAAAAGAAAATGCAGTCAAATTCGGAAATTCGAAACAGACTTTGATGTGACCCACATTGATAACTTCTACATGAAATTCGATAAAAATGTTCTAATGTTATTTTTTGCAATAAGTCAATATTTGTATTTAAAGAAATATTAAACAGTTTGTAATCAAAAATTTAAGTTTTATCTGTTTTCTGCCGTGATATATAATATACAAGAAGTTAAATCAATATAAAAGGTTTTTAGATACGGAGGGATTGATTTTGAAAGCTCGTGGCGGCCATATTGTTTCTTTTATTTATATCAAAATATCTTACTTTAAACAGTCATTAAAGACAAATCATCATGGCACGCTACAGTGTCGAGTAGCAACGATACACCCGTTGCTCCCTTTTTATGAGGTACATGATCGTCCTTCGAACTCGAAGCTGACTATTTAACGTTTGGTGTCCAAATCCGAGGCCACTGATTTAGGGAAAATCAGCCAATACCTGCACGTCAACGAAACGCAAGATCTACCGAAAACATCGGCACTGTTCGTGAAAGTGTGCAGCAGAACCCGAGAAAGTCAATCCGGCGTCGCTGACAAAAACATCAACGTTTTTAGACCACAACATGGCGTAGTGAATTTTGCCTGCACCCATTCAAAATCCAACTGAACCAGAATCTAAAACCAAACAACAATAAGCAGCGCCGGCCGTGTTGTGTATAATTGGATTTTAAAGCATTTTTAAGATGATCCAAATTTCAGTCGAAAAATCGCATTTTAAACGATGAGGCGATTTTGCAAATGAATATGTACGTGAATAAGCAAAATTTCCAGATTCGGGACGACACCAATGATTTCGAGGTTCACTAGGTGCCAATATATCCAAATAAAGTAACTGATTGGTGTCATCGGTACGTTATTTTTCGATCTTCGAAAATGAGGCAGTCCATCGCCGTCAATGATCACCAACTTTTTGTGGTCTGAATTGGATTATATGGACGCCGAAGACATATGGTTTTAACAGAATGGTGCATGGTTATCTCGCGCCTAGGCAACGACCACCGAGATCAAATGATTTGACAACTTTAGACTTTTTTTTGTGGCAAGCCACCGCGGCCTCAAAAACAACAAATTCGATACGAACGGTCGAATTTAGACTGATTAATGCGCCAAAGTCATTGAAAACTGGATTTTTCGAATGCGTGCCACCCAGCAAAGCAGTGGCAGCCAATTAAACGATGTTATATTTCACACATAATGTCATTGATAGGGCTCTTAAATAAAGACAAAAGCTTAGTGATATCTCATTTACAAGTTTCTTATTCAATTTTAAAGTCGATCTGCCTTTAATGGAAAACCCTTTAGAAAACTAACATTCAGTTGGTTTAGAGTAAACCACTTCTAACAATTTTTGAAGAAGCTCAAAAACAAAAGTGTTTGAAATGTCTTAATGGGTATAGGCTAGGAAGCTAAACGACTTTTTTCGATAAAACTATTATAGTTTTTATATTGAAAAATTTAACATTTAACTTTCAAAAGTAACGCTTAATAGACTGAGCGCCAACAACAGAAAAAGTAACGTAATTTCTTTAAGAAAATATTTGGTCTCATTGTATAGTCTGAATATAAATAAACATTAAAATAATTGTCTGCCACTTCTCCGTTGGTGGGGAGGGCGTTGGTAAGGGGTTAAAGGGGTAAAAAAAAAACTAGGACAAAAACGTGATATCATTAAAGCTGATTTTTGGTGTGTTGACGCTAAATAATATTTTATGTAACATATCAAAAAGGCAGACAATTTGGGTGGTACGAAGATGGTGGCAGACTTAGGGGAAGGTCGAGAAAATAAGTGGCAAAAAAATCTAATCATCTGCACAAATTTATTGAATCTGTTAGTACAAATATGAACCCATTTCAATCAAACTTGGATGAGAAATTTCTGTTCAACATTGCCACTGGGAGAGGTGCTACAGATGATATAGCTAAGAGGTAACGAGAAAATTTTATTTCGGAATGTGCGGCAGCCGACGACAGATTTGAGAAACCTATTAAAAGAATTGTAATTTCTAACTTTTCTGCTAAATCAAATAAAAAGTTAATTAAAATTGGTAGCAAAATGCAGGAAGTGAAGATGCAGCGAGATTTGTTTGGCCGAATGCTTGGAGTTTCGATGGAAGAAAAAATAGATATAGCAAAGATCTTGTCATATCCTCTAACACATATACCTATGTCTATGTGTCACCTAGATGGATCAATGTGCAAGACTGACAAGTCAACTCTCATGAAGCTATTGGAGAAAAGAGTAGTGAGTCACCCACCACCGAATATTGATATTGTCATACTGGACGGCTTTTTCATGTTGCATTTAATCAAAGAAGTTCCCAAAACATTTGGTATGGTATCAAAAAAAATTCCTCAAATGGTTACACGGTTTAGTGCATTGCGGATTGATCTTGTTTTCGATCAATACTTTTCACCATCCATTAAAGATAATGAACGTTCGCGAAGGGACGGCTTTGAAGATCGTGCCTACGTGATAACAGGATCAGATCAGGTCAGACCTTCCGATTTTGTGAAGGAACTCCGAAAGACAAACTTTAAAACAGCTCTTGCACGATTTTTAATCTCACACTGGGAGACTGATGAAGTGGCTCCATTCATTGGAAATAAAATAATTAATTTGAATTTCGATAAATGCTACTCTTATAAAGTTGTAAATGATCGTGCAGAAAAATCTATTGATGAGCTATTATCATGTGAGCCCCATGAAGAAGCTGATACGAAAATAGTTTATCACATTTGCAACATTAACTTCAAGGCCAACATTGCTATCAAGTGCTCAGACACCGACATTCTTATTGTAATTTTAGGAAATATGGACCACTTGAGCCATTCGTTAAATATTTGGTTGGATGTTGGTGCTGGCAACAATCGAAGGTACATTGATGTCACCTTATTATACTGTAATTTGGGTGAGACTATTTCAAAAGCCCTACCAGTGTTTCACGCAATGACCGGTTTTGACTACAATCCAGCATTTTTCAAAAAGGAGAAAAATAGACCTTTCACATTGCTTTGTAAAAATACTGAGTATCAAGAAGCATTCTCAAAACTTGCCAATTATAATTTGTTTGATTCTGAAAGAAATGAACTATTTTTATTTTTGGAAAATTTCATCTGCCGGTTGTATAATGTGGTATAATGTGAGGGGAGGGATGTAAAAACCGTCATTGAGGCAAGGTTTGAAATGTTAACGCAAACGTTTAAGTCAAAGGACGTAAATGAGGCGTTTAGTAAAAAGTTTAAAAATGTTGATGCTTGAAATCTACCTCCATGCCAGTCGGAACTCCATCAGCCACTCTTAAGATCACAATACATTAGCGGCCTATGGAGAAATGCTCATTTAAAAACCCCCACTCGATTACATCCAACTGAGTATGGATGGAACAAAATTGATGGAAAGTATGAATTGCTTTGGTTTAAAGGCGAGCAGTCACCACCTTTGGTTAATGACGTAATAATTCAACCAGAAAATTTGGATGAGGATATGAATGTCACTGGTAATGTACAATATGAACTCATTTTTACTTTATAAAATAATTGCAAATTTTTACCAAATTATTTTGACAGATAATGAAGAGAATGAAGATAGTGATGACGATGGAAGCACTCCTGATGTTCCATTCAACAATTACGATGTGGAATAGAATGGAGAATAAAATATTTGAAAGTAAAAACCTGATTTCTTTGAAAAGTTCAATTTGTTCATTTGTTTTAATTTTTTTTTACTAATACAGGCAAGAGTACGATAACTTAGGCGACAAGATATTATAACAGAATTTTTTAGAACAGTTAAAAATAAGCATTTTTTACTATGGGAGGGGGGTCTATCTCCCCCCGTTTAGGCAGGAGGGGCAATTTAAAAAAATTATTACTTAAAATGGAACAAAATTCTTAAAAAATAACGGTGATACTTACAATTAAGTTGTATAAATTTTTTTAAAGCCAACATTCTGTTCTATTAGCCAGTTTTTAAATCAAGTCAAAACTATGCGTAGTTTTCGAAAAATTTAATTTTAAACTCAAAATTTGAGTAAAAAAAGTTAAAAAAAGGTTTAAAGTGTAACTTTTTCAATACTTCAAGATTATCTACCATTGTTTTTATTTCAGAATTAATTACTCTTATTTGTTTTTGATCAAAAACTGAAAACAAGATGATTTTATGTCTTTTAGTTTTTGAGAAAATTGAAAATAAAAATTTAATTTTAAACTCAAAATTTGAGTAAAAAAAGTTAAAAAAAGGTTTAAAGTGTAACTTTTTCAATACTTCAAGATTATCTTCCATTGTTTTTATTTCAGAATTTATTACTCTTATTTGTTTTTGATCAAAAACTGAAAACTAGATGATTTTATGTCTTTTAGTTTTTGAGAAAATTGAAAAAAAAAATTTAATTTTAAACTCAAAATTTGAGTAAAAAAAGTTAAAAAAAGGTTTAAAGTGTAACTTTTTCAATACTTCAAGATTATCTACCATTGTTTTTATTTCAGAATTTATTGCTCTTATTTGTTTTTGATCAAAAACTGAAAACTAGATGATTTTATGTCTTTTGGTTTTTGAGAAAATTGAAAATAACCACAACTACTATTTTAATTTAATTCTTCTTTTTTGCTTGAGTGGTCTTATTTTGATAGTAATATAATAATGGTATTTGCGTATGCGTAATGCGTGTTTGGGTTTATGCAACAGTAAGGTGTGCGCGAATTTGGGTGTATGCAACAGTGGCATCTGTAAGGAGGGGGCATGCTGCCCCTCTGCAACCCCCCTGCTTGGGCACACTATAGGATTTGGGGTGGGTGCAAGTTGGAGTGTGTGCAAGGTGGGGAGGGTGCAAGATGGGGTGCATGCAAAGTTTCTTTTGCATTTAAATAAGTTGGATTTAAGAAAAATTAATTTACCCTAGGTGTATCTTAATCCATATTCGATTATTACTATCAAAATAAGACTACGTTAATACTTAAGCAAGGAAAAAGTAATTTAATTAAAATATTTTGTTTTGGTAATTTTCAATTTTCTCAAGAACTAGAAGACATAAAGTCATCTAGTTTTCAGTTTTTGATAAAAAACAAATAAGAGCAATGAATTCTAAAAAAAAAAACAGTAAATAATTTGAAAGTTTTGAAAAATTACACTTTAAACCTTTTTTTTTATCTTTTTTTGCACAAATTTTGACTTTAAAACAATTTTTTTTAAAAACTATGCATAGTTTTGACTTGATTTAAAAACAAGCTAATAGACAAAAGTGTTGGCTTTAAAAAAAGGTATAACACTTAATTAAGGGTATTACCGTTATTTTTTAATTATTTTTTTTCCATTTAATGTACATATTTTTTTTAACTGCCCCTACCGCCTAAACGGGGGGAGATAGACCCCCCCTTCCCATAGTAAAAAATGCTTGTTTTTAACTGTTCCATACAAATCCGTCATTAAACTTTGTCGCCTAAGTTATCGTACTCTCCCCCTAATACATTTTTTTTTGGTTTTTATGTCTGCCAGGGTTTTCGGCTCGCAATATTTGTCTGCCTTTTTGATTATAAGATTATAAAAACTTTTAAAAATTTTAACATCTTTTTCAAGCTTAATGAAATGGCGTAATTAGCCACTTATTTTCTCGACCTTCCCCTAAGTCTGCCACCATCTTCGTACCACCCAAATTGTCTGCCTTTTTGATATGTTACATAAAATATTATTTAGCGTCAACACACCAAAAATCAGCTTTAATGATATCACGTTTTTGTCCTAGTTTTTTTTTACCCCTTTTAACCCCTTACCAAAGCCCTCCCCACCAACGGAGAAGTGGCAGACAATTATTTTAATGTTTATTTATATTCAGACTATACAATGAGACCACATATTTTCTTAAAGAAATGACGTTACTTTTTCTGTTGCTGGCTCTTAGACTATAATTTAAATGTAAATAAAAAGACGATACATTTATTTAACTATGTTTTTTTTAAATTTACAAATAAGAATCATTGAAAGTTCAATATTCATAAATATTTTCCATTATCGTACAGACTCACCCTGTTGTAATTTATTTTGTTCAAAAGTGTTACAAAAACAAAACAAATCTTCTGAACTCATTTATTTCTTTTACCAAGTACTTGTACTATTATACTAAACTGCTTAATACAAAAACTCTCTCATCTCTCTATTTTTCCCTATACCACCCAAATTAGAATCTCCTATTCCGAAGGCGAATTTGCAAATTTCTCTCAAAGAAGAAGAAAAGGAAAGAGAACGATGATATTTTGCACAAAACACTCACAAATCACAATTCAAATTCACCCAACATAATCATTAACCTACTGCTACTGCTACTCTAATAGTTTTAGTTTTAGCTTAAATTCTGAGCAGGCCGAGCTTAATCAAATTTCACGGACAGGGAAAATCAGAACAGTTCTCTCGTCTCTGTTTATAAAGTTCGTTCATTATTGCGCTCATATTAATTCATGAAGGTTCGATTTTATGTTGTAATTTTTGCGCGATAAATTAAAGTTAAATAATTAATTTTATTGATGTGAAGTATTAAATATATTGAATTGTATTTTATTTTAATAAAAATATATTTGCATTGAACGGAAAGGTAATTAATAGTCAATTTTAATTTCGTCTTTATGGTTTATGGATTAGAATATTATTCTGTTGCATTACTTCTGTACTATATTTGTTCACAATTCGTTTTTTTATATTTAAAATTAAATTATTTTCCTTTATCATTTTTTCAGTACACAATTACCAGAACTTTGTCCGTGTGGATTACAAACCAAGGAGAAGAATAAAAGTAGGCCATATGCAGCTTGGCCGAAGGTGTTCGTTTTTAATTTAATAATTTTGAAAGTGGTGAGTGATCTTTCATATTTTTTAAGTAAAAAACTAAAAACAAATTAACCCGCATAAGTTTTTATTTTATTGCCATAAAATAATATGTAAAGTGCAATAGCGTCAATTTTCAGCTGTTAGTCTCACTGCACTTAAAGGTGACATTTAGCTAAATTGGTGTTATTTCACTTTCAACAGTATGTTTTGCGATAAATACAAAACGAACTTTACTGACACTCAACCGCGCACCCACCCCAACTCCTATAATGGGCCCAAACAGAGGGGTTGTAGTTCTTACATGCCTCACTGGGCACGAGTACGATAACTTTGGCGCCAAGATATAATAACGGTTTTTGGTAGAGGGTCTTAATACAAGCATTTTTTACTATGGTAGGGGGGGTCTATCTCCCCCCGTTTAGGCGGGAGGGGCAATTTAAAAAAATTATTATTTAAAATGGAAAAAAATAATTAAAAAATAACGGTGATACTTACAATTAAGTTATATACATTTTTTTAAAGCCAACATTCTGTTCTATTAGCTAGTTTTTAAATAAAGTCAAAACTATGCGTAGTTTTTGAAAAATTTAATTTTAAACTCAAAATTTGAGTAAAAAAAGTTAAAAAAAGGTTTAAAGTGTAACTTTTTCAATACTTCAAGATTATCTACCATTGTTTTTATTTCAGAATTTATTGCTCTTATTTCTTTTTGATCAAAAACTGAAAACTAGATGATTTTATGTCTTTTAGTTTTTGAGAAAATTGAAAATAAAAATTTAATTTTAAACACAAAATTTGAGTGAAAAAAGTTAAAAAAAGGTTTAAAGTGTAACTTTTTCAATACTTCAAGATTATCTACCATTGTTTTTATTTCAGAATTTATTGCTCTTATTTGTTTTTGATCAAAAACTGAAAACTAGATGATTTTATGTCTTTTAGTTTTTGAGAAAATTGAAAATAACCACAACTACTATTTTAATTTAATTCTTTTTTTTTTTGCTTGAGTGGTCTTATTTTGATAGTAATAATGGTATTTGCGTATGCGTAATGCGTGTTTGGGTGTATGCAACAGTAAGCTGTGCGCGAGTTTGGGTGTATGCAACAGTGGCATCTGTAAGGGGGGGCATGCTGCCCCCCCTGATTGGGCACACTATAGGATTTGGGGTGGGTGCAAGTTGGAGTGCGTGCAAGGTGGGGAGGGTGCAAGGTGCGGTGGGTGCTAGATGGGGTGCATGCAAAGTTTCTTTTGCATTTAAATAAGCTTGATTTAAGAAAAATTAATTTACCCTAGGTATATCTTATCGATTATTACTATCAAAATAAGACTACGTTAATACTTAAGCAAGGAAAAAGTAATTTAATTTAAATATTTTGTTTTGGTAATTTTCAATTTTCTCAAGAACTAGAAGACATCAAGTCATCTAGTTTTCAGTTTTTGATCAAAAACAAATAAGAGCAATGAATTATAAAAAAAAAATAGTAGATAATCTAAAAGTTTTGAAAAATTACACTTTAAACCTTTTTTTTAACTTTTTTTTGCAAAAATTTTGACTTTAAAACAATTTTTTTCAAAAACTATGCATAGTTTTGACTTGATTTAAAAACAAGCTAATAGACAAAAGTGTTGGCTTTAAAAAAAGGTATAATACTTAATTATAAGTATTACCGTTATATTTTAATTATTTTGTTTCCATTTAATGTACATATTTTTTTAAACTGCCCCTACCGCCTAAACGGGGGGAGATAGACCCCCCTTCCATAGTAAAAAATGCTTGTTTTTAACTGTTCTATACAAATCCGTCATTAAACTTTGTCGCCAAAGTTATCGTACTCTCCCCCTCACAGTTTATACTCACTTCTCAAAATAATTTGGCCTTATTGCCCTTTGTCAAAGTGCAATATGACCAACTGCTGAAAATTAGCCTTAATTCACTTTTGCTGATTCTATTCAAGCGATTATTTTTAAAGTTGCTCATATTGCACTTTGCTTTCTTTCACGGCACCTTTATTTTTACTTGCCACGAAAAGGAACTACATGGCAAGTCTGCCATTCGTCTGCCTGTCCTGGCCCCTGCAACCAAACCATTGAGTCGATTGACTTAAAATTTGGACATTTTTTTTCTGTTTTTTTTTGGACGAAAAAAAAAACAGTAGCCCCAGTACAATTTTTTTGGCCAAAAATCGAAAATTGGAATTTTCGTAAAAACGAACAGAAATGTTCAAAATTCAATATTCAAGCGTGTCAACATTTTTTTACGAAAATCAAGCATTAAATGTATATTAATGTACTTATTATACTTATACAAAAATTAAAAAAATTTAATGCTTAAAAAAATGTATTTAAAAAAAACCGCTCTAACGAATTAAAAAAAACTGAAAAAATAATTTTTTTTAGAAATTAAATGGCATTAAAAAAATTGGGGAGAGTACGATAACTTTGTCGACAAAGTTTAATGACGGATTTGTATAGAACAGTTAAAAACAAGCATTTTTTTATTATCTCCCCCCGTTCAGGTGGTAGTGGCAATTTAAAAAAAATATGTACATTAAATGGAAAAAAAATAATTAAAAAATAACGGTAATACTTACAATTAAGTATTAGGTATACCTTTTTTTAAAGCCAACATTTTTGTCTATTAGCTTGCTTAAATCAAGTCTCTTTTTAAATCAAGTCAAAACTATGCATAGTTTTTGAAAAAAATTGTTTTGAACAAAATTTATGCAACAAAAATTAAAAAAAAAAAGGTTTAAAGTGTAGTTTTTCAAAACTTTCAAATTATCTACAGTTTTTTTTTTTTAGAATTCATTGCTCTTATTTTTTTTTGATCAAAAACTGCAAAACTGGGGGCTGCATGCCCCCTTACAGATCCCACTGTTGCATACACCCGAACTCGAACACACCTTACTGTTGCATACACCCAAACTCGCACCTACCATTGTTACTATCAAAATAAGACCACTCAAGCAAAAAAAAAAGAATTAAATTAAAATAGTAGTTGTGGTTATTTTCAATTTTCCCAGTTTTCAGTTTTTGATCAAAAACAAATAAGAGCAATAAATTCTGAAATAAAAAGAATGGTAGATAATCTTGAAGTATTGAAAAATTACACTTTAAACCTTTTTTTTAACTTTATTTACTCAAATTTTGAGTTTAAAATTAAATTTTTCAAAAACTACGCATAGTTTTGACTTGAATTAAAACTGACTAATAAAACAGAATGTTGGCTTTAAAAAAATGTATAAAACTAAATTGTAAGTATCACCGTTTTAAATAATAATTTTTTTAAATTGCCCCTACCGCCTAAACGGGGAGAGATAGACCCCCCTCCCATAGTAAAAAATGCTTGTATTAAGCCCCTCTACAAAAAACTTTTATTATATCTTGGCGCTAAAGTTATCGTACTCGTGCCAAAAAATTTAATCAATAAATAAGAATTACTTTTAATTTAATTAATTGGAGTGAAATTTAAAATAAATTAATATTTTCCAATTCTCGTGCATACGATGGTTTCATTCATTTCTCTCAATCAATATTTATATAATAACATTCTAATATTTTGTCAACCATAACTCCATTCATTAGAAAATACGTCCAAGATTTTAAGATATTTTTCGAATGCTTGTTTTTTTGTTGTTTTTTTTTTGAATTTCTGTTATTAACGTTAATGTTAATAAGTTATGTTTGCAAACTTAGTTTTGTTCTTATTTTGCATTTCGAAAACTCAAAGCGTTTTTTTTTTAAGTTTTTTTTTTTTTTTTTAGTAATACGTCAAATACAGCAAATGTCAGCAGTAATATAAAGCATGTCTCAGTTATGAATTATTTCTGGGATTTCTATTTGCCCCTTTAGAAAATTAAATGCACGACTGGGTAGTATGAAATTGCTCGTGTGTCCTAAGAGTCTGTTTAAAATCATTTCCTGAATTTTAAAATTTTAAAATTAATGTACCTGCAAAAAAATTTGTTTTCGAAAATTTAAAAGCCATTTAATTACTGAAAAAAACCTTAATTTTTCCAAATTTTTATTTGAAAATTGTTAGAGCTTTTTTTTTCAAATAATTTTGTATATGTATGTACATACATACATACATACATATATTTTTTAAATTTTAGTTTAAAAATATTTTTAGTATGCAGTTATTTAGAGCTTATTAATATACTTATTACATTTTAAGACAGTATAAGAGCTTGTGTAGACAAAAAATTATTGAAATCTGTTGATCAGTTTTTGAGAAGACTTAAAAACAAAATAACGGTCCTACGGGGAGTACACTTCTGGAGCAATATAAAAGGGAAGAGTACGATAACTCAGGCGACAAGATATTATAACGGATTTTTTAAGAACACATAAAAAACAAGCATTTTTTTACGATGGAAGGGGGGTCTATCTCCCCCCGTTTAGGCGGGAGGGGCAATTTAAAAAAAAAAATTATTTTAAATGGAACAAAATAATTAAAAAATAACGGTTGTACTTTATTTAGTTTTATACATTTTTTTAAAGCCAACATTCTGTTCTATTAGCCAGTTTTTAAATCAAATCAAAACTATATATTACTCAAAATTTGAGTAAAAAAGTTAAAAAAAGGGTTTTAAGTGTAATTTTTCAATACTTCAAGATTATCTACTATTGTTTTTATTTCAGAATTTATTGCTCTTATTTGTTTTTGATCAAAAACTGAAAACTAGATGATTTTATGCCTTTTAGTTTTTGAGAAAATTGAAAATACCCACAACTTCTATTTTAATTTTATTATTTTTTTTTTGCTTGAGTGGTCTTTTTTTTTATAGTAATAATGGTAGGTGCGAGTTTGGGTGTATGCAACAGTAAAGTGTGTGCGAGTTTCGGTGTATGCAACAGTGGGACGTGTATGGGGGGGGGGCATGCTGCAAGCTAATAGACAAAAGTGTTGGCTTTTTTTAATTATTTTGTTTTTATTTAACGTACATATTTGTTTTAAACTGCCCCTACCGCCTAAACGGGGGGAAATAGACTCCCCCTCCCATGGTAAAAAAATGCTTGTTTTTAACTGTTCTATACAAATCCGTCATTAAACTTTGTCGCCGGAATTATCGTACTCTCCCCATACAAAAAAATATTTTTTAACATTGAAAGAAACCAAATTAAGAAAAAAAAATGTAGAGAAAGTTTTAAAAAATCTATCGATTTGTTTTTGAGAAAATTTTAATTTTCGATTTTTGGCCAAAAAATTTTTATTGATTTTACTGTTATTTTTCGTTCTAAAAAAACCGAATCGGTTCAAAACATTATTTTCCTAATTTTAACTCAATCGACCCAATAATTTGGGCTGCAGGAGCGAGGACAGACGGAGGGAATCGAGGGATACACTTTTTTCGACTTCTCTACCATCTAAATGTCATGTTTGATTAAAATCTCGAGTTATACATTTTTTACTAATACAAAACTTGCCATATAGTTCCTATATGTCACTAGTAAAAAAGAATGCTTAAGTTGTTTCCATCTCTTTTAATTTATTTAAATGGAAAATATCAAAAGTAGACTGAAGAATAAGTTAGTTAAAAAAAAAACTATAATTTTATTTAAAATTTAACAAAATAAAGTTTCGAAAATTATGTGAGCTATAATTTTTGTTCTCAAATTTAAAATCACTGAATTTTGCTTAAATGGCGCCCAACACAAGAGGTATAGAAAATTTTCTTTAGTTTAGGTGATATTTTTCTTTGAATGTACAACGAACAGTGGCATGCTTATGTGATGATGGCATGCTGCTGGAGACAGATATGAATTGGGGAAGCAGTGGTGTACACATAGTACCTAGTTAAAGATGGAACTATTGAGACAAACCTTTTTTGCAATAAATAACAGAACCAACAACCACCTTCTCCATCCAGTTTTCATCATCAGGACAAGCACAGAGGGGAAGGAAAAATATATAAATGTTGTGTTGTAGCCAAAGGATTCAAGCTTTGTAGATACTTACTATACATAGAATGATATTATTCCCTCGCGCACCGTTTGGTGCTTGCATTTTAGGCAAAAGGATATGGATGTGGAGATATATGGAAAAAATAGCTTTGAATGCAAATATTTACCGTTTGTTCATTTTGACGATAAATGTTGACAAGAACTTCAATCTTTCTTGAGAGAAAAAATTAAGAAAAACAAACTAAAAAACTTGCTGAAGAAATATGAAGGAACAGAACTTATGTACCTACAAAAGCAATATGAACCAAAAGAAGAAGAAGTAGAAAAATAATTCGGGCGTATTCGCATTCGTATATTTGTATAAATATATATGTACATATATATGTACCTAAGGAGTGTGAATGGGGTAAATAATTGCGGGATGTCCTTGTTAGGATGTACCTGCTTATATTGAAATTAAATTTATTTCCTCAGCATAAATTGCACGAACCCAAGCTGGCGGAAAGATATTATATTATATATTAAAAGATGTTTTCCAGGGTATGTTAAGCGTACGAAGAAATAGTGTATAGAATATGTGAGCAGTCCCGTCAGTAGACAGTTGGGGCCTGCATTTGATATTGTTATAGAAAAAACTTTTTAGAAGGCTTTTGTTTTGTTGAGACCTGGACTATGTATGTCCGACAATAGTGACCCTAAATAGTAGAAGTAGAATTTATTCTTAGATAACAATTCTATTTAGAAAGCCTGGAAAAATTCTGATGGTGCAACCAGGGCCCTTAATTTGAATTTAAAGGCTCCTAAGTACCTACGGCAGCCCGTGGTAGATGGTAATATAACATTTGAAAACCGCATAAATGTATACCTCCTTTGGAGTGTGGCGTTTTACCTACGTGAAGAGATTTTACAAAATTTGTTGGATAAGGCAATATTGTAGACTTATAATGAGAAACTTACTACGATACCCAGATATACTCGTTTTCTTACATTTATTTCATATAAATTGTGTCTCTTCTTCAGTCCTGGATATGGAAACATATTATTCAATGAGAAGAAGGTTTATATGAATGCTGCGGGAGTGACAGATTCATTTTATTATTTTGTTCATTTGTAAAAGGCATTAATATGTCTGCGTAGGTACTTTGAGAGTCGAGACGTACCTACCTCCTTAGTCAAAAAAAAAAATCTTCTTATAATTTGAAATGAATGGAACGTTCTTGTATGGCCATGTATATTTTTCCTTAATAAAATTAATATACCTTTTATATGGCAAACTCTAAAGTGGATTTCTTTTGAGAAAAAGTTTAAAGAAAAAAACGGCAGAGGACAATAATGTATTACTTATTTTTGTTCCTAGACACCACTCCCTTTTTAGAGAAAGAAATCCAACCTATATTAAACCCGCTTTTACTTCGAAATCAGTTAAGTCAAAAACTTTAAACTTGCAAGCCTTACTTAAGTGCAGTCAAGGACATAAGGCTCACAAAATTTTAGCACAAATAAAGGATTTAAGAAAAGCAAAAACCGTTACTGACTAACAGATCATCAAGGCTATGGATCGGGCCCAGATGTAGTAGAAATATTGAAGTTTTCGATAGGGCGTGGCATCCACCTATTACCATTGATATGAACAACAGTACTCTTACGGGAACAACTCCCTCAACTAAATATTGTTTTCAATTTAAGTAATTCACAACTAATTATATCGAAACTGTTCCGAAATTTTATTGCAAGTGACTTCTTCAATCAAAAATGAACAGCAATTCTAAAAAAATTTTCGTTAGGTATACCTACATAAAGTCATACAACCTATTGCTAAATTTCAGCTTAGGTGCAGTTAATAATTTTCAGTAATTACCTTAGGCATAAATGGTGCCATGTTATCTGTCATTCTTTAAAGATAAAAGTCTTTTTTCAAGATTACAATAATTTGGTGGAAAAATGTGTCTCAGCGTTTTTGTAGCTTGTAAATTTAGCAAAACATTTTTGGATAAAAACTAACAAACACTTGACGTTTTGTCATTTTTAGGCAGCTTTAGTGATTTTCTCCACCTGAACTCAATACCTCATTTCACTTTCCTTAAAATTATCCTAAATCGTTTAACTTCTATTATATTAATAAAAACATTGTTTTGTATCCTGGTTCTTCCCTCAGATTTCCCAAAAAAAATCTGTTACAAAAGCTTTAACGCAAATCATCGATTACCAGTGTCACGGCTTTCTTGGAATAAATTCCAGTTTCTAGTACACCGACACAAGTGTAAACAAAAGTCTGGTGTCTATGGGCCGCTTAACAGCTTCATCTAATATTGACGCTTCCATGAATGCTCAGCAGTTTACCCTTGAGACCAACTTCCAAGTTCCAAGAACGAGGTTTATGGAAAACTAAACAACTGTATAGAAAGTATTTATATCCTTTTGGAGCCTGAAGACGAAGTATTGGTTGTTGGTGATTTTAATTTACCCAATCTCAATTGGATTCAAATTGACGATGATAATTTCTACGTTCCAATAAACGCGTCATCTTCAAATGAGCTTTTATTAACAGATGGTATGTCTTCATGTGGCTTAAGTCAACTCAACGGTGTGAAGAACCGTTTTGGAAAAACACTCGATCTGGTATTTTTCTCCGAAACCATATGCTCTGAAGCAGCTGTGATTTCTTCTGCTGTCAAAATTGTGGACGAAGATCGCCATCATCCTGCATTAGACATTGCACTTAATTTAAACATGGCTTCACCTCATATGCTATCTCATAACAACAAACTAGAATTCAACTTTAGTAGGTGTAATTTTGAAAACCTTTTTAACTTATTATGTACGATCAATTGGGATCACTTATTTTGTAACTTAAATATTGACGACATGTGTAACATTTTTTATTTAACTCTTTTTGACTGTTTCTACAAGACGATTCCATTTAAAAAGACTAGAAATAACTTGAGTGTTCCACCATGGTTTGATTCTCACCTTAAAAACTTATAAAACAAAAGGAACAAAGCTTGGATAAAGTATAATCAAACAAGAACTGATGATGATTATAGGACGTTCATTATAATTAAACAACTTTTCACTGACTACTCTAACATCCTATATGACGACTACATTCGGAAAATTGAATTAAACCTTCAAAATAATCCTGACAGTTTTTGGAAATACGTTAATCGTAAGAAGAAAACATGTGGGTACCCTAACTTAATGACTGATTCGACATCAAATAGTAATGTGCCGAGAATAATTGCGAACATGTTTGAAAACTACTTCAAAGATGCTTTTGTAGATTATAATACTATTAGTTTTCCTTACACATCTACCACTGTTTTAAATTTCCCCCACTTAAATTCTATCAATTTCGTTATAAGTGAAGATACTGTCCTTAATAGTATCCTACAACTTGAAGAATGTTTTAGTCCTGGTCCCGACGGTGTACCATCATCCATTTTAAAGAAATGTGCTGCGTATTTAGCACACCCGTTATGTGTTCTTTTTAACATGTCTTTAAGTAACTCGCTGTTTCCTTTTATCTATAAGAGCTCCTTCATAATACCAGTACACAAAAAAGGTCCTAAAAACGAAATAATGAACTACCGACCTATTGCAAAACTATCTGTGATACCTAAACTGTTTGAGTCAATCGTATGTAGCGTCCTTTCTTTTCATTGTAGTTCAATTATCTGTGATAACCAGCATGGTTTTGTTAAAAAGCGTTCAACTGTTACTAATCTGTTTAACTTTACGTCCTTTTGTTTAGATGTTTATGAAAAACGTGAACAAGTAGATTGTATCTTTACTGATTTCAGCAAGGCCTTTGATAAATTGTGTCATAAAACATTACTTTTAAAACTATCACAGCAAGGTTTTAACGACTGTTTCATAAACTGGATCTCCTCATATTTGCAAGATAGACGTTATAGTGTTAAATTTAGTAATGAGTGTTCAAGTTCATTTGTTGTGAATTCTGGTGTCCCCCATGGTACTCACCTTGGTCCTATTCTATTTGTTTTATTTATAAATGACTTGGTTTCGATCATACAAAATTCGTCTGTCCTAATATATGCTGATGACATTAAAATTTTTAAAAAAATTAACTCTACGTCTGACTGTCTTCTCTTGCAAGAAGACTTAATATTATTCAGGGAATGGTGCAATAATAATCGTCTTGTTTTAAATGTTGACAAATATAAAACCATGAGCTTTACACGCAAAAAAGTTCCAATCGTTTTTAGTTACATGTTTGATTCTTGTCCTTTAAGTAGAGTTTATGTATTTTCTGACTTGGGTGTTGTCTTAGATTCGAAACTAACATTAAACTTATTAATTTCATAGTTAAAAAAGCAAACAGAGTTCTGGGTTTCATTAAGAGATTTGGCCGTGATTTCCAAGATCCATATGTTTTAAAATTACTTTTTGTTTCATTTGTGAGACCAGTCCTGGAATATGCTTGTACAGTATGGTCACCTTACTACGCCGTACACATTTCAGAAAAGATTTTTGCGTTTTTGCCTACGATCCCTTCCGTGGTCTCATGATATTCATACATTACCGCCTTATTCACAAAGACTTTCTCTCATAAATCTTCCTTCTTTGACAAATCATAGGAAGTACTTGCAGTTTTGTTTTATTGTTGGAATAATAAACGGACAAATTTCATCACCATCAGTTCTTGGTAGTTTAAACTTTAGTTTTAGTCGTTCAAGTATAAGACTCCAGAAACCATTGAATACTAATTTTAGCAGATCAAACTATGGTGTACATAGCCCCTTAAATCAATTAATTGACATTTATAATAAATTTTACTCTTGTATTAATTCGCCAAATGATAATATAAAAAATATAAATTGCAAATTATTATTTTTCAACAGTCTAGTTTAAGTTTTTAGATTTTAAGTATATATTAAGAAATGTTAGCGCTAGTATTAAACGAATTATAAATAAACAATCAAACTTAAGCCGTACTATGAAGCACACAGATTCGTTCTTTAGCCGTACAACGCGAATGTATAATGCCATATCAAAAACAAATTTAATCCTAGATATAAATGTTGGCAGTCTTTTAAGTTAAACTTCAAGCATGCATCACTTTAAGAATCTAAAAACACTGAATACGTTTCTGCAATCTTAAAAAGAAAAAAAAAAAGAAAGTTATACGAATACCTATTGCCCCAAGTTGCTTCAATAAAAAAAACTCTAACAAATGGTTTAACTTTGATCTTTCTAAAAATAAATCTTCTAAATTAATTTTTTAATATCGTTTGACAATAACAAAAAAGAAACATCCTGTTCCTGTGTGAGGTTTATAAATAGAACTAAACCACTGAAGCCAATCTGAAGCAAAACCTTGATTGTACAATATATTTTTCTACCTGACTTGATTTTATTTTTAGACAAGCTGTCGATTTTCTGGGAAAAAAGCACTTCCGCTTTCTCATTCAATGTCATTTCAAAACGGCTAATAAAAGTCGAACTAATAGCAGCCTAAAGACATATACTCGTGCCTATATATACTGTGGGTCTGGGGAGATATCGCTCCCAGGTAAAAGTTCACCCTCAATAAACCTGTCTCCAACCTTTGGTATAGCAATATTTTGACTCACATAATAACACGATACAATATTGAAAAGTGTCAAATCGTGTCAAATTGACTTTTTCTCTTGTGCTTTATAAATAAAAATATACCCAATACCCATACCCATTACCCATACCCCTACCCATATTCCAATGTCATTCAATAAAAAGAATTTATATTATTTTCCACCCCACTCTCTGCCATTCAGGACACCGACCCAGTCGTCATCCTCGTCGTCGTTGTCGTGACTCGTGAGTCCTGGACAGATGAGTGTTTTCTCGCCATCAATATTTGTTGTTGTTTTTCTTTTTATACTTTTTTGATTTTATTTTATTTTAGCTGATGGTTTTTCTCATTTATGATGTTTTATGGGGAGCCAGTCGGTTCGATATTGCAACCGCCATTTTACTGGAGCTGGGTGCAAGTTGTACCGTCAATTTCATTCGGTTCAAAGCTAACCAACTAACTACAGGGTAAAAAGTCAAAAGTAATAAAACCTAACGTTTGACTGTGTGGCACCATCTATATCTCTATACCTACCTCACCTCACCACCGAACCACCGAACCAACCCTATACACAACCCATAGAAATGACGAGCTTTGTTGATCCTCCAGCTCCATCTCCAGCTCCTACTCCTGCTTCTGTTCCATTCCTCTGAGGACAGGACGATATGATAGTGGTTGTATTGGTTTTGGTGAAGTGCGGTGGTTGCGATTTAGTTGACAGATATTCAATTGGCATAGTTACCGCTATATGTAGCGAATGGTTGGTTGACAGTTATTGTGTAGTTGCTGAAGCTTGGTTATGGTTAGTTTAGCTAAGTGACAATGGACAAGGATGTGCGGTTGGGTCGGTGACTGACTAGTTTGTGATCGAAGAAGCTATTATACGTTCAAGCTCATGATGATGTGGATTGTTGGACAAATATACTACTGTTAGTTAGGTATATTGGGTTTTGTACCATACCAAGCGATGATGGCAATGACTATGACGATGACGATGACGATGACGACCCGGACCCAACGACCAAGGACAAAAGCCAAATGTGGTTAATAAAGTGTCTTCTCTCTCGCCTTTCTTTATATGTATGTATATTCGAAGGATATCGAAATGTTCCCCCTTTTGTTATATAGCAAGTAGCAACACATTTAGTAAATGAAATTACTTTGTAGTTTTAGTGAATTAGCTGATTAGTTTTTATGCTGGATGATGCAGAAGGGATGTGTGTAAGGACATTTGTGAGGAAAAAATACCAACAAAAACTGCTGGATTTTATTTGGAAAACAATGATAACTGCTTTTGATAAAATAATCTTTTTTTCAACTAGATAAACTTATTAAATTTGAACCAATTCAACTTATTTTGTTATTGAATATTACATTTTTTGGAAGAGAGGTGGAAAAAATGCAGTTAGAAATTGTATTGCCATATTTAAGTTTTAGAATAATGATCGGTACTGAGTAGTGTGTGATTCTTACTGCACTAAACCACCGGTTAATCGGGTCGAATCTATGAGAGATCACTAAATGGTTTTTCTTTCTTAATTTATTATTTACTTTGGCCGTGCTATGAAGTACAGAGATTCTTTTTTTAGCCGTACTATGCGAATGTGGAACGCCTTGCCACGCTCTATCTTTCCCTGTCATTGCAATGTTCAGAAATTTAAAATCAATGTACACCGACACCTCCTATCCAACCCTTTCCTCTTTTCCTAATGCTCACACTGTGTCTTTGGCATATTAAAGGTATACAAACCCCTTTTAGTGTTCGCTAATTATAAAAAAATAAATAAGGGAAGCTTATATATACATATATATAAATTCTTTCTCATAGCTTTTAGATCATCAGCTCATGAGTCTACCCATTTAGGAGTTGGTATGACTTTTCAGTCGTTGATTATGTGATACAGCGTGTTTTTAACCACTTCTATTACCATTTCAATTTATATTTATATACAAAGGCTCATCTTTTATTGCTCAAAGGACTTTGTTTGGAACTTTGTGGATACGAGTACTTTCCATTTTTGTTTTCTTTGTACAGTCCCTAAGTTGGATGCAATATGCATAAACTAGTTTCAGTACGCTTATAAAACATAAGTTTGTTCTGGATAGTTAGGTCAGACTTTTTTCCTATTAACAAAATACATTCTTCTGTACTCTTCGAGCTAAGCTATTTTCTATTTAGTGTAATCTTTCTATTCAAAGAAAAGTCGTTCCAAGGTATTTAGCAGTTTTCGAGTAAAACACTTTTGTACTGTTTATTGAAATTTATATACTTACTTTATCGAATGCATTTTGCAGTTTTTGTGTAGCCTTTTGCAACGAATCTCTGTAGCTCCAAAACTTCAACATAATCAGCAAAGATGGTTATAATAACGTTGATATCGACTGGAATATCCCTTGTATATACAAAATACGAAGTTGGTCCAAGGACACTTCCTTGCGGTACACCGGCTTAAATTTCTTTTAGTTCCGAGTAATTTTGGTCGTACCGTACTTTAAAGGGTCGATTTGTATCATATGAGTTCAATGTTTTATAGTAATGTCTGGGAAGTCGATAAATAAATAAAGTCCAACGTTCAGCTTGCCCATGTATAAGCGGATCGCTTCGCACGAACCCATCTGCGGCACTGGACACCCTACTCTACTTAACACCTCTTGATATATTAAGCAAACAAATAGCTGGAAGCTCTGATATTCGCCTCAAAGCTTCGTCCCAATAGATAAACAACAACATTGGCCACTCCTTAATTCTTAGGTATTTAGAATCAATTCCAAAGCACACAGACTACACCATCCCTCAACTGCAATTCGACAGAAACTACCAGATTTTTATACCTTCCAGATCTTTCTGGGAGGATAGTGGAAGACAAGTCAATCCACTTTTATACAGATGGATCAAAAACAAAAGAAGGGGTTGGTGGAGGTGTGTACTCTGAACGACTGAAATTAAGTCTCTCATTCCACCTTCCCAATCATTGCAGCGTGTTCCAGGCGGAACTTTTACCGATAAAAGAAGTCTTGTCCTGGCTTAAAGAAAACATGGCATCTGACATCAGTATCTTCTCAAATAGTCAGGCCGCTATCAAATCTCTGGACTCTGTCTCTACAAACTCTATAACATTTTAATATTCACCTTTGCTGGGTGCCAAAACGGCACAGTACAACCCATTCTACCACGTTTGGCAAATGCTGGCATATCAATCGCTACTTGTAAACTATTGCTAATGCAGGACGCTATGAAGAAGGCAAACACCAGGTGGAACAGCATCACCACGTGTCAGGTCACAAAAAACATCTGGCCTACACTATATTTAAAGCGATCAAGGTGCTTGCTATCTCTAAGCCCCCTTGCCATTATCCATGGATGGCACTTGCATCAATGAGACTGAAAATCTTGATATTCTCGGTATGTGTCACCAACCACCTCTTGTGGAACGATCACATACGCGATGTCGCCAAAAACGCCGCAAGAAATGTTTCACAACTTCTGATGTATCTGTTATCTACAAGACTTATATAGATCCAAAGCTTGAGTATAACTCCCAACTCTGGGCTGGTGCTCCTGCAACTTACTTAAGCCTCTTGGATAGTATGGAACGTAGATCATTTAAATTGATAGGTGATAATATCATCATAAGTTCATTTACTTCGCTTGAACATCGTCGTAAGGTTTCTTGCCTCACCCTTTTTTACCGTTATTTTAACTGTTTATGCTCTAGTGAAATAGCCAGCTGCATTCCTCCCCTTAAACAGTTCAACCGTAATACTCGCGCTTCTGGGAATGCTCATCAGTATACCCTCGAGTCCAATTCCAGCCGTACTGTCAAATACAGAGATTCTTTCTTTAGCCGTACTACGCGAATGTGGAATGCCTTACCACACTCTGTCTTTCCAAGTCATTGCAATATTCAGGAATTCAAAACCAATGTGCACCGACATCTCCTTTTAAACCCTCTTTCCTCTTCCTAGTGCTCACACTGTGCCTCTGCATAATAAGGGTAGTAATATCTCCTTGAGTGTGTGCTTATTATAAAAAAAAGCAGATCGCATATAAGCTCGATAATAGGTGTCATAACCAGGCACTGTCTAATAGGGAAGCATGCCACGCGGCTAGGCGTATTCTCAAATGACTTTTGCAGAAGCTGTATGGATGAGGAAGAGGAGGAAACAGTTCTTCACCTTCTCGGTGGAGCCATGCGCTAGCTCAAAAACGTAAGAATTACCCAGGAGAATTCTTCTATAACGATCTAAACGATCTAAATCATATGAGCATAATCTGCCTCTCACGTTTCGTAAGGGACTCAAACTGGTTTCATTGAGCTTGAGGAGAAAGCCCCCACATTCATTTGGTATCACAATGGGCCATTAAACTGGCCTAAGTGTTTCCTATTACATCACGGACAGGCGCTTTAACCAAACCTAACCTAACCTGGGAAGTGGATCATACTTGGTTTTCTTTCAAGTGCCTTTTCCACCATATCCGTAATTCGATGTACTTGGTCTATCGCGGAATGTTTATTTCCTAATCTTAACTGATGGTTCGATATTAGTCGTCTTTCTTTTAATATTTTGCTGAGCCTTTTCTTTTTATTGGTATAAGCAATATTGGTCTGTAAGATTTTAACAACGATATCTGCAATTTTCCAACGATGCTGTACAAATCTTGTTTATATGTATGTGTTTATTATAAATTTTATTTTTTAAAGGAATTTGAGGACATTTCTTTCAATATCTGAGCCATGGTAGGATCGTACTCTGGTGATCTTTTATTAGATAACTTATATTGACAAATTTTTCTTACTTCTTTGAACGTAACAGAAGGTATTTCACATTTGTTGTTCCTATATCAACAAATTGTAAAGGATCTAAAGCCGTTTTTGTGAATAATTTAAAATCTTTCAAAATTCGCGAGATGTTCAGCAAAGAGATGAGCTTTTTGTTTTGGAAATCTACTAAGTTAATCATTTTTTAATTCACTGATTCTTTTTTTTTATTGTTTCGTTGTTGAGATGGTTAAAGAATGTCGTATCATTTGGAAATCTAGTAGTATGCTATTTCCTTCAAGCTCTTGTTTTCGGTAATAACTGTTAAAACTTTGCATACTTTCAACACTTCTAAAAACGCAAATAATTCATTTAGTTTTTAACATTTCAACAACTTGTCACATCTATCTAAAGTATGTAGGATCATAGAAAGTGTCCAAGTTGTTTTCCCCATCACTCTTATACTGCTACCCAATGAGACTCATATGACGTGTAACTAAAGGTTATTCTGAAAGTCTAAAGGTGTGAATGTATCTTAGATCTCCTTCTAACTTCTTGAGGGACCATAAAGTCTTTTGTTGCAATTTATTACCAAAACCAAATGTGTTTATACATTTTGTGTATTTTCTACATTGTAGAGTTTTTGTTGGTAGGGATGAGGATAAGGGAATAAAGGACAACCTGACCAATATAAGCTAAGCATATCTTGTTTAATACAAAACTTCATCTTCAAAGCTTGTTGTTTCGGTTTGTTTGCTTTTCTTTTAACTTCAACCAACATTTGGATAAGAAAAGGAAAATTTTTTATGATCTCACAAAAAAATTACTCTTCATAGAGTGTCAAGGAGCTATAAAGCAAGATTTAATAACGTCAAGTGAGAGCGGTGGGGGCATGTAATACCTATACAGCACTAAAGTTAGTACCTACTATGAAGATGTCACAAAAAATTTGTAGTTGCAATTGAATCTCCTATAAAAACTGATATTATCTTACTTTTTTTTTCTATAAAGGTGCTTGGTATACAATGCATACATATTAAATATACACACATACATATATATTTATTATAATAAACCAAAAAGAATCTCATTTCGTAGAGTTTTTCATAGCCTTTAAATGAGAATCGTATATTTTTTTATGAATGCTTCTACAGATACAAAGATACAAAGATACAAAAGAAGTTATCACTCACTAGGGCAGTGTAAATTTATTCTAAGAAAGTAGAATTAATTATATTGGCCTAAAATTTCTATACACACAAAATGAAAATTAAGTTATATGCTTTATAGGGAATAAAATAAGTGTGGCTTGAAGCTTGAATTGAAAATGACCAACAGTGTCAGGGGACGATAAAGTTTAAAACTTGAGATACCTTCAATAATGGAATGTTTCCATTGGACTGGAAAAAGTTTATAATTAACAATAGACCTCAGTTTATTTTTATTTCTATGTTCATCGTCCGATTTGTTTATACTGATCCTAAACGTTGAGTTTTATGTTAAATAAGAATTGACAGTTAAAAACTATTTTAAAAATTATGGAAAAAGAAAATTTCTAAACTAAATAATTAATTAGCATTGCAAAGTGCTCTTGGTAGCATATGAACAGAGTGGGAAAAAATAATAGAAACACGTGTCTTCATCATTTTCGATACACAATATTTTTTTAGCAATTAAGTCTTTTGTCGTTAGTCTTTCTATATTTTAATCGTACCTAATAATGTTCTCAAATGGAAAAATTGTTTTGTTGAAACAACTATTTGTTTTTACTTAACGGTAAAAAGTTTGAGGTCAATAATGATTTCGCCTGAACAAAATAATAGAAACAAGCTTCTTTAACAGTTATTTTAAAGTAGGGATCCATTTTTTTATTATGCAAATAGGCGCTTTGAGTTTGTTTATAAGTTTGTCAGATGTTTTATATTCGATACTAAACAAAATTTGTAAAAGTCATCCATAATTTTAATAAATATGAGTCGTGAATTACATTATATTCCCTTTGAACGCGAAGTGATGAAAAAAGCAGGACAAGTTGAAAAAACGATGGTTGAAATTGCAAAAACCTTAAACTGTTCGAAAAAAACTTTACATTCACTCCTAAAGAAAAAACAAGATAAAATTCTTCTCGTTTTAATACACTATTGGTAAGAATATGTAATTAGAAACCATTTCTTTCTTAAAGAGAAATCAAAAATGAATTAAACTAGCTATAATGATAAGAAACAAACTTATAGAACCCAGTCTTCCTGGTAGAAGTCCACGAAAAGTGCCATTTTTTAACCAAGAAAAACATTATACAAAGACTTCCATTTGCAAACAAACACTTAAACCGTGGAATAGTGTAGGCAGTTATTAATAATAAGGGTGCCACTACAAAATACTCAAAGAATTTGAAATACTTTTAACGTTAAGTTACTTTCTCCCTACAAAAAGAGTACCATTCTAATTTTGTTTCGATTATTTTTTCCAGGAGGAATCGACATAATGTTGGAGAATTAAACCCTGTATTTTGAATTTACACCTTGGCAACCCAACTGCGAAAGCTTTCATTACTATTGTCAATTCCTTTAGTTTTATCTTTCTCAATACTTTTAACTAGTTCTTATTTTGACTTGAATAAAATTGTACTTATCGAACAGACGTGTCTTCTTTTCGCTCCGATTTAACCTCGATATTTAACAAAGGTTATGGGCCCAGTCCTCCAAAGCGTGGTTTAATTTTTTGATTAATTTTTTGGTATATTTGTTGTGAAAAGTATTAACATATATTTTTATAGGATGAGTTCCTTAACACAGATAGAGAAATTGAGTACTGACAATTATGCAACCTGGTCGGTGCAGATGAAAAGTCTGCTTATTACTTTGGACTATTGGACTGTTATTGAGGTTAAGTGTCCGGACGATGCTGCCGAGAAGTTGAAGTGGGAAGCTGTCGATAAGAAAGCCCTGGCATATTTAACTCTATGCGTAAAACCATCAGAACTTATTCATATTAAGCATTGTAAGAATACCAAAGAAGCTTGGTTGCTTCTTAGCAAATTGTGCAATGCAGATGGATCAGCACGAAAAGTTAATTTGTTCAAGAAATTGGTACGCTTTAAAATTGGGTCCAGGGAAAATTTCTCAAGTCAAATTAATAATTTTTGCACAATTATTGATAATCTACATGAGATCAATGTTAAGGTATCAGAAGATCTCCTTTGCATCTTGCTCTTGTGTGGCCTGCCTGATGATATGGAAAGTTTCGTAGTAGCGATAGAAAGCAGGGATAAGTTGCCTACATTCGAGCAATTGAAGGTCAAGGTGCTGGAGGAAGATCGGAGACGTAGTGAAAAAACTGAACCCAATAGCGAAAGTGTTCTCGCAGCTAAGGTTCAGAGGATGAAGAAGGTTGATTGGGAAAGGTCAAGTGGCGAGCGACAATCTCTCGATAATGGAATGCACCCAAGATCGCGAAATATGAAAAAGGTAAAATGTTATGCCTGTGGCAAGAGAGGGCATTTTCAATCACAATGCTATTCGAAAAAGAAAGAATCCGTAGCAGCAGTCTTAATACATCATCTACGTCATCATCAAAACTCGATAACCAAACCGTTTGGATTCTGGATAGCGGTGCTTCATCGCATATGACAAATGATGAAAAACAGTTCTCTTCGATGGTTCGATCTAATCAAACTGTTGTTTTACCGTCAGGAGAATGTGTTATTGCAAAAGGTATACCGGTGATATAAAAGCACGATCACATTTTTGTGATATTATTTTGCGCGATGTTTTGTTTGTTCCCAGCCTACATGGTAATTTTCTCTCAGTGAGTAAAATAATTGAAAGCGGGAATACTGTAGAATTTAATGAAAAAGAAACAGTTTTGAAAACTAAAGCTAATATTCCCATTCTTAATGCAAAAATTGATAATGGTATTTTTTATGTAAGGTTCTTAAGAAATACTACCGAGTGTGTTAATGGTGCTTCAATTAAGATCGATAAACAGTTTGAAATATGGCACTCCAGGTTTGGCCATCTAAACACTAATGATTTGTGTATGTTGTCGAATAAAGACATGGTACGTGGGCTGAAGGTCAAAATGCCTCCAAATTTCAGTTGCAGTACATGTGCGATGTGCAAGATTAATAGAAAGCCATTTCCTAGTTTCAAAGAAATTTTCACCAAAAATGTTCTCGAGGTAGTGCATACTGATATATGCGGGCCGATGAAGGTGGCTTCGCAAGGTGGATCCCGTTATTTTATAACGTTTATCGATGATTTTTCCCGGTACACAGTAACTCGTTTTATTAAACACAAATCAGAAGCTTTCGAAATGTTTCGAGAGTTCATGAATATTAGCGAAAAACAAACTGGGCGCAAAATAAAGTGTGTGGGAAGCGACAATGGACGCGAGTATATTAACTCACAATTTGAGAATTTATTTAAAGAACATGGAATTGTCCACCAACATACAGTTAGTTATACCCCGCAGCAGAATGGCATTGCCGAAAGGGCCAACCGAACCCTGGTAGAGATGGCGCGGTGTATGCTTCTTAATTCCAGGTCAGGTCAAAGTCTTTGGTCCGAAGCACTTAACACAGCCACATATATAAGGAACAGAAGTCCAACAAAAGCCCTGTTATCAAAGACCCCGTAAGAGTGCTGGTTTGGTAGGAAACCATCGGTTTCTCACTTCAAGATTTTCGGCTGTGAAGCTGTGTCTTTGAACCACCAGAGGACAAGGTCGAAGTTTGAACCAAAAGCTACAAGTCTTGTTTTTGTTGGTTATGCCGATTCAACGAAAGCCTACAGGCTTTACAATAAGCAAAGCAAATCTATTGTTATTGCGAGAGATGTCATATTTTTCGAGAATGGTGAGCAAAATGTTGTTGAAGAGTTGGGTGTCCATGATGATGAAACGTATGACATATTAGTATATCCAGCAGAGGATGGAACAGTAAGAAGCGATAATCTCATTGAGAAGTCTGGAGTAGTTGGTCATGTGACTGAGTGCGAAGTTACTGAAGCTATAGAGGAAAATCATCTTCCAATTGCCTCCGATGATAATAGTTTTTCAGAAGATGATCAAGTTGTTGTAGGCAAACGGAAAAGAGGCAGGCCAAGGATTATACGAACTGGCAACGCTGGACGCCCGAGAAAAAAGTATATTACCGACAATTTAGAGCTCTTGAACGCTGTGACTGTGACTCCATCCAATGTTTATGATGCCATGAAATCAGAAATATGCTATGCAGGCGGAGTATGATTCGTTACTTAAAAATAACACCTGGGAGTTGGTAGATCGGCCCGTTAATAAGAATGTAATTGGATCGAGATGGATTTTTTCAACAAAATTTAATCCAGATGGCACGGTAGAAAAATTGAAGGCACGACTAGTTGCGCAAGGATGCTCTCAAGTTTACGGCGAAGATTTTTACGAAACTTACTCTCCTGTGGCAAGACATGCAGCAACACGCCTTTTATTGGCACTATCGGCTAAGCACAAGCTGCTGGTCAACCACATTGACGTCGTATCAGCTTATTTGAATGGGGAGCTAGAAGAAGAGGTTTTTATGGAACAGAAATCTATTTTTATCATTTCCTATTTCCCAATATTATATTTTAAAAAAATGTTTGCATTTAAGCAATAAACTAACTCTTCACAAATACCTTTTTATGTGTTAAAAAGAATGAACACGAAGCTTGTTTCTATTATTTTTTCCACGTCACTGTATGTATCAAAGTTTGAATCATAAATAAAAGAAAAAGAGGCTGGAATGCGACTCATACTGATAATTTCTAATAAGTGCCCGTCTGTCCATTTTTCTAAGACTTTAAGTAAGTATTAATAACAATATTTTGTATGAATTGAAAAATTTAAAGTCATTATCTTTCTTTGTTTTTATACTTAAGTCGAAAACCTCTTCTTATCAGCTTTTTGCTGCTTTTGCAGGTTTTTAAATTTTTAATCTTTTTGGTTTTTGTTTTTATTTGTTATAAAAAAAGTACAAACAACAAACAAATTTTGCATAAAATGAAATCATTAGTTTTTACAAATGATGCGTAGTATTTTTTGTAGATTCTTATATTTTTTAAAACAAAAACTGACTGTTGGATTTTTCCAAAAAAAATAACATTTATTAAAAACAAGGCAATGTCTCCATGTTTCCGTATGTAATTATTAAAATTATTAGGAATTGTGTAAAATGATAAAAAATACTTCTATATTGAAAATATGTAAAAGTAAAATTATTAAGACAAAGGAAAAAACACCACTTCTTTGTTCAATTGATTTCTTTATTATAAGTTAGAATGACAAGCAATTATATGAGTTTGCCTTGTGGATCGTGGAACGCATTTATAACTTCAAGGTTTGTTCGTACCTATTTTACGAGACGACGTCATTTCATTTCGTCGTCCTTATCTCAAAAAACAGTGGGGATATCGAATAATACATAAAGATGCAGAATGGACTCTCAACAAAATTGAGTGTACAAAATATTGTTGGTAATTTTTAGTTAATTTTTTAGAAAAATACAACAGACAACTTTTTTAACAATACACGAAAACCTACAAAAACGACAAAAAACTTATAAGAAATGGTTTTCGACTCAAGTATTAGGAGAACAAAGAAAGATATTGACTTCGAAATTTTTATCTCACACAAAATATTGTTATGAACATTTTGTTAAAGTTTTAAGCAAGACAAATCGACAGAAAAGATGAGAAGTTATCATTGTGGGTCGCATCCTAACCTCTTTTTTGAAGTCAATATCTTTACTCGATCTTGAGATATGGACTACGAAAAATGATATCCCGAACGTTACGAACGTTAAAAATCTTTGATATACATAGATTCTAGGAACCTTAAAACGTAGAGAAATTTCAATTCGACAAATCGGACTGATTAATATAACTTTCTATATGAAGTTAAAAATATCTTTTTGAATTCATAAACCTGTATGTGTATTTTTAAAATGATTTATTTCATTTTTACTTTATGATGATTCTTAAAAAGGCATCTGCCTACGATTTATTTATCACTAGCGGCCCGTCCCGGCTTCGCACGGGTAGACATAAATAGGTACAGATAATGTAGCTTTCAAATGAAAAAAGAATTATTAAAATCTTAAAACTTTTTGAGTTTATTCGTTACATACAAAAATATAAATCTTTCCTCTTTATAATATTAGTGTAGATTATTTTATTTTCTTGGTATTTTCAAAAATGTTAAAAACTTTTAAACATTCATTATAATTAACTTTTAAAACACATTCTTAAATTTTCCATTGTTTATTTTTGTTTATTTTTGTTTGGTTTTCATGTAACTACAAATTTACTTCAGATTTGTCACGAATGACAGATTATAGTCATTGCATGGAATGCGAATTTGTTGCGATTGTAGTATTACAAGACTGATATGTCGGTGGTGCAGGGCATGTTACCAACATTCGTTTAAATTTTTTTCGTTTGGAAAATAATTGAAACTGTCACTTGTGCTTATCCGACGAATTCTGTAATATTTGTGATTCGGTTCCAATCAATCGGTTAATTCGTACCACAAAAAAATTTATAAATACGTTTTTATGATCCAAAAAAGTTGTGACCAAATGGTATACTTTTACTCTCATATATAATTTAAAGTTTGAAAGTGCCCTTTTGTCCTTTTAAAAACGAGGCGTTTTTCCTTAAACTATTCCCATTAACTATAATTAACTATAATTTAAATATGAAGAAGACAAAAAAGCAATCCAAAAGGCTATTTATCTTTACAACGTATACTGCACCGCCCCCGATTAAAAAGCCTCTAATTAAGTTCTGGGTGCTTATCACCGCTGTACCAGCTTAACATATACATACATACCAACCTACATTTTTCATTGAAAATTATTCGTCCTTAAAATTTCAATTTTGTTGTCCTTTGAATATACTACAAGTATACGGATATAGACAGATAGATAGATACTCGTACTTAAGCGTTCCCAATTTTTAACAACCGCACACACTAATCCGACTTGGGCTGTTTTTTTGTTGTTGTTGGTGATTAGAATGACAAGACGGAATGAGATGAGTTGGGCGGCTAGCATTTTGGCATCGCATCAATATCAACATCAACATTTTATCAACCTACCACCAACTCTAGACCTACTAACACAACCCTTCAAAACCACACAATGACATTATACGATGAAAAAGGCAAGGAAAAGCAAGGACACAAACGGATGACACTCCATTTGGAAGGCAAAAGATTGACAAAAGGATTGAATGGAAGTTGGAAAACACAAAATAGCCCACAAGATGTACACCTACACAGTACACAGCACATATAAACTGTATTGAAGAACACTCTAATTCGTTTTATTGTGACAGTTTGTTCTTTCTTTTTCCGCTCTTTTTTTTTATATTATACGCGCACTCAAGAGGATATGAATACCCTTATGATGATTAATCGCAGTGCGATTAGAAAGGAGATACCGATGCACATTGGTTTTAAATGTAATGAGTGGGAAACATTGAGTCTGGTAAGGCATTCCACATTCGTGTAGTGCGACTAAAGAAAGAATCTCTGTACTTTACAGTACGTCCGAAATTGGGCTCAAGGGTAAACTGATGAGCATTCCTAGAAGAACGGTTATTAAGGTTGAATTGTTTGAGGGGAGGAATGCAACTGGCTATTTCATTAGAGTATTGTTTATGAAAGTAGCGATAAAATAATTATAGGCATGAAACCTTACGACCGACGGTGCTCGAGAGATACAAAAATTTCAGTTAGACAACGGTCACCTATCATTTTTAGACCTCTCTTTTGAATTATGTCTACGCTTTTGTGACAGTAGACAGCATTGAGTTTTCGAAGCATTAAATTCTACACGGTTTTTGATTCCCCATTGGAAAATGCTGTCAAGATCAAAATTTAATGAGCTTATCATACGCTGCCGTTGGTAGTCCACATCCGAAGAACAAGGATGAGAATCTAAAAACGAATATAAGAAGCTGAGGGTACTGTCATCAGCGAAACAATTAAGTGGGTTAGAAGTTTCAGACAAAAGATCATTTATAAAAATAAGGAAAAGTGTCGGAGACAAAACGGAGCCCTGGGGCACACCAGCGTTTATTTTGTGGATATCAGATTTAAACCCGTCCAATACTACTTGAATTGACCGGGCCGAAAGGTAATTTCTAACCCAACGAAGAAGGGATTCATCAATACCAAATGCACGCATTTTCGATAAGAGAGCTTTGTGCCAAACTCTATCAAATGCCTTTGAAATATCAAGTGCAATAATCTAACTTTCTCCAAAACGATGTAAAGATTTGTTCCACTGTTCGGTGAGATAAACCATGAGATCACCAGTGGATCTATTGCAATGAAAGCCATACTGCCGGTCATTAAGTAGCTTCCGTTTTTCAAGATATTTCTTAAGATGAAAATTGATCAGCGTTTACATGACCTTGGAAAGAATTGACGTAAGTGCAATTGGACGATAGTTAGATGGTGAGGAGGGGATACTATCCGGGCCAGCGGATTTGTGAATGTCAAGATTTTTAAGAACTCTATTAACTGAACGAGTGCGAAAGAAGATTCGTCCCATAGAATCGTTTACACTTTCAAGTACAGGCGGAGTCATGTCACTCATTGGCAGCATCGAATTAACAGCAAACTGTGCTGCAAGCAAATTGGTTTTATCAATCGAGCTTACGTAGGGAGTGTCATTGGAAACGAGCGTAGGAACTGACGATGACGTAGTGTTGCGCGCATTTTTTACAAATGACCAGAAATTTGTACTACCATTGGGACAATGTAGTATTTTTTGCCATAATTTCTGATCATGCAAAAATGTAATGCTCTGCTTTCCTTTCCATCAAATTCCTAGAAAGTTAGTCTTAAAAGAGGTAATTAAATTTTGTCAACTTCCTTAGAAACCAACTCCCAATATTTTGAATTAATACAAAATAAATGTATATTTTGTATTAATTCAAAATATTATTATATTAATAAGCCACAAGTGTGGAACAAAATTAATAAACTAATTTATATCGATAATTCTTAGGAGGTGAATCTTTTGGCAGTTAGTTCGAATGTTCATTCAAACTGGACTAGTTTTTATCACCATCTGACCTCTTCTTTCAAAGCTGTTTCCTACAAAAATAAAAACTTTCATCAATCAATCGACTTAGAGTGTTTAAATGAAGTACAAACATTTAACAAGGTTTCTTCAATGCTTTGGAAAATCCATAATTACTCAAGAGCATATCATCAAAAGGAGCGCATTAGGCCATGAAAAGAAAAGTCCTTTTTCGGGTTAATGGCAGGTAATGTGTTGTTGTGCGAGAAGGAGGACGATATACCCACCTAAATACCTAACAGTCTCCTCAAAAGGATAGGTTTTTTGATAGGAATAGGTTAGGTATATGCCTTGTTTAATTACTGTGAAACAAGCAACACTCTCTGATAATGAATACCATCAACCTCTAATACTATAGAAGACTTCATATTATTAGATATAGTTGAAGGGTTCTTTATAACGGCTTCTAGGTATTAGCTATAGTGTTTGCGTTAGATTGACTTTGAGAGAGTAAAAACGATGTACAAGGTATAAATGGTTTTGAGTAAGTTTGGAGGATACTTTTGTATAGTTTTGCAATCGATATTCTTCTAGCCTCTAGCATAGCAGATGCAAAAACTATAGTTCTGTACGATAATAATGTGCTATCCATGAACCATTAAGCATAATCACTCTCTTTAGTAGGTTTTTCGTAAATCTATAGTAAGTACTTGAATCTTTTATATCTATCTATGATACCTGATGCAAATTAATGGAATTTTATTTATGTGCATCAGTGTGTGTTGGATTGGGTATCAAGTTAATTATGCCTACTATCTCAAAGCCCTTATCAACTTTGTTAAAGGTATTCACTTCTTTTTTTCGAGAGAAGCGCACTCAAAACTAATTTAGTTGAAGAGCTTTATTTATCATCTAGAAAGCCAAACATTTAGCTTTTTGTTTAACAAGAAGTAAACAAAAGCAGCCACCCCCACTCTTAAGACTGATTTGAATCATATCGTCCAAATACGTTAACGTTTTTATAACTATGAGATGCAGACGGGAAAAGGCGTTTTCTATGAAGAATGTTGAGTATTTATGTTCCTATACTTTACAATTTAAATGCGTTCTGCATTCATATAATTCAAAGAACAAACATTAATATTATAGAAAGGTTGCAAGGTTTTGCGAATTCGGTAGATATCTAAGAACTAGCTTATATTTTCTTTAAGAAAGAAGAAATCTACAATACAATTCTCACGTTAAAACGCCTTGCATTTGGACCTTGCGGAGTTTGTAACATATGATGGTGCTATTTTTATATAAGTTCTCCAGAGATGAGGAAATATTTCATTCTTTTTCTCTCACTCAGGCTTCATTTTTTTATTTGTTTAACACTGAAATAAAATCAAATACAGTTCAAAATGTGGAAATGTATATTTGAGGGTCCAGAAATTGTTTCGAAGAATCTTATAAAACCATAAAACAAGTTTTCTCTTGAATAAATAAATAAAGACAATACATTTTGAACCTAAGCATTCCTTTTTTATTTTTAACAAAGAAAATGTTCGAAAAATGTTTCAGAATTTTGACAATATTAAATTAATGCAGATGAGAGATGCCTACATTGGATTTACTCTGGACTACCATCTAATGGTTGCTGACGTAAGATTGCGAAAAGCTGCAGTAGGGAAATGCCATGGAAACACACGAATACAATAGTAAGGAGCCTGGACTCCACCAGCAACAGTCTGAACACCTTTATCAAAACTGATAAGCAGAGTAAAAAGCCAAGAGTCGATGTTCAACGTATAAAGTTTAATGATAGAATGCAAGTTACAAAAGATTATGAAAGTGAAGTGAGCGATTAAAAAGTTAATGTAACAACAATGTATTCAAGTGTAGACTGGAAAACTAATTCATAGGGTAGTGTTGAATAAATTGTCCTCACACTCCCACTTTTATTCAAAAAAAAATTTCAGTTAATTTTAGGATGAATGCCAATGGCACCACGAAAAAATTCAAATTTTTGTTTAGGCAGGCTCTTCGTGAATATGTCCCCAAGTTGTTCATCTGTACCAATATATGTAGCTTAAAGTGAAAGATCCATCCTCAAACTTGTCGCGGATGAAATAGTACCTCACGTGGATGTGCTTGGTCCTTTTATGATACTCTGGGTTCTTAATGAGTTTGATAGCGCTTTGATTATCCACGTACAGCGTTGGTGATTCCCCCAAAATGCTTGGCGAAATGTCTTGCAAAAGTTGACGTAACCATAGTAATTGCTTTACTGCTTGTGCTGCTGCTATATATTCCGATTCGGTTGTCGAAAGAGCCACCGACCTCTGCTTCTCCGATGACCAAGAGACAGCGCCAGAACCCATCATGAAAACATAGCCTGATGTTGACTTTCTAGTATCAGGATCACCAGCAAAATCAGCATCGCTGAAAGCAGAAAAATTGTTATTGAGCTTTGAAGTAAAAAGTATGCCATAATAGATGGTTCCTTTGATGTATCGTAGTATACGTTTTATAGCCTTAATATTCTGATTTGATGGATGTTCCATATATCTGCTTGCATTGTTAAGGGCAAAGCTAATATCCGGTCGTGTTGCTACAGCCAGATACATCAAGCTGCCGACCACCTCGCGATATGGAAAAAGACCTTCCGGTGTATCACAATTGTTATTTGAAAGTTGAAGTTCATTGGATGGTGTTGAGACCGGATTGCAATCCACCATATGAAAACGTTGAAGAATCCTCTTAGCATATCCAGACTGACAAATATGCACTCCTCCATCGGAAAGACGGCTTATCTCCAACCCCAAAAAACACTCCGCATCACACCACTTTACATTGAACTCCTTGCTCAGGTAATCGATAAGTGGATTAAGAAGATCTTCAGAACTTGTCGCGATTAATCCATCGTCTATGTAGATTGCCAAGTACATTTTATCTTTACCTTTTCGGTAGACAAAAACACATGGATCCGCTTGAGAAGCTTGAAGTTCAAAATTTTTTATGAAATCGGTAAATTTCTTATTCCAGCATCGAGATGCTTGTTTGAGTCCATAGAGACTTCTAAGTAGCCTGCAAACCTTACCACTCCCGTCCTCATATCCTTTGGGTTGATTCATGAAGACTTCATCCTGTAGTTCTCCATACAGGAATGCGGTTTTTATATCAAATTGTCGGAGAATAAGATCTACTGCTGCCGCTATCGATAAAATGACCCTTATTGATTCGAATTTCACTACTGGGCTGAATGTCTCACGAAAATCGATCCCATACTGCTGGGTGAATCCTCTGGCAACAAGCCTTGCTTTATATCTGTCCACTGTTCCGTCTGATTTGTACTTTATCTTGTATACCCAGCGATTATCAATTACCTTTTTATTGTCAGGCAAATCAACAAGAGTCCATGTTTGATTCTGTAATAGCGAGTTGAACTCGTCATCCATCGCCTCAATCCATTTGGTCTTTTGGTTAGAGTTGATTGCATCCTCAAAACTTGATGGTTCTTGGGCACCTGTCGAAGATGAAGAACAATCTGATGAGTAACATGTCATGATGATAACATAACATGTCTCGAAACAATAATTCTATTTTGCGATGGACTCCATAGCCGAAATGCCTTGACATTATCAGAGTATCCTACGAATACGCATTTTTCAGACTTGGAATCCCATTTTTGACGTCTCTCTTTGGGAACATGTACGTAAACCTCAGATCCAAATATTCTTAGATGATCAAGTTTCGGTAGAGTATTGAACCAAATTTCAAAAGGACTTTTACCAAACACTGAACTCTTACCTGTGCGATTAAGCACATATACCGCCGTGTTTACAGCCTCCGCCCAAAATTTGAGTCCAATGTGACATGAATAAATCAACGCTCGTCCTGCTTCGACTATTGTCCTTATATCACGCTCCGCTCGGCCGTTTTGCTGCGGTGAATATGGAGCGCTACGCTGGTGACGAATGCCTTTCTTTTGTAGTATCTCCTCCATACTCTTGTTTACGAACTCCAGACCATTATCGCTTTGTAAGGTATTGATGTAGTGCCCAGTTTCATTCTTAACAGATTGCAAAAACTGATTAAAAAACTTAACGACCTCCGATTTGTGTTGCATGAAATAAACAGTTCGAAAATTAGAAAAATCATCCTTGAAGAGAACGAAATACCTCGAACCACCCAAGGACGTTTCCTGCATGGGTCCACAGACATCGGCATGGACAAGCTGCCCACACTTTGTTGATTTGCTTTCGCTGCGAGGAAAAACTGCACGATGCTGTTTGCCGAAAATGCAGCCTTCGCAGAGGAAATTATCTTCGTCCTCATATTTAATCTTCGCAGTTTCCAGAAAATTTCTCACATGAGCCACAGACTGATGTACCAGTCTCTCATGCCACAACCTCAACGACTGACGAGAAGCAACATTAGCGTCACAAACCAGACCACCACCACCAACTTCCTTGTCTGCACACCTTTTTCCCAGCACAACCTTGAACATCATTTCAAAAAATTTGTCTTTGCGGACTCCCACTGCAACCGTACGATCACCCATTCTCAGCTCACATTGATCTTTGTTTGAAATACAATCAAAACCCTTATCCAAAACGCATCCTTTGCCATGCGCATAAATTATGCTACCATCTCCAACTCTAACGGGAATGGCATCATGCAAAGCTTCATAATGACTAAACCAACATCGTTTGTTGGTCATGTGATCGCTTGCCCCCGAGTCGAGAAACCACGCGTTCTCGTTCACACATTCAGATAACATGAGCTCACTGATAAAAGCGTCACTGGTTTTCTTGTCAAATCTTGAGGACTTACTCGTATTACCTTGCCGCCTTGGGCAATCGGACTTGAAATGACCTCTCTCGTTACAAAAGTAGCACCGAAGGCTGCTTCTTCCTGGTTTAGTGAAAGGTTTGTTGTTGCTGCTTTCTTGCTTGCTGTTTCTTCCAAAACGTCTGAACTTATTCACAACTAGGGCTTCACTTGGTGCTGGTTCCTCCTGTGATATCATTCGGGTCTCTTCAATCATAAGACGTGTAATGAGGTTATCTAATGTGCGCTGACTTTTGTCTGTGGACTCCCATGCACTGTGGAAAAAATTAAAACTTGGAGGAAGAGTCATTAATACTTTTGTTATAACCATAGATTCTGAAATAGGTTCACCTAAATCCCTGAGTTGCTGCACGATCTTTTCCAATTTTGAAATGTGACACGCCATACTATCACCAGGATTCTTCGAAAAACTGTAAAATCGTTGTTGTAGCATGTGAACCCCAGACTCCGATTTTTGCTCGTACACGCTGTGGAGTTTATTCCACATAGCATTGGAACTCTCACAATTGATGATGTGCAACATGGGCTGCTGTCCAATGGTCGAGATTATTTGTTTTGCGCCAAGACATCAGATTTCCTCCATGCTACTAATTTAGCTTCATCGGTTGGCCTCAAAGAAAGTCCAGTTGCAACGTCTAGTAAATCGCTAGCGCTCAGCAAAATACGCATTTGAAATTTCCATACGGACCATTGACTTGCATCGAGGAGCTTGTCAATCTTAAACGTGGACTCATTCTCCATGATTATTCAAAAAAAATATATGCCGTGAACAAAAAATATTCGATATAATAGAAAAAATTGTACACTCGTTAGAACAACGTTTTTATTATATTACTGTTCAAGAACAAAGAAATCACAAGATCAAGAACTGTTCTATCGACCCGTTAATCTTTATATACTCTCAATATCGAATGATATTAAACCGTAACCATCAACTCTTCTCTACCGTTTTTTTTTTATGTATAGCAAAATAAGAGATTAGTCAAAAATTGCTCTGCCCACGAAATGTCTATATACCGAGTTACACTTTTGCAATAATGTCTATTTCCAAAAACCTCAAAGACCTGGGCCCATAACCTGATAAGCAGAGTAAAAAGCCAAGAGTCGATGTTCAACGTATAAAGTTTAATGATAGAATGCAAGTTACAAAAGATTATGAAAGTGAAGTGAGCGATTAAAAAGTTAATGTAACAACAATGTATTCAAGTGTAGACTGGAAAACTAATTCATAGGGTAGTGTTGAATAAATTGTCCTCACAAAAACAATTAAAAGTAACTAGTAGCACTGACCCCACCTTCTAACGCAAGGAAGAAGCAGTGCTTGGCTTTCCGAAGAAACTTGCGCAAGGATCGATGAAAGAAAAGAACTAAAAAAAACTCACATCCCAACTACCCCAACAGCTAGTGTCTATGTACATTGTACATGTCAGAAAAGGTAACGGAATTTCACTGTAGCGTGTGGCTTGGTAAGCGTAACTACATTACGGCATTATCTAGCAAATAAAAGAAGCAGCTAGTAGCCCTGACAGAACGACCGTATTATCGAAGGAGATCATAGGTGTCCAGAGCTCTAAGCAGTACCTAGTAAAATATACAAACGAATACCTGCGAGTTTTGGATAAAGACCAACTCTAAAGGTGGAAGGAACACTTTTATGATTGTATTCCTGTAGAGCTTTTACCAGCTGCAGATCTCCCGCAGTGCAAAACCGTAGAGGAATATGCATTCTTCCCGCTACATTAAAAGCAAAATTATTACTCAACCAATTTAACACATTGTGGATCATCAGTGAACAGTTTATCGATTTGGAGAAGGCGTTTGAAAGTGATAATAGAGAATTTATCTGGCTTCCTTTGCGCATGAGGGTTAAACCAAATGTTACGTTTAACTTAAAAGAACGTTTCCGCTAGTTTTATGGAATGGAAATAGGGGAATTCGATGGACTCCGCAATATCGCCTCAAACATCTGATATACGCCGCCGATGTATAAAAATAAATAAATTGGGTGGCACGACAGTCCGTTTAGCACTAATGGCTAGTGACTTACAACTCATCATTCCTGTGTGCTAGTTATGTAATAGATGTTGTCACGGATTCGAGAAAGCACTTTTCATGACAAGAATTACTCTTGGAAAATTATTCAATTCCTCGAAAGAGGCAGTAAAAAAAAGTTTATATGGCACAGGCAGGGTGTGAAGCTAAGACCTCTGTCATGACAGTCCAACGCACTAACGGTATTACAACGGACGATGCATTCTTTCCTTCCTTTCATGTATCTCTATCAAATGACAACAAGGGAGGAGAGAGAACCAGAAGTCGAGGGGCTGAAAATCAGCTCAGCAAAAACTAAAAGAATAAGCCTTAGAATTCTCTCATCAAACCAATTTAATACTTTTAGACACCCGTTTGAGATGTTAGAAGAATTTCAATATCTTTGGAGTATTGTCTCTATTGGTGCCGGAATTGAATAGCCGTATCCGAAAAGCAATGTTTCCGTTCGCAATGCTGTCCAAAATATGAATAAACAACTCTTCTAGCTTAAAGACCAAGCTATGAGTGTTCCGCTCCAATATTAAATGTGTGCTGCACTTGAATGAAAAGTCCCAGACGCTGTCACAAGAAAGCTGGAAACAGGAATCAGCACTACTTGGGAAGAATTTGAGAGAGCTAAATTTTATCTCTAGAAATAGTGAAGGCCCACTTCACGGATGTAATAAGTTCGAGCTCCTTATTAATAAGTATATAAGTAGATTCGTCCTTTCGGGCCTTCAAAATTTTTAAAATTATAGTAAAATTTATTCTATTTTCAATTCAATATTCCTACTTATAAATTAAAAACAAGACTTTAAGGCAAAATACCTTAACTCAAAAAGCCATTAAAACAATTTTTCGAATTGATACTTAGCGATGTTTATATGCAGCTGAATCTTTTATTGATAATAGATATATACCTACAAGCTATATGCTCTGTCGGTATGGAATGTTGAATATTGCACTTAGTAGTGTATCAAGCAACATCATCACCACCACCCGTCCCAGACCCATTTTTGCGATTGCATTTTTCCGGAAAATCTCGCGCAACATCCGAGTGGTCGGTTGCACTAGGAAGAGACGAATATATTCGCATACAGACTGAATATCACCACCAAGAACAACAACCACAACACTCAAAAATAAAAACACAGAAATGGAACAGAATCCTCGGGAAATTTATGGCGGACAATAAATTTTATTGGTAAAGAAAACATGTTCCAACGACGACTACTACTACGACGACGACTACGGACGACGATGACGATGAGGATATTACGCGAAGTGCAGTATAGTGTTATTTTTTTGATTATTATTATTCTACCAATGCATCCTGAATTTCCTTGCTGCACCACTTTCAAACCATACAGCAAAAACAACAAAAGCAACACAGTTCCACTTCCACCACCTGAGCCAGAAGGAGGCCAAGAGCAAGCAGCCATCAGGACCAGGATCAGAACCAGGACCAGCCAGCAGGAGCAGTAACAACTTTCTTTCGATTTATTTCATCTGTTCATCTCTCTGTGTGGTGCGGTGTGGTAAAGGTTTAGTTTGGTTCTATATCAGGTCTTGGATGGCGGGTTTGGGATGGCGCTATGTCATGTTCAGTGTATGATGTAAAAGTGTTGAATTTTTTCGTTCACTCATGTTGTTGTTATTTTAATGTACCTACCTTACCGCCCTCTACACACCAACAACAGAACGAAAACGTACTCAATGGTATTAAAGTCGTTACTTACAGTATAAGGAAAATCGTTGATTGCTGTGCGCCGCCGGTAGTTGATGGATGCATCAGAATTGCATGTGAAAAAGTGTGGATGGAAGTAGTAAGGGGTTGAAAATTATTTGCAATTTTGGTTTTAAATTTGATGGCAGCTGGGAGTGGGTTTGGGATGGGAAGTGAAAGGGGCTATAATATTTATATATTTAGCAGGAAAGTCACATTATCATTATCATCATCGTCATCATGTATCGATTCAAAATTGTGGTGTGTTCATGTTTATGTAGTTAAAGATCTCGTAAGTAGGTTTTATGGATTTTTCTCCTCATTTCAAATTCTAATGGATCGTGCTATGGGGGAAAATATGGTAGAATATTGATTTCTACCTGGGAAGACAAATGAAGGTGAATTCAAATTGAATGGAAAATACGTTCCGAACTACGGTGTTTTTACGACATTTAAAGCAAAGAAGCAGATTGATCTAAAAAAAACTTTCATTTTTTTGGAAAATTCCTGGACATAGAATCCACAGTTTGAACAAATGTATGTGAAATGAAAACTTGAGGAAAAATGTATGTAAATTATTCGGTCAAAAAGTATTAAAACTCAAACTTTAAGTTAGAATTTTTTGACTTTGCTTCGGTACTTCTCTTCCAAACCTTTGGACTCGATCCTTTTTGTTTTATTTAAATGACGGAGAGAAGGACAACCATGTTCCATTCGTCCACTCTCTCAATACTGTGAAGAGAAAAATATGCAATATGCCAATAGTGACAAACTAACTAGATAGCAGACTCACATGCTTTGATTGAAAGCTCAAGATGATCTTTGGAGAACGAAACAATTGACAGACTAACGTCTGACTAAATATCGTGGGACACTTTGTCTCCGATTGCTGGCATTATTTTTTTAAGAGAATGACTGGGTGCGAGACACAAATGTTGTAAAATTTTAAAACGTTAATTGAGAGTCCTTTTTTATCTTTTTTCGAAATAAACCTAAATGAAATAATTCTTAACGTTTTATAAAAATTTCAGATTATTTGATATTTTGATGATCGCGGTTTTTGATACATTTTATTAAGCTTTCTCTTTTGAAATTGAAATTGAGATTGGGTGACTGAATGCAAACCATCAAATTGAGGTCCACTGGACATCTTTTCAGTTTAAGCTAAATTCGACGATAACGGAGTATAGATAAAGTCGGATTTAAAGTGCGATAAAATAGGCGGTGGGAATAAGAACTGCGCTAGCTCACTCTAGCGAAATACGAAGTGTGTAGTTGAATGGGGTCTCGAATCGAGACCCACGCTTTTTGATTGGCCAAAAGCACTTGGGTATTGGAAAAAGAAAGCGTCCTTCCAGACATGGTGACACTCTAAGAAGGACACTTTTTTACCCACATTTCGAGGAAAAAAGTTATGGCTAGTTTTGAGTTTGAAAGGAGAAAGTCAATAAATTGAAGTTTTCAAATAAAAATACATATAAAAATATTGAATTTTTGTGTCATGAACTGAAAATATTTTGAATCAAGTTGGAGATTTGTAAAGGAATTATTCATCGGAAAGGAATTGGAGATATCAAATTATATCGTGGTAACTGAGTTTATCCAAAAAAAAAACATAACTGTTTTTATTTATTTATATTTTTTTATATTTATTTATTTTTATTTCTTTGAAACTTATTCTAACATTGATTTACATATTATTTTCTAAAAGTAAGGCCGCTGTCCAGTCAAAAGCGAGGCTGCACCTTACAGATAGATTGTTGGATTAAGACTAACTTTACAATTATTATTTATCTCTTAAGCTAAATTCTGCATTGGGAAAGGAATGCACTTCTTGTTGACAAAATATTCATATTTCATTTGAATGTGCAGGGGAAAAGGGGGTGTATCCGTTATGGACACGTTTTGCAAGTTAAGCAAAAACAAATGGCGTGGGATACCGTTATGGAATTGAGTGCCGTTAGGCGAGGGGATTTAAGGGCAATAATGGGTTAATGTTAGGAGGTGACGTTTGAGACGTAACTATCATAGTTTATTGTGCTTTGTATTTCAATTGCGGTTAAATTGGTTTGATTTTTGTTGTCCGTTTATAATTCTGCCGTCCCATTTTTTTTTTTATTCAATACCGTTCTTTTTCGGAGACTAAAAATTAACGATCGACCTTCTTTGTTTATATTCTTTTGTGTTATTACTTCCCTTCCTGTTAATTAAAATAAATTGCTTCAAAAATTAAAAGTTTCCTTCGTTTTATATTTTACCAGCTACATCCTGCGGCGTTACTCTCGTGCTTTATTTTAGAACAAATTAAGTTAGCATAATGAAGGTTATAGTGAGCCAATTTTAAAAGACAGACATATGCTTAAGAAGAATTAAAAGGGGACAATTCTGTAGTACATTACTTTAGCAACACCCTAACTGTGTTCGCAGAGCACATAGTGGAATCTCTCAAAATGGGAAAAATCCCCGATTCTGGAACATTATTATTTTAGTCTTTATTATTAGTCTTAGCGTAATGTTATCTAGCCTATAGCCTTCTTCAACAAATAAACTATCTATCACTGAAATAATTTTAAAAATCAAACAAATAGTTCATGAGATAAGCCAGCTCAAACAAACAAACAAACAAGCTCTTCAGCCTTACAATATTTGTATTAAATTCCAAAAATATTCACCATCTGGTTCGCTCTATAGGTTTGTGATATCACGTAATTTTACCTCTTAAACAACAAAGACTTGTCTAGAATAGCTTTACTTTAAAATATAAAATAGCTATGTGAAATAACTATCATAGTGGTACCCGTGGCATGATGGTTAGTGCGTTGGACTGTCATGCGAAAGGTCTTGGGTTCGATCCTTACCTGTGACACCTAAAGTTTTTTCACGGGTACTGCCTCTTGCGAGGAATTGACAAATTCTCCAAGAGTAATTCTTGTCATGAAAAGTGCTTCCTCAATCTAGCCGTTCGGATTCGGCATATAAACTGTAGGTCCTCTCCATTCCTGTAATTACTCGCACACAGGAATGGTTGAGAGTTGTAAGTCACTAGGCCCTGGTTCTTTACGGACTGTTGCGCCACCTAATTTATTTATATTATGTGAAATATTGTGGGAAATTTTTGTTCACTTTATTTAAATCTATGATTAGTGGAACATTTTTTAGTAAAGACAAAAATTTGTAAAAACAAAGGTATTTCATTACATTAGTTTTTAAAAAGTCACGCGTCACCAAGTACAACTCTGAATAAGTATCAAAAGTGAATTATTGAGGCAAATCTGAACAATTTTATTGATCTATTATTATTATTTTGTTTTAATCTTCATAAAACGCACCCTTTACATTTTATCTCTTCTAGCCTAATTTAAATATTCTAAAAAAAAATTAAAAATTTAGATCTATATACTTATCTATTGAATAAATATATTGCTTAAAACTTTATACCTCGTCTTGCATCGTTTACTCCACATGTTACGCATCCATCAGTCATAAGATGGTGTTATTTGGTCCTTCACAGTCTTGCTGCTACCAAATTCGATTTGTTACGTTGCCAAAACAATATCAACTTCGTTTTATTTTGTTGCAAAAATCGAAGAGCTTCCATAGAGTCTTCCACCCTTCAGTTCATCAACCCCTAAGGTTAAAAGTATAGAAGTGGGTAAATGAAATATGATATACCTAACAAATCCAATTTTGCAATTTATAAATGAATTCAGCTTCTTCACTTTCAGTCTTCCTCTTGATCATGTCACGCTTTAACAAATGCATTGCATCTTCTTCTTAATAAAAATAAATTTTACACAACGAGCAGTTTTGTGTACTAAGATAACCAACAAACTGTGAAAGTTTTGAATAGTTATTGTTCAGGGATGAGTCTTTAGTACATATGAAAGTCATAAAACTACTACCTACCATAAATGGTGTAGAAAGTGGGATAAATTCTTCAATATTGAAATGTGTACCACTTAAAATTGATGTTAAGTAATATCGATATTCCTCTATTCCAAAATTGGTGGAATTGAAAACTTTGTGACATAAATTAAAGCCATTTAAAAAGGTACTTTATTGTTGAAGATCATTTTTCTGTCTCATTACATAAACTTCTCAGACTAAGTACCTACTACTTTAAAAGAAGATAGCATTAGTGGTTTAGTAGTAGAAAGAAACAAGTAACCTTTAGTAGCTCTTAACGAAAATCCATCTTCTTTTTGATGAAGTAAAATAATAGTCGTAGTATCAAATGAAATGTATTTTCCCAAAATATATTTTTTTACATCCCTGTTGAAAATATTTTATAAATGGGTAAAACTATGGAACCTTATAGCAACACACCATATCGAATTAAACGAAACGCAAGTTTATTATTTTGGGGGCAAAAAAGGTTTTCATGTTGGTCGTTCTCGTCCCCCTCGACCAAAGCCCATCGTCCTTGTCGACATAGAACAACGTCATACGCTACGCATACACATTTGCTTCTTATGCAGAAAAAGGATAATAGAGAAATTTGATAGCTTTTATGTTGTCTATCTATGGTATAGGGTAGGGTTATAATACCAAACCACTAATGGGCCATGAAATTAGATATCATCCTGGCTGCAGGACTCTTCTTTAATAACTTGAGCTTGAATACAAAAAAAAAAAAAAAAAAAACAGAAAATATGCGAGACTATGCCAAAAATATTTTAGAATGTTCGTCTTCTTCATTGCGAATTCTGCTTAAAAACAATAAATTCTATACCCACAACTACAACAATTCCTTTGCTATACTTAACTTAGTCCTTCCTTTCCTTGTTCCATGGGGTGTGTTTTGTAGAAAAAAGCAAAATGGGGTTGCATGTTGGTGGATCACTAGATTTCTCTAGGAGAAGATGACTTTCTTTGTGTAAAAAGTCCGTTGAACCTTTTTCTCTGGCTGTGATGTTGGTTATTATGGTGAGATATTCTGATGCCCCCCGTGTGGCAGATGTTAATTCGATTTGATTTGAATGGCAGGCTTGATGCTGCCTCCTGTTGTGCGAAGATAGACGTTATGGCGGCCAAAGAAACACTGAGACAGTTATGAGGCATGAACATGAACTGAACAACAAAAACAAAAAAAAAAATAAGGAAAGAAAGACTTTGACGTTGAATACTTTTTCATAGCAATATATGCAGGAATACAGTAACATCTTTTAAACAAATGAAGTCATACATAAATGGGTTGAAATAAGTACTAACGTTACTTTGTTAAGAATGTTGAATTTAAGGAAGCATGATATTATATTATGAATTTCTTTCAAGTCTTCTTATGATTGATAAGCCTTTCAGCGAAGTTATTGATACACTTCTTTCAAACGAAATGGTTGTCTGTCTCACGTATTAAGCTTAAAAACTTAAAGGAATATTATAGCACCTTCAACAAAATTAAAAGCTAAGTCAAACCAGCTATTGATATCATCTACCCACTTTCCAATAACAATCAATTTAAACTATCTATTTTAACTGTCTCATTGGTCTTGAATGATTAAACAATTTTCAAAAACTTTGAACTTTTTTTTAAAACTTTTATTGTGTCTTTAGACTTGGGCTCCAATACCCACACATAAGTTCTTGTTGACAAAAAAAAAAGAAACAATAAAAGTCTTAGAGCGAGTTGCAGAGATTGATTCGTAGGAAGGAATTAGGGCTTTAAGATAAGTAATAATTTGGTGACTGATTTTATAAAAGTCTTTACTAAAGTATTTGGTCCACTTCATTTTCTTTCTCTAATTCTTTTTGAGTTTTAGAAACAAATTCAGTAAGATTGGTTGTAGCAGATCTGCATTTTAAGACGCCATTTTGTGATGAAAACAAAATAGGTCTACAACGATAATAAAGAAAGTCGTAGACAATGCTTTAGAAAAGATTGGGAAATTGAAGAAAGGGAATAAAGAAATCTTTCCAAAGCTTTGGCAAGATGGCTTAAGTAATAGAAAGACGGAACTGTGTTGAAAGAGGTTTACAAAGAGAGACATCCACCATTTTTTAATGGCAAATAATCCATCTGCAATACCCAAACCAGGAGAAATATCGTCAGGTCAGGTTTTTGAAGATGATTACAAAAAAAGGGAATTATATAAATTCAGAAATGTAAAGCTTCAGTTTATAAATGCCTTAAAGTGTAAAGCTTTGAATTAAACAAAAATAGAGCTACCGATACCATTTTTCATCAGCCGAATTGTCGATAACCAACACACACATAGTTAAAGATTTCATCTTAATAGTCAAATGTTATGAAAAAAAGGGTATTAACTATTCGAATATTGTTTATGAAGAGAATCCCCGAAATTTTTGGAAGTATGTTGACGAAAATTTAACGGGTATCCTCTAAACATGACATAAAAAGAAGAAACAAGTCACAACCCTAAATTGCTGTCCAATATGTTTGCTGATTTTGTTAAAAGTGCCTATATGAAGATTCTCTTCAAACTAGTCATATCTCGAAACTTATTACCTACAAATATGGATCAATGTCACCACTAAGCCCCCATTCATCTAGGAATCTATAAATCTTTTATACTTCACAAAATTGTAAGACCTCACGAAAATCTAAATCCTGGCCCTGATGGTGTGATATCATTCATGCTTTAAAAATGCGCGAAGCATCTTTGATACCAATTGCTTATTCTGTTTAACCAGTCGCAGTGGGTACCCGCCCATACAAACCGCGGTCAAAAATATAACACATGCTTTTTTTAAAGTTAAACACTGTTATTATTATTTTTATTTGTTTTAACTTACAAAATAAAAAAGAAAAATTAAACAAATTCATAAAAAAATGTTTTGGAAATTACATTTTTAACAATTCTTGTGCATTTTTTGATAAAAATGACTTTTTTTTTACAGGCAATTTTCTCAAATTTGAAATAAGCGGGTCGGGACTTAAAAGAAGTCTATTTAAAAGGTCCTTATTAGTGACGACCCGTGACATTTTTCTTGTGTGGTTCAATCGGTAGTTTTTGATGTCCTTATTTCTGGATTCAGCGGCTTCCTCACTTAACTCGCCTATTGAAATAAGTCCATGATGCTCAATCACGGATGCACCATGCAATAATACTTTGTGAACTGAAGCAGGCAAATAGTACCATGGATATGCTTCGATTATTTGTTCAGCTGTATTTAAGGCGAAAACTCTGAACTTATCTGCATCGATATTATGACCTGAATTCAAAGCCTGTAAAATAGTTGCACATCTGTCAATCAAGTTTTTGTCTATTCCAGTTATTTCAGCTGAAATTTCGCAATTGTAAAAAAAATTTCCTGGCTGTATTTCCATCATTTGAAGAACCACTTCCTCCCGGTTTCGGTCTGTCTACCATTAATCCAAGTTTTGCTCTGAATTCAGCTTGGACTATTTTCTTTTTTTTTTTTTTCAAATTCTGTTTTGTCATCACCTCTTACCTGCCATTTTTTGATATTTAGTCTGAAGGAAATATGAACAAAAAACTCGAAGAATCTAATCCAAGCATGGAGTGGGGATAAACCAAAACATAAACTGTTTTCATTGACCTCTTTTTGAAGGCATAATTCAATGATGTTCATTTCCTTTGGTGTCGCTCCACATATGTAACATTTTAAAGATGTTGTTTCGTTAAGTGCGTTGCAGACTTTTCCATCAACCATAGTTAAGCGTAAGTTATTAGTGACTGTCCATTCTTTATCATTAATAGCTATAGTTAAAGGCTGCAAGGTCTTTATTTTGTCAGTATAATACTGTTCTTCAAAAACAGATACAGCAGTAGTTTCTTTTTTAAATTGAAATCTAATTGGCCGACAGTATCGTGTTGAGGCAGGTCGAGGATTTTTCCAAACAACAACATCTTCATTATTGTCATTTTTTAATGTAAGCTTCAGTGGAACATAAGATGTAACAAATAAATCGCTGTCTTTAGCATTAGCATCATGAAAGCTTTGTTTGTACTCGCTTTGGCCTGTAGTTTCATCAAATCCCCATTTCCCTTGTAACTGCAGGCTTTTATATGAGTCCCTGTTGAGAGTGTCAAGAACGTCTTTTTCCGAAGTAAGAATTCTTGTTGCCGTGTGGTTAAGTAAAGCCTGTAAATCTACTTCGGCACCTATTTCGGTGACACTAATTTTGTCGGCATCAGGATAGCAGTTCTTTTTTTCCTTCTTAATAATTTTGTAGCTAGGCATTGCATTTTTTTTAATCTTGGTGTTGACAAAACTCTGAATAAGTAAGTACTGGTTCTTTGTAAGCTTTGCTTCTACAAACAGCGATAGTACTTCACAAGCCGTTGCACTCATTGTATTTTCTTTTATATATGACGTTTCATGCAAAGCGGTAGCAATTGATTCGTCGGTTCTCGATATTTCAGCCACACGTCTTCGTTTACTCCGCGCAGAACATTCTTGGAAACTTTTTTTAGGACGACCTCGTTGTTGTGATGTACTTGGATAATCTTCGTCAGGATAACTTAAAAAGACAGTCTCAGATTTGTCAAGCCAAGATGAATAATTTCTTATAATTGAATTTTGTCGGGCCTTATTGTTCTTCCAAAATTCTGTTAATTTCTTGCATACGAAATAAATCCGGTCATAGAGGTGATCAAATTCAATATTATCAACACCTTGATAAGGCCAACTGTGTTTAATGTTTTCCAGGATTTGGCTGGCTTGTGTTGACAATGTTGGATTATTTCTTCGACTTTCAAGCCATTTATCAAATAAAAAATTGCGTTTAATTACGCATTGATAACCAGCACCTACCAAAGATAAAACGATCAGTTAAAACCGTTTTTTTTAAACCGAAAATTAACAAAATATGGTTTTTACATTACCATAACTCGAAAAAGGGAAAAAACTCGGAAAAAAAAATCTTTTTTTTTGAAAAGCTAGAACACTCTTCTACATTTTAGTACCTCTTTTGTAGTGGGCACTCTAAGGCAAACCAAATAAATCTTTAATTTACTGTTAACTGAGCTCAATAAAAAGTTACAAAAAGTACATCGCGTATGGGTCCTATTACATTACCCGTGTTTTGTTGGGAAATCTATCCATAGTGAAGTGGGATTTTACACGAATAACAAAAACAATTATCCATAGTGAGAATAACACCGATAAAAGTTCGTGTAGAATCTCACTATGGATAGGTTTTTGACATTTATACGAGCCTCGAATGGATCTTATGTGATTTCGTTTTCAAATGTTGGTACGATTGATATTGCATTTGTATCTCGATGGCTGTGTTGGTAGAGTAGTTGTGCATTTGGAATCATGTATGTGTTTTCCATTGGAGAAAAAATCAATCTATTACTGTTTTTTATTGTTATTTAGTTTTGTTAGTGAAAATGGACTAACTGGGCTTATTTTGCAAGAGAAAACAGAAGAAAAGATATTTATTTAACATTATGAACAAATTTTTATTTATTATTTTATACAATTTGTCTAATTTAAAAAAAAAAACTTACATGTTGTTTATTTGTTGTTGTATTTTACATTGCTTTGCTGGTTTTGTTTTTTAAATCTTATTTTTATTTCGTTTGAAAAAGGAAAATGAAAATGAAAGAAAAATATTTAAACTATTTAATAAATTAACATTAAAAACAAGAGACTAATAAATTAAAAAGACAAACATTAATTATCACAGTGTAGTTCAGGTACTTATTGTATTGCTAATGCGTAGCTTACAATGGTGTTGTCTCGATCTTCTTGAGTGTTCATCGTTCTTCCTATTTGTTGTTGTATGCGCAAGGTTTCAAGAGTATACCTCGTCGTCATTCTCAGAAAAGATAATTAAGTTTTGCTATGTTTCCACCAAAGGTTTATCTCAGTTTAGATTAGATAAATCTTTTTGGTGTCTCCACCGCACAAGAAGATTTAAAATGATTAAGTTTGACAACACTTTCTAAAATGCAAATGGTGTTTCGATGTTTCTTATGAAGTGCAAGTGAGATAATTTGATTCGTGTTAAACAATGAAAAACTGAATATTTCAGCACCATATAAGAATATGCTACCTACTCCATGTGCAAAAATTGCACTTTTTTTTAATTTGATTAAAACAAAACTATATTTTTTGTACACAAACATGCAAATAAACAGAGCATAACGCATTATCTGTAAAACCAACTCCTCCACACAGGTTTGTTTCCACAAATTTTGACTCGAATCCGAACTCCGACGGGAATCGAGTCAAATTAAGCTCATTTCAACTCGACTCAGGTATATAAAGAATTGAGGCGATCGTCAAGCTCGCTTCAACACCACATGTAGTCTACGAACAAACCCCCTTCTTGAAGTTTGTATTTTATGTCAAATTTGTTTGGTTAAAACTTTGAAATCGACCGCCAAGTCAAGTGTGAAATGGAAAACACGAAGAAAACAGGAAAAAGGTAAATACAAAACTAATTTTAGCTTATAAACTACATGATTAAACAATTAAATATTCTTTAGAAACAAAAAGAACTGGACGAAGGAGTCCACAGAAGCCCTTCTGGATTTTTATGCTGCCAGAGCTGATGAGTTCCAGCATAGCCGCAAAAAAAAAACTGGATATAAACATCTTCTAGAAGACATGCTATCCGCTGGCTATGCTGTAAGTATTTGGAGTACATATACCTACCTACATACATAAAATTACTTTCTGCTTCAGGACTCCGATACGACCAGCACCCATTTAGAGGTAAAAATCCAAACACTAGTGCGTGCGTATAAATATGCCATAGATAACAACAACCGCACTGGAGCAGCACCATGTGTTGCTCCGTTTATGGAAAAAATGGACGAGCTTTTTGGAAGCAAGCCCATATTGACAAACGTCCACAACGTCACGTATGGAGCAGCCGCAATTGGAGTAATTCATCTTTTGATTTTTGTTTACTTTGGCCATATACATATATGCATATTTGTTCTTCTTCTTTTAGAACTCAAGTGAAACTTCAGAGGACAATACTACCCAACCATCAGATGAAAACTCTGATGACATGCAATTGCATACTACCCAACCATCAGGTGAAAACTCTGATGACATGCAATTGCATACTACCCAACCATCAGATGAAAACTCTGATGACATGCTAGAGACCACTGCCACTGACGATGTTCCATCGACTTCCATTGCCGCTGCATCCAAAAAGCGAAAGATTTCTCGATCTTTGTATTTCAAAATGAAAATCGGAGAAAAGCAAAAGGACAGAGAGGACAAGAACAGAAAGTGGGCAGAATACATGGAAGTCGAAAAACAAAAACAAGAATCAAGAAACCTCAAATTGGAATTGTTGAAAGAAATTTTGAATAAAAAAAAGAATAAGTAAAATGTTATGTGTATATGTTTTTATTTGTTTAGATGATGTTATGTTCGCGTAGGTATTCGAACAATATTTGACGACGATTTGTTGTTGGGTTCGAGGTTGATTCAGCTGCATCTATTGTGTCGGTTTCTTCTTCTTGGCTAATTCCTTCGTCGTTGTATGTGTCGCTCATCGCGATACATAAATTGTGCAGAATGCATGCACTGACAACGAGATTTGTTACCGAACGAATATCTCGTTGTTCAGTGAACTTAAGAAGTCGTCTAAACCTTCCTTTCAACAAGCCGAAGGCATGTTCAACAACAATTCTTGTAGCAGAATGAACATAATTAAACGTTCTTTGTTGTTCTGTTAATCTGCCATTGTCTTTGTATGGTGGCACTAGCCAGTTTGTAGCGGCATACGCTGAATCACCCAAAATAAAAGAATTTGCCGGAAATAGTTGGTTGGTGTGGCTCAAAGCCTTTTTGAATAGCTGAGAACGCCTGAGAACTCTACTATCGTGTAGAGATCCTGGCTCACCACAACTGATGTCAATGAATTTTTTATCTGCATCGACGACAGCTTGCAAGATAATTGTAAACCTATGCTTGCGGTTGTAGTAGCACACTTTGTCGACCTTTGGAGCTACGATTGTTATGTGGGTGCAGTCTATTGCACCCAGAACACCAGGTATTCTTTTCTTTTCTTCAAATTTTCGGCAGTTCTCGGTAACAGCATTTCCTTGAGGCCATTTTATGTAGTCCTGTCCTTTGGATACCAGCCACTTGCAAACTCGATTCACTACAACCCATGCGGAGGACTTTGTCACACCGAAAAGGTTTGCTAATTGTCGAAATGTCACAGAGTTGCTTATGTACCAAATGTACATAAACACTTCTTTTCTGCACCCTATTTTAATGCGTCCTCCTCTATTTACTGCGTGAAGAGACAAATAATGCTGAGAATAAGATGCTGAAAAAAAATAATGATTTAGTTAAATCTCAATGGAATACAGAATAGCAAAGCTTACTTATCAGACGCTCTATTGTTGAACGCCGCAATCTGAAGTGGGATTTGAAATCTTCTTCACTGAAAGACTCAATGGTCATTATAAAGGAATCTACAGTGGCATGTTTTTTGTCTTCTGTTGAGTCTTCGAGACTGGTATGCTCTTCAAAAAAGATTCCTGGTATTAACTCATTCCCGCTGGCACTCGACTCGATCAATTCACGCAAAAGCTGCAATTGTTAAATGAACTTTATTTTATAGAATCTCAATTTTCAGATGTTTTCTTACCATTTCTTCTTCAGACTCATTCCCGCTGGCACTGGATTCGATCAATTCACGCAAAAGCTGCAATTGTTAAATTAATTTTTTTTATAGAATATAAATTTCCAGATATTTTCTTACCATTTCTTCTTGAAAATTATCCATTTTAATAGTTTTAGTTAGTTTTTCTTGTTAAGTAGTTAAATTTGACTTTTGATTTTCACAAAACTTTCTTCTTATTTGTGTGTTTTTTTTTTTTATTATTATTTTGACAGATCTTCTTTCAGTTGTACCAATTTTTAAATACAAAAATCTGGCCACTGCGGATCGTTTTGTTGGGAATTTCTCACTTCACTATTTATAAAATGCGAACAAAACGCATGTATTGACACCTTAAGTTATTAAAATATAAAATGTATGTTTTTAGAAAGTACTTACCTTCTTGTTTAATATTCATAACAACAAATATTGCTCACACTTAATTAAAAAGAGTTTCACCATCACAAGTTCCCTAATAAAAAAGTGCACCGTTAAGCGAGCTGAATGTTTAATTATGTTTTAACTTTGAATGGCTATAAAGGAATGAAAAAAAATAATACGTACAAATTTGTTTTGGTTTTGGTTTAACGGGATTTTCAAGAACCTGATTAACACTTTTAGTTCTTGATTAGTGACATTTATTTTTTTTAATTTTGGCCTATGGAGGTACCCACTCTGCAGTCATTTTAATGCTTCTCAAACTAGTATACAAAAAGGCTCTCAAGCATCTTTTTTGTAACTATCGTCCTATTCTCTGTTATCTCAAAACTGCTTGAATCTCTTGTTTGGAATGCTCTTAAATTAAATTGTTCCTTTATTTTCTGTTATAATTAACATGGCTTTGTAAAAGGAAAATCTACTGGAATTTGCAACATTTTATATTGAAGCTTTCGAGGAAAAACAACGACTTGATTGTGTATTTACAGATTTTGACAAACTTAACCATAAAGTACTTTTAAGTAAATAAGAGTAAATCGGACTATTTGACAAATTAATTGCTTGAATATCTATTTTCAAAAATGACCATTCCAACTCGTTTATTGTTAATTCTGGTGTACCTTAAGGTAGCGACCTTGGTCCGTTGTTATTTGTTCGGTTTATTAATGACGTTCCCTTTATCTTAACTAATGCGATGACATTAATATACGCAGATGACGTACAAATATTTCGAACAGTTAATTCCTTAATGGACTTCGGAAAACATGATTTACTTCGACTATGGGAATGGTGCAATACAAATCGTTTTATGTTGAATATTGACAAATACAAAACAATGAGTTTTACACACAAACATGGTGTACATGATTGTGAAAACATGTTAAACTATACGAACTTGGAAAAACTCCTTTCAAAAAAAGGTTTTTAAGGTTTACTCTCCTTTTTCTTTTATGGTCCCATGAAAGAAGCTTTGCCTGCATATCTTGATAGGCTAAAACTTATAAGTCTTATATCCCTAAGTAATCACCGAAAGTATTTAAAACTTTTTTTTATTGTTGGAATTCTGGGTGGTCCACTTTATCTTCATCGCGGTTTACTACCGATTCCACTTTAATGTAAGCCAAAATAACTTGAGAAATCGTGTGCGATTTCTAAAAAAATTTAACCAATCAAACTTTGGTTCTAACAGGCCAATTAACCAGCTAATAAACATATTGCATAAAACAGTTTTCTCTTAAATTCTGTTTATCATAATATTATCAAATCCGGTATTTTCAAAAGCATTTCTTCCTCACATTTTTAAATTCTTAACTTAGTGTTTAATATTTTTTTACTTTCCAAAGGAAATTATTCTAATCGGTCCGATTTGTCGAATTGAAAATTTTGACATTTTTCGACGACGTTTCAGGGTCCCTAGAGTCGAAATAAAAGATGTTTAGAGAGATGACTGTGCGTGCGTGTGTACATATGTACGTTCGTACGTCCGTCGTCCTCACGTCAGAACGTCCGTACCTTAGCGAATCTGAAAAAAATGAGTGGTTGGTTTTTTTTACCATATCGATTTAAAAAAACTGTTCAGTTTTTTTGATTTATAAAAAAACCGTTTATTGGATTTTTTTTCCAAAAATATTCTTGTTTGGTATCACGTTATAATACACAGTAATTAATTCAAGTTTCTAGCGTTTCTATTGGTTCGTGAGATATTAAGGGTTAACCAAAATTTTCACCTTTTTTTAAATCGATATGGTAAAAAAAACCAACCACTCAATTTTTTTCAGATTCGCGAAGGTACGGACGTTCTGACGTGAGGACGACGGACGTACGAACGTCCTCGAAAATTGTACGAACAAAACATGATTTTATCTCAAAAATAATTATGTGCAACGAAGTATAACGTTCTTAACATCTGGTAAAATTTTGATAAAAATCGAATTGAAAGTTATTACAAAAATATAAACCTAAAAAAACATTACTAAATGTTGGTAAAAATTGATTTTCGAATCAAATATCTTTTCAAAATTTTGAGATATTGGCTTTAAGCTAATTTTATCTTTAAAAAAATATTGTTCTCAACATTCAGTAAAATTTTGAGTTTTTTTTATAAAAAATAAAAACCTAAAAAAACATTACTTTAAGTTGGTTAAAATTGATTTCCGACTCAAATATCTTTTCAAAAATTTAAGATTATGACTTCCAACTAATTTTATTTTATAAGAAACATTGTTTTCAACATACGGTAAAATTTTGAAAGAATCAAATTGACAGTTTTATTACAACATTCATTGTTGGTAAAAATTGATTTTCGCTCAAATATCTTTTCAAAAATTTGAGATATTGGCTTCAAACTAATTTTATTTTATAAGGAATATTGTTTTCAACATAAGGTAAGTTAAGAAAAATTAAATTGATAGTTTTTTTCACAAAAAATAAAAACCTAAAAAAACAATACTAAAACTTGGTAAAAATTTACTTTCGACACAAATATCTTTTTTAAAATTTAAAAATATTCGCTTTAAACTATTTTTATCTCACAGAAAATATTTTTTTCGACTTTCAGTAAATTGTTTATAAAAATCCAACTGTCAGTTTTTTCAAAAAAAAAATAAAATCTACAAAAAATAGTACGCAAATTTGGTAATAATTGATGTTCGGTTCTCGATATCTCGTGAATAATAGAAGATATTGATTTCAAATTAATTTCATTCATTAATTTTTTATTTGTTTATATAAGAAATAAAAACTTTTAAGAAATTCTACTAAAATTGGTAAACATTGGTTTTCGACTAAAAATCTCGTTAGCAAAAATAGATTTTGAAATGAAACTATTTCATTGAGTATTTACGCAAAATATTGTTGGTAATTTTTAAATTTTTAAGAATAATTCAACTAACAACTTTTTTTAACAAAACTCGAAAAACTACAAACTTTTTAAGCAAGATAAATCGCCAGACGGGATGGAAAGTTATCAGTGTTATTAATTCTTGTCATGAAAAGTGTTTTCTCAAATTAGCCGTTCGGATTCGGCTTAAAACTGAAGGTCCCCTCCATCCCTGACAACAGTACTCGCACACAGGAATGGTTGAGAATTGTAAGTCACTACGTCTTAGTTCTCAATGGACTGTTGCTCCACCCAATTTATTTATTTATTTAACGTATCCATATAAATGGAAATTTATTACATAATCGTTTATTTAGTTGTGAGTTTTGTTTGTTAACTTAGCGTTAGATAAGATAAGATAATTATTTATCCAAATATCGGCCAACATCTCGCAAGAAATTTGTTCGTTCCCGATATCGCTGGCAATGTTTGTCTAAAAGGATGGCTGAAAAGTACCGAAACTGAACATCATTTTTAAGGGCTGATGATATCAACATAATCTATCGATATCTAAAATGAAAAACTTCTAATTAAAGAAGATGAATAATTCATAAAATAAGTCTTTATTTTAACTTTTTTAAATATTAAAATCAGTAAACTGCACACCGGTTGATGGTTTTCGGTATATTGATTAAGTAGACAGGTACAGATACCTGATACCAACTTCAACAGCTTGTGAGTATAAATCGTCTCATTACAATTTTCTTAATTTTTCTTCCTCTTATTTGCTATTTTTTTTTTTTAATTAATAAAATAAAAAATTGTTTCTATCTCTACATCTTTTAATAGAGCCCAATTAGGGAATGAACGACAAACAACGCGCACATCTGCCAATCTTTAATGATTCCATCGCCTATTTTGGCATTGAAAACAAAACAACAAAACTGTGTCCCTCTCAATATAAACCTATCTATGTATCTATCTGTGACTATGTACCTATAGAAAATCAATATTTGTCAACTTCCTTTAAAAAAAACCAATAGCAACCCCCTGCTCAGCTCAGCTCACCCTAAATTCTGTTTGTTTTCATAAACAGAACACAGAACAGACAACCATTTGTATTCCTTAGACAAATACTTAATTTTGATTTTCAATTAATCCCTGCGCGAGGCTTTATTTTGTGTATTTATGTTTTTTGTCTTTTTTAAACTTGTTTATGAAAACACAAGAACAGATTGTCCTTTATTTTCTAACAGCCACAGCTCCAGCCTCCTTCAATAATCTAAATTCAAGCGTAATGTCTGCTTTTTACTATAAGCCTATTATATGAATATATAAATGTAGGTCTCCTTTAATGTTACCCAGAACTTTGAAAGGAAATAATAAAAAAAAACAAAAACAGATTTATCCTTTTTGACTAATGAACGTAGAAGAAGCGGGATTTTCGCGTTCTCTTTATATAAAATGATTGATTTACTCTTGCTTCTTCTTTATTTAGGCATAAGCGTTTTATATTGTCAGATTCGATTAGACAAGACTTTGATAAATGCATTCGGTCTTTAGACGCGTCGAAACTCAAAACGTAGTCGTAGAGTCGTATTGAGTTTAAGAAGGTAATATATGATATATAACTACTTCAGGACATTATGCTTTATATATTTATTGGTGGAAAGTTGCTGTCAACTTAAATTGGTATGGAAAGTGGAAAGAGGTTGAAAATGTTTAAGAGTCAGTTAGGTATTATGAACAGAACGAAAATCCTTGAAAACGATTTATATTGAATAAATCTTCTTCGATTGTATCGCCTTGAAAGCTATTCGTTATAATGTGGTTTTATGTCCAAAAATATATAGTCTGGGCGGTTGGGTGGTAAATTTAGGGTGTTGTATGAATGTTATTTAGGTGAAAAAACTTAGAAGGTATGAAACTTCTATACAACTTCTGTTTCTATAAACAGATAAGATTGAAAAATTTAGATACTTTTGAAAAACCGTATGGTTGTTTTATTGTGCTTATTGAAGTTTTCTTTGATTTGCCTTCGGACTTAGTTTAACTCTGAATACATATTTCTACCTTCATAAGTTTTTTTTTTAATTCTAAAAATTCTTCTAAAGTTACCAAAACATATTTGGCGGAATTCTGTCATAGCCGTTTTCTCAAAATAGCTGCGTTTCTCAAAAATTAAAAAAATTTTGTTAGAAAATAAAATTCTATTCAAAATCAGTGTTTTAAAATTTTACTCAACCTATGGTAAAGGGTTACAAATTTGCTATTTACCAAATATAATTTGGAATCTGATCGCTATCGCAAAATTTGTATCGTTGTTTCCTGTTTTTAAAAAATGGTGGGTCGTAAATTTGAAAATTTTAAGATGACGTTAAGACTTTCCTTAATCGTATACAATTTTATGGCGAAGTGGTTTAAAAATTGTTTATAAAAATCTAAATTGAAACATTTTAAAATAAAGTTAATTTTTCAAAATCCTTGTTAAGAAATATTTTTTAACTTGGAATCACAAAAATTATCAGACTTAGTTTTGAAGATATACAAACTTACTTTCCTAGAGGATACATAGGTTTGAAATATGAAAACTTAAGACCTCGAGTTAAGTTTGTAATAGTGATGAATTTTATTGTTCTTTTTTTGTTTTCATATTACTTAGTTATTTCTCAATGTTGGAATTGGCTTTATGCCGAAAAAGAGAGTTTTCATTTGTAATAAGGTGTCGTAACGTAATGTTTGTTATTAAAAGTCTTCGTTTATAATTCATGATCAGTACTTGAGTGAACTTTTAATATAATTGTAGAGAAAGTTTCAGTTTTCTCCGTTTAGAATTGGGAAAAGTTAGAAGTATAGGGATTCCAAGACTTTTACTTGTATTCTTATCGTTTTCAACACTGAGTATATTGCGATGGAATGTTGCGTGTCTTTTATCTGCCTGATTTTGCTTAGGGTGCAGGTTGATTCTGAGTTTGTTTTGTATGGTTTGTAGTTTTTAAGCAAAAGTTCACGTCTGATCTTATAGATTGCCGATATCATATCTACTCTTAGATCATCATGGAAGTAATTTTAAGTTCCTAGGTCATGTTGGAGATGCTTGTACGTCAATCTCCTTTGATGGCTATCTTAGATTTGATAGTGGAAACTTGTTAATTGGACGGACTCATCTTTTTCAAGGAGTTTATGTATAATCCACTTTCTATTACTTAGTTTACTAACATTGTATTCTCTGTAGAACCTGGACCATTCGTTAACGCATTGTTTGTTACAATTTCTTCGATGCGGAGGAATTTTAAATGTTGGTTAATTCATTACCTTCTTCATGTTGTAAAGATGGAGGTTTAGGGTGTACATATGTGAACAATGTTAGATCATGCCTCCGAGTGTAGTAAAAGTCTGAACATTTTTTGGATAAAGTGTCTGCAGTTTTTCCACTTCTTCGAATTGCCACATTTCTGTGCTGCATATCACATAATTTCACAACTCATTGCTTCAAATATTCAATATTTAGCACTTATCATAATATTTTCTTGTTTGAAAATTTTACTCCAGGATGCTGTTGATTGCTCTTTTCTTTTCTTTTCTTTTCTTCCAAGTGAGTCTTAAAAGAAATTTGGGGTTTAGCAGTACGCTTGCATGACATCCCCTTCATTTCGGGAAATCAAGGTTTTTGGAGTTTGTTCATTATCAATTGCATCATATTTGTCAATATTATTAAATTATTATTAGCGTACACCAGAAGTTTGAATTAAGTGATATACCTGCTTGCAGTACACTGCGGTCAGCCTTGTATTACCATTCTATACAGCTGCGCGATTTTAGTGGTAAAGCTGTTGCAATATTTTAAGCATTTTCGTAGACATGCCTAGATTTGAGAGTTTGTTAAATAAGGCTCTATCTCCATATAAGGCATATAGTTTTTCAGGATACTAATATTGTCTTGTCTTGGAATAGTACTTCCGGAATTCAGATTGTTATTCACTGAGTAGATTTTAATCATCTACCCAATTAGTTAGTCTTTCCAATAATGCTCCTGTATAGATCTTCATGACAGCGGCGTTAAGAAATGATATAACTCTATAGTTACTTGGGTCCGTTGTTAAATTTCATTTTTGTAATATTGGCTTTTCGGGGATTCTGGTTTTCGGTATTTTTAGATGTTTAGGATTTTGGATTACAAATTCGTAATAAAACTGAATTTGTAAACAAAAGTTGTAAAGAATAAAATTACTCACTTCTTTGATTGTCAGATAATTTTGTATCAATTTTAAATGTATATAATTCGTCTTTTTAAGATACATTTCAACTTTAACACCCCAAACTATACAAAAGTAGTGACTTTAATCATTCAAGCATTCCCCAAATATTACAACTTTCCTCTCATGATAAAAAAAATGTCAAAGGGGTAAAGATATGCAAACAAAATTTAATTATGTTTCACCGAAATATCTGGTTGATGGTACTATCATAGCTTTTTGTAGGTAGATAAGGTATACATCTGAAAAGTATACTCCGAAGTGATTTCATTCATATACTCGTACTCGTATGATGGCAATTTCGAAATATCCTTAGGGATGATTTATTACTTTGATTTACCCGTATTATTTTGAATTGCAGTGTACCCTATAACCATTAACCCTTATTTTATTCGACATGTTTTTATTTTATATATGATTATATATTGTTTTTTATTACGAGAATATTGTGTTACTTCAGGCAGAATTTTTTAACTGGGATTGAAGTTTGCTTTTCGGCAGAAAATTTTAATACTTACATATATAAGTATGTATGTACCTATGGTAGATACGTGTTTGGAAAAAAGAAAACGGGGTTTGCATGATGAGATTGGTAAGTCTTGGTGAGTAAAATGCAGGTTAAGCATATATATAAAAGATTACGTCACTGAATGTACAAATATTTATGTGATTTTATTTTATTTCATTTTAAGACAAGCTTCAAAGGAATTTTTTATTTCTATATTATTCAGAAGGTTAAACGTGCATAATGGTTGCTTTGAGGACTTAAGAGGGAATATGTCTTATAGTTATTAATATCTAATATATAAAATATTCCTGTCACAGTGTTAGTTGCCATATTTCTCCGAAACGGCTTAACTAATTTCACTGAAACTTTGCATATACATTCGGTAGATCTGAGAATAGGTTTTTATCTATTTTTTATATTCCTAAGTGCTATGGTTTAATTGTATCAACATCGTATACGGTGCAACGATCTTACGATAGTATTCAGTGACGCTATGTACAATGAAGCATTGATTGCTTTTGAGGATCTTTGCATTATTAGTGCCAACTTACCACTCAGTCAATTCGGTATGCATTCACCGAAATGCATCTGATTTAATAGACACTGAATTGAATCGTGAACTACAATTCAAAACTGTAGAAATGGCAGCGATTGTTGCTCGCAATGTCCCACTAATGAACGAAGAACAAAGAACCATTTTTGACCGCACCATGCTCCCAGTTTCCGCAGGACAAGGTGGATTCTTTGGATGCACCAGGTGGAGTTGGCAAAACATTCCTTACTTTGCTAATTCTTGCTAAAATACGATCAAATAATGGTATCGCATTGGCTGTTGCGGCAACTTTATTGGATGGAGGTAGATGAATGCACTACGGCACACAAACATTCGCTTGAGGCGTTGAACAGGACGTTAAAAGATATAAAAAACAACGACAAACTATTTGGCGGCACTCTTTTCAGGTGATTTCAGACAAACACTTCCCGTTATTCCGCGTTCAACGCACGATGATGAGATCAACGTGTGCTTAAAATCATCGCCACTGTGGCGTAATATTGAAAAAGTACAACTGAAAGTAAGTATCTGGTTCAAATGCTTCAAGATCCATCCGCTGAAACATTCTCAAAACAACTGTTATTATTAGATATAGGCGACGGAAAAGTTACTTCAGATGAATTTGGATGCATAAAATTACCGGTCGATTTTTGCACGTTTATTGATTCACAAGATGCTCTCATTGACCAGATATTTCCCGATGTACACAGACAATATACAAATCATGAGTGGCTGGCAGAAAGAGCAATTTTAGCAGCAAAAAATGTGGATGTCAACGAATTAAATCTCAAGGTACAACATTTGTTACCAGGAGACTTGGTGTCATACAAATCTATTGATACAGTCTGTGATGCTACCGAAGCTTCAAATTATCCAACTGAGTTTTTAAACTCATTATATTAACCAGGTATGCCACCGCATTATTTACAGTTGGACCTCCGGTAATTTTGTTTCGTAATTTGAACCCACCACGGTTGTGCAACGGCACGCGATTAGTAATTTAAAATTGATGAAAAATGTTATCGAAATGGTATTTCAAAATGGAAAATTCTGACGTGAAAATATATTATTACGGCGAATCCCTATTCTACCCACAGATGTGTCAATTCAATTCGAACGCCTTCAATTTCCAATTAGATTGGCATTCGCAATGACTATCTATCAATAACTTTCAAGGCCAAACGATGTCTGTCTGTGGCTTAGATTTGAGCACTTCATGTATTTCACACGGACAATTGGCATGCTCTCGATTGCGCAAACCATCCAGTTTGTTTGTATTGGCGAAAGATGGGATCATAAAAAATATTATAGGTACACTCTTTTGCATTAAGGGATTGATATTGTTTTTTTTGAAGTATTGTCATAATTAGCGATTAGTATATAATTTTAAAGAATTAATTTTAACAAAGTAAAAAAATTTGTTTGGTGATTTGTTATTTTAATATTTTGTAACCGTTTACAGTGCTCTAAACCTCTCTCACTTATATACCACATCCTAACACACTTACAATAAGTTATTTGTTTCTAGCAAAATATTCTCTAGAAATTATTTATACATATGACGATGCAACGTTTGTCGGGTCAGCTAGTTATTATATATTTGTAACTTTATATTAAATCAAAAAATCCTGTACTTTTTCGTTTAAGTGTATAAATTAAAGATTTTGGCTCCTCCGAAAGAACTCTTATATTTTTGATTTGCCATACTGTTAACCTTGTCACTATAACCTTTGTACTTGAAAATATCTTATACTTACATTTTCATAGAGCACCAAAATCTCGGCTTTTCACTGTAGCCGTTTTTGAACAAATATTACAGGAGACACTTAAAACTTTATCATTTCTGCACATAAATAAATTAGGCGGCGGCGTATAACAACTCGTAGAGAATAAGGGCCTAGTGATTCTGAAGCTCAACCATTCCAGTGTTCGAGTAATGTCAGGAATAAAGGGGACCTATAAAGTATTTATGCTTGAATCCGAACGTCTAATTTGAGAAAGCACTTTTCATGACAACAATTACTCTTGGAGGTTTTATCCATTCCTCGAAAGAGGTAGTTTCCCTAGTGTCACAAGCATTCAATTATTATTTTCAAAATTGCCATCTATACAATATTTTTTAATGAAACGAAGATTTTAAGCATGAAGACTTGTAACACATTCTTAAACAAGAAAATGTTCATAAAATCTCATCTTACGCTGATTTGGAGATGTATGAAAAGGGTGTATATTTTAAAGAACTTTAAAATGGATTTAAACGAAGAAGATTTTTATAAATTGACATGAACTTTACTTTTTTGTTGATACTCGTAGATAATCTTCTGGAATTATAATGATATCTGACATATGACCGCCTCAGCTGCCTTGGACGTAGTCTATCCTGGATGTCCAATTTTCGATGACTTTTCCCAACATTTGTTATTTTTTATCGGCAATATAGCGGCGAATGTTGTCCTTTAAATAGTCAATCGTTTCGAGCTAATCGGGCGTAGACTAGCAGATGCATATATCTCCACAGAAAACAATCCAGCAGGCATTAAATCGCTAGATCTTTGTGGCCAATTCACCGATCCGTAACGTTAAAATATATGATTACTCAATGTTACCTTCAATAAATCAATTCCGACACAAGTTGTATGACAGAACAGCTTCTGCAAGTCATGGTAGTTCAATTGATGAACGAAAAATTTAGTAATCATTGATCTATACCTGTAACCATTGACTGCACCGTTCTGGAAGCGATGCTTCTAAAAAGTAGGGACCAATTATTCACAAACCAAACAATGTGTTTGTCTGTGTGTAACGATATCTCAAAATTCACTTGAGAATAATCATCACTTCAAATACGACAGTTTTGGTAATTGATGTATCCATTCAACCAAATGTAAGCTTCTCGCTAAGCAGAATTCGCGCAATACGTATTTTGAACCATGATTTCTAAAATAAATTTGCACAAATTGGAAGCGTTGTTGAAGCGTCATTCCGCTCAGTTTGAAATGCTTAACAAAATGGAAGCCAAAACAAAAACACTCTTTATTTCATTATTTCAAAAATTTTCAAAATATTTCAAAAATGTAAAAGAAAAAACATTTTACACAAAATAAAAAACAATTAAAATTTTGAACTATATTTTTTCCATTTTGTGTTTCCTGAAAATACTGAACTGAATTTAAAAGTAAGTGTTTTAAATGTAATTACGGAAACATTTTTTTAAGAATTTTAAACCTTTAAAATGTTTAAATTTCCATTTTCTATCGATTTTAAATATTGATGTATAATACATAAAAACTTTAACTTTCTTATAAAACTCCTCGTTTAAATATTAAAGTCTTCATAATTCTCCAAAGTGATCTACCTAATGCATTTTTAAATTCACTAAAGTTATGTATTTGTACAATATCCGCCTCTAGGTCTCTTATACATTGATTGATCAATTGATAGACACTTGTGGATTAAGTGTTCATAGCCCTTAAGTACTCCAAAGTCACTTAGTACCTTTCTACTCTTTACGTTTAAAGCACCTTCTTCTATACATAGTTTATTCATTTCCCAGTACCTATTAAAGGACTATACTATGCTATAGATTTTCTGCGAAACTACAATTTATACCAACTCAACATCTACATATATTCACCCATAACCCCTTCTAAGTTCCGTGTACCTTTATTTGAACTTAACTTTATCAGCTTATGACCACTATTTGGGAAGCTCAGCAACAATCGTTCCTAGAAGGACAATAACAAAAAAAATGAATTCCTCCTCATCCCCCCATTATCTACCTACCTTATGTCTGTTCACTTCATCAGACACAAAGAACTCTCTCCCTGCTCCATCTCGCTCTCAGAACCTACGACGACGACGACGCGACGTCGAGGACGACTTCAACTACTAACTAAACTTACCGGTAAAACAAAACAGAAAAAAAGAGAAAGAGAAAAATAAATGATGAGAAAAACCAAAAGGAATGTGCAATGAAAATCATAAACTTAACAGTAACGAAGCAAAAGAAATAAAAACAAACAAAATAAATACAAAAATGTATGTGCAATGCTACCCTTTCCCCACACCTATACCTATGGGAGTTAAAAACGTTGAAACAAATTGTTTGTCTAGCAAGACGGACAAGTTCTGTGTTATCTTCCGCTTGGTTGCAACCTTGTTGCAGGCCAGAACTCTCAGGTACCTTCCTATGTTTTTTTGTTTGTGATGCTTCACCTCATCACCACCAGTAAATACCTCATTGCAATCACTTTTTTACGTCCCCTTTAATGACGTGTAGGAGTTTTCTGAAAACATTGTTTTGTTTTAACCTTTTCGCAAATATTAGTAAATTTCGAAAAAAATGCATTCTTTTTTTAAGCATTATCAGACTTTTGGCTGAGAAAACTTAATACAAGCTAGCTTTGAAGATTTTCACATCATCCACATAGATTTTTTATCAATAGCTAAGATAAAGAGTAGCGGTCCTAAATGACTACCCTGGGGAACTCCTGATTTGGCAATAAAAGGGTTGGATAAAGATTTTCTGAATTTCACTTGAGACCTGTTTTGAAGATATGAAGAAATCTATGTAATGAATTGAGGACTTTACTCAATTGTCTCCTATTTAAATGCGATGATATCGTGAGAAAATTGGTCAAAAGATTTATCATAGTTAGTGTAAATATGGTCGAGCTTTTGACCGATTGACAGAAAAATGTAAGTAAATTAGTAATTGTCGATCGTTTTTGCATAATACCATGACGTTGATTACAAATTATATTCTTGCATTATTGAAATACATCAATTTGTTCAAAAAACAGGAAAATTTAGAGATTGGTCTGTAATTAGGAATGTCAGACCTTTTAACTTTTTTAAGGACTGGTTTTATGCCTACTTGGGAATGTACCTAAGCTTAGAGATGTGTGCAAATATGCGAAGAAAGGAGATTTACATTCTTTCAATTCGAGAAATAATCACCTTTAAAAAAAGTCAAGTGATGCAAGATTTCAACATCATTAGAGGTACAATTTTTCAAATATAGGACGAAATTCTCATTTATTTTTAAGGGAGTGTCAATGAAATTTTCCTGAATGTTGGTAAGAAATGTGTTACAAATTTCTGGAATACTAACTATAATTTATCTTATTATAAGTTAAATTGACCAAATAGCCAAAAGATTTCCTTTTTGTATTAAAGAATTTCAACAAGTTTTTAGGGTCAATTAAGAGAAGTTTCCATATTTTTAAGACATTAGGCATATATTTGGCAATAATTGGAAAGAGATTAAAACTCTTCAAAAAGGGTAACGTACTGTTCAAGATCTCCAGGGGACATGCTTTTTATGAGATTTTTTCACGTCTTGTTTATCTTGTTTTGAACCATTTTAAGCTTTTTCGTATACCATGAATGACAAAAACTAGAATATTTGGGTATCTTATGAGGAAAGATGTCTTTTATACAGGTTTTCAACACATTATAAAAGTATAAGATAGCAACGCCAAAGTCATTTAATATTGGAATATTCTCAATAGGACGAGCAAATACATATGTAGATGTCCAGAAAGCTGCTGAAAATAAGCTTTCCGAAAATCGAAAGAATATAACTCGTCAATATTTCTTCCTCTTGATGCTCTTTTCTAAATGATTAAATGGCCTTATAAAATATCCAATCATCAAAGAATCAGTTATTTCAAAAACTTTGTTGATTTTGCAAAATACATTCATTTATGTTAATACTTTTCAATATTTCGCTCCGTGTAGGTTTCCCTTATGATTTTCTCGCTCACGACACAAGGCTTATTTTTTGAAATTTTTTAGTTTTCTTTTTTTTTTGCATAATTCTGAAAGCAAATGGCAGATCTTATGGTATCGATATTTTTCAGTTTTAGCTCTTATTTTCTGTATCCATATTACAACGGAATTATCAGCTACTTTGTGCAACATATGCAAGTACTTAAGTTTCATTTAAAAAACAAAAAAGTTTCTCCGACGCTCTTCTATATTTTTTTTTTAAAGTAAGGTTAATAGCTTTTCGGGCGGGCGGCTAGTGGATACTGGCTGGTGGTATAGTGAGTTGTGAGTGAGTAAAATTCATTTAACTGATGCACCAGGTAGGTAAACGAAGTTCCACCTATCTCTGGCTAAGAGTTTAACTAAAAGGAGTACTTGCACAACAACAACAACAACAATACAAAGAAAATAAGCAAGCAAACAAAACTCCATAACCATTTTGCAACTTTGCTACTAACTCGCGTCGGTCCTTCGTCCAAGAGACTTCTTCTTCTTCTTCTTCGAGTCTCTCTGTCTATCTCTATCGAAGTTGATAGGAAGTTTTTAGCCTTTGCAGTTTGCAGCGGGCAGGTTGCTTCGCTAGTCGTAGCTATAGAATTGCAGACTTGCAACTAAAGATAGAAAAGGTCCTTTAAACTTACATAAATATATGAAGTATAAATAGGAATAGGTACAAAGCAAGAGGACTTCAGGTTATAAGGGTTGAATATCTTACGATGCATTTAACTTAATAAAAAATTAAAAGCATCCATTGTCATCGTCGAAGTTGTTGTCGTAGTCGTTGGTCGTCGTCGTTGTAGTAGTCTGGCCGTCCATTTCGGGACAGCTAGACATCGAGAGCAGCATACTTTGGCTGGCAGCCCTAAAACGCCAACCCAACGCAACGCCCATCCGCCACCTGAATGGAGCACTCGTAATAGTCTGTATTTGCAGCAGAAACACACGTAGTATTTTAAATGGCCGGTCCTATAAGGTCTTAGCAGGTCATTTCGAGAAAAGGTAACAAAATTTCGTTGTTTTTCTTCCATCCTATACCCACTTCCCCCCACCACTGAAACTCTTAAGAAAGGTATAGGTATATATTCCCAGTCTAGATAGGGAAAGTTTTAAGTGAATTTTTGATTAGATCGTCGTATTCCCTTTTCCGGGGCATCTTCTTTACCTTGTCCTTGTTATATTTTGTACAAAAGGTAGGAAGATAGATAAGGAAGGTATAGGTATAGGTATAAAAGTTGGAATAGAACTTTGGTGTGTGGTTAACTTTTTGCTTGTTTAGTTTTAATATGGCATCAGACTTGAGAGAGACTTAGGTAAGCTTTGTATATAATGTAGGTTTGAGTAAATAAACTTGACGAATGTATGTGAATGTCAGCTTGTCAACTTTGGACTAGACGTTTTGGGCTGATGTATCTCAACACTAAACTCTGAAGAGAGACTTACATAGTAGCTATACTTATATGTAAGCATCAAGATAGGGTAGAGATATAAAGAAGAAAAGTTGCAAGTTGCATTCGGAAATTAAAGTGAAATGTCATGTTAAATGGAAAATGTTTGAAGAATGCACAACGAAATAAAGAGACAAGGTAAAGAATATAGATACAAAGATTTGTTTTGTAAACTTGATGTGGATGAGTAAGGCTACGTAATACGTATAGTAATAAACGTTTGGCTATTTCAAAAGCTGATACATTGTCTAGGTGCCTAGATATTTTGTTCCTCATAAAAAAGAGAAATTATACAATATCATTAAATTGTATAAGACGAAAAACCTTAAAATTCAAATGGTAACAATAGTGGTTAAAACATACGATGTATCACACAATCAGCGACTGCAAATTCGTATGAACACCAAAATAGGGACAATGTTGGGAGATTTAGAAGAACCAAGCCTTTTAAGCTGATGGTGACATTTGTCCCAATGCAAAGAAAATTACATCAATGGAAAGGCGATGATTCTTATATTACAATGTGCCAAATTTGAGGGGTCTAGGACGCGTATTTATCGAGATATTTGCTTTGGAAGTTGGAACATCGATTGTTGTTAATAACTTTGTGTAAAACGACCCGTATACAAAAATATCTAAATCAATGAAAAGGATAAAATCCCGTGGTCACAATGCTCGTAGATTCAGTGGAACCAAGCTTTATGAGCAACTACAAATTAAGAAAGAACAGTCATTTGTTAAGCTTTCACTAATTGGTCCTGATTAAACGGTGGTCTTAGTGCGGTAAGAGTCTCACACTACTCCATACCGATTCTTACCGAGTGTCATTAGAAGTTTTCCATCGGATAGAAACAAAATAAAACCTTCTTCTAACCTTTGACATATACACAAATTCTGATAATATCCTGGGTATCCTATTAAACAGGGTTATCCATTTTGCAGTTTCAAAAGTAAACAAATAAAATACCTATGAAGTATTTTTTTGTTCATGATATTTCTTTTTCAGTATAAAGTTAGAACATTTACATTAGGTGTGAAACACTACATCATTTAACTGACCACCACGCGAATTGTTGCAAGCATCGATTCTTTTGAGGTAATTTTCGACCACTTTTTGACACATATTGGGCGGTATCTCAGCCATAACTTGACGAATGTTGTTTTTCAAGTTCTCAAGAGTTAAAGGTTTAACTGCATCAACATGGCCTTTCGCGCTAAGCGGTTGCAAATCGCCTGATCTTGGTGACCTGTTGATATCGCCACTACGAGAAATTACCCGGCCAGGAAATTTCGCTTGCAATAAAGACATATTCGCTCGAGTTGCGTGGCATGTGGAACCCTCTTGTTGAAACCATATAATCTCCAAGTCGTATTCTTCAATAGCAGGCAAAAAAAAATCTGTTATTATATGACCACAACGCTCCGAATTGATCCTCGTTTTCAAAGAAGTAAGGTCCAATCACACCTCCGGACCAATGAGCGCACCAAGCAGTGACTTTTTGTGGATGTAATGGCCTCTCTTCAATTACTTGAGGATTCCCAAATCTACAATTTTGTTTATTAACATACCCAAAGAAAATTTTGTTCGAAAAATCGCAGTCCACCACCTGTTGTTCAAACACCTCTTCGACGGACGTTGTGAAGGTCAGCTGGCTTCAGTTGTTGTGTGAGCTGGACATTGTATGGATATATGTGTACATCCAAATGCAAAATACGCCATAATGTGCCGTTAGACATTCCTATTTCCTGAGAACGACGCACGAGGAATTGATACATTCAGGTCTTCGGCAACACTTTCCCTTACAGCAGCGATATTTTCAGTGGTACGAACGAAACGATAATGCACATGCCTTACAATGTCTGTAACCAATTCAGTCTCTTCAATTTTCTTCACAATTTTACCAATTGCTTGCGTAGTTGGGCGATATGTAGCTTCGGCAGAATCAACATTTTTGTAGTAGGTTTAAACAATGTGTATGCGTTGTGCGATAGTTAAACTATCCATTTTCGTAAATGTCATACTTGCAACTGAAAAAAAAAATAGATTAACAATTTAGTTTGACAGATGTCGAATTCCAGCCCTATACTTTTGAAACCGGAAAATGGATAACCCGTTATATTTAAACAATTCTAGAGTATACTCGGGCGTATACTTACTTATTATTTTATTGAATTTTTCAAAACTATACTCTTAGAAAACCCGTTGTCACTCAAAAAGTTATACAATCAGCCATAATAACTTTTATTCCAATACAGTTCCGTTTTTTCTGTAAGAACATTAAAAATCTTGAGTTTTTAAAGAATTACTCATTACTTTGTAGGGTGATTATTTACAAATATGAAATACTGAACTTGCTACTACAACTGGGCCTACAGAAATTTGTTCATAGAAAGATGTCAACAGTCCATAAAATCAACTTTCCAATTTTAATTTTATTGTTGACCAAAAATATACCTACAACAAACGAAAATCCCATTAAATTCCCCCAAAGGAAGTGAATACCTTTCTTAAGAAAAACATAACTGTATTTTATTCTACAATTTATTACTCTCGCATTGTCATACCAACAATATTATTATAATATGGAATTCTTCTACAAAACAAGAACAAAGCCACTTATAAGACAAACTCATTATTTACAGGTTTTTGAGTTTTTCCACCTTATTACATAGGACAGTCAAGTAATCTAGTTAAATCTCTTCATTTTTAAAAAACAAAAAACTTCTCCAAACAACTTCCGAAAACGACGAGCTAAAAACATACAAAATAAATAGGTAAACCATCATATACATTATAAAATGTCGCCAGAGAACAGCAATAAACACAAAGTAGGTACTGATGTTGAATTTAAGTTGCCCACACTAAGTTAAAAAAAAAAATAGAAGAAATAAAAATAATTCCATTTACCTTTACCAAAAGGACCTTTCTGTCCTGTGTCCTGTGTCTGTTCTGTGGAGCGCAATAAATAAACAAAGAAAAAAGAAAAATTAAACGAAATGTAAAAACAAAAAACTCAACTGAAAAGTATTCCGATTAATTTTATGCGCTTTACCCACCACCATCAGCCACCGCATAAGGACCTATAGGAACCGAAGCCAGGAGCCAGCATCGAGAAGCAGGACATTCTCCTGCTCTTGTATTCATTCTTTGCATCAAGCATCGCGCGTAGGTACTCATGAACTGTAACCACATTTACTTACAAAGTGGTTACTTAGCAAGTAGTATCCCTCCATTTCTCATCACCCACTTATTCCTACCTTCGTTTATTTTTTCAAAAGCGGAGCTCAAAAGGTAGATAGTGGTATAGGTACCTCTAGCTATAGAAGGTATTCAAATTTCAAAGTAACCATCGCTCGTCGTCAGTGTGGAATCCTCTTTTTGTCCTTTTTTTCTTTTCTGAGTTGGATGGGGATCTCTACAGTCTCCATTCCACATCAAGCGCTGTGCATCGTTCTTTTAATATAATAGCCCTCTGTGTTCAGCACTCGCAACGTGTTATTACGTGTGATGACATTTTCCATCTCAATAGTGTGGGGCGCATTTAAAGGTACACTAAACATAGTTTTGTACCGCTTTTCAAGTATATAGTTACGTAATTCCATTCCCGATCCTTCTTTATTCATTCTTATAGTCACGCTTTTTGTTAAGAGTTTAGATGAGAGCAGGAACGGATCAGAGAGGGGGATGAGGGGGAATTAGAGGTAGGTAAAGATTTATTTTCTCACACCTTTATTTCTTGAATCATTGATTTTGAAGAAAGGTTTTTTTCTGCGAAACATGAAAGGTAGAGTTTTGAAGTTCCTTAGATTGCCTCATACCCTTTAATTGAATCCGACCCTGGGTGCTTTTATGGAGGTTCAACATCACATGAAAGGGATCATGGTCGTGGAGATGGCGATGGAGATGGAGAGGACACAAACAAACAAAAAAACCAAAGATTAAAAAAAGGTGAAAGGAGATAACTTAAAAAAGTAATTTTCCCTTTAAAAAAAGGATGCAGGCGGACAAGGGACGACGAGCGACGATTTAAAAGAAAGGACAACACATAGAAATGAAACAAAAAAGAAATTCGTTGAAAGGAGCTCTCCAACGACGACGACGATGCGATGACGACGAAAAGCTTTTCCTGGACTTGACGGTCGGTGATGACAATACAGCAAAAGTGGAATCAAAGAGGATTTTTGCATTTTGTTTCCTCTTTTACTCCAAAGGCAGTTGTATAGGTCTCAGTATAAAGACCAGATTCAGGACGAAAGATTTACAACAATTCCTCGTGGTATAAAAGGTGTGGAAAAGCAGGTATAGGTAGGTAGGTGCTTTATAAAGAATTTAAAAACAAAGTAAAAGAGAAAGACTGACATTTGTGCAGGGTCAGTTGCGACTTGCGAGTAGTACCTATAGTGCATGCACCTCCCTACCTCCCTCAAGCTTTCTTTTTTTGTTTATTTTTGTTAGGTGTTCATTGTGTCTCGCGAGAGATGATAACAAGGACAAGGGCAATACTTAAAGTATATAGGTACTATGTGTACTTATAGTTAGTTGATTTCGAGCTCACGACGACGACGACAGGAATGTCCTTTTGTTTTTGCAAATGACGACAGTAACGTCGACAATGACAACGACAACGTCGACAACGACAACGACGGATTAACTACAAGTTTTTCCTTTCTATTCGCGCGATTTTCCTACTTTTCTTTCTTCTGCATCCACTTTACTACGTAATTAGTTTGACGAACACAAATAGAAACACACAAAAAAAATGAAGTAACATTCAACACGGTCATGCAAATTAAAAGTTTAAGGTTAAAAAGAATAAGAAAGATTGAGGACCAGAGCATTATATAGATTGTAGGTAAGCGGTAAGGATAGCGCAGGTAGAGCGTTTGGGTCACAGCAACAATTCCAAGTTTAAAGAAATAATTAATGGATTTGCAACTTTGTACGCGAGCGAGGATAAGAAGAGTGCAAAATAGCGTTAAAATGCAACAATGGTTTTATGTTTCTTAAAAATTCATGACAAATACTTAGTTTGAAGGATTCAGTTGTTAGATATTTCTGGCGGAACGGATACATTATGTATGTAATTGAAACAAAAGTATTTTTAAATTGAAATACAGTAAAATAGGTATCTTTACAACAAAGTAAACTTTTTAATTTAAAATCTGTGGTACTCCGACTAGATTTGACATTTCGTCTAATTCAAGGGTATCAAACTGGCTATTACAATGCACACCTAGAGGGCTAAGCCCAAGTCTTCATTCAGTTACTAAACACTGTCAAAATATTGTAAATTGTCAACCTGGTGTCTAAAATATCTAACTTTTAATGTCATTTAGAAAAAATATCAATATGAAAAATGTAAAGAAGAAAAGAAAAGTCTTTTAAATAATATAACAATAAACTGTATTAAACTTAATTTAAAAAATTAACAAACTTATTTTTTTTATTCCAGAAAATACTGGAAAATAAACAAATTATTGGTGAGCAGAAATTTGTATTATATGACTACCAAACATTTATAACAATAAATTAACTGAATTGTCCTTAAAAAAATATTTACCGACCTATTTTTTCCGAAAAATATTTTGATATTCAATAATTTAATCAAAAAATGTTTAGATTTAAGATGGGTTTTATAAAACGAGTAGTTCAATTTATTAAACCCGTGGCATGGTACTGCCTCTTGGGAGGAATTGACAAATCCTCCAAGAGTAATTCTTGTCATGAAAAGTGTTTTCTCAAATTGGCCGTTCGGATTCGTCTTAAAAACTGTAGGTCTCCTCCATCCCTGACAACAGTACTCGCACACAGGAATGGTTAATAGTTGTATAAGTCACTAGCCTCTATTTCTCACTGTTGCGACTGTTGCGCCATTTAATTTATTTATTTAGTTCAATTTATTTATTACAAAATCATTTATCTTAAAACATACAATTTGATAGATGTATTAAACCTTCGCCAAAAGTGTATTTTAAAAATTATTCTAAGAATTTAGGAAACAGTAACCAAACATTTTTATTAATTCTCCAATACACTTTCGAGGCAAGCTTAAATAGAGTTTATCACTTTTAAAATTTTTAAAAATAGATATTTGATGTACTTAATAGAAAGATCAGGAACTCAAGGACAAAAAAAACAAGACGGTTTTTGGTAAAAAATATATGAATTAGTTGGTTACTTTCATAGTGCAAGAATTAAAAGATTTTAAACAGTCTTGACATATTCAATTCAATTCAATTCAAAAATAGATTTATTTACATAAAATAATTGTACATTTTAACATTTTAATCCTATCTATCATAAGGACATGGCTAAAAGCCGTCTGCCAAGAACTATCAATTTTTGAGTACATTTACATCATGAGTTTTAGTCTAATTATTTGATCTTTTTTCTTTTAAATTTAATATTAATACTATTTAAGAGTGTTAGCATAAGTTTCAATTTGCTAATATATATTTTCTTTTTGTTTTTTTTTTTTTTTTTTTTTGTTTTTTTTTTATGTTTAAATCGATTCATCTGAGTTCAAAAGTCTTCATCAATTATAATTTTTCGATAACTTAGTGAAGCCTTACAAAATTTGTCGATAGCTTCCCAGTCGGGACCGTTTAAAGCATTTTTCACTTCTTGGGATGTCAAGCTTGGTTTCCCAAAGCAGCTCCTTCTGATGTCTTTAAATGCTGGGCATACTTCTATGAAATGAACCGAATCCTCACGCTGTAACATGTAGCATATTGAACAAAAGAGTGGTAGATCACTTCTATGGGGTATGAAATTTAACAGAAGCACCTCTCCTCTTGCTCTAAAGATATATGAAATTTTTTGGGTGCTATGACAGTCCTTGAAATAGTTATGGGAGCCCAAGTTAAGTTCCAAAGTCATGTAAATTTCTTTGTGAGTGGAGGCATCTGCGTCTTCTCTCCATTTTATTCGCATTTTGTCATCTATATGTGCTCAATAAATATGTAAAGGGTTTCCTTCCATTGGGTTCTTGAGTCCCAGTTCAGTTGAAGAGGATAGTTGTAGCTCTCTGCTAGGTCCAGAATATCCTTATACCATAAGGTGTTATTGGTGACTGCAAAGTTAATAAGTTTCCGTGGTAGTCTATCTGCATCCATATTAATTGCTTTAAGTATATAGTTGATATTGAGTTTTAGGGTTTGAATAAATAAAGCGGACATTCCTGTTTCAATCATCAACATATAATTCGGTGAAAATCCGGGTAGTTGAAATGTTCTACGAAGGTAATATCTTAACAGTTTTTCAACCGTATCAAAGTATAAGTGGCCCCATGCCTGGGCACCGTAAAACAAAATGGATTTCGCTACTGCTTCAAAAACTTGGTATTTTGCACTGTGCGCGATAATACTTTGGAAACAATTTCTCCATGTTGAATTAGTTTCACACTTAGCTTGGGATAGTTTTTCAGTTAAATGAGTTTCCATATTCAGATTTGAGGTGAAAATCATTCCTAGGTACTTGTATTGCTTAACTACTTCGATTGGTTCTCTCGCAAATACCCATTTCTCTGCTCTGGACATTCTACCTCCACCACTTTTGAATATCATAATTTTTGATTTGCAACTCGATTAATCATCATTTGCATAGATTCGGGTGATTTAGCCAAAATGACAATGTCGTCAACGTACAAAAGAGCCTTGATATGCATTCCTGCGAAAGTGATTCCACCTGAGAGGTGATCAATGATGTCTTCGATGTAAAGGGCGAAAATTAATGGACTTGTGTTGCATCCTTGTCTGCTTCCACCTTCTGTTGTAAACCACTCTGACAAATCGCTTCCGCATCATACAGTTGATTTAGTTTCATCGTACAAGCTTTCTAAGGTTTTACCAAATTTGTGGCTCAAACCATAGTTATATAGCTTGTAAAACATTTTTTTGCGATCAATGTCAAAAGCAGCTTTAAAGTCTATGAAGAAAGCATATAACTTTTGTTTTTAAGCAATAAAACTTGCGGCTATGCTGCGTAACAAAAATATGTGATCGGCCGTGGCATAACCAGGACGAAATCCAGCTTGAAACTCTTTCAGAAGCTTGTTTTCGTTGAACCAAAGTTCTAGCCGGTTTTGGAGAATACTTGTAAAAATTTTAGCTGATGAGTTCAACAGTGACATTCCCCTATAGTTGGCTGGATCTTTGGAGTCTCCTTTTTTAAAAATCGGGTAAATTATTGCTTGCTTGAAACCAATGGGTACGATTCCAGTTTCTGTTAGTGTGTTCTTGAATTCTGTTGAACTATATTTATAAAATTCCATGGGTATTCGGTCTAATCCTGGAGCTTTTAGATCCTTCGCCCTAACTAATGCTTCCTCAACTTCTGAGGTCGAGATTGGCTTATCTAAGGTTTCATTAAAATGGTTTGGTCTACTGTAGAGAAAGTACGAATCCTTCATAGGTGGGCTTAAAAGGTTTTGGAAGTGACATTTAAGAGTTTCGACTGTTAACTCAATGTTTACCTTTGGTTTAATTCCTTTTATTTTATTTGCTGCTTTCCAAAAATCCGAAGGATTGTTGGAATTTGCAAGTTTTTTGGCTTCCGATTCAAAATGTTCCTTTTTTTTTGCTCCACATAACTTCTTGTAGTGACTGTTGGCTGTATTGTAGAGTTCCTGAAAAGTTGCGGTATTGAATTTTCTAAACGACCTAAGGTAAGCAAATGTCTTCTGGTCTCGCTTTTAAACACTCATTATCGAACCATTGACTTCTGAAGTTTGTTTTTTGACTTTTATTTCCTGAAGGAGTTTGGTTTAGAATAGAGAGTTTAATTACTTCTTCTAAGTTACTTATAGATCGCTCTGATAACAGGTTGTTAATATACCCACACATATTTTGGCAGTAGCTTAAGCACATGCATGTTATCCACTTCGACACCTTCTAGCCCTATTTTTGCAATAATAGGGAGATGGTCGGAGTATGGAAAAGAATCGACTTTAAAATCTGCAATAAGGGAGCACCAGTCTCCTCCTATACAGCAATAGTCAATTAAAGTTCGATGTTTGCCTTTGACTTGACGTAGGTAAATTTTCTTTTTTGGTCTGACTTTAAAGTTCCATTCACAATTCTCAAGTCCAAAGAGTCCAAGAAATCCAACAGCTTACGACCACATGTGTTAATGGTTAAATCTTTCGAGTTTCTTTTAATTCCTTGTCTCATGTTCAATTCACCTTCCAAATTACCAATCCTTCCATTTAAATCACCTATCACAAGTATATTGCCTCTTCCAATGCGATTAGCACATCATTTCATTTGTTGTTGTTGCAGTTTATGTAAATCGGGAAAATAAAAAGTTTTTGGGAGCGAGCCTCAAGCTCTAGAAAAATTACTCCGTTCTCAGCACTTTTAAATTCACATTTATAGATGTTGGCAACATTTTTCTTGACTCCAAAGTAGCAGCCTCCTGAAGCACGTCCAGATCTGCTTTCTTTTATTGCTGGTACCCATTTAAAGTAGTAATTAAGAAATGTATACTAAAATGTACAAAAATCATTTTCTACTACAAACGTTTCAAAAAGAAATATAAAATCCATTTTATTGATATAATTAAAAAAATCCAAAAATAAAAGCTTATTGTTCAATCCAGAAATATTAGCCGCGTTTTGGATCATCATATTTTTTATTATTTAAAGTTTGGTAGCAGTGTCAAATTCGTTCTTTCAAAAGTGACACTACGAAGCAAAAAAAAACAAACACATACCAAAAATGGAAGCTCCACAACTTTTGAAAATGTTTCTGCAAATCACCATTGCACTCTGAAACTCAAAGCATCCAGGAACGCTTTGGTCTCACATGTAGTCCAGATTCTTTTTGGCCTTTTAATAAATGTGACACTTAAATAATTTAATTTACAGATTAGGTACTTACAATTTATTTGAACATCTTTTCTCCCATTTGTGCTGCAGCTTTTTCGATTTTATTTATATTTTTTGACATTTAAAGCAGGGTTGCCCAAAGAACATTTTGCCCAATGGTTTTTTTTGTTCCTTTTTTTTTGGGGAAAATAATACCCATAAATTATGTCAAATATACATTTTTTTGGACTTAATTATTTTAATTTCACCGATTAATATCTAGTTTTGTTAAAATATCTAATTATTTCATGGATTATATACCAAATAAATAAATATAAAGCTTGTCGCTTTCTATTTAAAAAATATTTTATTTCAGTCAAATGGAAATGTTTATATGGCAATACAGGTTTTATTTAATTTGTTTGCAATGATACCAACATTTACATGTGAAATTACAATGATAAAGCGCTCCTTGTTGTGAAAAAAAGAATTATATTTTGGATCTCAAATGGAAATCCAAACACAAAGCAAGATCTTGTGTTGTTGTTGTAATGCATGTAAATTCAAGATCCGGATCGGATCATTGTGATAATAAAACGCGGCTATTGCATGCTAAAATATTTATATTACATAAATTTGAATCTAACGAATTTTTTACAAATACAATTTCATTATGGCAGACGGCAACTTCCTAGTTCTTACACCCTAGTATACTTTTAGGCGGCTCAATTTTTTCTTTCTCATGTTGTCTGCTCGAGCTTGGAGTGACAGAAATGTCATTTGCTGAGGTGACGTCTCTTGCATTAAAATGAGTTGTAGTATAAACAAAAGTTGAAAGATCTTCCTTGTTTGGTTGGAATTGCAAAGAAATGCGTTCCATCGCGAGTGTTTCATTTAGAATGCGGTAACCCTCCTTATCTCCACATCTCAAACCGAGCTCTGAATTACAGCGGAAGATTTTTCCACCGAAGAACATCTTATCCTCACTGACACCGACCTTTACATAAGTAGCATGCTTCCTGATTGTCTGTCGTATGTGAAGCAACCTGCTTCTTTTCAATCTGATTGAATGCGGGAGGTCCTTTTGAACTGTGATACCAGTGGATGGCAGTTTTTTGGCTCCTTTCAAAGCGCTAGTTAGACTCAGCTTTGAATTCAATTCAACGACGAAGCTGACGGTACCACTGTTTTTTGGATTTGCAGCCAGCTGGCGAATATGGTCAACACTGGCATGGGGGCAGTGCTGTACAAGGTCAGTGCAGATACTTTTGACTTTCTCTGTGCCGTCCTCCCCTTAGGCATTTGGCATGCGTACAATAAGGTATTTTTTCGAGGTTTTTGACTTGCATTAATTCTATTGAGTTTTCTAGAAACGCGCATTTAGTTTCCAAGCAGCCCACTCTTGCTGTAGGCTCCTCGTTTTTGGCAATTAAAAGTTTAGTATCAGTGTGAAGTGATTCAATATCGTCCCTAGTGCAGATACGTTTATCATCGAGTATACCACATATCATTTCCTTCAACTGTTCAAGTGAGTTTTGTGCCATCTCGGTCGATTGACGCGCTTGAAAAAACTAAATAAAAACCTGATACTAAAAATACTAAAATGTACTAAATATTAAATTTTAATTCAAATATCTTGAGAATAAAAGAAGGTCTGCTATAAATTTTTTCGAATTTAGGAAAATCACGAATTGGGGTCAAAATACTAAATGGATCATAGTACTGTATTTAAAATACCGTATCTTAAAATACTGTATTTCAAAACACTGTATGCACAAAATACTGTATGATCAAATACTGTATCTTAAAATTCTGTATTTTAAAATGCTGTAAATAAGGCTGACAAATTAAAATCATTTTGTGATACAGTATTTTAAATGTACACTGTACATTGTACAGTATTTTGAAATACAGAATATTAACCATACAGTATTATGAATATACAGTATAATACAGAACTTTGACCATACCCGTTCCCGAAAATCACTTTTGGGCTAACTTTCTTACAAAAGCACTTAAATGTTTCTAAAAGCGTCCAAGCTACAAAATTTTAAATTGCGCAACAAATTTTATTTTTTAAAGCTACAATTTTTGTTATATGAAAAATTAGAAAAAAAAATCCTTCACTGCTTTCAGAGAACCAGAAGTACATGTTTGAAAATTTAATTTGTAAATACGATATACGGCTACAAAAACGAAATATTTGCAAATTACAAGCTTTTAAAAAGTCCTATATAGCGAGTGTCTGTCAAAGTAACGAACGTCAAGATATCGGCTAAACCTTTGAAACGACTTGGTTAGAATAATTTTATCTGATAATCCATATTTTTAATGATGGTCATCATTGAGGCATCGGTGGGCATTGTCGTTTATAGTTCCGAACCTCATCTTTTCTCTTGTAAATTGTTCTTGGCTTATTGAACTTTTTTGTCGTTTAAACATTTTCAAAGAAAGGAATCCAAATGTGTAAAGTCACATACTACTTTTGGCTACTAGTCACAACGACGCAAACGTGGGAGCTATCCCTAACAACTATTGATTTTTTCGAGCAGAAGAATCAGAAATCATTTTGGATAACCTCTTATTGCATTGATCAATATCCTCAACTAACTACCAGTTAACATTATGCGTTATGGTTTGACCACCCTTTATTATTTTGTTCAGTACTGATGACTGAGTACTTAAACCATTTTACTTAATTATTAGTTTTTTAAATATCTTAAAACAAACTCTCATGGTTTCATATAGCGGTCTTTTCGTATATCTACGAGAAAAAGTTTTTAAAATTGATCATACTTTAATTCAACAGAATTAAAGTCAAAAATAATAATAATTTTATATTTTGATATGAGACTGAATTTTACTAACTTTATAATTTGCTATTAACTTTATTCCTCAAAATATGTTGCTCACATTTCACATATCAAATCATTTCGTATATAACAGTTTATCCTTAATTTCACATTTCCATATATTAACTTTCAAAACAACTTTATAGTTCTATCAACTTATTTAAGTTATTCTACGAGTATTTTAAATAACAAATTAAAACTCCGGGTTAACTTTTTGCCAATTTCCAAATAAAAGTGATGCTTTAACCTTATTATATAACGTACAATTCTCATACATATTTGATGCAAATACAAATAAAACAAAATTTAATTTAACATTCCGAACACTTAATTAAGTGTTTCTCTCAAAAATTATATAAGTAAAAAAGTATAGGTAGATTGTACTTACGAGTAAGCCAATGAAAATGCAGCAAAAATGTTAATTTCGAAAATCCATTTCAACTTGGCTTTCCACCTGGCGAACCGCACAGCGCAGTGCACTTAACGACCAACTGTTCGACCGTACCTATACATAGGTATGCATATTATTTGTGGGTTGTTAAGCTAAGCTTATATAGCATAAGTTAACGGATATGGGTACTTTGGCGGTTATGTACATATGTATGTATATTCTTTCTGTGCCAAAAAGTCATCTGACAAAAACCCCTTTTATATTTTTGTTTCTTCGACAACCCTCACGATCCTACCCCTTTACCTGCACCGATACCCACCTACCTCTTGTTTTTTCATTCGTTTTAATTTTAAACTTTTTCGTTAAACTCTATTTCTGTCATAATTTCCTTTTATTGCTCGCTTCACGCATATACACAAAGAATTATAAGCTCTACAATGCTCATATCCTTATTAAATGCTAAATATACGTTTATGCAATCACCCGCATACGCCTTCCAGTTCTCCCACTTTGACGCCTCATCCGCATCATCTCCATGACTTTCAGTTTGTTGTTTGTCGCATGTGTAAGAGAGAGTACCAACACAGTACTATCTATAAGTGTCTATCCGACATAGTCCGTCGCCGTGTCGTCGAGTCGTTAACGCTTAGTATAGGTACGGTACGTAACGTATTAAAATATATGTACATACCATAAGTCGGAGAGAGTCCTTGTCGTTGGTTTTATTTATCATCGCACACAGAAATATAGACACTCATTAAGCTCATTATAATGTTATCCTTTTATGATCTGCCGTTAACAAAACTCCAGCTTTTATTTTAGTATGCTATATTAAAGCACCATGTCAGGGTCGGATTTGCCTTCAATTCAAAATGGGCCTCGGTATCTTTGTGGTTTGAACTGATTTCATTGTATATTTATTTGAACAGTAATAGCGCTTGCATTTGTTTCTTTTTGAGGACTCCTTAGTTCTCTTAATTCAATCATGAAGTGTGTCAGGGCCCATAGAAGCCCTGAAATGTTTTCACATCTGATAAAAGACAAAATCCTTTCCTGAATATCATTGTTGTTATTATTGTACTCCTGAGCATTTCTGAGTAGACATCATGCAGATGCAGATTATGCAAAACATGGGGGTTGCTCGACGACAACAGAACCAACGCAACGCTCAGGACGACTTCGCCGAGCTACAACAACGATGGGGTTTCTGAATTTTCTGGCTATACGATACGCAGTTATGGGAATGAAAAATTTTATATTAAAAACCAACTCAACTTAAAATTATTTCAATTTAATTTTACCATTTTAGGGGGAGTAAAGGAATGGTGGTAAAATAGCCCCTTCTTATACCTTACCTATACCTCTACTCTATTTCTTCTCAACCTTAACCACTTTTACTCCTCTCTGGTTTCTGCTCTTATGTTAATTATATTTAAGAGGAAATCCTGGCGGTATGTTTGGGTCTCTTATTTATATAATGTATCTGTATCTGGATCTGTGTACAGTTGTACACACAAAAGCAAGATCAAACGCATATATGTATGTATGTATATGGTACACTCCTCACATTATATTCGTAGGACTTGTAAAGCTTATGGGGCTGATTTTGATTATAATTCTGAAATACCTACCTTATACCTCCTGCTGTCGTTGTCATTGTCGTTTAATTCGAATTGCCACGTTTTTCATATGCAAATATTTTTCCTGTCTTGCATCACTTTTGAAATATCAAAGCCTTATTCTACATTCATTTTCTAAATTCGGTTTGATGACAGGTGGTAGCGAAAGGTATATATGTGGGTAGTGGGTTGGAGGGTTAGTGAGTGAGGGGGTTTGATTTAAGAGCTTACACTAAAAACCTGATGAGAGGTTTGTTGTGCATATATTGAGGTTTTGTTTGTTTGTTTGGATGGATATTAAGCGCCATGCATACACTGACAGTTGAGGAGATAAGAAATAAACTTTAATGACTATTGCCTGAGAAAAAGTCACTCATTTTAATGTTCAGACTTTAAGACACGAATTGTGGGTATGCTTTAGGAATACCTAGGTCTAGGTATCTATGCATAATCTTTTGCTTATTTGTTATAAAAAGAATGAAGACAGCAGGGTTAGTCTTATTATTCTGAAATTAATTCATTGGCTTCAAAAATTACAATCAAATGCAAACGTGTAAGTATATGTCAAATAATTGGTAATTATTCAATTTTAAGTCAATAACACAAAATTTTAAAAAATCTAGTAAAAATAAAAAGACGATGCAGTTATTTTTTAAGTGATTTTAACATTCAGCTATATTTTAATATTTTGCTAAAATCACGGAATGGCCGCTTAACTTTTAGTGATTTTCTAAATCCATATGACATCTGTCATTCTTGACCAATTTTACTTAAAAAAGAGTTGATATGTACGTTTTGTAATAAGTCGTGAGGTACTCGTACAATAGTTTTTTTTTTAAATAAATCAATTATTAATTCGGCTTTATGCAGAAAAGTCCGATGTTTTAAATCCCGAGCAAATCACTTCTAAGACCTGGACGATAGACGATTGAAATCCGTTGTATGTAAGTGATGTAAAACAGCACAACAGTTAACGATTAAACATTGGTTGAAGTCTTTTACTTCGTCTATAGTTGAACATTCAGGCACTCAAGGTAATTAATATCCTTAACATGTTTACGTTTAAACACAGTGCGAACTTGGAAAAATAAGAAAGAATTTAAAAGGTGATACATTGATATTAAAGTTTTGAATATGATAGTGAAAAACAGAGTTATGTAAAACATTCAACATTCTCGGTGTGCGGTTTAAAAAAGAATCTATATTCTTGACAGTATGTCCAACATGGAGCCCCTGGGTAAACTGATGAGCATTCCTGAAAGTGCGTGTGTTGCGATTGAATTGGTTGAGGTCAGAAGGAGTGACACATTTTTTGGAAGAAACCCTTAGCACCTCGCAGAATTTCTAGCAATGTCGAATATGTAATCATTGCATAAAAGGTGATTCTCATACCGAGTACTGGAAGTTGATTAGTTTCCTGGAAGCAAATGCCACTTTTGGATAGCTGCATCGACTTTTTGAAGCAATAAATTCTACACTGTTCATAATTCCCCATTGCTTTCGAGATCAGAATTGAATGAGCTTATCATACGTTAGCGTTAAAGTTCCACATCTGAAGCACAAGGATGTGATTCTAGATACGAATTTGAAAAGTCAAGAGTACTGTCGTGATTGAAACAGCTAAGTGTATTAGACAAGAGATCGCTTATAAATATTGGAAACAGAGTCAGAGACAAAACAGAGACCTGGGGGACATCAGCATTTATTTTATGAGTTTAAGACTATCCAATACAACTTGTTTTGAATATGGTTATACCCCTCTAATCCACTGTTAAAGCATCGAATCACCGGTGGACCTATTGCTACGAAAGCCATAATGCCGGTCATTAAGCAGCTTTCGTCATTCCTTGAGACATTTCTTCAGCTGATAGTTAATCAGCCTTTCTATGTCCTTGGAAAGAAGGGACGTAAGTGCAATTGGACGATAGTTATAGGGGGAGGATGATTCACCTTTTATAGGGACAGGTTGGACAAATGCTGTTTTCCATCAGCTTGAAGAGACCTTTCCTCAAATTTTGACCGCACAAGAATCTACAAGAAAAAAGAATCTAAATTGGTAAAAACTGATGTCCAATTTTAATACCTCGAAAAAGAGGAAGGTATTGGCTTTAAAATTATTTCGTTCTATGCAAAATTTTACTTTTAATGTAAAAATATGTTCTTAGAAAAATGTTGTTGTTATTAATATTTTTTTAAAGTTTTACAAAAACCGACAGACGAGAACGGATGGGAAGTTATTATATATAAATTTTTAGCTGACTGAAATTGGAAATTCTTCTTGTTGTATTATACTTAAAATTTACGAGTACTTCATGTTGTACGTTTCGGTATCATCTGCCAGAAATGTTGTTTTTAGAACCATTTTTCCCTTCGAGGTTGTCTTTTCTTGAAATGCAAACGTAAAAATAATAGAACTTCTTCACACTTTCTCTATTCCCATACTAAAACTTACCTCCAAAACTCTTTGATTTATGAACTTTAGATTTTAATTTCGAAAAGTTTACACAACATTACAATAAAAGTTTCTTACCCCACCTTCATTAAGTACAGCAATTAAATACATTCTACGCGTGTCCTTTCAATTACCTAATTTCAAATCATAAATTATACCAATTTATTTACTCATAGAATAAGAAGAACCCCAAGCCGGTGTCCTTAGGGTCCTTCGTCCTTTTATCAAAAGTGATAATAATAATAAATTCAAATAAGAAAGAAAGAAAAATGTGAAAGAAAATTGTATACGAGTAAGTCAATAATTTGCGGTTACCATGGAGACAACACAAGAACAAGGACCAGGTATTTAATTGAATGTTTTAATACTTTTGATGCTCATCGAAGTGCATCAAAAATAACTCAACCACTTCAATACCATATTTTGTTTGGTCCTTCTGCCACGTGTACTCATCGCAAGGACATGCGGCTAGACGGCGTGAAAGAATTTGTCAAAAGTTGATATGATTTCGGGACGAAACTGAATAAATTGGACAAACAACTTATAGATCGATATACGAGTAAACACAACAGGGACAAGAAGATGAGACGAGAAAAGGATATAATACCCTGGCGCAATTTTAACACAACGCAATGTGATTATTATGTTTATTATTTATGTGTATGCGAAGGATTTATAATGGAAAAAGGATGTTTTCATTGTGATAACCGAAGCGATGTCGCGTGTCACATTCACGATTCACCCCTCAATCAATATCAAGTCTAAATCTATCCATACCTAAGTTCATGGCGCATACATACCCACCCCCCGTTCCCAGGAGATTATAATGTGGTGATTATTGTACTTTGCAAGAATAGAAAGGAATTAAAATATTTAAGGGTTCATTCATCTAGCAATAAATGTTGGTAATTTCCACATTTCCTTAGATTGCTATAGGTGAGTTCGAATGAGAGTGAGGATAAGTTCCATGGTAATATGGTCTCAAATGCATCTTTATTGCTATAGGGATGTTTTTGTTAAAGAGGGTCTGGAATTTATTTGGAAGGGTATAGGGTAGTGATTACGCGTACAAAATATTGTGAAGATATTTAAATACTGTCAAAATTCGAATATTAGCCTTAAATTCCACTCAAATGTTGAAATATGTGTATGTATTTGCAAGGGTATTTTTACTGGCTAACAATACTAGCCGAATTATTCGTAAATTAGCTTTGACAATTTTAATTTCTTCGTGCAATTTTCTCGATGTTTTCTGTAAGTCTTTTTGTCACATTGATGTCAACTTAGCAAAGTGCCCCAGAATCTTGTTACGGTTTTTTATGTTGAATAAGCTGTCATTTATATGATACATAGATTTGATTTAAGTTCTATTCTCCAGGAAATATATGATTCCCGATATTAACCCTGCTTTTATAAAAGGTATCTAAATAAAGTTTTCTGATGGAGCTTAATATCTGGGTCTCATTTTGGACAAAAGACTAAATCGGAAACATAATGAAGGAAGAGTCAAGAAAGCAGGACTAAAATTAAGTCTTTGATTCCGCCTTCCTGATCTGATGTAACTGTAGCATGTTCCAGGCAAAACTTTTGGAGACAAAAGAAAAAGTGATACCAACATCTGATATCAAAATTTTTTTAAACAATCAGGCTACCATTTAATCCTTGGACTCTGTCTCTACAAACTTTCGATCATCTCTAATGGAGATGGCACAACAGTTTAATATTTACATACTGGGCCATGGAGATACTCCAAGAAATTGTAAAGCAAATAAACTTGTCAAAAGTGGTATATTTAAAGGGCTCAATACGGCACTAATACCACGCCACTCGTCTTGGTGAATTCTCAAACGACTTTTGCAGAAGCTATATATACGAGGAAAAAATAGTTCCTTAACTCGTCTGTACATGTCCTCGTCTAGCTCAAAAACTTAAGACCTACCTAAAGAACAAGTCTATACTTATCTAAACGATCTCAAACAGACTTACATAATAAGTCTTTCACGTTTCTTAAGTAACTTCAATTGGTTTCATTGAGCTCAGAAGAAAGCCTCATGATTCATGTGGTATGATAATGGGCCAACAACTTGCCTAAGTGTGTCCTTCTCTATCCATAGGAACGGAATAGTATGGCGCCCATATAACGCAAGCGTATTTAAGAATTGGCCTGACAAAAGAAACATACAGAAAAACTGGATTTTCTATCGAAATTTGAAGAATTCAAAATATAATCATAATTTATTATATTACCTTTGCGTGTAAAAGTCTTACATTTTTCAATAATTAAAAATCGTGTAGCTCTTTACAATCTTTAATGGAATTTGTAATTCAAAACATTTTTACATCATCTGGATGGATTAGCGATATAAAATTTTTTGAAACAGAAGCAAATCATTAATAAACAGCAATGGATCATGGTGGCTCCCTTAAGGTACACCAGAATCTTTAAATTGACATAAAGGGTTACTCCTAAACATGAAGCTATATTATCTATTTTTAAGATATGACAAAATCCACATAACGAAACCGTAGTTTAGTCCAATATCACTTGATTTGTTAAGTAGAATTTTAAGACACCCTGGCGTTAAGGATGAATATTTCCAAAAAATATGGGAACTTAGAACATTTTAGAGAATCTTTGAAAAGATAGGAAATATGAGACACACATTCATTTAGCTTTAAAATGTTGTCAGAAATCGAAAAAAAATATTGATGTAAGATGACTGTGTGCTTGTGTTTTAGGAAAAAAAGAAGAGACGCTTGCAGAAGAAAAATCTTTAAAGGCAGACTTAAAATAATCTGCGAACATGTTCGAAATAGATTTTGGAAGATAGGTTCAAGAATTTTGAAAGGTCATACTTGCAGGATATCCGTCAAATTTACGTTTACTATAATTAAAACATATGGGGGTTAATTTTTAGATCTAACTCAGTATTCGAAATGAATTGAGTCGTACTGCAGTTCTTCGATAGATTGAACTTCAACCAAGTCTTACTTCTTTAAGTTTTTTAAAGTTTTAAATGCCAATCAAACCATGGTGGGCTACTATTTAAAGTTTATTGGAAATAAGTATTCAATCTGCGCAAGTGGATGAACCAAAAAAGAATAATAATACCAAACCGATTTTATTATTAAATACAAACATAACTTTATTGATATAGAAAAGGAAACGTAGTAGAAGTTTAGAATACTGAAATGAAGTTCGTGTGATGCGACGCGTTGAAATCAGAAGAAAGAAATTGAAATATTAAAGACAGTATCTGTCAGATGCCAAAAATGAGTTTATCCTTGTTCAGCTTGATATCGTTGATTATGTCAGAGTGACAGGAAACGATAAAGTAGATCTCCAATAAAGTTTTTAACTCGCTCAGTGAGATAATACATAAAAAACAATCAAATCATAAAATCGTAAAATAATTGTATCTAAACAAAAATTTAAAAATAATGCATCGCAGTTATTTCCGAGTAATGAGTAAAATAGCTGAGTACAGTTACATTTTTAAAGTCAAACTCAACATGATTCTTACATGACTTAAAAACATTGCATACACATAACATTAAATGAATTAGTGAGGGCGGGATGGTGGCGATCTTCAATTACAAGTTTTGAAGCGTGTATTTAACTCCGCTTGACTTTTCTTGTGAGGATATGTAAGGCCACAAGTCTGCGCCGCGGATAAGCTCGAACTATTGACCACTTGGAGGACAACATTCATTAACTTATTGCCATAAATCATATTCAATTTATTTTACGAATAATGTAAATTTCACGTCAATTGAAAATCATATCTGTTCTATTCTATTTCAAAATTCTATGCTTCTAAAAAAACACACTTTATAAACTTTCTACGTTAAGTATGTATGTAAAGGGTTTTTCAATAAGGGCGGGTAGATTCTAAAATGGAATAAAACAAACTGTATTAACAGGTATTAACAAAATAATTTTTTTATTTGAAAGGCGCATGTATGCCACTAAGTTTGGAATATGGCATTATTCAAATGGCAGCCTCAGCTTCTTACGGAGGCACGGATCCGAGTGGTCCAATGTTCAATGACTTTTCCACATAGATCCAGCAGACTTTGAGCGATGGCCTGTGTTATGTTTACCTTTAGGGCATCAGTCGATTGTGGTTAATTTGCATTTCATCCAAAATGTCAGTCGTGGCGTTTGCTATGTGGCACGTAGCGCCGTCTTGCTGGTACCACATGTCATCTAGGTCCATATGAAATAAGAAATTAGTTACCATCGTTAAATAGCGCTCGCTGTTGACAATGACCGCCTCACTAAAGTCGTTTTCAAAAAAAAGTACGGACCAATTACGCCGCCGGCCCAAAATCCACACCAAACGGTAACTTGTTGAGGATGCATTATCACCTGGTGAACCCCGCGTGGGTTAGTGTCGTCCCATATACGGCAATATTGATTGTTAACACAGCCATTCATCCAAAAATACGCCTTGTCACTAAATATAATTTTTTAATTTTTCGGCCAAAATTGGGGTCCTCTTCCAAACGATTCGAAGCCCAGTCAGTAAACAAACGGCGCGGCGTTATCTATGGTCATGAACTTTGAGCTCCTGGGTCAGTTGGATCTTGTACGCGTGTAGGCCCATATCCCGACGCAAAATTCGCGAAGTTGAAGTCTGCGAAAAGCCGAGTTCTTGTGCCTCGGGTCGGGTTCTGCTGTACACTTTCACGGACCGCGGCGATGTTCTCGGCCGATCATGCGTTCCTTGAACGTACTGGTGCTGACTGATAATAAACTGAATAACAAACAAAAGATTTGACAGATGTCACCAAAAAAAATGCCCGCCAAAATCTACCCTCGCCAATTGAAAAACCCTTAACATAGTGACGGTATTGGATTCGAATTTAATATTTCAATTTTTTATTATTGCCTCGCTGTGCCCGTAATTTCCCCACGCAGTCTTAGTTTTAAAGAGCAAGTTGTATTCGAATCAGGAATCACAAACACAAGGATATGACAAAAATATTCTTAGTTTTTTTTCTTCTTTTTTATTTGACATTTTATGCGCCTCTGATCTCGTTCGTCCTCCTTCGTGTATCCTCTGCAAATGATGGCAGAGCTTGCATCAACTGTGATTTTGACAACAATTGTTAGTTTTTAATGAAATTAAAAAGTTTTCTCATTTTTTTTTATTTGTGTTGTTTGTTCTCATTGTCGTCATAGAAAATGTAGGAAAAATTTCCAAAGCGTGAGTGACATTTTTTTGTTCTTTTCACTATGAATGTACCTACATACATATAACTGCCTCACTGTTGCTGTCTCTAAATGTCTACTTTGTCCTTTTTTTTTTAATGGTAGAGGAAGGTTTGGGGATAGCGAAGAGCTTGCAGGTTGTATAGTTTTAGTTATTTTTAGTTGCACTTTGATATAAAAAAGGATATAATTTCATTAGCACAAAAGTTTAAGTGTCAAAGTCAATGTTGCAGAAGAATTCTTTTTTTTTATGATGTTTGTAGTTTTGAAGGCGAATCAATTTTAAAATCCTGTCAAATTAAGAGAATTAAAAAGAAACAAAAGGAAGTGTTTGTCCTTCGAAATGATTGTAGTTATTTTTCAGTAAATGTTGCAATTTTTGGAACATTTTTTATTTTCTGTGTGTTATGAGAAATTTCATGTTATGTACAGAACTCCATATGTTTATGAAAAACAACCTACAGTGACAACTTCTGAGTTATGGACAGAACTGAACTTTTCTTTTCTTTGTCAAATCCGTGTGTTGAAGACTCATCCTTTTTTTTTGAGTTTTAAGATATAGTCGAGTGCTTTTTTAGTTTTTAGCTTCAAAGAGGATATTCACAGGAGTTTTTCAGTGTTATTAAAACCACTTTATATGCATAGTACATAGGCCGTACTGAGTTGAATGTTATTAAAATGTTAGTAGTTTTACAATTTGGAACAATCTTTGTGTAATTCTTGTGTCAACCTGGAAGGATAAGTATTAACATATAGCAATCAGTTCTCTCCTTGCATAACATAATTTCAAAGGTCCTTTGATTTTGGTATTTTTGCATCAGCATATAACGTAGTCTCTTCAAATAATTATAAATATTTCGATGAGGTTGAAAAAGCCTTTTTCTTGGTTCTTTTTGATGGAAATATTGGTAATTATAAATTGGAGCTCCATCCAACCTACAAGCTTTCTATACCCCAAATTATGCACCTATGTACATATGTATATATTTTCTTAATAAAACCAAACACAAAAAGTAATACATTAATCGATTTTGTATCAGCCAAAGGATATTTATAGTGTCCTTCAAACAATGAAAACCTACCTAACCTATAACTATTCACTATAGTTTGTGAGGCCACTTCTGGAAAATATATATGTTTCCAACAGACATTACAAACTACACGACAATGTGAGTCTAGCTTACCTATGTATATATTATATAGGGATACAATGGGGAAGTGGGTGGAGGTGAAGTGATATGGGGACAAAGAATAAGCTCTGAATATTCAGATAGTCAGGTGCAGTATCAAAACATTATTCTATACTCTACACTCTCCCTTTGTCTCTCTTACAACAAACAACGCAACGCGACACACTCACATCAGTGTTGTAGTGTTTCAGTGTATATATATAGGAAGGCATATGGAAGATTTCAAAAATGGAAATTTAGCCTTGTAACCATCCTGCTATTAATTACTCTTCTGCAGCTATAGCGAGAAAGGTGAGCTGAATAAACTTCAGACGCACAACTCCCACAAAAGGTACAAAAACTCATTCATGCATCAGCATACCTCTATTCACACACATATAAATTCAAGGATCCACATAGGGCACAGACTTTAAGTGGTAGACAATTTGGCTGCTTGAAAACGTCAGAAACCATGTTATTTTTTTGTTCCTGTAAAATCCTGGAGACTTTGCGGGATGCATTGCACATCAGAGGATGTGTTTAAGTTGGAGCTCCAGGTAAACCAATATATGCAGATGCACACACGCGACACACACTGTGTCACTTTATGTCCATTTTGTAGGGAAAGAAAACTCATCTCGACTCCACTGTATGCCCATCCGTGTTATAGGTTTCAACTGGCTTGTAGAGCATCGTCATTTTATATTTAACAAGAAATACGTACATAAGTAGGAGGATACCTTACCTACTACTCTCGTACATAATGCATGCAAGTAAGAAAAAGATTATTTTCTTGTTTCCTGGAAAATTTGTTTACCTTGTTTCTTACATAATTTTCTTTTTCTTCCTACCTGGAAGACAACATAGTAAAGCAGGAAGGAGGAACAAACGGAACGCCCGCCATGCCATCGCCAGTGCAAGCCAAAAGCTTATCCTTTAAGTTGTTGGTGTGGGAATAAGGATAAGGATAACTGGATAAGGATTCGGTACCAGGAAGCTTGAGTATAGATAATACCTACTATGTCTTACGATTAAGGATGTAAGTGTAAGGATGTACTGTACATACATTAACTATACTCGTAGTAGCACACGTGGTATAAGTAAGACACGAGGATATTTGTGTCCTTTTTTTCTTTCAAAAGCCTTTTAACCAACTTAATTTGGACAATTTTAAGTATATTAATGTTTATTTTATTTTCATTGTATGGGGGTCGAGTTCATAAAACTATATTTTTTTCTTGAGTAGTGCTTTAAACTTAAAAGGACAGTTTTGTATAAATTCTTAGCATATTTACCTATACGAACCTTTTAAGAACATACCTGAGGTGTTTTTGAGAGTAGAGCATCATACCGTAAAGAATTTTCGTTTATCGAAACCATTAGTCTATCTGGAGTGAAATAGGTTCCACATTAGCAATTTTTGTTTGGAATTCCATAAATGAGGCATTGAGAGCAGAAGTGGCGTAACCCGGAATTGCAATAATTGAGAAAATCACGGTTAAAGAAATTAAAGAAAAACATTTGTTTATTATTGGGTTTCTATTTAAAATAATGGCTAATAAACTTCAGCTATATGACATACATATCTGGTGGAATATCTTCTATTGTAGACCTTAATCTTGTCTGTAAATGTGTGATTTACTGGATTTAATGTGGCTTACACCACTTCTGCTCTCTGTATACAGAAATAATTTTAAAATAGTAAGTTGGTTACACCAATAGTTAAAAACACAAGTTATTACATTTTTTTTATTATGACTTTCTAAGTACAAAATAGTTACAAGTTATGAGTTAAGACTGCTATGAAACTATCACTCTTCATCCATCTATACGTATTCAACAAGGCCAACGTCTCTGTCTATAGAAACAGTTGTCAAGTTCTTTTAAAAGTCGTAGTAAATCTTTCTTTTTCGCTTCACTTACGGCATTCCCTTTTGGAAACAGTAATTCGAGATCTGTGATTAATGCAGATGTTCTTTTTTAATATCACAGTTTTAAAAAGCACGTCTTCGTTATTACTGCACTTGTAAGAAATATTGAAGGGGTCTCTTTCAAAAATTGAAGCCATTGAATCTTAAGCCATTCCACTTTCAATTTATTAACATTAATCTTTCGATTTGTTATATTTTTTTTCAATTTGTTCGTCCAAAACATCACAGATCCATCCATAACAATAATTTTAAATGGATCCTTCTTTCTTGCCGCTGCTATAACCCTACACGAGTCCATAGGGCCAAAAATGTCTTTGAAATAAATACTTCTTTTGTTTTTCGATAAGACTAAAATCTTGATCCCAAGGTTAGATTAAGAGTAGTACAAGATAGTCACTATGCGAAATAATATTTTGGCACAAAACGGACATCTTAATATTCCTATTTTGCCCACGGGTCAGTGTAAATAATTAAATTTGAGGTACCCACAAAATGTTTAATATAATGCAATAAGCAACTGCCAATTTCTTGGGGATCTCTTGATCCAACCGACTCATCCCAAATATACAGCTTTGTTCTTTACCATGTCATGGATAGCTATAGAACATGTGTCCAAAGTTTCCCCTTATAATACTCGAGGCACACACCCGTTGAAATGACTGGAGTTGGCAAGGTTTTCATAGGATCAAATGCAATAACGGAAGTGTCATTAGATTCCTTTGCTTTTCTAAGATGCAGTTCATGTTCAATTTGTATTTGAGGCTTCTCGTGATCAGTCGCAAACTTAAATTTATTGTTAAGAAAGTCACATTTCTTGCAAGAATCTTTTATTGGAGCATGAAATGATAGGTTGAAATCATAATTAAAAGTCTTTCGGAATACATGCTCTGATACCGGACTGGTGTGAGAATTGCTGTACTGTACTACTGTAAAATGATCTAAATGCATAATGCAGAAGTGGCGTAAGCGGGTTAAGCCATTTCTGTCCTACGAAAAATTGCGTGCAGAAACAATGTTTCAAAAACTTTGTGTGGGTTTATGAAAAAATATGAGCTACGCCACTTCTGCATCGAAAGAAAATTTAATTTTGTGCATGTTAGTGTAATAAACTCAAAATTGGAAAAGTGAGCGTTACGCCACTTCTGCTCTCAATGCCTCATTAATAGTACCTACAGTGAGAAATTGCCAATAAAACGATACACAGTAGTCCGATTTTTGTATTTAAAATGTGATACAATAGAATATTTTTCCGAATAATTAAAAAATAAAATATTAAAACTCAGACCAGAACCAATTGAAAAAATTAAATAGACAATTTTAAAAATAATATGTTAAGAAAATACCTGGAATATTTTGTATTTAATTTTTGTTTTTCATGTTTTCCAATTTTTAAATTGAAGGAAGGGATTCGTTCGTAGATTATGGTCTTGCTGTTGATGTTCGCGTGCAAGAGATGGCGCTTGATTTGATGACACTAAAGTGTTGCAAAATAACAAACAAATATAACACCTTATGAATGAGAAGTATGATTTGAATTTTTGTATCCCTTTAATTTTTTAAGACTGCCAAGATACTTTTAGGTTTTATTGTGAAACGTAGTCGGTCTACAGTTAATACGGAGTCACCACAAAATTTTGTAGGACTGTGAACAAAATTTTAAACATGCATTTTTGTAGCATTGTGCGTGCACTCATGAAACCATAAATTACTAAAATTAGACACCTAAGTGACCTTATGTTGCTACTTCAAAAACTTGTTGGCTTAGAAGAGATTGCACAGCTTCCTACGAAACTAGCACTTAACCAAATGAAACGCTTTGCTTATAAAAATAGTTTTTAATTTGGTCGAGTTTTTGTTTCGCGTTAGTTTGGTTGCAGAAAAAACAAGAAATCTTAAAAAGTGCAGCAAACAGTAAAAGGCAAACTACTTATCAAACTCTATGAACATACCTTAGAGATACAAAAGAGTTATAAATTGTACCAACATTTATATTCGAAACTCTAGCAAAAGTAAAAATTCTATCCGCAGTTGGATCTTTTATCTGCAGTGTAGAGTTTTTATTTGTAATCGTGAAAATTCATACTTTACTGCGGATATTTATACCAAAAAAACGCACCTATTATTTTTCCCTCGATTTAAAAAAAAAGAACTATCTAAAATCTATTGTTTTGAGTCAGTAGTGATTTAAAAAAGTTCAACAAATTAACCTAACCCCAGTTTTCTATTTTCTTCCCACTTTACTTCCAATTATCTTGAAACATTTAATTTTGCGTAGTTATCAGACCACCGACAAAAAACTTTAAACTTAAATTAAATCCTCTTCTGCAAAGAGAAAGAATGACCCCCAAAAAAGATTTAGGCTCAATTTAAACTTTCAAAAAAAAAATACCCTTTTCATCTACACTTGATTTTAATCTTTTCTTTCAACAACATTGTGTTTTCACTAAGCTTGAAAATCCTTTTTCCACAAAGAAAAATCATTAGCAAACCGAAGATGTAGGTTTACGCTCAGGCTCTAAGATAAAATTCGTCAAGGCATCATAGGGTAACGTAAACCTCTCTCATTTCAGTCAGACATAGGTAGGTCGAGGTGGGTAAGTAGGTATACCCTCATTTGTCAAATTGGTCTGTTATTTTTTCTTGGTAGGATATTATATAAGCAAGCCGTCATCCCCACTTTAATATTTCTCAAACTAGCAACAACTAAGTTCATTAGCAAGTTAAGCTAGCATCAAAAAGCGTTTACCCTTTTCAATCTTTTGTGTCTACCAAGCAACCAGCAGACCAATCCAACTTCAACTCCAACCGTCTTCTTTCCCTTTTCTTGGTTATATATAGACAGTAATGGTATCCTCTCTGTTCCAATATAAAGGATGGGGGTATAATATTTTTGGGTGACAGGAGAAAACCATTTTTGCATCCTTCTCGTAGATCAAATTTAATTAAAACCTGCCGACTGTTGTTTATAATTTCCACAATCCCAGTCTCTGTTGCTGTTCCTGCTGATGTGACGGCTGCAAAGCCACTTAATATTCAAATGAGGTCCTCATTTATAATAAATCAAAAATTTACTATTTTCTTTGAAATGAAATGATACCCTAAGATGTACATAGGTAAAGAACACCCTCTTCTTGTTCAGTTTAGTATAAACAGAGTTCCCAGACTCGACTACCCCTTCTCCAAACTCTAACAAACTAACAAGTGAAAGTCTTAAAAATATTTAAATCCCCTCTTTCTCCACTGTCAAGTCCTTTGCTTCTTGTATTTATTATTTGTGAGTCCTTATACAATAATATTTAAGCATCAGACACCCACATTGAAAACACCCTTCATTTTTCTATTTACATCAGACTTCGTATCCTTTTGCATGATGCGGTATGGCAATGGCAATTGTTCGTTAAAATGTGTAAAATGAAAATGGAAAGTTATAATAACAACCAGGAATGTTGTGTGTCGCGAGGAAACTTTTTGCACATTATCCTTATACCTTATACCTATAGTCGTTCTTCTACGAACAAAATAAGGGAAAACAAGGCTGAAGAGATTCTTTGTTTTAGCGGTAAACAAGTTGTATAAAAGACAAAACAACTCTCCCCTATTTGGTAACGGGAGCGGTGTAAGTATCATTTCATATTGTAGCTAATCATAATAATATAACTGCATTTATTATCCCTTGATACTTTTAAGAGTTGCTGTATTTTTTGTTGTTGTTTTATTAATACAAAGAAAAAGAACTCAAAAAGCACAATCAAAAGGGCAAAAAGCAGGAAGAGCTGAGCCGTAGTCAAAAAATGACGTTGCGGATGTGTATAGTTAGGGAAATAGAGTTGCTTGTGTTAACTTATAGTCAATTTTTAAATGTTGCTTAACTAAAAGGTTTTTCAATAAGGGCGGGTAGATGTTGAAATGGAATAAAACAAACAGAGTGTAAGGTATTAACAAAAACACTTTTTTATTTGAAAGCCGCATGTATGCTATTAAGTGCGGAATATGACAACATTCAAATGCTCGCCTCGGGGTCTTACGGTGGCATGGATCCGAGTGGTCCAATTTTACTCTTCCGCATATATCCGGCTGAATTTGACCGGTAGCCTGTGTTATATTCACCTTTAAGCTTTAAGGCATCGGTCGATTGTGGTTTATTTGCATAGACCTGCGACTTCAAGGAACCCTATAGGAAAAAGTCTAGCGGGGTCAAATCGCTTGACCTAGGTGGCCAAATTTTTCGGCCAAAATTGGGGTCCTCTTCCAAACAATTCGAAGCCCAGTCAGCGAACGAACGGCGTTGTCTATGGTCATGAACCAGGGTCAGTTGGATCTTGGACGGGTGTAGGCCCAAGTCCCCACGCAAAATTTGCCACGTTGAAGTCTGTGAAAGATCAACTTCTTGTGCACGGCGAGGAATAGACTGCCTCGGTTTCTGCTGTACACTGCGGTGATGTTCTCTGCCGATTTTGCGTTCCTTAAACGTACGGGTGTTGGCTGATTGTCTACTGAACCGGTTGTCTCAAATTTGGTTACTAAACTTTAAAGAGTCGACTGTGAAGGGCCACCACGTCTACATTCAATGGTCGCAATGCGCCCAACTTTTGCGTTAACGAACACTTACCTATTTTGATAATAAATTTTTATCATTTGAAGGTGCTGTTCAATCGTTTAACTTGCCATGATGATTAGGCATAAACAAAAGATTTGACAGATGTTACCAAAACAAAACGGCCGCCACAGGGCACCAAAATTTACCGGCGCCAATTGAAAACCCCTTAAGAAATACAAATACTGTTTTTTTTTTTAAGTATATAAAGGCTGTTTTTATAGATGTATAAAACTTTGAAATGGAATAAAACAAAGCTGATTTTGTTTAATTGAGATTAAATTGTTTCATTCGAAAGATAATTTTCTGGTATAATGATTTAAATATGATTTCTGGCATATGACCACACGGATGGCTCGGACGTAATCTTATCAGGAAGTCCAATTTTCCCAATTTTCGATGACTTCTTAAAATTATTGTGGTGGGTTCAATTTCACGGTTTTGGAAGCCAATTCACGGGTCCGTTACGTAAAATTATGTGCTTGCCAAATATTTCCTTCGTCAATAATAATGGCTTCGAAGCGATCGCCAATGACTGTAACGATCTGGACAGCATCAATTTTATGAAAATACGGACCAATTATTTCACCATCCCATACAACACACCAAACAATAAGTTTTAATGAATGCAAAAGTGTCTCAACATATGCTTGAATTATTACCAATCATATTTTAATTTTATATTTTAATGAGATATTATCACAAATGTAAAATTAAACTAAATGCTGGAAAGATAAAATCAATCTTTTTCACGAGAAAAAGAAAGCGATTATTTCTTCCCAGTAATGAGCTGGAAGTCAACGGTGCTACTATAAAATGGGAGTCCAATGTGAAATATCTAACAGTAACAGTAACAAATTTATTTATTTACAATTATTTACAATTACAAGGTTACAATATTTACAAATTTCACATATATTTTACAATTTTTCTATACAGTATCAATTATCAAGGAAAAATTAAATAAAGAACATAGTTATTCAACCATGAACAATAATTGTAACTAATACACTTTGTGGCAAGAAGTGCCAGTATCAAGTGTTTTTTTTTTAAGAAAATTTATAAAAACTAATATGTCATACGGAGCCGCGCAGGAAGAGAAAGCGATTCTTTTTTTGAGATTTGAAATGGAGGCGAAAAAGATTTTTTTTTTTTAATTTATTTTTTAGGAGAGAAAAGGTAATTATTTTGGATTGTAATGCGAAGTTAGTTCAATACTTGTATCAATATTTCTACATCATCACTATTAAGTAGCCATGATCGAAGACGGCTGAAAAAAATTGATTTACTATCTATTTGCTTGCGTATATCCCATGGTAGCTTGTTGTAAATAAAGGGAGCAATTATAGTGACAACCGTCTATAGTGTTCCGTCCTTACTCTAGGAACTACAACAGAGTTTGAATTACGTAGTGAATGAATTTCACTCATTCGTTTGTTGTGATATCCCCCTCGTAAAAAGAATATTCTCAATACTTTAAACACATATAAATAACGAAGTGGCAAAATGTCTAGGGTTTTGAACAATGGGAGCGAGGGCTCCCATCTAGGTTTGAAAACCATTACCCTTAGAACATTTTTTTGAGCAGTAATGAGTGGTTGCATGTTGCTTATAAATGCACTTCCCCAGCAGGTTATCCCATACTCAAGTCGGGAATTTACAAGAGCATAGTAGATTGTAACTAAAAGATTCGATGGTACAAATTTACGAAGATGATATATTTTTTTCAAACTTATATAGATTAACTGTTTTACATTAGCAATGTGGCTTTTCCAGTTTAGCTTACTATCCATCGTAACTCCTAAGTATCTGAATTCACTAACCGGTTCAAGACTTAAGCATTCGGCACTGCAATTTAAGCGATCACAACCTGTGACGTGGTGTTCTATTTCATCCATATTAAGAGTTTTTGAGAGCGAAAATGGCATGACTTTAGACTTACTACTAAGAACCATATTATGATATTTAAACCAACAGTTCAATGAATCAAGATCTATATTTATTTGTTGCTTAAGGTTTACTATATCAACTGCAGCGTAGGCAAGAGCCAGATCATCCGCAAATGCAACAATATTTCCATTTAGAGGCAAATTGAAAACAGAGTTTATATATATTAAAAAGAGCAAAGGGCCAAGCACTGACCCTTGGGGAACGCCAGCTTCTGAGCAGGGTAATACCTCACTCATCATTGCATTTGCAGAAACATATTGCTTTCTATTCGAAAGATACGAGGATAACCAACAGAGGATATTACTTCTAAAACCAAATCTATAAAGTTTACGTAACAAGATCTTATGGTTAACAAGGTCAAATGCTTTGGTTAGGTCAAGGAACATACCAGCTGACAATTGAGATTTGTCTAATGTTTTATAAATATTTTCTAAAAACGCTATAATCGTGTCTTCTGTAGATTTCCCTTTCCGAAATCCAAATTGGATATCATTTAAAAGCTTATATTTATCAATAAATTTGATCGTTCGAAGGGAAATAATTTTTTCAAAAACTTTTGATAACACAGATAGCAGGGATATTGGCCGGTAGTTGTTCGGGTCACACTTGGGGCCTTTTTTGTGGATAGAAATAAACCTTGACAAAATCGCATTTAAGTGCTGAAAATAAGATCATTATACAAAAGGTTGTGTTTCAAGCAATTTTGTTGTATGGATGTCAGGTGTGGGGTAATTGCGCAATCTCCCATATTAAAAAACTCCAAGTGTGTCAAAACAAAATTTTAAAAATGATGCTTAATCTACCCTGGCATTATTCAACTAATGATCTTCATAATCAAACAGGTGTTGAATTGATTTGCACAAGAATTCGAAAATTAACTGATAATTTCTTAATGAACTGTGATATTTCTGACAACCCTTTGGTAGTGCAATTAAACATTTAAAAATATGTTTATTTATTTTTGATATTTATTACTTATTTATTTATTTATATTTATTGAGCTTATTTATTTTTTATTACTTATTACTTACTATTTATGGTTATTTATTTATTGTTTATTATTTATTATTTGTTATTTGTTACTTATTGTTTATTACTTATTATTTGTTTTTTATTATTTGTTTTTTATTATTTGTTATTTATTATTTATTATTTACTATTTATTATTTATTATTTATTATTTGTTATTTATTTTTTTTATTATTAAGTTAGTATCTGCTTTTAGTTTTTTTAGATTTTGTTGCTAAATAATTTGCTTGTTTATTTATTTATTTACTTATATATACTTATTATTTATTTATTTACTTATATATACTTATTTATATGTTATATATTTTTTTTTTCAATTTACTTATTTATTTATTTATTTATTTATTTATTTATTTATTTATTTATATTTATTCAATTTAAATGCAACTTTTTTATTACTTTACGTATCCTACGTGTTTTAAAATTCAATTTACTTCTTAATGAAATGTTTGTTTTAATTAAATGAAGGTTTTTGTCATATTTTCCTTCAAAATATAATTTTTTTCTTTTTGAATTTGTAATTATAATGCTGTAAAAATAACTTATTCAGTAGAAAGATATATTTTTAATATCAAATCTCTGTGTAAACTGAGCGGTAGCAAACCAAATAATATTTTAAGAAAGGAATAAAATATCTATCTATCTATCTATCTATCATCAATCCAAATACGGAATTTTTTTGTTGACATCCATTTTACCGAAATTGATTGACCTTCATCGCTAAACAAAATTCATCCATGTTGCTAGAAACGAGGTAACATTTATTTCTGAAAATATATTAATTTTTTGCCTAATATTGATTCGGCTCCTTGCAAAAATATTTTTAAATTATACAGGGGCACAAGGTTTTCTTAGTGGTATTGAAATTGAACCGATGGGTTTTGATGGCCTTAATTCCAATTCAACTTTTGAGACATTACTTTTTAAAATCCGAAAAACACAAATCTATAATCCCTTTGTTTAATGTTTAGTTTAGATGTTTTTATAAAATTTTCGCAAAATCTTAATAATTTGTTTGATTTCATCTTATCTACACAAATCTTATAGAAAAACTAAGCCGTTTATGTTAAAACAGTTTTTGTAAAAATATGAAAATAATGTTGAATATATACATATATATATACGCACTATTATATAAAATTCAACCGTCTGTCAATTTTTTGTAAGCCGTGGTGGGGAGCGAACGTTCAAAAATAGTTATTTTTTTCGATTTTGAGCTCGAAATGACGTCTTACTTTCAGCTTTCTGCTGAAAAAAAAACCTACCAGACGGCTGAATTTGATATAAAGGTGCGCATATACATACATATATCTACACATCCATGCAAAGGAATTTTGGTTATCACACCACTCCCAAAACTTTCTTCCGGCTTTAGATTTATTAAATTTGAAGTTCAGATGTGTATCAGTACAAATTTTTTCTAAGACATTATTTTTAAAACTACGAAAGCGTTAAATCAAAGATTTCTCAAAACCGATGTTTTGTCAAATGTTGACTCATAACAATGACAATTTCTAGAAACTAAGCAAATACTAAAATGATTTGAACTGCATCCAGAAGATGGAGATTTGTACTTTGCAAAATCATCATACAATTTATCCTAAAGGAAATTTTGTGTTTAAGCTAAACAATAAAAAAAATTCCGTTATTGATTGTTTTTAGCACTTTTAAAGATTCATATTTTGAAAACCTCATATGATAATAAAATTTTAAGGTGATATTTAAATTCGGGACAGCTAAATCCCTTAAAAATGTATTGTACTCGTATTGTTTGTGGGATAGAAAATAGACCTGATTTAGTCGACCCAGTTTTGACAAACATTTCGACAGGTTTCAGGTTTGGATAAGGTCTTGTGAGATGCATTTTCAATAGAAATGTTAGCTTATAATTAAATTTCGACTTTGCCACTTTAATTTCGAACAACACAGACAAAATTAACAATCATCGATAGTCAACTTTAAATTTCGCCAAATTCTCGTATTGGCTACTAAAATATGACAACCAAAACCCATAATTTGACAACCTTATTTTCAAAATTTGGCTACCTGAAAGTCAATAGAACAATTTTCGATTTTCAATTTCGGGTAGTCAATATGACAACAAAAGTAGTCAATAGAAAAACATCCGTAGTCAATATGCCAATATATTTGTCATATTGACTAAAAAAATTGACTATTGAAAATTGTCATATTAACTACCGCCGCTGTCTTATTGACTCCCGTGGTTGTCATATTTACTACTGCATTTGTCATATTGACTACCGCGATTTTCGTATTGACAAACGGAGTTAATTTCTTTCAACCAAATGTGTCATACTGAGTTGTAAAAAAATTTCAGACAGCAAAATTGAAAACCGAAAATTGTCTTATTGACTATCGCTGTCGTTGGCAAAAAAATTATTATTTAATAGTCTATTTCACTATCAAAATTGTTGATAGGATAACTTTTTTCGTTATTGTTTCGTTATTATGACGACCATAACATCGCGTAATGCGCGGAAAGTGTTTATGTTTTAATGTTTTTAACAGGTTGTTCGATTGTAAGGCGTTCCATTACCGTAAGTGACAGGTTTCATATACCAGTATTAACATCTCAAAACTATGGAATTAACGACTCTGATCGACTCTGTAAAGGTGTTTCCCAAGTTCAAAATAATGCCAAGCTCCTTTTGAACTAAGCAAATACACAAGGCTGTTTTTCTAGATTTCTGTTCAATAGAATGGCTCCAAGCCAAATTCGGCTTCATCAGAAAGAAGCCAGTATTCGAAAACAATATGGAGAATGAGTAGAAATATACAGCAATGAAATACAGTGCGCAGTATTCTATTGAAAAATATAAAAGAATTACAATTTTAATATGCTTACCTAACTCAGAAAACAACTCCTTAAGTTGTTGATTTTTAATTTTTTTTTGTTTTGTAATAAGTCAGTACTTTTGGTTTTGCATCCAATAAAATGAATCCTTATCGCTGGCTGATCAAAAGAATATAAGAATATAGAAATAACCCGACGAATTTAAACTCAAACAATGTCATTAAAAATGAAGTTCAAAGTCAAAATCTAGGTAGTATATGATGAAGACATGCGGAAAATGTCATTATATGCATTCAAGCAGCAAAAACAGTACTTTACCTACCCTCTTCTCCTACGTATTCCCCCTCCCAACACTGACTGCTTCACCATCTATCCAATTTTTATATTCCTAGCCATCTGGCGATACGAAAGAAAAGAACTATCTTCTATTTTGTGTTTGAATAAATAAACAAAATAAAAGTTAAGGTAAAGGTAAAGGTATAGGTGGATAGACCAACTTGAAACAAAATATCGCGGATAGGAAGGTACATTTAATTGAGGTGTGGGTGGGAGTGAATAAATCATGAAAGAGGATATTCATTGAAAGAAAATATGAAATAAAAAATAAAAAACTGGGATATAGCATAGAAATATGTAGGTACCTCGATATAACAAAAGGGAAGAGTCCTTGCAGACGTCTTAAGGACCTCGAAAGACAATGGACGAATTAAGTTCTACTTCTAGCTATCCGAAAGAACAGAGTTGCCAATATGAGTTTTTTGTCTAAGCTTAGTTCACATTAAGTCACGGCAATTCTAACATATAACTGTTTCTTGTAATGATCATGATGTACTCGTAGCTATTTAAATAAAGATTTTATTAATTTTCAAATTCCTATGCATTATCATGTTTTGATTCGAACCAAACAAAACAAAATTGCGCTACTGTGGATTTAAATTAAGGACGAAAACGTGTTTTTAAATGGAACTAATGGACATAATTGGAAGAACTCAGAGCTATGTCAATGGCACTTTTGTGAGCATTGAGACAGTGGTGTCAAAAATGGGTTTAGTTTAGTTAATGAGGGTAAAACAAAAATACATAAATTACGAGCTGAACGGTCTATACAGTGACATAGACTTAGCCAGGAGGATAAAAGTCTAACGTCTCAGATGGCTGAGTCGCCAGGAGCATAAAAGTCCAACGTCTTAGATGGCTGAGTCACATAGAGCGCATGGAAACCAACGATCCGTCACAAAAAGTCTTTGAATCCACCCCCACATGACAGCGCAGTAGAGACAGGGTGCGGATCAAGTGGCGTACACAAGTGGAAAGTGACTTCACCCAAATTTGAGAAGGCAACTATAAACATCAATATCGGGATCCGAGCTGGATGGAGAAGTTTGTTTGGTTAGACCTTAATTCACACAGAATTGTAGCGCTTCCTTAACTAAGTAAGTAATAAAGAACTAGGACTAGGACTTCTAAATAAACTAATAAGTTCTATAAGCAGAGTTTTATATTCTCAAGATTAGTTACTTAACCTACTTTACTTTAGTTAGCGCTACAGAATGGGATTCTCCTGGACCTCAAGTAATAGATTCCACTAGCTAACTCGATATCTAGTTTCATATCTCTAATTTCCAATCCCAAGACGGTGTGTATCGGCCTCTACTTATTCAACTTATTACTCAGCTTGTTCTTCTATTTTGCTTGGGATTTAATACCTTACGAACTGGAGTTTCGATGTTCATTTGCTCAACGTGCCCACAAACGTTGAACACGCAAATTTTTTGACCAGCGGCAAATTGCTGTACAGCTCGTACAGCTGAGGGTTGTATGTTACTTTGCCATTTGACACATATCTGTCCACAGATCGTACGTAGAACCTTTTTCTAGAATATATCAAGGGAGCCTTCATCCGTCTGGGAGAGGGTCCATGCTTGTGCACCATACATCAAGACCGGGACTGTGAGGATTTTGTGCAGTTTTCCCTTGGTACTTCGCAAAAGGGCCTAATTTGAATTTAGGCCAAGAAAACAGCTATTAGCAATAGTTAATCCATGCTAGATTTCAGCATTGATATCATTTGCAGAACAGCAGTGTCCAGGTTGATAAATTCTTTGACTCGAAGTTATCGAATCGACACTCTTCCATACTTCGTTTTGTGTTCAATAATGTCAAGAACTCATTTTGTTCGCTTCTGACTCGATATTGAAATCTATATACTAATACGGTGTGGATTATTGAACAAAGGTGCTATTCGTATTGACCGTGAATCTGCGTCCAATCTCTCTTCAACGTCATTCTGATAATGTATATCAGCTTTTAGGGATACTAAAAATCTACATGGCATGGTATAGTAAGCCCTGTTGACACTGTCATATGCTGTTTCCAAATCTATGAAGAAGTAGAATTTCCAGGCATAAGGCCTAACTTTTAGCCGTTCACATGATATTTTTGACAGGTTGGTCATCGTTTCTTTTGAACAAAATTTGATTACAAGTTGGTTTATACTTACCAGCTCATCTCTAGCGTGCTTAAAAAACTCCACCTCTAGCACATCATCACTGTTCACAAGTTTAGCTAATGTCATGAATATCTCGTTCAGTATCATTTCGTCTAAAAATACAATCTTAAAAATATCCGAAACGAGACTATGTTTTGGACAGACATTTTCAGAGACTTCAGCCCGGTGTCTTAAGCTTTTATTGGCTTTATAGTTTCAACAGTTAAGAAAAAAATTAAATTACGCATTTATTTCTTTGAAAAATTGAAACAAACTTTAATTCCGTAATATTCCGTTCCGTAGCCTAAATGTTCCACATTTAAGTTTTACTCCGGAAAGGCCATATTGCTTCTGGATGAATTTAGGAAAATTGGTTTAAATGTACAAACTTTCCTGTTGGCCATACATATTCCAAGTCATAAACTGTAAAACAGTAATACAAATTTGATACCTTAAAATAAGAACTCTGTACAGCCATATAAAAAAGTTAAGTCTTAAAACATCATCATTTAGACGTTAATACTATAAACCTTAACCTTAAATACAATTTATGAAACAGAAACAGACGAAACACGACTTATAATAAAGCAATTTACAAAAAAAAACACAAGACTGAGACGAGACACATATTTCTTTATTTTGACGGGTCCGAGACGAAACTGTCAAAAAGTTTCATTCAGTTACGTCTCGCGGTGAAACTAAACGTTAACCGTAGCTTTTACAAGAAAAACCCTTGAAATAGAATTGGAGTTTCGTACAAACAAACAAAAAGGAGCAATTTCTTTCAAGTGTCCTTTTTCAAAATAAGGAGAATATACTGAATTTCCTTAGACTGGTCGACGCGGCAGGGCAACCCTGCTACCAGCGGCAGTTCCTGGCAGTGACAGTATAGCAAACACCAATGTGGAACTGCTTCTCTGTCGAAAACCATAGGTTCTACTATATACAAATATCCTTCATCCAAATTGAACTCCTTACTTTGTATTCAAATTATACCAGTCAAAGGTAAAAAGAGGATATCCATGACAACCGTCGTCGTCGTCGTCCTCGTCTTCGTCGCCGACAACAGGACAGGATGAGCTGAGCACAGAATAGCACAGCACAGCACGACACTGGATTCAGGATAGACGTTTACATATATTTGGAAGCTTAGCTATAGCATTTATAGATTTGTGAAAGTACATCTAGTTTTTCGCGAAGACATTGAGACGATCTTCCTCCACCCTTTGCAACTCCTGAAGTAGTAGGAGTAGTCAGTCGTCACAACAGATATACAACGACATTCATGGTTGGTCTTAGAATAGACGGAGACGGAATAGAAAATAATGGAATTGTTGTCGAATTTTGTATCCTTTTTTTTTTTGATTTTTGTGTTTTTCTATGTTCTTTTCGTCTTCAGTGGACTTCAAGAGAAAAAATAAGGCAGCGGACAACGACATGACACAAAGATGGACTGTGGCTCTGTGAGGCTGAAGACGAAGTATAAGACTGGTAGTGGGAGAAAAACTTAAATTGAGTTCTGTTAGTTTGAGAGTGTCAATATTAATATTGGGTGCAAATTGAAGAGGATAGATCCTTGCAGACAGCAAGACCTTTTTCTCATCTTCTATTTTAAGACATACAGCCAGACGAACCAACCCAAAACCGACTGCGAGTTTGAACTAAGATATGAAGAACTATCAAAGTCGTCGTCTCGTTCTTTGTGGTAGGAATTATAGTATAGGGCGTGGTTGCTCGTTGGTCAGCTATATTAAAGGGATGAGAATGACAGAAGAAGAAATCCTTGGGAGTAAAACTTCCTTTTCAATGTTCTTTCGGTGGATATTTCTTTTCGAATTTGGAAGCACATAGACTTCTTGGTCTTCTGTGTCTGTCTTTTTAGGAGTTCCCTCAGAAAGGAGAAAACTGTGGTGCAGACCCATCATCGTCATCATCTTCAACATAGAAAATAGAGGATACCTACGAAATTGAGTTTTGATAATTCAAGGACGAAATAAAGTCTAATTGTGTGTGTGTGTCTCGTGAGTATAGGAGGTTGCGCAAAATTGCTTCCGGCCTGCATATGGACAGAAATTGCATATTTTTTATGATGTGCAGTTGAATTATGTTCGGTATAAGTGTATGTTGCATAAGGTATTGCTGCTGCTACTGAACGAAAGAATAATAAGGATCCAGAAAAGAAGTGCAATGGGCTTTCATGGCGATATGATATGCCTTATAAACGAGTATTATTTTGACGTTGAAACAGAAATTGAATTCAAAGATTCTTCTTGTAGTTTTTTTTTTCGTTGAACTAAAAATAACTTCGTATCTACTTGCACTTCAAAAGAAGTTGATATACATACATGTATATAGGAATGCAGGGTAGGTACATGTATTCCTATATGAATAGAGGCTATGTGCATTGGTAATAAGAGAAGAAATGGATTTGTTTCATTCAAAATTCTGAGTTCTATGAACTTTATTCTGCTCCTATACATGTATAAGACCGGAAATTAAATTTTTATCAAATCAAAAAACAACATTGAAAATAATTCTGAACATAATTCTTAAGCTACATATATATTTTTTATTTGAACCCAAAAAACTATGACCACATGATACTATAACTTATGATTTAAACCATTAATTCGTGTAAAAACAAATTATGACTGAGAGTTGGTGTAAAATGAAAAAGTACATAACTTATTATTCGACCAAATTTTTTCCATTAAAGTAATTGACCATTACATCCATCAGTCTTTTTATTATTCTTGCATTTCAAACTAAGTACATGATATGCACATTTTTACTTGCGAATACATATAGGAACTACATTATATGGCAATTTTTGCATTCGTGCAAAATTTCGAACTCGAGATGTTAATCAAACATGATATTACGATGGTAGAGAAGTCGAAAAAAGTGGGTCCCGCGATTCCGTCCGGTCTGTTTTGTCTGTCTGTCCACTCTCATACAGCCTAAACCATTGGGTCGATTGAGTTCAAACTTGGAAGTTAAGCTTGTGAGCAGATTCGCGTTAGGTGTTTTTTTTTCATTTTTTTTAAGATCAAAACTAACAGTGGCCCCCATACAATTTTTTTGGTCAAAAAACGAAAATTCGAATTTTTCCAAAAACAAACCGATAGATTTTTTTTTAATTTTCTCTAAAATTGTATTTTTTAACTTGGCTTCTTTAAATAAGAAAAACATATTTTTGTATTGCTCAGTAAAGGTACCGCTCATAGAACCGTTATTTTGTTTTTTAATTTTCTCAGCAACTGATGAACTAATTTCAATATTTTTTTTTTGAATAAGCTATTATATTGCCTTAACAATACATATTTGATTATCAAAAGTGCATTTTATTTTTTGTTTGGATTTTTAAAAAATATTGAATTTTTTTTTTTTAAATTCTTTATCTCAAAAACGGGTCAACATTTTTTTACGAAATTCAAATGTAGCGCGTATATTTACAATCACTAAACAACTGCAAACCAAAAATATTTTTAGAACAAAATTGAAAAATTAATTTAAAAAAAAAACAGCTCTAACGATTTTCAAAAAAAAAAATTTGAAAAATCAAGGGTTTTTTGATTTATAAAATGGATTTTAAATTTTTGAAGACAAACTTATTTTTCAGGTAAAATTTTGAATCTTAAAATAGTTTTTTTTTTAATTATTTTAACTGTATTAAATGGGGGTTACATTCCCATCTCACCAGAATCAAATCCTGTGCATGAGCCCGAAAGAGCGCATTATTTTGACAAAAAATTTAATAACATTCATATCTTTTATCGAAATTAATGCGTTTGATACATATTTAAGTATTTTTATAACTATAACCATTGTAAATGCCAACGATGGCCGTGTAGCGCCACTGCATCGGATTAACGAATATGATATATTTAATCAACAATATATTTTGAAGTGTCTATCAAAAAATAATATCTTGGTACGAGTACCTTTGTATATATGATTTTAAAATATTATTCTTTTACTTGCCTTCGCCTAAATAAAAGAATAAACACTCGTACAAGTTAAAGAAATGGGCCAGAAAGAGTATATATATTTTCTATTAGAATCACTTTTTCAACGTACACCTATGTATATATTGTTTTACGTACAACCTCTACAACTACTGCTTACGTGTCACTTCATAACTAAAATCCAAAACGCACAAGAGCCTGACTGTAAACAACACATGAATATCTTAAGATAATTTGTTTTCCATCCTGGTTCTTCCAATATGAAATTAAAATAAAGCTATCCAAAGAAAAAAGCTTTGAACGAACAAGTTGAATACACAAACAATTGTTTTCGTTAAGTATGCTTACAAGTATTTTTCATTTCCCTGATGAGTTGTCCTAGGATGAGTTGTGTCTTGGGATGAATCACACGTTTTTTTATATCTTTGAAGACAAACTTATTTTACAGGTATATTTTTAAATCTTATATAGGTACTTACAGGAGCAAGTTCGTGCGACCCAGTCGTGCATTTTATTTAAAACGGAATCTTAGGATAATTTTATGAACAACAGACATTTTTATTGATATTGGTTGGTATGTATACAAAATGAATGATATTGTACATGTATGAAAACTGTGTGTACTTTTTGTAAGGATACTTCAAGACTCTGGTCTATACTGATAAACGAACGGCGATTTATTATATTTAGAAGCCAACTTTAAAAGGATTATTGACGAAATAAGATTCGGTATATTCTCGAAAAAAAATAGTTCCATTATTCCAGAAATAATTTATTTATTTATAATAATAATTTAAAACATTAGAGCTCATAAAACGTGTGAATTAGTAAAGTTGAAATTTATACTTATTATTTGTTTAAAAATCGTTCAATGCCTCTGAAAATATAATCATCCAATACGAGTTGGTGTAAGAATTCTAAAAACCCAGATCCCGAAAATAAAAATTCCAAAAAATTAAGATCTTGAAACTCCAAAATTCAAAAGAAATATGCCCAAAAAATGTATAAAATGAAAAATGTTCTCAGATTTTTGTTTATGCGGAATTGTTATAATGATGATTTTTTGACCAGAGTTTGCAAATTAATTGATTTAAAAAAGCAAAGACGATACAACGGTATGGCTGGAAAATTCAAGACTTTGGAAGTTTGTATTGTATAGTCGCATTTGTAAATAAAAGTAAGTGCCCATCATTCTTAAGAAAACTAATTAGTTTCATATTCGTTCTTTTTTAAATTTCGAGATTTTGGCTATTTGGTGTTTTGGAATTTCGTCATTCTGGGTAATTGGTCAATATTTTGGGTTTTCAGGATTGTGTCAATCTTCCACCCAAAACATATAAATAGATATTTAAAATCCACTGTTTTTAGGACCTTTTCGATGTACATATACCACTTTGGAATATATTACAAATATTTTAAAAGATTTTCAATCAATCAAACTCGGTCTCCCATTGTGCACTCCAAGTTGGGTAAGGTCACTTTCCACTTGTACGCTCTACCTGACCCGCGGCCTTTCTCTACTGCGCTGTCCTGTGGGCGTATAGTATTCGAATAATACTTCCCGGGCCAGAGCTTTGGTTTTAGTCGTTGGACCATCTCCTCCCCCACTCACCTTCTATGCATATTCGACCGTAGATCACGCGAAGATCGTTTATCTGGAAACGACCCAACATGCATTCATCCGCTTTTGTCATCGTCTATGCTTTTGTACCGTATAGCAGGATCATATAAAGCGGCACTTTGGATGCTCAATCGCTTTCTTAGCCCAAAGAAACATAGGTTAGCAAGGTAATTCTTCGTTTGATCTCAGCGCTGGTGTTGTTTTCTTCTGATGCCATATGGGGCCTTGAAATCGATAAAAAGATGGTGAGTGTTGATTATATGTTCTTGGATTTTTTTTTGAATCAGTTGTATAGTGTAAATATTTGATCGACTGATGTGGACGATCAGCATTAGACGTTCAAATATTAAGGCAGAGAAGATTTTGTATGCGATGTTAAGTAGACTGATTCGGAAATGCTTCTGTGTAGCGTCGTCAGCTTTGCGTGCCTTTTGTTTTGTTTGGCTGCATTTGCCTGCCGAAATCCCTCATCAAACCAGGGGTTTCTTATTGGTTGCTATTTGAAAATTCAGTGCGTCAGAAACGGCTTCACTCGGCCGGAAAAGCATTTTGTGATATTTGCGATTGTATCCATTTGAAGTTGTATCTTCTCCTTACTATCTTATCTACAATGTGGTAGTGGTCCAAGTCGATATAAACTCCTCGGAAAGTTCGGGAATTCAAAAATTTAAATAGTAAAATGAAAATTTTCACAAAAATGTTTTTAGATACTTTGAGTTACATATCTTTTAACAACTTTTTGTCGAGATGAATTTATATGGTATATTTATTTTGTTGTTAATATAGTTAAATCCTCAATCCAATAAAAAATAATGTTCATCAATTCTTTTTATAAAAAAGTACATATAGCAGCAGGTTTACTATTTCTATGCAGGGCAACTATTAATGTAGATCAGTCAAGAGGATAAGACCAGTTGATACACAAATAGTCAATAATTGCACAAATTTGAATTTTTGATAAGCAACTATCCGCATGACCCAACACCAACATTCACAAGCTAGAAAATTCCTAAATATACTTTCCAAACACTTTTTACTTTCAAATTCTCCAGAAAATTTCTTATACTTATAGTAAACCTAGAAGTTAAACCAAACCGAATTCATTACCCAACCAATCTTTCTTGTGGTTGTATTTAAACCAACAGACCCGAATCCTCTTTTCTATAAAATATTTTTCCCTCGTTATTCTGTAACCAAATACTAAACAAACAAAAAATTCCTAATTCCTTCGATACAAACTTCGAAAGTCCTGTCTTCTAAGAAAAGTTTTGTAGAACAAAACCACCTCTATATAGATACCCTTGAATTTCATCCATCATTTAATTCAAACCTAAATACTAGGCCCACGTAAGTCATGCATATGTATACTTTATGTGAACCTAAAGAAAAAATAATAAGAAAAAAGGAAAGAGAAAAAGAAATATGTATAAAATCCCTTTCATTTAATGTCCTTTAACTTTGAAAAGAACTGATGGCATTTAGTCAATTTACATCACTTGATATAAAACGATTTGGGCAAAGTTTTGTTGTTTTTATTTGAGTCTTGATAACAACAAAATATGAAAACTTTGGAAATAAAGTCAACATGTCCACCGAAAATGTGTGGTTTTTAGGTCATTAATTTCTAAACACATAACACATTATTCTTGTCAAAGTTTTCAATATCGGTTAAGTTTCTTTCCGCATAAAAAGGATTCCAATTTGAGATTTTCAAAGGAAATTAATCTTTTCGAATAACTACTAACACCACATGACATGAAGTAAAGTCTATGCGTCATTGAAACGAATGACGAACAATTGCTTGCCACTGAATCAATTATTCAGTTCTAATTACCTCTCAAAAAAAAAACTGTATCTATTTGATTAATATTTTTTATTCACGATTGCATAATGTGAACTACAAACTAAAGTTTTCTTATTATTCTTAATCTCTGGATCTTTTAAACATCCTACCATTAAAACAAAAAAAAACATTAGAAGGAATTATAAAGAAATGCGGATTTATTTTCTTTGATATCTTTCGTAGTGTCTGCCAAGTTTTAGCATAATGATTAAAATCGAAAGATAAACTCGAAGCTCGTTTCTTATGGACTTTTATGATTCAACGGATGTCCGGTAACGAGGACTATCCATGTCCGGGAGGACAATTTATGCAGACAAAAATATAATAGTTTTTGAAAGTTTTAAGAAAGCTAATAGAAAACAAAACAATAACTACTCAAGTTTACAATGACGACTGTTTTAATTTCGAATTAATTTCATTCCAATGACTTATTTATTTATTAACTACTTAACTCCTGTCAAAATGTGAATGCCCCACCTCCATTAATGTCTAAATTAAGCACACTAACTAAAGGATTAAATAATCACATCAAAAAGGAAGAGAAGGAGAGAACTTTACAACACAAGAAAAGTGACATAAATACTTAAGACCAACTTCACGAAAATCTTCTGCATATACCTAAATCGGAACGAAATCTCTCAAGAGTCTTAAGCCCTCGTATTCCTATACCTACCTTCCTGCACTCACTTGTAAAGGTCTTCGCTCCTTTTTTTTGTGTCGTTTGTCGAATGACCCCCGCAGCACCTTCATCAACTTGACATCCTTTTTGAATTCGTGTCGCCTCCATGCAAATCGCTTGCTCATACGTCAGATAATAATCCATGGCCAACATATAAGATGAGCGAGCCAATCTGGCTCTGCAAGCGCACATCACATCAGCACAGCATGACACAGATATATATAACTAAACCGACCCAACGACGAACGAATGGAAAAGCCTGAGAAAGAGGAAGAGAAAGAGAAAGAGGGAGAAGCGGCAGAAGCCAACGACAACGATGACGTTCAACAACGAAGAAAACTCAACTCATTCACATTCATTCTACTTAAAGGGCAGCTATACACCCGCACCCGCACCCCCACCCGCTGTCGCCATCAAAAACTACTGCAACTGCCGATGCTGAAGCTGATGTGCCTCTCTGCCTCAGCGCTCAGCCTGTGCCTCTGTGCCTTAACCTCTCCTCAACCACTTCGACATCTCGTGCCACTTTGTGCTTTGTGAAGAGATTAACTTGCACTTGATTCTGACAGAAATCAAAGCAAAAGATGACATATTGACAAGTCGCCTGTCATTGCGGTCGAGGTTGGGTTTTACATTGGAATGAGGTTGAATTAGTGTTATGGGTGTCCTCCTATCCTCAATCTTGCAATCACTGAAGCATTTAACTTCTAAAGCCATTAAATTGCAAAAAGGATTAGTGATAATTAATACTCGAACCTTTATAGAAAAACAACAACAAAACTAAAATCCTTCCTCGAAAACGAGAAATATAAAGAAAAAAAGGTTTAAGTCGATGATTTCCTGTTTCTCGTGACGACACGTCATATAAACGGAAATTCAAATATGTCAAGACTTTTTTCTAATCAACAAAAATTAAAACAACAAAAATACAACAAAACACAACGTTGATAGCCACCAATGTAAAGCAACAAACCAGAAACCACCACCGCACTCTATCGGAGCTGCCTTGCAACTAAAAAAATCTTATTAGACAAATAAAAATATCGTGACCAAGAGGAGAGATACATTTTCATTCGAATAAAATGAGATAAAATTCCCATAGTAGTATAGTAAAATGTATTATTCTCTGTTGCAACAAGTTTCTCTCTCTTTCTCTCTTGAGGGTTTTCATTGATAAAAATGAATCTGAGAAATAATTTAAATAGAAATGTGTATCTGCAGTATGTTGAAGACTTATTGTATTCCTGCAACTAAAACATTGAATCTTATTGGAACGTATTCTTCTTATTATTGGAAACATTGTATTTAACAGCAAAACATGTTGCGTGATAAAATCATATTTGATACTTTGTATAGATACTTGTTGCTATGTTAATTATCTGTTAATAAACAGATGTTTATATTTTCCTTACAGTCTAATTTTTGTATTTTAGAATTTATTGGATTTCAAGAAATATAAAGTTTTAAAGATATTTTTTACTCGACATAAATAAATTAGGTGGCGCAAGAGTCCATAGACGTAGCGTAGTGACTCGCAAATCTTAACAATTCCTGTGTGCAGTGTTAATATCAGGGATGAACGGGAACTATATTTTATATGCTAAATCCGAATGGCTAATTTAAGAAAGCACTTCTCATGACAACACTTACTTTTGGAAGACTTGTCAATTCCTCGCAAGAGGCAGAACCCGTGAAAAAAAAAAAAAACTTTTAGGTGGAACAGACAGGGAATTAATTAAAAACCTCTATCATGACCTACGTGCTAACAATCAAGCCGCATTAAATACTAATCAAAATAAAGTAACTTCCTAATTCAAGATCTAGTTTCGTGCTGAGTTCAATATTCCGCTTTTTATAACCCCACTTTTTTAAATCCCGTATCTTGTAATTCTCTTTCTTATCATCCCTCTTTTTCAATCAGAACTAGTTGTTATTTTTTAGAGTGCGTTTCGTAGACGAGATTTTGATTTTTTTCGTGACTTTTAGAAAACGAGATTCTTCCAAATTCCGTATCCACAATTTGATAGTGTTTGCAGAAGGAACAGATTCAGCACGTGGAATGCCGAAGTGTATACGAAAAGCCCTTTGTGTAGCTATAACAGAATGATTATTTTCGTAATATGCACGCACGACGAAACCACGATGTACACCTGTCCAGACTATGATTACGAATAAAAACGGCATTACCGTACAATTCAAAATATACCACTTATTAAGGCCTACTCTTATCTTATCACAGGCTAATGACCTCATTAAACTTGTCAGTCGGCTCTGCCGCACCCTGTACTTATTTTGCTTATACTTAAAGCTGCATAATATGTTTGCATGATAAAATATAAGTTTGCATCTATAAGAGACAACAAGTTTTCATCCCAAATCAAAAAAATGTATTTAAATAAAAAATGAAGATTGTTTGACCCAATGGATATTTTTTAACTTCCACATAATTTATTGTAAAATCAACCTGTTGTTTTAGTCCAGTTATGTCTGAATCATTTTCGTATATGGCTAAACAACAACCACGCGTTAGGTTAGAAACACGGAGCACCCAGAACGGTTAGAACCCCCGAAAATGTGCAGTTGGTTAGAGAGTCAATTGAGCAGTCACCAAGACGCTCAGCCCGGAAACATGCGGTAGCTTTGGGAATCTCAGACCGTTCTTTGAGGAGAATTCTTCACGAAGATTTATCATTCCATCGCTATAAATTAATGCTTGTTCAAGAGTTAAATGCTACTGACTACAACAACCGTAAAAATCTCTGTCAGCGAATTCTTCTGCAAATTCCTCCGATATCAACTTTTTTCTGTAGCGATGAGGCCCATTTTCATCTTTTTGGAACTGTAAATAAACAAAATTCTCGATACTGGGCTGCGAATAACACACGGCAGCTCCATGAAAGACCACTCCACTCTCCTAAAGTGACCGTGTGGTGTGCTGTGTCCCAATTTGGGGTGATCGGCCCCTACTTTTTTGAGGACGAGAACAGGACCGCCACTGTCACGTCCGTTCGTTATGTTGTGATGTTGGAAACTTATCTTCAGCAAAGGTTAGAGGAAATGGCTGAAGAACATGATTGGGGAGATGTATTGTTTCAGCAAGACGGAGCTACAGCGCACACAGCTCGAATTTCACTTGCTGTCTTACGAAAAATGTTCCCTGGGCGGTTAGTCTCTCTCAGAGGAGACATAGGCTGGCCAGCACGGTCCCAAGATTTAAGCGTGTGATTTTTTTCTCTGGGGCTACCTTTAGGATAAGGTTTTCAGACATCGCCCACATACCATAGAATAAATAAAACAGAAAATCACCGGGGAGGGAAATCGAGGCCATACCAGTCGAAATGTGCCGAAAATCATGTGAAAGCTTCAGAGATCGTCTACAACAGTGTATCAATGCCGAAGGCCGCCATTTTGGAGATATAATTTTCAAAAAATAATTTTTAAAAATAGGATTGAAGTTTTACTGTTCGTTATTTATAGCCCATCGAAACTCGTCAGTCGGCTCTGCGCACCCTGTATTAGTTTTTTACCTAATGGCTTGCGTTTGGATGCATGCTTTTTGCCAGCTTTAAATTTGTTTTTAAACTGTGTTCAACTCTTAAAATGACTGTAAAAAACGACTTTAAATCATCTCAAAGCACATTTGAATCATTGGTTTTTAACTTCAAACCGTTTGATAAACTGATAAACAAAACTCGATTTTGTTTCAATATTATTATTTCAAATTATAAAAAAATAGTGATTTCACACAAGGACACTAAAACAAATTTTAATTTTTCCATTCAAATCATATGAAAACCCGAAAAATGCATTAAGGGAGGTCTTGAAACATGAAAACAGTTGTGAAATTAAATTACCTTACTTAGATGGATAGTTTAAGTTTAAGTTTAAGTTTACAGTTTTATTATTAATTTACTTAGTAAGAGTAGTAGTAGTAGTTTAGTAGTTTAATCACATTTGACTATCAAAAATGTGACAACCACTTTTTGCCTAACCCCATTTCACCCTTGTTCCATATGATAGCTGTCTTATTTGAACTTTCGCACAAAGTAAGGCTATTATCGTTTCAAGGTTCTGAACGTTCAAGGAGAGCTATCTGTGTTCGGAATATCTTTTTTTGTAGGCCTTATCACCAAACGATGCAGAAAGGACTTTCAAACAAATTTAGTTTGTGTATTTTTTTTACTACAGCAATTTAAAAACAAGGAAAATGTAGTTGACTCAAAATGTGATTTTAATTAAATTAGTATGAATGCGAAAAAAATTACCAACGGTATTCTTATAAATCAAGAAAAAAGAAATACAAAAATTTGTTACCTCGAATATTTTGCTAACAAAAAATCATATTACCTCCAAAATAATTTCATGCATTGAAGAATAAAATTTCTGACATCTGATAAATTTTTTAGAAAAATCGAAGTTCTTTAATAAAAGTAGAAACCTTTAAAAATATTACTAAAACTTAGTAAAAAATAATTTTGGACTTGATTATCTTGGCAACAATTTCAATTTATTTTATTCGTGAGGTGCTTATATGCAAGTACAACAGTTATAATTAGCAAGTACAACAGTATTTTAAAAGAAAGATAGTTTCAAAGCAGGGAGTAATGATTTTTAATGTGTTTCTTTAGTCTTGTAGCATCATTTATTTCTCTCAAGTGACGAGGTAAGGAGTTCGATAGAAATTTACAATATACAAAAAACTGACTCGCATGTAAGAGAAGCATATCGTGGTTGTATTAGAATTCGTGTTATGGATGAGGTAGTACTTACAGTATATTACATCTCTAAGGTATTGGATTTGATTGATCAAGAGAATGTTTGTGAGCATAGAAAGGGCACGAAACTTAAAATAGTTTTCAAGGCTTATATAAAGAACACACTTTGAGAAATTAGAGATTCTATCATATCTGCGATAGCCAAAAAATGTAATATTTTACAACCATAAATAAGGGTTGGTACGACTAGAGTTTTTGCAAGAAGCATGCTCACTTTGAATGGAGTCAAGAACTGGGACGCCCATAAGGTGCGTAGAATGCCATACGTTTCACCCACTACATAACTGATATGGTTATTCCAAGTAAAGTTTTATTAAAGATATTTGCTTATGACTAATTTTTACTTATAAAAACCATTGTTTCTAAAAGTTTGAAAAATTAAAAAAATTAATAAAATATAAAAATCTACAAAAAACACAATACCTACACAAAATTGGTAAAAACAGATTTTCGAGTCGATATCTGAGGTAAATAGCTATCTAATAAAGATTTTGACAATCTTTTCATTCTATGCAAAATATTGTTGGTAAAGTAATAAGGTAGTTTTGTTAGAAAAAAACAACGGTTTTCTTATAAGTAATAAAGACTTTCGCAAAATGCTACTAAAAATTGGTAAAAAATGGTTTTCGACTTAAATATATCGGGGAAAATGAATATCGAAATAAAACTTATTTGATCATATACAAAATATTGTTGTTGACTCTTACAGCCCTATTATGGCTATCAACTATCAATTATTTGATAACTGATCAGCCCTATTACGGTTGTCAATTATCAATACGCTAGTTGACATTTTTCAATGAAATTGATGAATTGGTATTATCGTTGTCAGCAATCAAATTTTCGATAAACTGTGAACGCTCTTCAGAAATTAGATCTATTGATTATCAAATTTTCAGTCAATCACAAATTCCTTGTTGATAAAATATTTTACGGATCGCGAAAGCCAAAAGCATGTCTGGGTTCTCTTCCATCCGTTCTACCAATCTGGCGAGCTGATTTTTGTTACTTACAATTTTACTCCTACGTAAAGAAAACACTTAAAATTGAATAGCACCATTAAAATTGAATAGCACCATTAATTTATGGCTACTACTTATATTTTTAATCCAAATCAACCAAAGTAAAATTCGTCACACGAAACAAAAGCAGTCCGTTGAAAAATTGTAAATGAAATTGAAACGTAAAAAGTAAATAGGCACTATTCACAATAGATTTTTGATCTTTGTTCACAATGGATCAAAAAATTATCAACTCGTATTCATAATACCAATGTATCAATTAATTGACAAAATGTTTCAATTGTCAATTAATTGATCTTTGACAACCGTAATAAGGCTGATAACTTCTATCAATTTATTGATAATTTAGTATTATGAGTATCAAATGATAATTTTTCACCCATTGTGAATACTAATCAATATACGATTGTGAATAGGTTTTGTTTGGTGTTTGACGTTTTTCATTTGTGTTGAGTTCTTGTGTTTTGGTCTATAAATAATTTCGGCGGAATAATGTAAGTTGGTTTCATTAAATAAATTTCTCTTTTTTCTTAATAATATTTTGTTTATTTAGGAGTAGAATTGTTAGCTTGCACGATAAACCTTCGTTCCTCAGTACAATTGCCTTCAAACAACAATTCTAGTGAAGGCATTTCGTTCTTCAATTTGTATATTCAATAAAAACTACAAAAAAACTTTTATAAATCGTATTTATTTGATACATTTGTCAACGAAGATTTTGTAGCTGATAGAATATTTGATGGGTATCAATATGTTTGATAGCCGTAATACCGAGTTTATCAATAAAGCTATTCACAATAGATCTTTTAATTCACTATTTATAAAAAATATTGATAATTGATCACCATAATACCGATTCATTAATTTTGTTGATAATTATCAACTATTATCAAATATCGTGTTGATATTTGATAAAGGGCTGTTAGTAATTTTTTTAAAGAAAAATCCAAATGACAACTTTTTTTAAAGAAAACGAAAACCCACAAAAACAGCAAAAACTTATGAAAATTGGTTTTTAACTCAAGTATCTTGAGAACAAAAAAAGATATTGACTTCAAACTGTTTTTATTAATATTTATTTTATATGACTATTAGGTTTGGATCGCATCCCAGCCTTTTTCAAATGTGAAACCAGGCCTTTTTAAATAATTTCTTCTTCTTGCAATATTTGTATTTTGAAATCGTATTTTTTTTTGTATTCTGCATTTAAATTATTCATTTATAATTACTTTTCTTTTTTTAGTAAATGGGCATTTCACGTGAAGCGGACAGAGAAAAAAAAGTGACATCTTGGATTTCGCTCATATTTAGGTCAATTACAGTATTTGAGAATATAAAAAAGTAATTTCATTTTTTATATTCTACGGCACTTAGTTTAGGAATTACGGACTACCAAAAAATTGACCCACTATGAAAAGCCATTATTTTAAATCAGTGCTGTAGGTATTAGATATAAAGTAAAAATATATTGTAGGTATGTTTTAACAAGAAAAAATGTGTATTATTTTTGTGATAAAGTCGGTGCAAAAAAAATTTTTTTTTCTTGCTCAAAACCGGAAGTAAAGTTTTCAAAGTAAAATTTCAGTAACTTCGACCATTTTTTTTTAATTTTTATTTCTGCAAAATAAAGATAAAACTATGTAGATATTACATAAAAAGTTTCAAAATGGAGACATAAGTAAAGTAATAGAAAAAGCCCTCGATCACATATTAACGACCCTCGCCTGCGGCTCGGGCCTTAAAATTCTGTGATCTCGGCCTTTTTCTGTTTTACTACACTAGTATCGTAAATAACTATTTTATCTAAATTACAAAGTAAATGTTATCACGCACAAAACCGTATGAACAATTAAGAATTGAAAGTTAGTTGAAAACGTATCAATGTTTCAAATAAATTGACAAATATAGGAAAGTAAATTTCGTCCAACCGCCCCAACCTGGCTACGCGTGCAATACGCTCTGTGAGACATAATGTTCCATATCTCTAAAACGACTTAAGTCTCCATTTTGAAACTTTTTATGTAATATCTACATAGTTTTATCTTTATTTTGCAGAAATAAAAATTAAAAAAAAAATGGTCGAAGTTACTGAAATTTTACTTTGAAAACTTTACTTCCGGTTTTGAGCAAGAAAAAAAAAATTTTTTTTGCACCGACTTTATCACAAAAATAATACACATTTTTTCTTGTTAAAACATACCTACAATATATTTTTACTTTATATCTAATACCTACAGCACTGATTTAAAATAATGGCTTTTCATAGTGGGTCAATTTTTTGGTAGTCCGTAATTCCTAAACTAAGTGCCGTAGAATAAAAAAAATGAAATTACTTTTTTATATTCTCAAATACTGTAATTGACCTAAATATGAGCGAAATCCAAGATGTCACTTTTTTTTCCCTGTCCGCTTCACGTGAAATGCCCCAAATATCAATATTGGATACCATCAAACATGTTAGTATTTTGTGTTCTAAATTAACTTTCGGTGAGTGAAACAATTAATTTTCTTCAGTTTTAATATATGTACTGTATTTTGGATAGTTTACCACCTAAATCATTTTGTATGAAACTTCCACATCCATGTCAAAACTTTGGTAACGAATAAAACCTGCCCAAGAGTAACTCATAAACAAATATTTTTATTATAGAACATCCTTCCAAAAAAAAATTATTCGCAATTATCTTCGCCCTTATTTAACGACGTTTTATAAAGTGAAATGGCCAGAGTCTATAGGCAGCTTAAGCTACAAATTAGCTCTTTATTTCTTACACTTAATTTTTAACATAAATTGCACCTCTTGCTCTCCCTCCATGTAAATACATAAGAAAACTAATTGTTTTTAAACTCAGATGATGTGTTATTCTTCAGGCTTTATCAGAAAGAGCTAAGGTAAAAATAAACCTCATTTTTTGCTCATTTAACCCTGCAAAACTAATCATCGAAGACGCACTTCTATAGCAAAAGTGTACAGAGCTATACACAAAACATATGAAAATTAAGACATTATATTGCAATTTCGTCTTGGGGCGTATACTCAACTCCTTTAAATGCAGTCATCATCAGATGAAGTCAAACAAGGTATATATAGAAGTGGGCAACCTGTCAGTTGTTGTAAATATCATGCAACTGAAGATCTCTGTGAAGCAAAATAAATCAATTTAATTAAAGTCAGAACTATAGGTTGTAAGAACTTGCTCTTTATAATGAAAAATATAAAATAACTCTCTGTTAGCCAATAAAATCTTTCTCTTACACAAAATAACTTGCAAACTTTTCACTTCTTTGACATGGGAGAAATTTTACAAAAAAATATCAATGTTGTATCTTAAATAAGGGCTCTAGAGAAGTCAAACTTGCACTGTAACTTATATCCATTCTAAGACTCAAAGTTCAATTGTATCAATTTAAATACAAGAATAATTAGGAAAAGACATTAGGCTTGAACGTCTTGACAGCAACATAGTAGTTACCCAAAAAAAAATAAGTTTAAAGAAAACCAGACCAGACCCTTTAACGAGTTTGAATTTTTTTTCGAAGCCTGGACTTACCCTTATTTGGCTTAATCATGCCACAACTTCGAGTGAACATTTAAATACAAATATACAAGTTGTTGAAGATATCCTCCACCCAAAATAAAATATGGTTGTATAACGGCCTTTAGCTCAATATAAATGAGACTTTGCATTAAAGGTAAAATTTTTATGATTTCCTATCTAAGGTTCAACCAGAAGATATCTTGCCTTCACACTTAATCGATTAATTTCAATATTCAAAGATATAGAAGAATTAAAGTTCGTGTCCTGACGAAAAAACAAAGAAAGAAAAGTGAATCGAAGCAAAAGGACCCCAGACTCAATCTCAGATTGAACTGATTTAATTTCCGTAACGAACAAACAAACAAACAATCGAGAGAAAATATAGCATTCCTTCGTTACCACCTCTTTTAGATTATTTGTTTCGTTTCGTTTCGAGGAATATTTTTTGTTGTTATTATTATTATACGTATTGATATTTCAACGATTCACAACTCACATATAGTCCTTTCACTTACTAAGGTAGGACTTCAACGACGACGACGACGACGTAGGAACGGCATCTCGGCGGCATCAACAGCGGCACCTGGGGGCGTAAAAAAGATATAATAATTTTACTCCTTTGTTTGGGTATGAATTGAAATCGAAAATCAATGGGCGAAGGGAATCCTTTTACGGTAATATTGCGGGAGCATCATCAGGAATTATTATACGCCTGATAAGAAATCTTGGATTTCGTTTGTACCTTCCTTTCGCGAGGGTGTGAAGGAAGAGAGGGAGGGACAGAAAAAAATAATAATAATCATGAAGGTTCAATTGTTTTATGCATGTGAATGTGAATTTTGGCGGTGATTGTTTTTGGTTTTTCTTTTCGTTTGAACCAAAAATGAAGGAGTCTTTCAATCAAGATTTGTAATTTTTATTCCTTTCTTTTTTGGGGAGCAAGAGGAAAACGAACAAAATGAATTCCTTCGGGCAAAGGTGGGCTCACCTCACTTTCTTTCTTCCTTAAAAAGGATGAACAACAACAAAAAGCAACAAACAAAACAAAATGTAATAAAGTCGTTTTCACTTCGATGGACTTTGAAATTACTTTTTATTTATTTTTTGATTGAGAATTTTCTTGAGTTTTTATTTTTATATTTTGTATTTTAATGGAACTTCCGTTTGGTGTTTCATAATATAATTTTTCAGTGGAATAAACAAAGAAGGATTTAATTTGCTTTGGCAACGGCGGCGTAAAGGTAGGCATAGGTACTTAGATTTAATTTTATATGAAAAAGAAAAACTAATAAAATTAAAACAAAAAGAAAAAACTGAGCTGAGTCTAAAAAAACATCATTATGAGCATAAAAATAAATTCTGTGAAAGATATTGATTGAGTTCTGTTAATAAAATATTTTATTTGTAATTATTTATATAGATATTTTCCTTTGAGAGAAAGCCCGCTGCTGGCCAACTGGGGCTAGGGGAAGGATACTTTTTGTCGTTTCTCTTAATTTATTCAAGTTTTTCTGCAATGAATTTGAATAGGCATTGAAGTGCAATGAAATCGAGAAGAAAATAAAAATTGAAATAACCTTTTTATTTTAATAACAGTAATAGAACATAATAAAAGAAATTTTGAAACTTAAATAGCTGAATAAAGTTTGCAACTCGTTTAGGTGATTTTAAGTAGGGAAATGTTGCGGGAAATAATTTTGTTTTAAATGGAAAAAATGTTGAAATTAATTGCTAAATTTGTTAAAAATTATTATTATTTATTATTTATTTGATTATATTTATTGCAATATAAAATTACAATAAATAGTTGAAATATGAAGGTGTTAACAATAGATCCATCAACCTTCGCATGGTATACAAGTTGTTAAATTTACATTTTTTTTATGACTAAATTGATACATGACTTTTTTTTTTAATTTTGGATAACATATTTATTTTCTTTAGGAATTCTAAGATTTTAGTACAGTTTTTATGTGTAGGATATTTTATTAAATCTGTCCGGTTGATCCTATGGTCGGCTGGTTGGAGGCTTGGACAAACGTTCAATAGGTGTTCTATTGTCATTTTTTGTGGGTTTATGCAGAATAAACAGGAGAAGTTTGTTAAGCTTTTGTCGATTAGGCTGATATGTGTAAGGTGATTATGTCCAAGTCTTAGTCTGATAATTGCTCTTGATTCAGGTCTGGTGAGAGTTGCCGGTATTTGAACTGGAATACATAAAGGGTTAATAATAATCGAATAATAGTTGTTTAAAGTTTTGAAATTGCTTAAGGATTTTTCCATCTGTGTGTTTTTAATTTTTTTGAGGAAGTCGTTTGGGTTGACGACTTTTGAAGAGGTAGTAGGCGAGTTGGTGGCTAGTCTTGCAGCAGCATCAGCTGCTTCGTTACCTGGGATGTTAACGTGGCTAGCGATCCAGACAAGCTTAATCTTGGAGTTGTATTGGCATAGCTTGTTACGAATTTTAACGATTGGAATTGGGTTGCAGTTTAGGTTAAGGATAGCATTTAAAGATGAAAGGCTATCGGAGAAAATGCAAAATTTGCCTTTTCTTTGCTCCGCATATTCGATAGCTCCTAGTATTGCTGCTGATTCGGCGGTGAATATGTTGTTGTGCTCGTAAAGACTTAGAGCTTGGACAGTTTTAAAGTTATTGTCAACTATGGCATAGGCAACTTTATTATTTATTTGTGAGCCGTCGGTGCATAGAAAATTATATTTAAGTTTTGATAGGTTATCGTAGATTTCGTTAAACATTTGCCTGAAATGGATAGGATCTAGGTTTGTTTTTTTTTAATATTTCCTGTTTGGTGTCAATGTTCCCTCTCTTCAACATCCAAGGGGGGAATCGACCTGGTTTTGTATTGAGTATTTTAAGTTGAATATCAAGCTCCTAAGAAATTTTGTATATCCTGTAGATAGTATGTTCACATTTGGGCTGTGTCTTACGTTTCATAGTAAGTGTAAAGTTTTTTGTATTGGTGATCCATATGACGTGAGAAATTTTGGAATTAGTTTTGCGGTTAGGAAATCTATGCGTTCTTCGGCAAGAAGATTAGAAATAGATGTTGTTCGGAATGCACCTAGAGCTATTCTAAGCGAGGCGTGAAATGGAGTTTTAAGTTTGCTCAAGTCGCTTTTTGAGCAGTTACCGTAAATTGGGAGGCCATAATCAATTTTTAACAAAATGATGGCACGGATTACATTAAGGATTGATGAGGCCAAGGAGTTTTAATGTACTAACGCTTTTTGGAGTGAAGGAACCAAGGTCTAAAGAGTAGTCTTTCCAGCTAGTTTTTCGGCAAATATGCAGTTGTTGGCTTTTTTCCGTTGACATTTTTGCACCAGAAATTTCAGCATAATCGCTTATTTTATCTAGAGCTCTAACGAGTGCTTGCTCTGTCAGATTAGTGTTTGTTTATTTGCTAAAAATAAGTGCTTTCTAATGTGGTTATATAAGCTATAAATCTTTTGTTTGTTCGGAAATCGGATACAATTCCCATAAGTTGGAAGATGCCCCAATAACTCACTTTAGTCTTACATTTTATTAGAATTAACCAGAATTCTAAACAGAGATGGGCCTTACGGCTTGACTCAGTCAGAAGACAGTGTATGTAACTCTTCAAGCAAACTTAAGTTACAAGATTAGCTTCAGACTAGGATTCTTATAAGGAATCTTTTAAAAGATACAAGAAGGAACTAAAACTAATCTGTACGATTTTCCTGACAATTCTTCTATGGTACAAAGAAACATCCAAACCATCTAGGCTAAATAAAATTATTTAAATTAGTCAAGTGATGCCAAGCTCCTGGACAAATTCTAGAGACAAATCGCTCAACTTGCTACTGGATACCCACTTTCCTGAGTAATTTCAATCAAATACGTTCTAATATCATATCATACCCACAAGGTGTAATCACAAAGGATAATCTACGAGGGGCTCTCAACAGCTTCAAATCATATAAACCTGCTGGCATAATACCAGCCAAGCTCCCGAAAGCCTTGGATATAATAACACCTATCCTTGAGATAATTTTAAACAGCTGTCTAAATCTGATCCATATTCGTGACATCAACATCTGGTATCTGTTGCAGTATTACTCATTTTACCACGTTTGGCTTATGGCTGGCATATACCAATCGGTGAAATAATGCCATCTGTCAGCCCAAGAAAAATATTTGGCCTACCGTAGATGTAAAGCGGTCAAAGTGCTTGATATCTCTAAGCAGATTGGTGTCATAACCGGACAATGCCTAATAAGCACTTCACTTGGCTAGGCGTTTTCTCAAATGACTTTGCTGCTGTATAGACGGGAAAGAGGAAGAAACAGTTCATCGTCACCTTTGTACTTGCCTGCTCTAGCTCAAAAACGTAAGATTTACCTAGGAGAATTCTTCTATAACTATCTTAACGATCTCAAATACACTAACATAATCATTATTTCACGTTTCATAAGTAACTCCAATTGTTTTCATAGAGCTCAGAGATAGGCATCAAAATTCACGTTATGCCACAATGAGTCAAAAACTGACAGGCACTTCAACCCGTACTTCTGGGAATTCTCTTCAGTTTACTTGTGAACCCATTTTCGGGCATACAATTAAGCATAGAGATTGTTTTTTTAGCCACACTTCACGAATGTGGAATGCTATGCCATGCTCAATATTTCCCACTCATTGCAATGTGCAGACATTCATTATAATTGATCATTATTTTCTCTTTTTCAAGTACCGTGGGCAATTATTATAAGGGCATTCATAACCCCTTAAAAACGCGATCATGCATTTTGATTAATTTTAAAGTTTTTATTTCTCAAACCTTTAATTGTTTGATCAGAAATGAGTGTTTTTGTGCGAAAGTATTTTTTTTTTTAACTTGGATTACCTCAAAACACACATTTTGCTCGAACGATTTGAAATAACGATTTTGATCATTTTTCACTCAACATTACTATTAAAAGTTTTTAGTAGTAATGTTGAGCGTGGAGTAAAGCTTTATAAGTACATTTTATTACAATTTAATTGATTGTGCTTGTTTCCCTAGACTCATAACCAACAAAAATACATTAAACACATAAAATCGATAAAAAATAACGTTATAGCTGAAAAGTCAACAAATTATTCTAAATCCTTATTTTTGTCTATTGTCTATTAAAGATTAGTTTAAATATCGAATACAACAAAACATTTAAAAAAATTCAAAATGAAGTGTTTTCAACTAAGTCGTTATTTAGAAAGTTCTATTCGGCTCTTTTATGTTCGTGTATCATTTCCATGTGTGATTTTAAAATATGTAATTATTAGATGTACTTAAAGTTTAAATTTACTATCCCTTAAAATACAGGAAAAAAGAAGAATTTTCGACTAACTCGTTACTTTGGAAGTTATATATTCGGTAATTTTACTGTGGTGCAATGTATTGTCTCAAAATACTTTATGTTTAAAGATTTCTCGCTTACTTAAAATTCTTTTCATGTGACCTCAGAACCAGAGTTATCCCATGACAAAGAATTTCCTAAGCAACAATACAGATATAAAAACTTAAATCCAAACTTGCCCAAAGCATCAGAAAATCTTTGTTACCCACCGCCATTGTTTATACCACCCGAATTTTCATTTCCTTCTCCGTTCTCCTCAAAGCACTATGTGTGTGGCCAAAATATGGCTCCTTTCATTAAAAAAAAAGAAGAAAACAACCATTCCTACCTGATGCAATCGATTCATCTTCATTTGTGAAAACATAGCAAATTTTTGTGGCCACCTTGAAACAGCAATTTGTGTATAATCACGCTTCCTCCATCTAGATACCACTTTCACTGTACACTAGTCTGTAGTAGGTAAGGTATATGTACCTCTCTACTCACAGACAACCTCTTTCTCCACATATTGTTTGTAGAGCTTGTGGCCTGGTCTATACAATATCGCTTCCATCAATCGCACAATTTAATTTAAAGCCAACAAATGATGTTGCACTTATACCTACGTATAGGTACCTGGGTAGGTATCCTTACGTTCTATCCAAAGGCTTTCAAAAACCTTGCCTCTCTCTTCATTGATAGGGCGGGTGAGTGGGAATGAGTAGGGTGTAAAGCAACTTCTATAGACCCACCAAGATGATAACAATAATTCTAGGTACCTACTCTCAGTCAGTAGACATGCATATGTATATCTACCTTTAGCGTGGAACTTCACAATTGAAACCACAATCATAATATTGAACATAACAAAAGAATGGCTAAATCCTAACCTGTGATGACGACTAAGACTGCTTGCATACCGCATGGCTTCATAGTCGTGTTGTCGTGGTATCGGTTTTGGTCCTCCTCTATCAGAATATAGCTAAAGAGAATTCTATCCATTTTAAGGACAAGAACAATACAAACAACAACAACAACAAAAACAACAATGGGAAAAAGTTCAGTAGCAAAATGCATGATGTGAGAGAAGGTTCTGTTGTTGTTGTCATGAAAGGCTACACCCACTCGCACCATACATGCATCTCCTCAGTTAATATACCTGTGAACGTCTCCAACTCAACTTCAACGTAGTACAGACTTTATAGCCATAGAAAATATAGATGCCTCGCAGTGCTGATTCTGGTGCTGGTGCTGGAGCTGGAGCTAGAGATGTAACTGAAGCTGGTTTGAAACTTGCATGTAAGTACTTTACGTGGCTTTTTACCCAGAACAAACCTAATTGACTTGTCCGTATGGAGCTCGCTCTCATATCTCTTTGATAACTTAATCATCTTCGGCGTCGTCGTCATTCGAGGTGTACCAGCGCCAAGCACTATAAGCACCATCACCACCAGCACCGACCGACCGACCGACCGACCGGTAGAACAAGTGGTCCAACTTGAACCATCACGAAGGTCCAAACCAGCAGCATCTTGGTTGCCTGAGTACACACATCACCACAACCACCTTCGCTATAAACATACCCTGCCCAGGTAGGTTCGCATGACTGAGTGCAATAAATATTAATGCGCGTTGGGCATGGCCCGTTTTGATGGTTCGTCCTGCTATGATAGAGTTAGAGTTGCACCTATCCAGCTTCCACCGCATCGTACGACCGACCAACCGACCGTAAGAGTGCACGATCGTGTTGCTTTTCTGATTGTTTGTTTTTTCTTCCTCGATGTATATGAAAAGGGTACATCATCATTTACACTGAACGCTCCATGAGCCTATAAGTGGATCTCAACGACGACGACGACGATGCCAACGATGACGACGACGACTATGACGACGAGACTATGTTGCAATGTTTTGAATTCCTCGAGGGGCTTCAATGATTATTGTGGTATTGAATTGCGGTGAAAAACACTTGTTTGGTTTTGTTGCAATCATATTGTTGCATGATGCGTGGAAGGAAATGAGCTCTTACACGTTTACATGCGGTGTAAATGGTAATATCAACTGTAAAGCTTCCAATGTACATCAGTGTAACGCACTGTATCAGGTAATCTCGTTGGGACAAACTGTTAAGGTGGTTAGAATTCTATGGGGTGGCAAAGCTTTTACTTAGTTAGCAGGGAGCATTTTATTGTAATCTTACAATCATGAAAAGTTGAATATTGACTTTTTGACTTGCAGTGCCACAATTTGTGTTTTGATACCATCATCGTGACATCATTGTCAATAACTTTAAGAGGGATACTTAAACATAATAACAGGATGTGAACGGCTCTTTCAGAAACTAATGGCTTATAATGGAGTCTAAAGCAGTAACATGGAAGAGTATAGAAGATAAACTCTTCAGCTGAGTCTATCTGAAGCTTATATGTATGTATGTATGATTGAAAATCGTGCTTAAGGACTTTAATGATGTACCAGCAAGTATTGACTTCTTACTAAATAAATATGGATAGATGGATATTTAATATTTATTGAATTATCAATGGTTAAGGGTTTATAAATCTTAAACTACTTTTGCAATATTCATACAACTTGGAAACATCCATCTCATTGAGCCTAGAAAGAACTTATTCCTCTAATAAAAATTCACTTCCAAGAATCCACTTCCAGTTTTCCTGAGAATTGGATACCTTTCGACGAAATGGATTACGCCTTCTCTTTCTACTTAGTTGCAAATACTATACACTTCAGCAGTTGATATAGCGTCTGTGTGGAACAAAATTCAGCTTCAGTAATTTGCTCCGAAGCTTAATCATATTTATGTTGTACGAGTCGCAGAAATAGTTTCTTTCTACTGTAAGGGAAGCTTAAGCTGCATAATCTGCTCTACTATTTTCATCTATCTTTCATATATAATGTCGTACAATAGAACTTTTGCTGTTCGATATATTTTTAACGTTTAATTTTTTATAATAAATCCTTCTGCAAGACATGTTCACTCACTGTATTAGGTTTTTTGGTCTTGAAGAGGTGAAGCAGATAGTCGGCTTGAAGGTTCATAAAAACTTAGTACCTACATTAAATATCTTCAAATCTTCTTTCTCAACCGTATGAAACTTACTTTCCATACATTGGAGACATACAAGAAGATATGTTGTACTACTGTTTCAAATAATTTTTGATTTTACTGCTAGCTTTTAGCAACGTTTACTTTCATAAATTAACATTTCCAGAAAATATTAATAGCAGTTTTCGCTTTTTGCAGTTTTTCATTAAAATGTTTCTCTATGCTCAGGTTCTAGCCTTTTCATGTGCTTGTAGCCCGATTTAAAAGTTCCGCTAGACTTCTGAGAATAAAAGTATTATCTATTTTAAAGAACCTAGATCTAAAGATCAGATAAGTAAAATAAGTCCAACTTTCAAGAATTGGCCTTATTTCCCTTTTGTAAAGTGCAATAAAGCTAATTTTTAGCAATTCATCTTATTAAACTCAAATAAGGTGAAATTAAGCCAAATTGGTATTATATCACTTTCAATAGATGGTTTGCAATAAATGCTTAACACTCAATATTGCACCTTACCTAAATCCTATGGTGTGCGCAATCAAGTTGTTTACATACCTCATTGCTTATATACTCACCGTAATAATAAGTTGATCTTATTTCTCAAAATAATTTGGCCTTATTTTACTTTTTTACTGTCACTATCTTTCCAGACAGTCAAGCCACCAAATTAATCAACAGCTTCGAGTTGGTGATCAAAAATTTTAGCAAAAGTTGAGATAACCAAGTTATTTTATATATTCACGACGAAAAGCCCAAGAAAACATTGAGATGGATTGAAAGCCGGTCGGCGTGATATAAACGCAATTCTTCTATTTTGGCCTTATTTCACTTTTGCAAATTCTAATCTTACGCTTAGCAAAGTAAAATAAAGATTAATTGGTTTTATTTTACTTTCAACAGTATGGTTTGCCATAAATGCAAAGAAACTTTGTATACACTCAACCTCTCACCTAACCCAAATCTTATAGAGTGCCCAAGCATTGTGGTTGCTGGGGGGGTGCAGCATTCCTCCCTTACATACCTCAACGTAAAAATAAGTTGGTCTTATTTCTCAAAACAGTTTGACCTTATTTTACTTTGTTAAAGTGCACTATGACCAACTGCTGAAAATTGGCCTTATTTCCTTTTTGTAAAGTGCAATAAAGCCAATTTTTAGCATTTCATCCTATTAAACTCAAATCACTTTCAACAGATGGTTTGCAATAAATGCTTAACTTAGCATACACTCAATATCGCACCTTACCTAAATCTTATGGTGTGCTCAAGGAAGTTGTTTACATACCTCATTGCTTATATACTCACCGTAATAATAAGTTGATCTTATTTCTCAAAATAATTTGGTCTTATTTTACTTTTTCACTGTCACTATCTTTCCAGACAGTCAAGCCTCCAACTTAATCGTCAGCTTCGAGTTGGTGATTAAAAATTTGAGCAAAATTTGAGATAATCAAGTTATTTTATGTAGATAGAAATGGCGATCTCAAGGCAACCTAGCCTGAGATCCAATTAGCGCTGTAGTGCGCCGTTTTGATAGGTTATTTTATGTATTCGCGAAGAAAAGTCCACGAAAACATTGAGGTGGATTGAAAGCTGGTGAACGTGAAATAAAGGCAATTCTTCTATTTTGGCCTTATTTCAATTTTGCAAATTCTAATCTTACACTTAGCAAAGTAAAATAAAGATTAATTTGTTTTATTTTACTTTCAACAGTATGGTTTGCCATAAATGCAAAGAAACTTTGTATACACTCAACCTCTGACCTACCCCAAATCTTGTAGAGTGCCCAAGCATTGTGGTTGCTGGGGGGGGGGTGCAGCATTCCTCCCTTACATACCTCACCGTAAAAATAAGTTGGTCTTAGTTCTCAAAACAGTTTGGCCTTATTTTGAAAGTTGATCTTTTTTCACTTGGCCTTATTCCACGGTACCTAATAATCGCAACAATATTTGTGTTCATTGAAAATTGTCTGCAGATGCGAAGTCTTATAGAAACATTCAACTCAACAGTTTTGCAAAAAAGGAACTCCCACAATCTTATCTTAAATCCTGTGCAATGTTGAACAATTGTGTATTAAAATCTCAAACTTCAAGGTTTTCAATGGCAATGTTAACCTTGAAGTTGGCATCCTATATCTTTACCAATTTTCTGCTGTCAATTTTGAGGTGTGCATACATATGTCAGATCTCAGATTTGTGTTATAAAACACCACTAAAGCCGTCTTTTACAGTTTTTGACAACCTTCGAACTTAACTTTAATTTGAAAAATATTGCTTTGATCGATGTGCCGTTGAAAAACTCTATGGTATCTGTTCTTGATGTTTTTTTGTGATCAAACAAGGTTATACCTTGGCGACACTTTCCGTCAAACATAAATCAATTAAAAGTCAGGAATCAATTCGACAAAGCTCCATTTTCTTAAACTTCTGAGACATCGCCTATAACATAAAATTAATTTCTCTAAAATTTATCATAAATCACTTTTTTTCCAAGCAAAAAAGACAACTCTATCAAACATGGGAAACTTCTTAACTAAATAGGGCCACAAATTAAATCATTCCATTTCCAAGAAACATAATACAGAGTAACTTACTCGTATAACTACCTACCTAACCTATACACCGACTACCTTACCTAGCCTTCATGAATATGTTGTAAGATAATTTATTCAATCATAAATCCTCAACACAACAAATTAAAGTCCACCCTTCATAAGTTTATACCGCATGTTAGAAATCAACAAAATTATTATGTCACTACTAATAAAGTCATAACACGGACTGCAATAATTAGCCCATATTTTCCACACCTTATGCTATACAAAAGAGTCTCGCTATATACCTTTACAGTATAGGTTGTAACACTTGTTACTGATGGCTCCATGTTCCTTAATAACAGTCAGATGATTTCCCCCCCCCCCCTCCGTCCACGAAGTTCTCCCCTTTTCTACACAAAAACAAAAACTACTAACGCCATGGTTCATTAATTAGCATGTTAACAAAATGAAAGTTGTCAACCCAACTACACCGCCCAATAAATATCGAATGCAGGCATTCCAGTTATACGACTTACGAATATAGTCCAGTTCAGTTTCAGAGTCCCATCATAATTTCATACTTATGTATGTTTATGAGGAAGGCTTTTAGACCACCCCTTTGATGGTGTGGATGTTTGGACCTACTCATATCGTGACCTCGTCACATCATTTCCACGCCACTTTCCTAGAATTATTATAAACCCAAGTTAACAGTTATCTGTGTCCTGCCACTGAAACGCTTTACAACAAACTGGCTCACTTATCTGAGCAGGCCATCTTTTGTTAGTTCGGCGGATAGATTACAACCGGAAACAGGGATCGGCTGTTCATTTTTAACCTCCGCCGAGCCGTCATAACTTCCTGTTAAGGTATAGTAAAGTTATCAAAACGACCCACCACCACCGCCGCGCCGTGTAGGTAGAATGGACAACAAATAGTGTTGCACCCCAAATGACAGCTCTAACTTAGCTTAATGTCAGCAAGCAATATAAAATGACCACAAAATACCTTCGCAAATAATATTCAGCGAGAACACGACAGCGCCGCCGCCGCCGCCGTCCGGCTAAGAATTAGACGTTCGTGTCATTCTGATAATTTGTTAGTTGTCGAAATTGTGGATTTTTGTGGCTTTCGTTTTGTTCTGTTTAACTTTTTCTGGGAAGGGGAGGTTTTGAGAAATCTTATCATACCACGTTGGCAGGTTAATCAATTTTTAATTTATAGCAGGGTGCAGTATAGTCCATCATATAACATACAAAGGGGATAACACATAGAAAAAGTAATAATTCTTTGTGTAAACTTAGTGTTATTATTAGTTGAATCTTTTGTGTTGTATTCCGTTATAAAAGACCAACAACCGTCTACGATATGGTGACGTGTGCGACTTGTGACATAAGGAAAAAACTTAAACGGGCGTGTGAGTCGTGAGTTAAAATTAATTTAGTTTTTTTTTTTTGCTTTGGGGTGTAAGGATATTTGCTTGATAAATTGTTAGCAATCAATAATAATTCTAAGAATTACTTTTACAAATTTAAAAGATTAGTACGACGACACACGCCGACTGTTATCTTTAGACCCACGCCAAATAAGAATATTTTCATAATTTCTTATTAAAAGTTTAATAAAATTTCAGTTTTCGCCACTGGTATACTCTTTTTGAGCGTCGAATTTATGAAAAGGATGTCTAGAGACAAAAAATTGCTTTGTGAAATCTGCAAGGATTTGTAAGTTCTTTTAATGTGATTAATCTTATGTTTACACGGTTTAAATTATTTTTGCAATATAGGTTGTGCGATAAAAAATAAAAACATAAAGTTTAGATAAATACAAATTAAGAATAAACACGTTAGGAATCCAAATGCAAAATTAATAAAAAGTGCGTATACGCCACAGGGTACTACTGATAGATTTTATTGTTGTTCTTTAAGCGGCTGGAACAACACCATTAATTTTCATTGACATTTACAACGCTTTTGTGTATTTGAAGTAAGCGCGTTTCCTTGAGAACTTAACGAAATATGAATAAACCTGAATTTTGTGCTTACCTTTTTATAAATAGTGTCTTAAAATTAATTATTTCAAATGCATGTGATAGAGTTTGGCATAAAGTTCTTTTATACAAAATATGTGCATTTGGTATTGATAAATATGTTCTTCGCCGGCTTAAAAGGTAACTTTCTAGGCATTCAATTGAATAGTATTGGACGGTTTCAAATCTGATATCACAATATAAACGCTGGTGTGCCACAGGGCTACGTTTTGTCTCCGATACTCTTCCTTATTTTTATCACTGATCTTTTGTCTCAAACTTTCAACCCACTTCATTGTTTCGCTGATGACAGCGCGTGCAGCTTTTTAATAATAGTTTTTAGATTCTCAGCCTTGTCCTTCACAAGTGGCAACCAACGGCAGATAACGATAATCTAATTAAATTCAGACGTTGGCAGCATTGTCTAATGGGGCATCTAGAATTTAATCCTCCGAAAACGGAATGCTATCTTTTGTCACAAGAGCGTGACTCTCCTTCAATGTCACTATCCATAAGTGGTACTTACATAGAGGATACGGGACAGCTTTTAGTTCTAGGTATGTGCATCACAAACCATCTCATGTGGAGTGATTACTTATTTGACATCGCCAAAAATGTTGCTAACTGTTTAGGTCTTTTCCGACGCGACCCTTTCTGATCTGGCTACAATTTACAATGTTTTCGTCCGCAACTCGACTATAATTCTCATACTTTAGCTGGTGACCCAATAACCTGCTTGAGTCTTTTGGATATAATTGAAAATAGATCTTTAAAAATAATAGACGATTGTTCTCTTACTGAGACATTTAATACTCTTGAACATTAACTGAAGTTATCATGTTATCCTTTTTTATCATTTGTTTTCAAAAAAATTGCATTATTGAAATAGCTAGTTGCTTTCCTCCTCTCAAACAATTCAAATGTAATACTCGTACTTCTGGGATTGCTCATCAGCTTACATCTGAGCAAAATTTCCGAAGAACTTTTAAGTGCAGAGATTCTTTCCGCACTTCACGAATGTGAAATACTTTACCATGCTCAATATTTCTTTCTTTCTCATTGCAATGTGCAGACATTAAAAACCAATGTGCATTGTTATCTTATTTCTTATCCCATCCTTCTTTCTTTAATGGTCGGACTGTGAATAATCATTAGGTATTATTATTATTATTTATTATTATTATAAGCTTTTATTTGCCATTATTGATATTTTGTACAATATTTATTTACATTTTTGTTTACATTTTCTGTTTCTTTTGAATTAAGTACTTTATAAAATTGACATAATTTTTTTTTTTTTTTTTTTTTTTTTTAATCAACTTTAATATGTAAGCAAAGTTTGAATAAATAAATGGATGCGTGTCAAAATTCTATGATCTCGCATAAGCCTTTCCCAATGTTGCCCAGAGATCTCTATCTTTTGCGTCATTGTACCAACTTTGTCTTTCTTTAAGCAAATCGTCTGCCCATCTTTTCTTCGGTCGTCCAATTGGTCTTCTGCTTTCTGGTGGTGTCCATTTTGTAATGATTTTTGTCCATCTTTGGTCCTGTATTCTAGATATATGTCCTGCCCAATTCCATTTAAGGAGTTTTGCTCGTTCAACCACGTCCGTTAAACCAGTTCTTCGTCTTATTTCTCTATTTCTCACTCTCTGGCTAATTCGTAGGTTAAGTAATTTTCTTTCCATCTTGGTTTGGCATATTCTTATTTTGTCAAGTAAACTTGAAGTCAAGCATATAGTCTGTAACCCGTAAGTCATAACAAGTAGAATAGCAGAGTCTAGTATATATTTTCGTGTTTCGTCCCTTAGATTTGATTGTAATATTTATTTGTTTTAGACTTCAAAATTGTTTCCAACTATTGGTAATGCGTCTAGAAACTTCTTTTTTCTCTTGGTTAATGAATGACTTAGTCTGTCCTAGATAAGTATAGTCTTCTACATATTCTATGTGTTCGTTATCCAGCATTATGTCATCTTTAATATGGTTAGTCATTATCTTAGTTTTTGACTTATTGATATGAAGTCCAACTTTCTTGCATTCATTTGTCAATTCTATAAGCATATTTTGTATTTGTCCGGAAGTTGATGAAATGAGAACTATGTCATCAGCGAATCTAAGGTTGCTCAAATATTGTCCCCAAATATTTATTCCATATCTATTGTCCCAGTTTAGTTTCTTGAATATTTCTTCCAGTACGGCAGAGAATAATGGTGGTGACATTGGATCCCCCTGTCTTACGCCTCTCTTTATTTTTATTTCTCTTCCTATTTTTTCGGTTTTTATTTTCGCCACGCTGTCTGTATATATATTTTTCATCGTCCTTATAAAGATAGGATGAATTCCTTGGTTTGTCAGCGCTGTCCATATTTCGTCATGTTCTACTGATTCAAATGCTTTACTGAAGTCAATATATAAAAGATATAAAGGTTTTTCAAATTCGTTAGTTTTTTCAATGAGTTGGTTCATTGTTTGCAGATGGTCTGTTGTTGAAAAACCTTCTCGGAATCCTGCTTGTTCTCTTGGCTGATTTCTGTTTAATGTGTCCTTAATTTTTGTATACATTACTTTGGAGAACAGTTTATATATCATAGAAATGTTGCTTATTGGTCTGTAGTTATTTATGTCATCTTTATTTCCTTTTTTGTGGATAAGCGTAATTGTAGCTTGTTTCCATTGTCTTGGAATCTGCTGTGTTATAAGTACATCATTAAAAATCGTGGTCAAAACTGTAGAAATTGGTTGTTTTCCATATTTGAGCATTTCTCTTTAGATCGTCAATGGCTTGTTCAATATCTGTTTTTGTAAAAAGTGTAATAGTATTTAAGTTGGAGTAACTGTCCGCCATCGATATATTATTATCTTTTATTTCTTTTGACGATTTGAAGAGTTCTTCGAAAAACTTGGTAGCAGACTCATTTATATCTCTCCTATTAATAGCGTTATTATTTTTGTTCTTAATTGATGTTATCCACTCTTTTCCGTCGTCAAGAAATGATTTTGTCTTTTTAATAGATTTTGTGTTGCTTAATATATCTTTTATCATTGTTTCGTTATATGTTTGGATATCATTTTTCGCATCTTCTTTTATGGTTTTCCGAAGGTATCTTAGTTCATTTTTTTCATGGTCTGATAAGTTGTCCTTGTTTCGTAGATTATCTCTTCTGGTTATCAGCGCTTTAGTGTCATCGGTTAATTTATCAGGTTTTGGAGTAACAGCAGTCATGATTGAAACTTTCGCCGAGTTCTTTATTGTCTGTTCTAATGAATCATATGTATTTTGAAAGTTTTCGTTTATTCTATTTGTAGTTATATTAAGTCTTATTTCTTTCTTAAGCATGTCATTATATTTTTCAATATTTTCGGTTGGTATCATTCTGGGAATACTGAGTGTTTGTTTGTTTCTTTTCAACGTATTATGGTCCACTTTTATTTTTGCTCTTACTAGCCTATGGTCACTATCAAATTTAAAATTATTCAATACGGAGATGTCATTAATAGTTTTCAGTTTATTTGTTATAACTAAGTCAATTTCGTTCTTTGTTATCCCATTTGGGTGAATCCAGGTCCATTTTCGTGTTTCTCTCTTTTTGAAGAAAGAATTTGCAAATCTGAGATTCGTCTCTTCCAGCCACTTTATAAGTAGGTCTCCTCTTTTGTTTCTTCGTCCGTATCCAAATGGTCCCATTACTTCTTCATCATTGTCAATCTGTTTCCCTAACTTGGCGTTGAAATCTCCTATAACATACATTATCTCCGTTTTTGTTTCATTATATACTTTGTCCAATAGATTGTAGAAGTTCGAAATTTCTTCGTCAGTTGTTGTTTTGGTCGGGGCATAAACCTGAATTATCGTCATTTTTGTGTTTTGTATTTTTAAACATAGGCTACAAATCCTTTCACTAAAAAATCGTACATTTATTATTCTGTCCTTTAAACTCTTTTTGATGAGAAATCCAACTCCATGCAAGCCTTTGGTCTCACCAATGTAACAGAATATATCATTCTGGTTTTCAATTATGTTTTGTCCAAAAATTCTTAGCTCGGATAGTCCCAGTATATCCCAGTTGATAGTTGATAATGCTAGTCTTAGTTTTGATTGTTTTGCTTCTGTAGCTAATGTTCTTACATTGTATGTACAAATGTCTAGAGTGTTTTTGGATTGGTCTTGGTTTGATGGGTAGTTTGGAGGGAATTGGCCGTTATTCCCCACGATGGCTAATCGGCTTGGGGTAGAGTCCATATTATTCAAAATTTGCTTCTTTTGTTGCTAGTTGTTGTCTTGGTCACTGTTCATATTATTAATTTCTTTTTGGTTTGATTGTAGAAATCTATGAATGCTGTTGTTTCTTATTTTGTTATGTTTGTCATTTTGGACTTTTTCATTTGTTTTTGGTCTCTTCAATTTGGTCGAACATGTTGGTTGCATTTGGATCGTTGTCATATTGTCGATTTCTTTTAGGCATTCGTTGTTTTTTCTTCTCAATATCGTTTCCTGATGTCATTTTTTGATTATTTAGATTTTTGGAAAATGGTTTATTTTCTTGGACTGTCTTATTAAAATCTTCTTTTATGTAGTCTTCTTTTATGTATATGATGTCCTCTTTATAATGTCTCAGTTTAGTTTTGTTTTTCATTATAGTATCTTTTTTTATTTGTGTTGTCAATCCAAGTAAAATAGGTCTTATTTTGTCTCCTTTATTTCCTAGACGTCTTGCAAAATCGATTTCAAAATATTCAGTTTTTATTTCGAGAATAGTGTTTAAAAGGTGTAAAATGGTGTCTACTAATTCTTCGTTGCTTTTTTCAGTTTCTTTTATAGTGTAAATAACAAGATTTTTTCTCTTTATACATCTCTCTAAATATTTTATTTTCTTTTCTAGGTGTTCCTGTTTCTCTTCAATTGTGTTGTTTCTGTCTATTATTGAGTTTAATTTTTGTTCTAAGGTTTCAGTTTGTTCTTTAATTTCTTTCTTAAGTTTGTCCCAAGGTTTTCAATAGCAGTCAAAAGTTTGTCCAATTTATTGTCGACTTGACTGTCCTCCATACTGGTCATTTTAATTAAGGACGCTACTGTTATTTCAGCTGTCAGTGTGGTGTCAGAAGTTTATGTCAAAGTGAATGAAGTGTGTTTTGATATTTGTGTTGTTTATATATTTTGTATTTTTGTGTGCTAATTTCTAATATTATAATTAATAGTAGTATAGCAGTTTTTATTGTAATTAATTACTATTTAATAATAAAGTGCAATTGTTTGCAGTTTTATATAAAATCAAGTTTATTTTTTTCTTTTTTCTTTTTTGTTTTGTTTTTTACTCACCTCGGCTGTGCTTTCAAAGACAGGAGGGAATATTTTTTGTTATCTTAAGAGAAGATAAAAACTCTCTTTAATAGCACTTTCAACGGTTTGTAAACAAAACGGATATGTTTTTGTTTAAACTTTTTTATTTATTGGGTTGAATTTTCACTTTCTTTATTTTTTCTTTGGTGTAATGTTGTGTTTTGTTTTTCGTTTTTCGTATGTAATGCCCAACTTTCCGAACCTTGAACAAAAATATTTTCACTCAATTATTAAATTTCAGTTTGTTTCCTTATATTTCCTTCTTATTTTGTTGTTTTCTTTAAGAGCACTTTATAGACACGTCTTTCACAATGACAACTCAAACTAAAAATCATTAGGTATATAAGGTTAAAAATAACTCATGTAGATTTCAATATAAGTCAACTTTCATTTTCCGAAGCCTTATCTTTTCGATTTTTTTTTCGCAGTGCCTCTGTTCTTTGAAATTTTATCTAACGTGATTTTTTTTTCGAATCTCGGATTTCTACATTTTGGGCTTTTGATTAGTATGCCTAAGTAACATAAAGAAACGTCATGAAATTTTGGTGCACTTGATGAGCTTCTTAACACTGACTTTAAGTCGAAATGGAGTAGGATTGACTGAGTTCCTTTCAGTTTTTAATTGAGAATCCTTTCAAGTTAAAACTTATAACTAATCAAATAAGAAATATTCTTTTTTCTTCTATAAAATAAAAATATCTTTCTTAATCCTTTCAAAGGCAATTTACAACGGACGATAGAAACAAACCTTATAAATTTAATTCCATTCGAAATAATTGTCCTTTACATTGACACTATCGTCATCATCGTCCTTTCATGTCTCCTGTGCACTTCCTTTTTTGTCTCTCTCTTATTTTCATTACATCATGGTATAAGTTGGTATATGTAGGTACGAGTAAATAATGCCACATTATAAAATTGTCCTCTGTATAGAAAATTCCCAGCGTCTTTGGAAGAAGTTATATTATTTATCGTCTTGATGATGAGCCAAAACTTGAAGCGCACTGCTTTTATTTACCTCAGGATAAGTTTCTTGTTCTCTTCCTTTCAGTGGGACTAATTTTCTTGAGTCTTTTCAAAGAGAAACAAAAAACTTAAAAAACAAACAAAAAACGATGAATGTCCTTTTTATATCCGTTAAATCCTCAATCTCCAACACCACCCCCTCCCCTTGGCTGCCGTTCAACTCCCTCCTGGCGCATTTAGAAATTCGAATCCTTTTTTACATTTCAAATGTAATTAGCTCTTAAGTTGGTTTTGGTTTCGCATCATTTGAAGTTGAGTTTCGAGTATCCTCGAGAAGGATTATTCCTGGAGATAAAAAAAAAGGTTTTAATTTTTTATTTTTAACTAAAAACAACACAAAAAACACTTCATTTCTTTTATTCATTTTTTTTCGCACAAGAATTAATTCCTTCACTTGCGCTCGCATCCTTTTTAACAGGGACGCGAAAGTCTCCTTGGTATGCATCAAGCTTATTGTTTCCCACAGGATGTGTTGTTGTTAAAATTAGATTCAATTTATTGTTTTTCTATTTTATTCATTTTATTAGAGAATGAGCTATACAAAAGTAAATTGTACGTCCAAAAAAATAAGGACTAACTTTTCTTCGATGCTTAAGGATTTTCATTTACTTCGACGTCCCTCGGTTTCGAATAAGTTAGCGTTACAAAAGCTGAGGGGGATTTAAGCGGATGTGGAAAAAACGTAAATAGACAGTTTTCCTGTTTTAAGAGTTTTTTTGTAGTTCTTTTTCTTGAATCGAGGCGAAATGGCGGTTTTTCAATACCTTGCACGGTTAACTGGAAAATTTATACTTTCGGATGTTTTTTTTTTTTTTTGTTTAATTTTATTTATTTTGTAACTTCTATTTTTTCAGTGGTTCATTGAAAAGTTTCATTTATAAAATTTTTAACTTTTTCTTCTGTAAATCCGAACCCAGAATGGAGATGACGACGGACGGAGACGCGTTCTTCTTTTCCACTTGTTATATACTTGAGAAAAGATTTTCATGATGAGATGTAAATTTTTTTCTTTCGATTTTCTTCTATTTTCCTGATGAATAGAAGATATCGTTATTTTTGTATTTGTATTTAATTCCATCTGTGTGGTCCTGGTCACTGGAAAAAATCAAAGTATATAGGATATTATTTTTGTTAAGGTTTTTTTTTTTAATTTTGTTGATAACATTTTATCTAAATGAGATGATCTGGGTATACTTGTAGTATAGTCAAGTAAACTGTAGACGAAGACAAGACTTTAGAGAAAAAGTTTAGTATAAAAGGATGTTATTTTGTTTCGGTTTTTGCGATAGAAAAGTTTGAAGAAGTTTAGTTCCTTTTTTTATAAAATGGAAGTTTACTTTTGTAAACATTTACAGACTAAAATAAGACAAGAAGAATTCGCTATACTATGAGAGTCAAGTCGCTTTATTTTTTAAGCCAATTATAATATATTATTAAGTCCACAATTTAAACATACAAACAAAACAGCGTAACAAATAATGAAAGTAGGAAAAAAGCTTAGATAAACCAAATCGACGAACCAACTCGAATTCCTGACGTTGCAGGTCAAACCGTTAAGACTCTAGACTTGTTTCTTACCTATGACCTCTACAAATACGCTATCAGTGTAAAACAGCTTCTAGGCACATCAGACAAATTTATCATGCCAAAAAGAAAACAGTTAAAGAAAAAATTCCTACGAGAACCGTTTGCCAACTGGGACTGTCTCAACGAATTCTTCAGGAACTTTCACTGGTCAATATGCTTCCTCAAATGTGACGGGGATTCCAGCGCAGATATGGTTACAAATTTTATTATTTTTGGAATCAGTAATTTTATCCCTAACAGATGAAAATCTATTAAGCCCAAAGAAAAATCATGGTTTGATTGAAGCAGTTAAGAGGTTATAATAGTTATAGAAGTGACCTTCCGTTGTAATGAGGCCATATTTGAGGAACTAAATTTTTACATTATCAGAAATTACCGCAAAAAAAACTTCAATGTCCCAAAGGTAGTACAAATTTCTTGTCTTTTTTAAGAATTTATATAACACCATTATCGGTTCCAACGCTTCTTCACTATGACAATCCTTATGTAAGCTGTTGATTCAACGTTACCAGAAAGTCTTAATGGGTCCTCCTTTACTTGAAAGAGTAAACGATTTTATTTAACAAATCTTCTTGCACTCGACCTTGACATATACAAGATAAGCGTAAGTTTATTCATCTTTACTATTATGCAGGTATCTTTCCGAGTGGATGGAAAATGGCATTTGTCTGTCTGTCCCTAAAAAAGGCGAATCCTCCTCTCCATCTAACTATCGTCAAATTGATTGTACGTCCTTTCTTTCCAAGGTCATTCCAAAGATGATTAATCATCAACTTACGAAATATCTCGAGAACGTAAGCTTCTTAATGACCCCCAGTATCCTTTCATAGCAGTAGATCCACCGGTGATTTGATGGTTCAACTGAACAGTGGAACAAATTTTTACATCGCGTTGTAGAAAGTAAGATTACTGCACTTGATATTTCAAAATAATTTGATAGAGTTTGTCAGCTTCATAGAGTTTGTCTCTTAATGCGTGCTTTTGATATTGATGAATCTCTTTTTTGTTTGGTTAAAAACAACCTCTCTAACCGATCAATAAAAGTTGTATTGTATGGTTTCGAGTCTGAAATTCATAAAATAAATGCTGGTGTCTCCTGGGCTCCATTTTGTCTCCGACTCTCTTCTTTATGTTCATAAACGATCTCTTGTCTGCCACTTCTAATCCATTAAACTTTTTCGCTGAGGAAAATACCCTTAGCTTTTCATACTTTTCTAGATTAATATCATTGTCTTTCCGAAACTATGCTCATTAGATTCCGATCTCGATAGCATTCTCAAATAGGGAATTACGAGTAATAACCGTGTAGAATTCAATCCTTCAAAAACGCAATGCTGTCTCCTGTCTGTAAGGCGTAACCCATCCCAATGCCACTATTCATAAGTGGCATGATATTAATCAACTTTCAGTACTCGGTCTGTTTATACCAGATCACCTCTTATAAAAATATCACGTCATCAATATTACCAAAAATTTTGCCAGGTGTTTAGGATTTTCCCGACTGTGTAAGAAATTTGTTCACCCATTCTAATATGGCTGTAACTTATTGGTCCAAAACTTGAATATAACTCGCATATTTGGGAAGCTGCCCTAAATAACTTTAAGTCTTTTGGAAATAATATAAAAAGGAGATTTGCAAATGATGGACGATAAAACTATAACCGAAATATTTACATCACTCTAATACTGCCGTAATGTTTGTAATGTTTGATCTGTTCGTTTACCGATGTTCTTTCGAATAACCCAGTTGAATTCTTCCCCTCAAACAAATCAGCCGTAATGCATGCACTTGCAGGAATGCTTATCAAGACTTACTGTCAAGTATACATATTCTATGTTTAACCGCAAATCGAGAATGTGGATTGCTTAACCCAACTCTGTTGTTCCCTTTCTCCTCGAATCTCCTCTTAAATCCTTCATTATTTTAATAAGCTCGCACTTTTTTTAAACTTTAAACAAGTTAAGGGTAGCAATAACCCTTTTAGTGTCTGCAAATTCTTGAAGAAAAATTGAAATTTTGAGTGAAAAAAATTAAATCCAGCTTAATTTAAAAATTAATGTTCCAAGGTCTCACATTGGGCGCCACTTAAATCTCTTGTAGCCAATTTGCTTAAAATTACCTCCTATGTTTAAATCTTTTCATCTTAGACTTTCCTGTACAGGTGCATAACAAAAAATCGATAAAAGGTAGAAGAGAAATACACGATAAATCCTCCCTCCCCTTTTCCCCTAAATCATCAGTCACTCGTAGGTATTCATCAATGTCTACCTTTGTAGCAGTCCTTATATAAGAAATTCACTCATTTTCCATTACACCATTTCAATTGTTGTGATTTGCTTCAGTTTGTACGAGCAGTATCCCCCCCTCTAACCACACACCTTATATTACACTGCTTCCTTATCACTGAATAAAAAACAATAAACCTTGTGTATTATGACTTCCTGTGCTGTGCCTTTCTACCAAAATTTATTGCCAACAATTTTTCCAATTTTCCAACGTCAAAATGAAGAGCAATAATTGCGTTCGGGAATAGAAAAATAACAATTTGTTGTTTTTTCCTCGTTCGTTTCTCGTTTCCATTTCCAGTTAAATTCCTCGTTTTATTGAGAGTAGGGAAAGACTTCCGCACAATAACGTATCAAAAATATACTTCCTTCATTCACCTTAATGTCATTTGTAAACTAAAGGTGAAAGGTTGGTTCCTGGTAAATATTTTCAAATATAAATAATTGCATGCGTGAAAAAAATGTCAAAAACACTACCCCCCCCCCCATCCATCACGAATATATATTACCGAAATTAACAATCGCCTGCCCTTCAAAATCAACCGCGGTGTTTAATGGGGCCGCCACCGGAGCGCTGTGACATGAGATGCTTTTGATTTAGAGAAGAAAGCTTAAATGTAAACAGCAAGCTCTGTGAACGCGGCAAGAGTGTTTTTCATCATTTTTCAGATTTTCCACAGATTTTCCACAGATTTTCAAAAAGTTCCCCAGAGGGGATATTACATGTGATTTCTGCTGAATTGCTAAAAAATTTTATTATTTATTATTGCCAGGTCGTTAATCATAGGTGGAAAAGGCAATTTGTTTTCCTATTTGCATCTTAGCTAAACCTACAGCTACACGTCGGTTGGTATTGGATCTAGGATACGCAACATGGAACACGTTGCTTATATACGTCTTGCTGGCAAACGTGTGTAATGCGTATTACGTGTTGAAATCATATTAAACCTTTTTTTCATCTTGACTTGACTTTTTGAAGGCTAAGTTCCTTAAATTCATCATACGAGTATGTAAAATGTGTTAAATGGGTGCGGGTGGATATGCGGAGGGGAAAAGGTACAAAGGATGAAAAATGCTATACCAAGATTGTTTTTGAGTCGATGATGAAGTAGGCTATTAAAACCAATCCCTGCATCGAGCGAATATAGCAGGATTCAGCATCAGCCCCACGCGCCGTCTGCCAAAAATGTCATCACATCAGCATCACTGATGTCGAGAAAAGTCGTCTGATGCTGTAGGTGGTACACAGAGGCTATGACTTTGCAGACTTTCGCAAAAGACTTGCGATTTTTTTTTTAATTCAAGGACATTTAAATTGTCTTGAAAATATCTATGTGTACGTGATGTTTTGTTCTGATGAACTGTCATTAATAAACAAGATTCTGCATTAGAAATCAGTTTATTTAGTCAAAATGTTTTTGTTCCTCTTGAATATTGATGGTGGAATATAACATAGAGTTATAATCTTGAAGAAATATACGACAGAAGGTCAGAAGGTGATTTTTAGAACTGTATGTCTGCGCACGTAAAAATAACATAGCTATTGACTTTTATAATTAAAAGTGGAATGAGAAAGAAATAGGGTCAATAACATTTGCAACATGAAACATGCCCAAAAATAATTAAAATCTCCAAAAATGACTTTGAATAAATAAATAAACAAACGTTTAGCCCTTAATGGTTTTCCTAACGAATGATAAAACTGCAATCAAAGACAATGCTGTCACTTATGTAATAAGTAAATTTAGAGAAAAAGAATGCAATCTTTGTTAACGCAATCATAATAAATCACTTATTGAATTCAACTAAAAGATTGTTTGACTGCAATGAATTGATTGCTAAGATTTAAGATTTCATGCATTCTTTGCATTCACTTGAATTCTTTTGAAGTCTTTGCTTTCTTTTTTAAGACTTTGCGTTCTTTGAAAGTCTGCTGAAGAAATAAAACATATTTTATTAGCCATTTGTTTGCAATGCGATACGTGTTTGGACGTTTATCATGTAAAAGGAGCTTTTCAAGTTTTAACCTTATGAAAAATCATACTTGATCTTCTAAGACTCAAGGACGCCAAGTCAATATCTCAGTTTTATCAATCAAAATAAAATTTTCAAAAGAAATTGCTTTTAATTACTTTATTGAGAAGTTCAACAGAATGAAAGCATGAAAACATTTATAAAATTATTATCATCCATCAAAAATCGATGATCCTATAGAAAATAAAGCCACTTGACCGATCTCCATTAAAAATTGCCGCCAGAGACTCTAACAAGCTTAGTCCAGCAATGTTGAGACTAATCTCAAATAAGGACCAAGCCGAGAATGAAACACGGTTGAAACTTTGAAATATGTGTAAATTTCATACGATAAAAATATTTAAGAAAAAAAGTTTTTTTTTTCGAAGTTTTGAACAACGTATTCTTAAAAAAGTTAGTATTTTTCTAAATATTTAGCAATTTTGTAGTTACTTCAAAATAAAAAAAGTTATTAGTATTGGCGAAATTCTTATTCGCGTTTAAAATTAGTAAAATCAACTTCGCAAATTACCGAAATTGCCCACGATATAGTTTACTTACTTTCTTACTTACTTACCTAATGTGGCGCTCCACTCGCCTTCTATGCATACGGGACAGTAGATCGCACGAAGAACTTTTCTCTCGAAACGACCCAAGGTGATTTCATCCGCTTTTGTCATAGTCCATGCTTCTGCACCGTATGGCAGGACGGGGATGATGAGGGTCTTATATAGCGACACTTTGGTTCCTCGAGAGAGGACTTTACTACTCAATTGCTTTTTTAGCCTATAGAAACAGCGGTTAGCAAGAGTATTATTCTTCGTTGAAACTCAGCGCTGGGGTTGTTTTCTGGGTTCACAGCGGAGCCTAGGTAGGCGAAGTCCTTGACTACCTCAAAGTTACGTCTGTCGATGGTGACTTTTTGACCGAGACGTCGGTGTTGTAGGTCCTTTTTTGACGACAGCATGTATGTATGTACTAGGGATGTTGCGAATATTCGCATCCGCATCCGCAATTGCGGATTATTCCCAATAATTCCAACATCCGCATCCGCATCCGCATAAACTGATGCGGAGTTTGTTGCGGATGCGGATGTTTTTAAACACTTTTTTCAAATTTGTAAAAATTTTCAAAATTTTCATCTTTGCAAGACAGCGATTTGAATGCGATTACAACATACTTAGACCCTCGCTATAAGCATAGATTTTTCAAACCCATCACCGAAGAAAGAATAAAAGATGTAATTCTAAAGATGATAAAGATCCATTAAGCACCAGTTCTCCTACGTTGTCACCAAATTCAAACAACACAAAAAATAAGAAAATGGATGAGTCTTTACATTTGGAACCAGGAACGTCCGATTTAAGTTACAAGGCTTGCTTCAGAAGCGATATGGCAATGATGCTAGATTCATCAACTGAAGACGAAGGTGAAGGAGAATCTGATAACACTAGTCCCGAAGCACTTCTCCGAAGGGAGTTAGCATGTTACCGAAATAAAAAAAGACTAGAATTTGATAATAATCCACTTGATTGGTGGAAAATCCATCAAACAGACTTTAAAAGACTCCAAAGTTGCACTGAGGTATTTATCACCTCCACCAGCCAGTGTTCCCAGCGAACAACTATTCAGTGGAGCTGGATTAATATACGATCCACTAAGAAACAGATTGCAGTCTGAGAAGGCTGCAATCTTGCTTTTTATTAAACACTAGCGGCCCGTCCCGGCTTCGCACGAGTAGACATAAATAGGCACAAATATTTAAGTTATAAGCATGCTAATTAAAACGACCATGAATCACTAAATTAGAAAACATTTTTTTGTCCTATCATTAATACTCTTCGCACCGTATGCGATGAAAGACATTTTATGGCTAATTTTCTTACACCTTCGGTTGGTTTTAATAGGAATTTCTTAAGATTTCTATAGTAATCTAGTACTAAATATAGCCTATGTTACTCAGTGATAATGTAGCTTTCCAATGAAAAAAGAATTATTAAAATCGGCCCAGTACTTTTTGAGTTTATTCGTTACATACAAAAATACAAATCTTTCCTCTTTATAATATTAGTGTAGATAACTCACTCATTTTTAAATTTAATTATTAAACGCAAAGATAATCAATAAAATTTTCCTTTATTTACGGACTTGAAATTGTTTTTATTTAATAAATTCTAAAATCCGCATCCGCATCCGCGGATGTGAGTCTCAAAAAATCCGCATCCGCATCCGCGGGTGTCAAAATTTTTACATCCGCAACAACCCTGGTATGTACTTTGTTTTGCCCTCATTAACCGTGAATTCTCCATGGTCATCCTGCACAAACGGACGAGTTTGGCAGGGATGCCAAAACTAGACATGGCTCTATACAGCTCGTCCCTGTAGATACTGTCATCAGCCCCGTCGAGAGGGGGGGGGGGAGGGGGGAAACCCCTCGGGCCCGGGATTTTCTAGGGGCCCGTAAAATTGAAAGCAATGAGGAGTGTTTTTTTTTAGTATAGGTAGGTAGTCTAAATTCATCATCCCACTTATTTTTAGGGGCCCAAAATTTAAAATCATTCATGCTTTCGCAATCGGACCCCTGTTTGCATGTTATCTACCAATCTTTCAGTCACAAGCTTGCCGATCCGGGCCCCTGATTATTATTAGCGTATACATTTTTGTTTGTATTTAATGAAAAATTGAGCAACTCTGAACTATTCAAAGAAAGTTATAATAAATTTGTTCGCTTTTCTTACTTAATTTAACGTAAATTTCAAATTTATTTTATTTTGAAATTTTTTAAAATCAAAATAAGGGGCCCGGCAACTTAAAACAAAACACAAATATTTATTTCGGTTTCTGTTTTTATAAAGTTTCTTTTCTTCTATTTTTGTTTCTGCTGGGAACGAAATTTTTGATTCGGTTTCAAGGGACCGGAAAATCCCACGCAAACGTTTTTCAATTGTGGTTTCCGTAATATTAATTAATTAATATTTTGAATAAATTGATTACTGAAAATTTGAAGGATATCAAGTCACTTCAAAGTGTGTATATTAAACTAGCCATACAAAAATAGCAAGGACTTCTATATAGAATATTGGACACCATTTTCTTCCATGGCGAAAGGGGACTAGGACTACGAGGCGATAGCAATCTTATTGAAGAGCCAAATAATGGATATTTTTTGGGCATTTTGGAATTAATTAGTCATTATGACCCCTTACGTCAGGAGCACTTGGAAAAAGTAAGAATTTCACAATAAGAGCACAAACGTTTCCAAATCCACTACTTTTCCGTTGAAATGCAAAATGAGTTCATTAAAATTTGTGCCCAACATGTGAATTCAGCTATTTTGAAGGAGAGAGAAAACGCCAAATACTTCGCTATAATTGTAGAAGCAACACCCGATTCAAGTGATGTGAAACAAAACACATTTATTTTCCGATATTTGCGCTTTGAAGAAAATGTGTTCACCATCCAAGAACGGTTTTTGGACTTTGTCGATTGCAACAATAAAAACTGGCACCGCAATAGCTGATTTGATCTGCGAAACATTGGCAAAGAACGGAATCCATTTAGAAGACTGTTGTGCACAAGACTATGACAATGTAAGCAATATGAAAGGACAGTATAATGGTGCACAGTCATATTTTAAACAAAACTCCGATTGCCGTGTATTCACCATGTGCAGCTCACAGCCTTAACTTGCGTGGAGTCGATTCAGCGGAATGTTGTGCTGCGGCAATCACATTTTTTTGGTGTTGTTCAAAAGTGTTTCAACTTGTTTAGCAGCAGTGCTCACCGTTGTGAAATTCTTTAAAAAAATGTGCCCGTATCCCTTCACAAACTTTCCGATATAAGATGGTCAGCTAGAATTGAGTGAAACCATTTGCAAATCAGTACAGACAGTATAATGGTGCACAGTCATATTTTAAACAAAGCTCCGATTGCCGTGTATTCACCATGTGCAGCTCACAGCCTTAACTTGCGTGGAGTCGATTCAGCGGAATGTTGTGCTGCGGCAATCACATTTTTTGGTGTTGTTCAAAAGTGTTTCAACTTGTTTAGCAGCAGTGCTCACCGTTGTGAAATTCTTTAAAAAAATGTGCCCGTATCCCTTCACAAACTTTCCGATATAAGATGGTCAGCTAGAATTGAGTGAAACCATGCACAAATTTGAATGCGTCGTGATGTCTTCGATTTGGTGCAAGGTTCTTAGCGCTATAAATGAAAGAAAATTCGTTCTTCGAGCCAGAAACAGTACTATTGACCTTGAAATTCGAGATCTCGACAACTTGATCTTCGATTTGAACATTATTCGAAACGGATGAGATCAATTTTTATCTGAATGCAAAGCAGTTGCTACTGGATTGGGGGATGTTCCAGAATCGTTCCCATCGAATCGAAAAAGGCAATTAAAGAGACATTTTGAAGAAAACCGAGGAGCTGGAAAGCAAATTGAAACAGACGAAGAAATAAATTTCAAGAGAAACACCTTTTACGTCATAGTTGATTTAATTATATGTGGAATTTCTCGTCGGTTCGATACGATGAAAAATTTGAATGCTACATTTTCATTTTTATGACAGTTTTCAACAATGGACGAACTTGAGATTAAAAACTCCGCTACAAGGTTCATCCAAAAGTACAGGGTGGGCCGTAAATAAGTGCACTTAAAAAAAATTATATTAATACAACTGTAGCGCTTTTAAATGAAATATTTATTTTAAATTATACAGAACGAAATGAATTTTTATTTTTTAAAAATTAAATCATCCAAATATTGTCCATTTCGCCTACAGCACTCTTCCAATCTGACTCTGAGATTTTGGAACACTTTTGTCAAAAGTTGCGGAGTGATTAAGCGGATTTCTTCTTCAATGTTCGCTTTTAATTCAGCCGTCGTTGAAGGATTATTATAGTACACCTTACTCTTGAGGTAGCCCCATAAAAAGAAATCCGGTGGCGTTAAGTCAGGGCTCCTGGGTGGCCAAGCAATATCACCCCTCCTCGATATCAACCTTCGAGGAAACATTTCTCTAACGACCTCCAGAGAGTCGTTACTTGTATGGCGGGTAGCGCCATCTTGCTGGAACCAGGTGTGAATAGTGTAACCACTCGATTCTTGCAGTTTTTTACGATGAAAAATTTGAATGCTACATTTTCATTTTTATGACAGTTTTCAACAATGGACGAACTTGAGATTAAAAACTCCGCTACAAGGTTCATCCAAAAGTACAGGGTGGGCCGTAAATAAGTGCACTTAAAAAAAAATTATATTAATACAACTGTAGCGCTTTTAAATGAAATATTTATTTTAAATTATACAGAACGAAATGAATTTTTATTTTTTAAAAATTAAATCATCCAAATATTGTCCATTTCGCCTACAGCACTCTTCCAATCTGACTCTGAGATTTTGGAACACTTTTGTCAAAAGTTGCGGAGTGATTAAGCGGATTTCTTCTTCAATGTTCGCTTTTAATTCAGCCGTGCGTCGTTGAAGGATTATTATAGTACACCTTACTCTTGAGGTAGCCCCATAAAAAGAAATCCGGTGGCGTTAAGTCAGGGCTCCTGGGTGGCCAAGCAATATCACCCCTCCTCGATATCAACCTTCGAGGAAACATTTCTCTAACGACCTCCAGAGAGTCGTTACTTGTATGGCGGGTAGCGCCATCTTGCTGGAACCAGGTGTGAATAGTGTAACCACTCGATTCTTGCAGTTTTGGAGCTAAAAAATCTCTAAGCATCGAAACATAACGCTCTGAATTAACAGTAACATTACGCCCGTATCGATCTTCATAAAAATACGGCCCTATGATCCCCCACTTGGCTATTCCGGCCCAAACGGTCACTTTCGGAGAGTGTAACGGTCATCCATGTTTTAAGCGTGGATTTTCTGTTACCCAGTATCGACAATTTTGTCGATTAACAAATCCGTTGACATGAAAATGAGCTTCGTCTGAGAAGATAATGTTATTGAAGGGAGGGAATCTCCGTAACATTTCTGTTGCGAAATTGAACCGTGAAACAAAATCGGATTCTTTCAAATCTTGGACAATCTGAATTTTGTAAGGGTATAACTTCAAATCATCCCGTAAAATGCGACGTAAAGTCGTTCTGGGTACTCCCAGGGCCGCAGCGCGTTTCCGTGTAGAGCTTCTTGGATCCTCGCGCACAGAAGCTTGTACGCGTTCAATTGTTTCTGCAGTCCGCCTGGAACGTGGGCGTCCTGTAGGTCGAAGTTTTTGCGTTGATTCCGTTGCCTCGAATGTTACGATCCATTTTTTGATTTTATTTGTACTTGGACACTCGGTGATGTTGCGTAATCCAAACTTTACCCGAAAAAGCCGACGAACAGTCACGTATGAGCGATTGTTTTCATAAAAGGCGCGAACGCAGAAAGCGTGCTGCTCTCCCTTGAACGGACTCATTGGGACTAAAAATTTAGATCTCGAGCTGCAAGGAGATACCATCCCCGCGCGTCTCGGTTATTTCGTTCGGGAGTTAGAGCGTGACAAAAAGTGCACTTATTAACGACCCACCCTGTATAACCTTTGTATATATAATCTATAGTACTCTTATGGAACACGAATTTTTAGTTCATTGACGACAGACAGGCGGCGCTCGGAGTACTGAAAATTTGTTGTGCAGATTTTAGAAATTAAAACAAAAAAGAGTTGAGGAAAAGAGGGTTTTATTATTTTCTCTCTTGTTAGAAATGAAGAGAGTAAGTGAGGCAACAAAATAATACAGTTGCTTATGTTTTTTTTTGTGTGTTGTCATGGAGATATTCCTATGTATTGAACTATGTAGGTTTTGTTTTTGTTGCATTTGATTTCAAATTTATAAAATCTAAAATAATTGAAATTTCTTTTCACAATGAATACACTGTTGTCATATTTTGATGTATGTAGGGAGGTAGGTACAATTTTTGTTACTCGTAAGTTGTTGGATATGTATTTAGGTACAAATTTGAAAACACTAATTAGATAGTGTTTACAAATTTGTACCTATGCACATATAGGTATAGGAATAGCTTCATTTTTATCATAGGTTATTCGTATTTGGTATTCTATTCTGAGCATAGTTATAAAGTATGATAGGTAGATACAGATATATAGAAAAAACTGTAGGTTGACTTTTTCTAAAAATTTTAACAAATGTTATCAACAGTACCTATCTTGTATTAAATAAATTAAATTTGAAGGCAATAGCTTTGTATATAGAGTGGATTATATTATATATATGTACAAAGGCAATAGTTTCAACTGTCCTCGAAATATTCGAGTAAAAAGTCATTACTAACCAATTGTTAGTTGTTGTTTTTTAGTTTTGTTGAAAAAAGTGTCAATTGGATTTTTTTTTAATTTTATCTGATCTTAGAAGCAATTAGTTTCATTTTTGAAAATCAATCAATTTTTACCAATTTTCGTCAATGTTATTTTTATTTTTTTTAAAAAGAATTAAAATTGAAAAACAACAACAAATTTTGCCTTTTTATTACGATTTTTGCGGTCAATAAGGAGAAAACCTTTTTTTAAATAATTAATAAATATGGGGGGCCCGAGATTTTTCCGTCCCGGGCCCGGAATTCCTCTCGACGGCCCTGACTGTCATATGCGGCCTTGAAATAGATGAAAAGATGGTGGGTATCGATTTGATGTTCTTGGGTTTTTTTCCAGAATCTGCCGTAATATAATAATATAATATTTGATCGACTGTGGACTTTCCTGGTCTAAATCCACACTGATAAGGACTTATCAGGTTGTTGACGATGGGCTTTAGACATTCACATATTACGGCAGTGAAGACTTTTTAAGCGATGTTAAATAGACTGATTCCTTTATAGTTGGTGCAGTTTAGAGGGTCTCCTTATTTCAGAATCGGGCAAAGGAAATAGTTTACTGATTTTATTTAACCAACCATCTTTTAAATATCAACTAATCAGCTCGGTTACTTTCTAAATTTTCCTATAGAAAATAGCAAACAACGTGTGTTAATTAAGCTCATCAACGTAGTTGAATTAAAACTACTCTGATAAACAGCCTACTCGGTTTAAATTAACTAACCTACTCGATTTTAATAAACGAATGTGCTATTTTTAACTAACCAATATTCTCTGTCGAAATTATCCAACCTTCTTGGTTAAATCTAACTAACCATTACTGCTGAAATTATCCAACTTTTTTGGTTAATAGTAACTAACCTTCTTGGTTTGATTTAATTAAACTTCTCTGTCAAAATTAGCACGTGCACGTGCACGTGGTTTGATCGATTAGTTGGTTTAAGACTTAAACTGAAACTAACATTTATAAATTATAACTAACGAAATTGTCCAAACGTTAGAACTGCAGTGTAGAACTAAAATAAATTGACAATTAACGTTTCTGAGACAAAGGTTTTATCCTTTTTGGGGTTTAAGCTGCTTTAGCTATTTTCTAAAAATGTCTTCAAGTTAAACCTAGATTTATCTTACACTATATTCAAGTTTCAATTATTGAAGCAAAATTTTGATGTATTATAAGTCTTTTAAAACTCCTCATATGTTAAGTTCATCCTTTTCCCAGGGGTCATTAGGACTTAAACCAAACTATACATATGCACATACTCGTAGAGTAATTTTGTTTCCTCTTTTGGATTTTATTACACAGAGGATCTTTCATCCTAAAACTGGATGATGTGCATTTTAAAAGTTGGGCCAACATAGAGGTGGTATCGAAGAAAAAAAAATCAAACTTTGTTGACAGTTCGACCTCGAACTTGTCGACTTCTGTGAGCTTGATATTATGTTCTTCTTGTTTCTCATAAGACTAAAGGAAATAAAACTTTTTTGTCATTTAATCAAAATTGCAGGACGAGAGAACTTTTCTACTTTTTTCTTATGTACTCGTTGATGGTTCATTTCAGTTCGTCCTTTTCTTTGTTTTTTGAGTGTTGAATGCCCTTATCTGATGGACCTCTATATAATATTCCTATCATTTTTCCCAAGAATTTGTGGGCTTTAACATCCAAGAGAATAAAAACAAGAAAAAAAAACATTTCATTTTCTTAGTGTCCCGTTTTGTTGGATATCCTCGTACTACATACAACATACATATAATCATTTTCATGTACAATGCAAACAAGTTGTGGGTGGATCTGTATGTTTGACTATTAAGTGAATGAATGTCATGGCCTTCACATAAAATTGATGGAACATAGTTCTTTTGGCTCATAAAATTCCAAAGTATCTATGAAAATAAGAACGAACTGAACTCTGCCAAAGTGATGGGTTTATATAAATGTACATATAGACCTACAAATAATAATTTGATTGCGTATAGCATCCGTAGAGTGTGATGGGTAGGAAATATTGAATATAGCCTGTATAATGTTGGATTATATTCACAAACATGTTTTAAGTATAGTAATATGTATTTTGTTTGATATCCTTTTGTTTTTACGATTATGACCCTTGACATTGGCCTTTATCAGTGTGGAAACATTGTTTTTGTTGTTTAAGTTTTTCCTAGCACAGATCGCATGGAAATTTAAGGTCCCAAACTAGAAAAAAAGAAAACTTATTACGGTATTGATTGATGAGGGCATTAAGGCGTACATAACAGATTTCAACTTCTAAGTATGTTGACGGATACCTAATTAAAAGCATTAGTCCAGTTAATAAAGGTTTTCACCTCAAAAAAAATCAAGCAGTTTTGAAACTTGGCGCACTTACTAAGGGATGCTGGTGATGACCCAAAAAAAAAGTCCGCAAGAATCCGACGTGAGCTCTAGCGGCAGTTAAGAGAAACATGGAGTTTGTTTCAGTTTTTCACGTTTATCTCGAAAACTATTTGTCGTATCAAAAAATGTTGTTCCACAAAATTAAAGCCCATTAAATTTTATAAAAAAAAAATCTCCAATGAGTTTTTTCGTATCTCGTATAGTTTATAAAATAACTCTAGTGGCAGTGAAGAGAAACATACGGTTTTTCGGGTTTATCTTGAAAACCATTTGTCGTATCAAAAAATAATCTTCTACAAAATTAAAGCTTATTAAATTTCCTATGAAATATGATATTAATTTGTTTGTACATGTTTTAGTTTGTAAAATAATTCTATCGGCATTTAAGGAAAACACGTGATGATTTTTTCAAACTCCACATTTCTCTTAACTGCCGCTAGAGCTCACGTCGGATTCTTGGGAACTTTTTTTTGGGTCATTACCAGACATCCCTTAGTAAGTGTGCCAAGTTTCAAAACTGTTGGATTTTTTTTTTGAGGTGAAGGCATTTTTTTTTCGTTCATTGACTGGACTACATATATAGTCGGGGCAAAGACAAATCTGTCTAAACTAATATAAAAAATGTTGTTCTTAAGTTAAATTGCAATAAAAATGAACTTAAAAACAATTTCCATATATTTTGAATATTTTTTATACTAAAAGAAATATAAAAGAGGTTGGGATCGGACCCACACTAATAACTTCCCATTGATGCACTATAAAATAATCATATATATTCGTTTTCAAGATACATGAGTCAAAATTTTTAGTTTTTAGTACTTTTTTCAAGGTTTTATTTATAACAAAAAGTAAACTATATTTTTTTTAAGTTACCACTTGTTAAAAAGAATATTTTTTATACGATGAAATACGATTGAAGTAAACACCCTAATTTGTTCTCAAGACATTTCAAAATTTAATTCTTACAAATTTGTAATAGTATTCTTTTATTTTTTTTATTTTTTTTATAAAAACCGTCACTTCGATTTTTCTAAAAGATTACACTAAATTTCAAATAAGTAATTCTTCGTTCTATAAGCTTAATTTCGAAGTGATATCATTCTAAAATATTTAAGATTACAAATATTTCTGTTCAGTTTATTTGTTTTATTTATTGTTTCATTTATTAGAAAAAAGTTCTTGATTGGATTTATTCACACTATCGGACCCATGCCGGAACTTCCGCAATCAAATTTTGCACCAAATGAAGAGTGCGTGAAGTTAGTCCCCCTTTTTTCGATTTTCTTATGTTTGAAAGTTGTTCCAGGTTATTCCCAGTTTGTTCCGCATTGTTCCAAAGTTTTTTTTTCGAAAATACCCAAAAATGCGATTTTTTGACAAGAAAAACTAATATTGACCTATTTGTTCTGAACATTATTACAAATTTTTGGACCTTTATAATACAAACTTTAAAAGATATGGGCAAAATTCAAAAAAATTCCAGAACCGCATTTTTAAGAAATTATAACCTTTTATTTTTTTTTAGATTCAAAGAAATGTTCTACCATTGTCCAAAAAACTGAGCGTGAAATGTATATTTTAAAAGATATTGCCCCTGATTTTTTTTTTCAAATATGCACGTCTCCCTAATTTTTTTGTTTTTTAAAAGCATATATTTTAATAAAAAGTGAATAAACACATGTGCAGAAAGCAAAACTTGGCTTAAAAACTACAGTTCACGGGAATAAACGACAGTGTAGCTTACAGTTTAAGCCCACATTTAAATAATAATTTTATATCCATAAACCCTTAAATCAAATTATTCCAGAGCTTCATTCACAATTTTTCAAAAATAAAGATTTAAAGTCCAAATAACACTTAACAGTGTACCATTCTGTTAACCATATTCTGAACCCCTTCTCCGAAATTTAAAATTCCAAAACGTGTTTCCAATTGTTCCGGGACACTTCTTAGTTGCTCTAGAGATTCGTTTCTTAAAACTGATTTTTAGTATGCAAATTTACAAAAAATGTTTCCCCGCTCTACTTTACCAAAACCGAAAATAAAAATTGGAAATAAATATGTATACATTTGCAAACCTGACAGCTGTCAAAAAGACCAACTACTCCAAGTAAAGTATTACAGAGTATTAAAATATGCCATATATGTACAATCTAAAACATTCTGCATAAATATTAAAAACTAAATTTAGACTTTGTCATTCATTCAGAAAATAAAGAACCTTATTATTATTTCCGAAATGAAAGAAAGAATCATACAGTCAAATATGAAAGCTTCAAAAGTCTCTTTAAAAAATAACTTTTTTTATTGGATGAACACAAAATGTCTCAACACTTAAGTTTTCATGATGTATGAATATTTTTTACAAAATGTAAATTTTTTTAATTAAAATAAAGGTTTTATGTAGTTGATCAGTGATTAAATTAATTTTGATGTACTTAAATTACATTACATTACATTACATACTACTCAGCACAAAAATGTACACAGTAGAGACACAGCACCTTGAGCAGAGAGAAAAAACTAATCGAGAGAGCCAAATTTCCTCGTCTCCGTCACTTCGAAACCTCTTACTCTCATTTTTTATAGCGTGTTGAATTCGTATCGGTGTATACATGTTTTCACCTCGGAGAAGAGTACACAAAAAAACATCAGTTCCAGAAATGCGACATTTCTCATTTTTGTTTATTGATAGCCAAGAAGGCTATGTTTTTTAAAGTCTCATTATAATATTTGTAATTCTCATGAATTTCTTTTTTTTTTAATTTTGCTAACATCTTGTCTTGTTTATATCTACAAAAATACTCCTATAATTGAAATTAATTCTAGCAAAATATTTTTGTTTGTCAATAAATAACGGGAAAGGTTATACCGGTAGTTCGTGGTGAATCTGTTTTTCTCTTCTTTTTCTCTAAGTTACAGTTAGCAAAACAAGAAAGGATGTGTGCAGAAAGAGTGTAACAAGGTTAAGGTTTTTTAGACTAGACTTTATTTATATTATTTAAAATATACTGCATTGAATTATTTTACATTCAATTATAAAAGGTGGAAATAATAAAGTTCTACAGTTTACCAGGAATATTTATATAAAATATCCATATCTTCTGCAATTACGGTATCAATCGATATTTTCTGGAACTTAGTGTTAAGCCTAGTACGCTGCTGATGCGAAACGAAATTTCCCATACAAAAAATAACATGACGAAATCATAAACGAAAAATTTCGCTGTGCTTTTCGTTTTTCAGTACGCTGCTGAACGACGAAATGTGTCATTTTAGTGGATAGCTGTACTAGATTTCGTAGTACAATTCTCCACTCTTTTCGTTCTCAATTTAATTGCCCGGTATATTAATTGCTTGCGAAATTTTGACGTTTTATTTATTTATTGAAAAATTTTTCGAATATTTTCGTTTATGATTTCGTCATGTCATTTTTGTATGGGAATTTTCGTTTCGCATCAGCAGCGTACTAGGCTTAAAATTGAACTTCAACTTCCAGACAGAACTCTCCACAAATATTTTTTCGCTGTGGTTTTCGTTTTCATTTCGCTCTGCACTTGGAGACCGCCGAAAAAATTCGTTTCACTTCAGCTGCGTACTAGGCTTTAACGTTAAATTTATCTGTCATAAATTAATTTGTCAGCTTTTTTATACACAAAAAAAATCAATTACGAAATTTGGCTGCTATAATAATTACTTGAACACAGCATTTTCTATGTTTATAGTCATTCAGGTTTAGCCCTTAACTTTGATTTGCATTTATTTATGAATAGCCTAAAAAGTTTAGCAAACATCTATGAATAAGCCACAATGCACTTTCAGAAAAAAACTTTCCCTCACAGATTTTTCCTTGTCGGTATATAACTGAAAGATAAGATATAAATAGTTAGAACTGGAAAACTTATAAAAATGATGCATAAGACTTAAGTTTTGGTTGAAAAACAAATTTGTATATTCTTTTCACAAAACCACTGACCAAGCGAGAATACAAATATTTTTACTTTTGTACAAAAGTACTTTTCGGCTTATGTAGTTAAGCCTTTAAAAGCAACACACTAGCTTTGTGAAAAGCAGTAAGAATAGCGTACACCTATTCACAAATCTTATGCAATGAAAATTGGCAACAGAAGTAACAAGTTGACGGTCCTTTTATTTAGTCTCTACTTAAATCACTTATTTTCAGCATTTTGGAAATGTCATGAGTTAATGTAAAGAAAATAAACACAAGTACACACAAATAAAATAGGAATGAAAAAAAGAGATGAGTATATAAAAATGTTTTCAATGTTCCTGCGTTGTTTTATTTCATCTTTTTCTGTAACTCTCGTTTTCAATGTTCCTGCAGCTTTTGCATCGATAAACTCTGAAAATTGAAAAAAATCTGAGTTTTTTTTGCATTTTTCAACGGTCTGAGCGAAAATTAAACGTATAAACGCAGCTTATAATAAAAAAAATAATAGTAGTAGTGCTTTCAGAGTTGTATATTGCATCACCTAATTTATTTTACTTACTTAATGATTAAAACTGGCTTAAAATAACTAACTAATATTTCTCTAAATGCGTAATTTAGAATTGTTTCTAAATTTTCATTGTTCTGGCACCTAACAAGAGTAATTAATTTCACTTCATATTCGAATGATATTACTCCCAAACGAACACAATGAGAGTACATACCTACCAAAAAGTTGTTCATCCACAATTTTGAATTTTCTTTGAACACCTCTGAACAGCTGACTACATCCGCCATTTTTCAAAAGTGGTCGCCATTTTTAAAAGGTGGTGAGCAGAGAGAAAAGGGAGAAAAGTTTTTTCTCTCTGGTGGTGAGTATGCACACCAACTTGCATAAGTATTTTGTTCCCCACATTTTTTTTATATGGAGTTAATACATATGCAAGTTGGTGTGCAAATCACAGCTTGTAGGCAAAAAGAGAGCAACCGTCGAAGTTGGTTCTCTCTATTAGTTCTTTTCTCTCTGACCTTGAGCGACTAAGACTATATATCAGGCACGGTTGCCAGTTTGGTCTCTTAAGACCAAATTTGGTCATTATTTTCTCACTTGGTCGCATGGTCATTTTTTATTCCATTTGGTCCCTTTTTTAAGAAATTAAAAAAAAAATAACTCGACTGTATTCCTTTTATAATCTCAAAAATAAAATAAATACCTAAAGAATTTTGGGAAAAATTCAATTATCATAAAAACGCTTAAAATGAATATTGTTTTCAAAATTTAAGTTAGTTCGTTTATAACTTGATGTTACTTCCTCACAGCTCAGCTGCTGCTCAGAGAAATTTTTTTGAATTAACTTTGATAAAAACGAAAGGCAGACTTAATTTGGGTACCATTTATAATGTAATGCTGGCCAAAGAGCGTCAAGATGACAAAAATAACCAAGCGTTTGGTCTGCAAAAACATTTTTTTGAATTAATTTTATATGAATTTTATTTAGCGATAGTATTCGATCTCCTGACTTATTCAATCTCCTGACATAATGTTAACATATTGTGATCTGAAAAAAAAATGAGGCTGGGGTGCGTCCCACACTGATAACTTCACATCCCGTCTGCCGATTTGTCTTGCTTAAAAGGTTTGTAGGCTTTCGTGATTTGCTAGTTGTTAGTTGAATTATTCTAAAAAAAATAAAAATTACCAACAATATTTTGAGTATGATGAAATAGTTTGATTTCAATATCTGTTCTTGTTAACGAGATTTTTAGTCGAAAACCAATTTTTACCAAATTTTTGTAGCGTTTGCGTACTATTTTTTGTAGGTTTTAATTTTTTATGAAAAAAACTGACTGTTGGATTTTTATGCACAATTTACGGAATGTCGGAAACAGTATTTTCTGTGAGATAAAATTAGCTTAAAGCCAATATTTTTTTAATTTTTGAAGAAATACTTGAGTCGAAAGTAAATGTTTACCAAGTTTTAATATTGTTTTTTTAAGGTTTTTATTTTTTGTAAAAAAATGTCAGTTCGGTTTTCTCAAAATTTTACCAGATGTCAAAAACGTTATTCTTAACGAACGTACGTACACATGCACGCACAGTCATCTCTCTAAAAATCTTTTATTTAGACTCTAGGAACCTTGAAACGTCGAGAAATGTCAAAATTTTCAATTCTAGAAATCGGACCGATTACAATAACTTTCTATGGGAAGTTAAAAGCCATTGCGGACACAAATTATTTTGGTCCTTTTTTAGTACGATTGGTCATTTTTATTATCAGCTTTGGTCATGCAATTTTTTTTCAAGTGGCAACCGTGAAGGACAGAGGAGAAAAAAAAAACAACAGACAGAAAGAACATATGACAACAGCACGCGGTAGGTTTCGAGACGGTCCTTCATCTTTCTACTAACCACGCTCACTGATGCTTGATTTCGGTGATCGATGGGAACCGAAGCTTTATCAGTAACTAGGCCGTTGCCCTGATGTACTTAAATTATTTTGTACAAGATTTTAAAAAATATTTTTTTCGAAATTTATGTTAATTTTTTAAACATTAACAACGGCGTAAGGTCTTTTCGTCCAAAACCATATCGCCCAAATTCAAAATGTCATAGCGCCCAAAACTATTTTATGGACATTTTGCTGTTGTACTATTTAAGCAATGTTACCAAACCGTTAAAACTTTTTTGGGTTTTATGAAATTCCAAATAAAAACGATCGATGGGTCTTATTGCCCTCAAAAAACCGACAAGTTATTAAAAATGTCAAATACCATACATACATACCTTGCTGTTTATAAACCTCTCAAAGTCGAACCAATTTCAAAATTGGACAAAATTAACGAAACAGCAACAAAATGTTCACCAAAATGTAAAATTGTAGATATTAATTGAAAAGTTAAAAATAAAAGTCAAAATTTAACAAACAACAAAAAATCTTTTGGGCTTAACATTTTTCAATTTGGGCAGTACGGCGGCGGCGGCGTTGCAAGTTGGTTTTGATGATATGACATTTTATTTGGGCTGCGTTGGTTTACGAATTTGTTTCTTTTTGGGCTTTATGTCATTTTATGATTGGAGTTAAATGTCGTTGGGTGATAAGAAGAAATAAACGATAGAAATCATAATCTTCGTTATGCCCAAAATAAATGTCACAAAGCAAAATTCCTATGTCTTAAGACCTAAAACCAAAATTAAATATTCTTTTCGGCAAAGTGGCAATTAACTAAAATGTTTTTGGGCGCGTTACGACATTCGCATTATAGTTTTTGGCTAAAAGAAGTCGAACCAATTTCAAAATTGGACAAAATTAACGAAACAGCAACAAAATGTTCACCAAAATGTAAAATTGTAGATATTAATTGAAAAGTTAAAAATAAAAGTCAAAATTTAACAAACAACAAAAAATCTTTTGGGCTTAACATTTTTCAATTTGGGCAGTACGGCGGCGGCGGCGTTGCAAGTTGGTTTTGATGATATGACATTTTATTTGGGCTGCGTTGGTTTACGAATTTGTTTCTTTTTGGGCTTTATGTCATTTTATGATTGGAGTTAAATGTCGTTGGGTGATAAGAAGAAATAAACGATAGAAATCATAATCTTCGTTATGCCCAAAATAAATGTCACAAAGCAAAATTCCTATGTCTTAAGACCTAAAACCAAAATTAAATATTCTTTTCGGCAAAGTGGCAATTAACTAAAATGTTTTTGGGCGCGTTACGACATTCGCATTATAGTTTTTGGCTAAAAGACCTAATGCCATTAACAACTATACTTAAACTTTTAAATGCAGTAAAATTATAACATTCAAAGAAGAGGAAGCTATCAAACAAAACTTGAAAGTTTACAATAAAAACATTTATTTCTCTTATTTGCGAAACTACTTCAGTTGGATTCTAATTAAAATGATTTTTGATTGATTTTATTTGTTCAACATTGGCTGTCAGAATTGAGTCGTTATTACCGGACAGAACTGAGTTTCTTGGTATTTATGATTCAATAAGTTTCCGTCCAATTAATTGTGAATTGTCTGGCCTTTGAACTTGTTGATTCCTTTTTGAATGTTCCTTGTTCTTATCGCCAACGCCAATAGATCAAAAGTCTTAGCCCACGCTATGTTAACCTTCGTTCAGTGAAAATTTCTGCAATTTCTTCCATCAACAAATCACCCAAGTGCATTATAATTTCTATTTCAAAAACAAACGAACGAAGAAAGACAATTTAAATAAATCGAAAAATATCATGAATATCATTCATCAAAATATACATACATTACATTTTTATTATTATAAACGTACTTGTGCAATGCATATGTATTATGTAGATGCTTTCTGGCCAAAAATAAAATACCAACCAATACCTGGATTTTATTATCAGGTGAAAGAAAAAGAATATCATATCCTTTGGTAAGTCGAGAAAGGTATTCTTATCTCGGTTTGAAACAGGAGCGAAGCTTCCTTAAAGCAAATATTTTTAACTTCCCATAGGAAGTTATTGTAATGGGTCCGATTTGTCAAATTGAAAATTTTGACATTTCTCGACGTTTAAAGGTCCCTAGAGTCGAAATAAAAGATTTTTAGAAAGATGTCTGTGCGTGCGTGTGTACGTACGTCCGTATGTCCGTACGTCCGTACGTCTGTACGTCCGTATGTCCGTACGTTCGCGACGTTTTTTTCGTTGTCCATAGCTCAAGAACCAGAAGAGGTATCGACTTCAAATAAATTTTGTTATACAGATAATAAGGCAGAAAGATGCAGAAAGGGCTCTCAAGAAAATTGCGTGGGTGGTTTTTTTACCATAGCAGTTTAAAAAAAAGGTGAAAATTTTGGTTAACCCTTAATATCTTACGAACCAAAAATGCTAGAGACTTGAATTAAATTTTATATAATATATTGTAACGTGATACCAAACAAGTATATTTTCTGAAAAAAATCCAGTTGACAGTTTTTTTATAAATCAAAAAAACTGAAAAAAAAATTTGTCACCTCGAAAATTTTACGAATACAAAATGATTTTATCTCCAAAACAATGTTGTGCAACGAAGAATAATGTTTTTGATTGATAGTTTTTTTATAAAAAATAAAAACCTAAAAAAAAAACATTACTCAAAGTTGGTAAAAATTGAATTTCTACTCAAATATCTTTTCAAAACTTTGAGATATTGGCTTAAAACTACTTTTATCTTTCAAAAAATATTGTTGTCAACATTCAGTAAAATTTTGAAAAAAATCGAATTGATAGTTTTCTTACAAAAAATAAAATCTTAAAAGAAAATTTAACAAAAGTTGGTAAAAATTGATTTTCGACTCAAATATCTTTTCAAAAATTTTGAGATTATGGCTTCCAACGAATTTTAACTTATAAGAATTATTGTTTTCAACATTCGGAAAAATTTTGAGAAAAATCGAATTGACAGTTTTTTTACAAAAAATAAAAACCTAAACAAAAAAATTAATAAAAGTTGGTAAAAATTGATTTTCGACTCAAATATCTTTTTAAAAATTTGAGATATTGGGTTTTAACTACTTTTATCTTTTGAAAAATAATGTTGTCAACATGCAGTAAAATTTTGAGAAAAATCGAATTGACAGTTTTTTTTACAAAAAATAAAAACCTAACAAAAAAACAATACTAAAACTTGGTAAAAATTTACTTTCGACTCAAATAGCTTTTCAAAAATTAACCCTCTGTGGTCACACGGGTGCAAATCGGGCAGGCCAAAAAATTCAAAGTTCCCGCACTCTTAGCACAAGCGCTTTAGCGCTATCTAGTGGGCATGGTAATTATGTCCTACTATAGGGCTACCAAAGGGTAAGTAGTGCGGCGTCAGTCTCTTGAAGGGCTTGGCACTGTAAGGTTGGAAAAGTGCACATAGGCCAAATTTGCACCCGTGTGACTTTAGTGTCGTAAGTCAGAGCACGTGTTTTGAATAAATACAATTTTTTTACTTTTCGCATCGAGAAATAACGTTTCACTTATTATTACGTAAGTATATACTATTATTTTTTAATAAAAAAATTTTGTTTGCTTTTTTTACCATTTTTTTTATATACATATATACGCAGTTATACGCATAATACGAAAAAATAGTAACGTGTATGCTTATTTTATGTTGCGTAGGTACTAATTATGGCTCCACGCTATAATTTACGTAATGCTAAGGCAGTGTACAACGCTTTATCGGAGGATGAAGGAAACGAAGAGGACGATTCCGACATTTCGGAAGATGACTGCTTGTCGTTGCAAAGCAACGAGGAGAGCGAATTCTCCGCCATTGATGACAACGAAGACGAGAGACCGGAGCAAGCGCCAATGGTGTCGAGTCAGTCAGGTACGTCCGATGACGAGGGAGCAGCGGGAAGAGAAGCCGAGCCAGCAGCAAAGCGGCGACGAATAATGGAAACGGAGGAGCGACAAAGACGAAGAGGTGGACCCCGAAAAAGCGTAACTACGGCCACAGGAGAAAACTGGACGATACGCACGCCTCAACGCGTAGGTCGTCGTTCTAGCGGCATGCCATTGTTCGAGCCTTCTCCCAAAGGTGAAGCTTTGAATATTAAAACTTCTCTCGACGCCTTTAATTTACTTTTTTCCGATGAAATGTTCAATATAATTGTTCAATTCACCAACGAAGAAATCGAGAGGAGTACTACGCGTTTGATTCACGATAACCATATACTACAAACGTATCATGCTCGTACGGATATTGTCGAAATAAAAGCACTCGTCGGATTACTTATATTAGCTGGTGTATTGAAGCAAAATAATCTCAGCATTTGCGACATGTGGTCAGATTTGTACGGATGCCATATATTTAAGTGCACTATGCCAATGCAACGGTTCAAATTTTTAGTAGGTTGTTTACGTTTCGATGATAAAGCAACTAGACCACAGCGTAGAATGCTAGATAAACTTGCTCCTATTCGCGATCTGTGGGAAATTTTTATAACAAATTGCCAAAAATATTATGAGCCGGGTAACAATGTTACCATTGATGAGCAGCTCGTTGCTTTTCGCGGCCGTTGTCCTTTTAGAGTCTATATAAAAACTAAGCCCGATCGATATGGGATGAAAATTATCATGATCAATGATAGTAGTACTAGTTATATGCTCTCGGGACTTGTGTATACCGGTAAAGTGACGCCTGAAGCTGGCGACGACGTACCCACGTACTTCGTACGCAAGCTCATATTAGCTGCTGGCATTGAAAACACTTGGCGTACCGTGACCATGGATAATTGGTTTACTTCGATTTCATTGTTCAAAAAATTGAAAGCCGATTATCAGCTTCGCGCTGTCGGGACAATTCGACAAAATCGCCGAGACGTGCCAGCAAATTTAAAATCAAAAGCTGAAATCGGTTCTTCACGATTTGTTTTTACTCGTGATTTGACGCTACTGTCGTACACTCCAAAAAGAAATAAAGTAGTTTTGCTTTTGTCTTCTGTACACCATAAAGCGGAAATAGATCCAATAAAAAATAAGCCATGTATTGTTTTGGATTATAATAAAAATAAAGGTGGAACTGACATGTTTGACCAAAAATGCCACGCTTACTCGGCAGGTCGTGGTACAAGACGCTGGCCTTTCAAATTTTTTACAAACATGATCGACCAAGCTGGCATTAATGCCTATATTTTGTATATTTCAAATGCTCTAAACGAGAGATTGACTAGACATCAATTTTTAAAAGATCTAGGATTTGCCTTAGTGGAAAACCTGTTGCGCAAGCGTTTAGAGTCACGAAGTTTGCGATCAGAGCTGCGAAAAAAAATTAAAAAAATGTTGAAAATCGACGAGAGAATCATCACAAATGTCAGCATTGTGAGGGAGGAAACTCGAGCGAAGTGTGGCTTGTGCACAGGGCCGCAAGCTACGCGGACTCGTGCCAAATGCGCAGTTTGTCATCGTCGCGTTTGCGATGAACACCGGGCAGGTATATGCATAAATTGTATAGATACCGTCGAATAAATTAATACTTATTATAAAAAAAAAATATTTATGTTCCTACATAGTTTGTACTTTTTTTTTTACAACATTTTATTCAATAAACACATTTGATTATAAATAAGCCTGTTTTTTACTTTTTAAAAATAAGCATATTTCAAGCACCCGGGAAAAATAGTAAAATTGCTCTAATCAAAAAAACCTTTTTCTCATTTCTTTTTACAACTATTAAACTGCAAATATACCAAATTTAAAAGCCGTATATGTATATATATTTTTTGTATGCTTATATTCGTAAAACGCAATTTTTCAAAAATGTTGTTTCATAAATCGCATTTTTTTTATAAGATACTGAATTTTTAGAATATTCTGTCTTGCACCATTGCATTCCTGAGAAAATTTCCCATAAAAAACACTGGTTTTTAATAAAAATAAATTAAAATTAATAGGAGTTATAAGATGCCAAAAGTACGGGATCCCAATTTGCACCCGTGTGACATTTAAGTTTCCAGAAAGAGGTGTGACCACAGAGGGTTAAAAATATTGTCTTCAAACTTTTTTTATTTCACAGAAAATATTGTTTTCGATATTCAGTGGTTTTTTATAAAAATCCAACAGTCCATTTTTTCATAAAAAAATAAAATCTACAAGAAATAGTACGCAAATTTGGTAAAAATTGATGTTCGGTTGGGAATCATCAAGTCTTATTAATAAATTGAAAGAATCATGAGATACTTTCTTCAGGAAATTGTGGAATTTAGAAAAAGACATTAACAAACTCCGAGGTACTTTTTACCTTCACCATGATTATAATTGTTTATTAAAATAATTGCAAATTTCTATTTCCTACAAAGTTTCAAAGCGTAAAATCATGTAAAACGTATTCAATTTTCATCACACTAATTAAGAAAATTAACACTAAGTGTAGTTCCCTCGAAATTCTTTATTGTTCTTATGATCTTAAGCTGAACTTAAAAATTCTTCATTTTTGACATGCATCAGAATTCTTTGTCGGGCTAATTATACCTTTATTGAAGTTTTGTTTTTACTGCTTCATTTTAAAAAATCTTCTCATAGTTAAATATTTCTGGCCTCCTGAAATTCCAGTTCTCAGGCGCACCACTCTCTGCGCTCCTGCCCTAGGCATCAGAAGTAACTTATGTTACGTACCTATACATCTAAGTGCAATGTGCTCCCAAGTCGTATCTCTCTACTGAAAAATAAACCACACTAAAATGCATCAAAAGGATTATTCCTCCCAAATCCATAATTTTCTTTTCGGATAAAAATGGATGTGGATATCATCTGAATCTGAGAAAAATAATCAAAAAACGAAAAAATCAAGAAGTAACTTCAATATACTATTATACTACCAACGATTCCCAAACTGAAGAAAATCACAGAATTTGAATAAAGGATTATGGCAAAAGGACTGGACTGTTTCAGCACCGACGACGACGACGACGAAGAACACAAAAATATCCTGCTGCACATAAGAAAATATCCAAAAATATACTCGACTAGCAGAAGGAAACCTTAAAAGACGAAGTCAACAGGATAAATTTCAGCTATGCATCGCATCCTTCTTTTTGTGGAATATGTTGGGTTTTTTGTTTCTGTCGATTTGTTCCTGCTGCTCCTGCTGCTTCTGCTGCCTTTTGAAGACTATCGTGCGCAATGGTGCACATTCGTGAAGGAAGAAAATTTATATGCAGCAGGACGACATATTATAAAAAATAAAATACATACACACACACACTGATTCAAATAAATTCATATAAACACATTTGAATTTCTACGAGATGTAAATCCTTTTCTGATCATCGAATTAGAAGAAATGAAAGGTATACGAAAGGATAAGACGTGAAAGTCTTTTCTTGTTGATATCCTGCAGATTTAAATCACATCTTCCCGTAAAAAGAAGAGAGGGAGATGTGAAATATTGTAAATGTATTCTCGCACAGCAATTGAAATGTATTTAATATTTTCTTTTATTTTATTGGTATTATTATGTGTCCTTAAAAGCATGTGCTGTACAGTGTACAGTGTACTTACAGTTTCCATCTTAAAGGGGCAACAGTAGTTTTCGAATAAAAATTGTATTATAGATAACTATTTCCATATTTGAAAATAAATTGGAATTGAAGTCCGATTAAAAAGTTAAGATGAAGAAGAGCTGCGTCAATACATGGGATAAAGGTCCTTCAACAAGGATTATTTATTTTCTTAGTAAAGTAATACTTTAAGTCTATACATACAAATTCGCTTCACATATCAATTACTGAATAGAAGTTTAACCTTTAAAGAAAGTTCATATGCTGTTACATTGTTATAAGCAGGAATTACAAATCTTAGAGTTCCAAGAAACTTTGAGTTCTCTTCTCTTGCAGAAGGAACTATTACATGATATTTTTCTGGGAGATATGCATCAAATTAACTCTAGAGGCAGAAATTTCTTGACTTTGCATTCCGTAAATATCAACGTAGATATATCCTCTACGTAGATTAATTTATTGATCAGTTCTCATTGAGATAAGAAAAACATGTTTTATTTAGTGGATTTTTCGATCCAAAGTATAAATATTGGTGCAAAATTGTAATGTAATTCTATATTTGTTCAAAAATTCTCTAGGTTAACTTAATTTCAAAAATATATCGAAGCATGTGTTTAAAGTGGAGCCAATAGCAACCAATTAGCTAACAATAGTCAAATACCTTGTAAGTTCATTAGGTTGTAAGAATGTTAGCTGATTCGATCTTCGATCTTGTATTTGTCATTGGGCTGTAAAGGATTAAGTTGTCCTAAATTCGAATCTCGACATGAAATCACTCAATTTTTTGAAATATGCCAATTTAAAAAGACAACCAAAAACGGGGTTTTTAATGCTTAGATAAAACACAACATAATTCTTAACAATTAAGTGTATGATAATTTTGTAAAGTACAAGTATACTTATGTTTTTGATACTGTTTAATTTATTTTTGTATTTTGTTTAGTTCCTGGAAATTCTTATTTGGTATGATTCTTCATTTGACTCTACTTATATGAAGTTTTGAGAAACCCTGAACGTAATGCTTTCATGGCCTTAAAGTTCAAATTTTAGAGTTAATTTTTATTGCTGATTTAGAATCCGAACTTCAATTTTAACTATTTGCTCAAATTTAAAAAAAATTCCCGTTTTTAACACTATTTTTATAAGTGTTCAATACATTTCAAAAACTTTTTGTGATAGCTATTCGTTACAGAAGTAATACCTTCACACCGTTTTCTGTCAAAAACGGTTTTAGCATAGTTTCTTTAAGATTTATGTCAGACAGTTAAAATTTAACAACTTATGATTATGATTTTAAAAACCCATCAAAAAGTCTGATGTCTAATGATGTGTTTTTTTTTAATCAATTTTAGGAAACGAATCACTGGAACATTTTAGAAGAGAGTAATTTTAAGTATCCGAAAAGGGGATATACAATTATTGTTAACAGTATGTTTCACTGTTTAGTGTTATGTGGCCTTAAATACTTAATTTTGTAAATTTTTTGAATGAAACTCTGAAATAATTTGGCCATAGTATTTTGGATATAAAATTATTGTTGTAAAGTGAGGTTTTTGGAAAGGAAAGGGGGCTAGATGTGTTCTTTGAAACTTAATATGCATAATTTATTTTTAAGAATCGAAATTTAAGGATATTTTCGGCTTTTAGAAAAAGGATCCAAGACAATTGTACAAAATTCAAAAACATTAAAATGCTATCCAAAAGTTCAATCATCGCACAAGTTTTTGATTATGGTTTTTAAAAAAAAATTATTAGCTTATATTTTGCATTTTTGGAATATACATTTAACGTTTTGGAACAATGGTTTGAACACTATTTAGAATCTGAAAATAATATAAAGTATGTAGTAAAGTAAAGCCATATCTTTTAAAATTTTGATCATGGAGGTACAAAAATTTGTAATAATGTTCAAAACAACTAGAACAATTTAGAACACACTTTAAAAATTCGGATTTCGAAAAAAAGGAGCTAGGTCAAAATCAGGTTTTGGAGTCTAAAACCCCCATTTTCAAATATTTTTCAAACAAAAATATTGGAGAAATTCTGAAAATAAAATGGGATCAAATTTCAAAAACATTAAACTAAAAAAGGAGGGCTAACTAACACAGTTTTTTAACTGATAGATCTGACTGTGAAATCTGACAACAGTCTGTACTTAGCTTCAGTGTAACTTGTTCTAGGGTTGATGCTCAAATGTATACTTTCTTAAAAGTGACCCAATTCCATTTCTATAGGCCAAGAATAATTTTCATTGGTAAATACTTTGATTTCTACATAGAACGTTTAAGAGTTAAGCTTACTCTCAGCTTTAATTCATGTTTTACCTAAATAAATTATTATATGGGTGATTATACAAAAGTTGGGTAACTCGATGTCATCAACCAATATATACAAAGTCTGATTATATTTTATTGAGAATGCAATTTATTTTAAAACAATGGAAAGACCTTTATTTAGTCACCCAATTTCAGATCTTCATTTTGAATACAAGTTATTAAAAAAACACAATTAGTTCTTAAAACGTCAGTCCTCTGGCATGTCACAACCCTGAAAACCAACCATTAATTAAGTGACTGTCTATTAAACATTATCATTGATTTGAGAAAACTTATCAATTAACTACAATCTGTGATGTATATAGTTAAATATATACTACAACTTTCATAATGCAGTGTTCTCCACTTTATTTAAAAAAATAAGAAATTTTGTGTTCAGTTTAATTCGTCAGTTTCTTGTGTGTTATTTAAATTTAAAATTCGTGCGAAATATCGCCGACTCAACGTCAAATCCCACTTTGAATTTTAATGTTGGTAATAAAGTAAGTTGCGGGTCGCACAATTTGACGGCCACCATAACTGTACCAGAGTTTGGGTTATGTTTGTTGTCTATACACGTGCTTAGCCAGTCAACACGTCAGTTTTATGGTGAGTCGTTATTTTTTTGTTAATCTAAAGTTTATTTTTATTTATTCGTATTAGACTTTGATTTGTTAAAATGTAGTTTGTTGATATTTGGAATTACAAAAAAAAAAACATTAGTCCAGATTATAATCTCAAACTACGTCTTTTTCGTCAGTAGTGTGGCGTCAGTTATGTGTCAGGTAAATTGTTATTGTTCTCCATTTCTTGATCATTAGTACTTTTAAGATGAATATTGTTAGATTGTTATTGTTTGTTGATTACTTTGAAATATTTAGTAAAACTACGTGAAAGTAGTAAAAGATAAGTGAATAACGTTACGTTAAATGTCAAAAGTCTGTTTTGAAAACTGATGTAGTATTTTCTCCTAGTATTACATATTAATAATTATTTTTAATTGTTACTAAGTGATTTTAAGTGATCATTATTAAATCCTAAGAGATTTTTACTAATTTGTATTAAATTTCATTATAATACTTTCAAAACTGTGTATACTCGTCAGTCCTCTGGCAGTCAAATTCTGAAATTTTTAAATATCTTACAATGTACTCAAAAAAGTGACTGGCCCGATTGGGAACAATATATTAATTAGATTAGCTATCATATACACCCGAATTTATAGAAGTTTGATTTAAAAAACTATCGTAAACAAAATATCCTCAAAAGTTACCCAACTTTTGTATAATCAAATCACCCATATATTAGTTTTATAGCAGACTTTGAATGTCTAATATAAACTTATTATTATTATTTATTTTCAGGATATCCTTAACAAGCACTACATGTGATGACCACAAAATTAGGTAAGTACCTGTATACATAATAAAATTAAATTATCCACATATACTAAGTAAAAGACTGAGTCCGAGTTTGAAGCTTAAGAACCTCAAATTCTCCAAAAATCGCAGATCGCAGATATCCTTAATTTGCCTCTCTCAATTTATTTATCTACTTAGATAAATTTACCTATATGTATGTAAAGGTATATCTCAGTCTTATATCCAACAATTTTATACAATCAAGTTCCTAAGGCATTCATCTTGTTTAAGTATTCCCAAGAGGTGTAATAAACTCCTCACAACTTTTATTATAATTAACAAGAATATATAACTGAATTTGCATAAATTGTATCTTTTTCACTTAGTTGTTTGTTTTCTTCAATTTTTGTTTTTGTAATCCCATTTTCCATTACACTTTTATACAAAATTCTGTTGCACTCCATCAAAACTCAACTCCTCCACCGCCGCGCCCGCCGCCACCGTTAGGAAAAAATAACTTCGATAAATTGAATTCCACCGAGACGAGACGAGAAGGGAAAATAAAAAAAACAACAAAAGTTTAGGTTAAGTTAAAACTCAAAAAACAGGTACTTAAGACGAAGTGTGCAAATCCCCGAAAGGTTTATGTTTATAGCATTTTCTTATTTCAATACGAAGAAAGAACAACATCACAAAACAAAATAAAATCATAAAAATAATAGAAAAATTTATATATCCTTAACCTCAAAGTTTTCTACTTTCAAATTTGCGTTCACTCTCTTATGTGAGTACTTATAGTCTATTGCTAACCACCCTCTCCTGAAGCGTAGGAGTAGGAAAAACATTTTAATTTAAAAGTTATCATTCTGTACGCGATCCTTTCGTCTTACGTCTCGCTGCGGTCTACGATAGGTACGTTAGTTACTTCATCGGTACTGGACAATTCAAGAACTCTTCCTGTCTTATAGTACATCATGTCTGTCTGTCTAGTTGCCCTCTATAGTCCTGCATGTTAGGAGTTTGGACAGCCAACATGGAAGTTAACTCACTCAAGGATGCTTAAGGATAAGTAACATTTCCCATTTGGAAAATTTGTTTATGCTTAAAAAATTTGTTTGTATTTCTATACCTCGTCCCGTCGGTGGCAAGGATAATATAATCGGAGGTAGAGTTCAGTAACTTAATGGAATCAGAGAGTCAATTAGATTAAATACATTTTTATTTAACTTTTTGACATTGATACTGCGATTCTAAAATAAAACAGTGTGTATTTCGTTCTATTTGGGCATACAAAAATAAGACAAGTAAAGGAAATTCTAACGTAAAATCGCCTTAATTTTTAATGGAGTTCCAACTTAAGAAGTTTTCAAAGTATAGGAATACATACTTTGAATAGAAAATACCTATAAGGTAACGCGATAACAAGATGGCAGATGTAGTGAAAAATTCAGGGATTATTAATTTTAAGAGCAATTGCAATAAGAATTCCTTTTTTGTAAACTATCCTAATTTGTAGTTCAATTTTGGAACTAACATATATGATATGGAACTAAGAAATTATGCAAACGCTTTTACAATGTTTTGTTTATTATTGTGAAGTCATATTTTATTTAACATGACAGCTGTCAATTTATAGCATTATTGAAAATGGAGAATTTTCATTTTTTGTTGTTCAACAGAATTTCAAATTTGAAAGTTTGATGACCGCTGTCAACTGTCAATAGTTTTTATGCCTTATTGATAGCATTGACAACAGACTCACAAATGAAAGATAATTTAAGTCTTGCGTGTAAATTTTAGGATGCATTCAAAAATAACTTTTACGTGACTAACAGAAAGTCACTCTTAATTACAGGAACCAATTTAGTTCCTATATACGACTATATTTATAGCTTAAAAATTAAAACAAAACTTTTCTGACGAAATGGAGCAGTTTTAAAATTCGCATTATTGCAAGTCAAGTCACAATAGACATACAATTCGTCAAACCTATAGGAATAATTAAAATATCGATGAAAATTGGTAAATAGACTGAAAGCATCGTTATGAACAAGTGACAAAAACACCAAAAATCCCACTTGACCATACAAAGTTACTAAGGTTTCTTGTTGAAAATTTCTATTTTTGGACTGTAGCCTTTGAAGATTAAATGCTATAAAAATGTTTTTCAGCTCGACCTCATAAAATCATAAGATGTACTGTAAAATATCTCAAGTAATTTTTTTTTGTCTGCGAGCAAGCCTTTAGAAGTTTCTTTTTTATCTTTTACTTACGACATACATATATAGGAACTATGTATATGGCAAGTACTGTATTGGTAAAACATTTCGAACTCGACATTTAAATCAAACATTACATTACGAGAAGAAGTCGAAAAAAGTGGGTACCTCAATTCCGTCTGTCTGTCTGTCTGTCCACGCTCCTACAGCCAACACCAATGGTACGATTGAGTTTAAACTTGAAAATTAGGTATATAAGCCAATTCGCGTTAGGGGTTTTTTTTCTGTTTTTTTTTTTTTTAAGACTAAAAATAACAGTTGTCCCGATACGAATTTGTTAATCGAAAATTTGAATTTCCTCAAAAACCAATTGATGTTTTTATTAAATTCTCTGCACAAGCTTTTATACTAATCTTATCATGAAATATTTAATGATCAAAAATGTCAAATTTTACTTTTTGGATTTAAAAAAAAAAATGTGTTTCAAAATTCTATATCTCAAAAACGGGTTAATATTTTTTTTCGAAAATTTACAGGAGCAAGTTCATGCGCTCCAGTCATGCTCTTTATTTAATTTTAGCTCATTTTAGAAAAAATTTAAAGACTTAGAATTGATTTTAATATAAATTAATTGATTTCAGAAATGTAAGTTGAGTTTAAATAATGAAATAACACAATCTTGCTAGGCACAATTAAAATAAAACTGTTGCTCCGAAAAACCTCCAATATTAATGCAAATTGGTGCAGACATTCAGAACATCAATATTACGAAACTTATTTTAAAAAGAGACTTAGATGCGACCCACACTGATAACTTCCAATATCGTCTGTCGATTTGTCTTATTTAAAAGCTTGTAGGTTTTCGTATTTTGTTAAAATAGTTGCCAGTTGAATTATTCTTAAATGTATCAATTATAAATTTATTTAAAATTTACCAACAATGTTTTGCATATTACATAATGAAATAGTTTGATTTCAAAATAAATTTTTGTTAACGAGATTTTTAGTCGAAAACCAATTTTTACTAATTTTAGTAGCATTTCTTAAAAGTTTTATTTTTTTATATAAATAAATACAAATTGGATGAATGAAATTTATTTGAAGTCAATATCTTCTATTGTTCACGAGATTTCGAGAACCGAACATCAATTTTTACCAAATTTCTGTAATATTTTTTGTAGATTTTGTTTTGTTTTTATGAAAAAAAACGAACTGTTGGATTTTTATAAAAATTTACTGAATGTCGAAAACAATATTATCTGTGAGATAAAATTAGTTTTTGCAAAGTTATTTGAGTCGAAAATCAATTTTTTAGTAATGTTTTTTTAGGTTTTTATTTTTTTATAAAAAAAAACTGTTAATTCGATTTTTATCAAAATTTTACCAAAACGTTATTCTTCGTTGCACAAATTATTTTGGAGATAAAATCATTTTTTGTTCGTAAAATATTCGAATTGACATTTACTTTTTTTCAGTTTTTTTGATTTATACAAAAAACCTTTAATTGGATTTTTTTATATTTATTAGTTACACGTTACAATATATAATATATAAAATTTAATTCAAGTCTCTAGCGTTATTGGTTCGTGAGATATTTTGGGTTAACAAAAATGTCCACCTTTTTTTAAATTGCAATGTTAAAAATCACCGACTCAATTTTTATGAGAGTCCTTTCTGCATCTTTCTGCATTATTATCTGTATCTGAAGTGGACATCTCTTCTGGTTCTTGAGCTATGAAGGATGAAAAAAAATTCGCGAACGTACGGGCGTACGATCGTACGTACATACGCACGTACAGTCATCTCTCTAAAAATCTTTTTTTCGACTCTAGGGACCTTGGAACGTCGCGTCGATAAATGTCAACATTTTTAATTGAAAATTTAGAATGAAACAACAACAACTTGTGTGTGCTACCACCAAGTTCATAGGCTGGAGTTATAGCTATTTCACGGGGGCCAACCCGATCATCAGACTCCTTTAGTGGTGCTTAATCGCTTTATGTTCAATTTAATTTTTTGAAGAACTTTTGCCCGAGCTGGGCTTGAACAAGCGACCTAGCGTGTGAGGAGCTAGTGCACTACGCACTACGCCACCGCACCCACATGAAAGTTGTAAGCCAATTACAGGTTTTTTCGTTCTATCGAACTATACTGAACCGATTAGCATTTTTCTAAGTACACACAAGTAATTGTTGTTGTTTTATTCAGGTTCTTTCTATTATCTCCTCTCTTTTTCATAAGCCAACAATTCGATTGGATTCGTATGAGGAGGGAGATGAGGCGAAAGAGTTTGACGCTGGTCAAGATTTTAATTTAACAATTCTGAGGGGTTTTGTATGAAATTTTTATACTTGCAGTTTAAGGCAGCTGCTTGCCGGATTTACAATTGAAAATTTAGAATGAAACAACGGCAAATCGGACCGATTACAATAACTTTCTATGGGAAGTTAAAAAGTCACAAAAATGTCCAGTGAGTAAGTAAAAAAATCCAAGTTTTTGGATATGTTTTATTATTTTAGTCTTCATGAGTCAGTGCTTAAATTTTAAATTTTGGTGTTGTACCTAATCGAAAATTCTTTGTTTAAAAAATAAAATAGGGAAAACCTCCAACAGCATTGCAATTTGAAAATTGTGAAATAAAATACACGACTGGGTCGCACAAACTTGCTCGTGAATATAAAGAGTATGTTAACAAATATTTCCTGTATTTTAAAATTTAAAAATGTACCTGTAAAAAAGTTTGTTTTGAAAAACTTAAATGACATTTGATTTTCAAAAAAAAAACTTTATTTTTCAAAATATGTACTTAAAAATCGTTAGAGCGGTTTTTTTAATAATAAATTTAATGTATGCAATTTTTTTGAATTTAAGTTAAAAATAGTATGCAGTTATTTAGAGCTTGTTAATATACATTTTACATTCCAATTTCGTTAAAAAAGTGATTACCCTTTTTCAAGATATCGAATTTCGAAAAACATTTAATATTTTTTTAAAAATCAAAAATAAAATTACATTTTTGATCACCAAATATTATTGAGATAGTATAAAAGCTTGTGCAGAAAATTTATTGAAATCGTTGATCTGTTCTTGAGAAAAGTTAAAAATAAAATAATGGTTCTATGGGGAGTACCCTTCTGGAGCATTACAAAAATATTTGTTTTTATATTGAAAGAAGCCAAATTTAGAACAAAATTGTTTGCGAACATTTTTTGAGAAAATTCGAATTCTCGATTTTTGAATAACAAATTTGTATTGGGACTACTGTTACTTTTAGTTCTAAAAAAATTGAAAAAACACCTAAAGCGAATTGGCTCAAAACCTTAGTTTCCAAATTTGAAGTCAATCGACCCAATTGGTTTGTGCTATATTGGCCAGGACAGACAGACAGACGGACGGAATCGGGGGACCCACTTTTTTCGCCTTCTCTACCATTGCAAGTAAAAAATGGTTTTATCATTTTCCCATTTTACGGAAATTAAATTGCCTCACTGGGTCACACGGACTTGCTCCGGCATCCAAAGAGTTTGTCGAAAAAAGTACCCATAATTTATGTTCTACAAATATACCTGCATAGTAAGTTTGTCTTCAAGAATTTGAATTTCATTTGATTTCTCAAAAAACCTTAATTTCCAAAAAAAATTGAATGTCGTTAGACCGGTTTTTAAAAACTCATTTTTTGTTTAAAAATATTCTTAGTATTCAGTTATTTAGAAAATATTATATAAATATTTTATTTTTAATTTTCGTAAAAAAGAGTTTACCAATTTTTGAGATCTCAAATTTAAAAAATAAATAAATTTAATATGTTTTAAAAATCCAAAAATAGACATTTCTGATCATAGAAAATTTCATAAAAATCAATCGATTCGATTTTGAGCAAATTCGAATTTTCAATTTTTTAACAAATTTGTACGGGGACTACTATTATTTTTAACATGAATCTACTCAAAACCTTATTTTCCAAGTTTGAACTAAATCGACGCAACAGTTTGGGCAGTAGGGAGGGGCCGAGGACAGACAGACGGACGGAATCGCGGGCCCACTTTTTTCGACTTCTCTACCATCGTAATGTCATGTTTGATTAAAATCTTGAGTTCAAAGTTTTTTACGAATGCAAAATTTACCATAATTATGGTACCTATATGAGCCGTCTATTTTGAAAGTGGCATAAGTCACTTTTTCAAAAAAAATCGAGTTAATGGCAACACTAAATACAATTGAACTGTATCTTTTCATTTTTAAAAAAATTGCACCCAATAAGTTGAGAACTATTGAGATTTCTTCGAGAGAAGTATTGGTAATTAACGGTATAACAAATATCTTAAATATCTCGACTTAAAAAAAAAGTAACTTATGCCACTTTCAAAATAAACGGCTCATATATCGCTGGTAAAAGTGTATAACTTAGGGAAGAATAATCTAAGAAATAAAATTAAGTTTTCTGATAGGGAAACAATCAAACAACTGAAGCGATTTTAGATACAAAGAATCGTTTAGGCACAATATGCAAAAAATCGATATTTTCGACATTTAACATATTTTAAAACCGGTGTAACTTCAAAACTCTTATTCGTAAAAAACAAAAAGTTACTTGAGATATTTTATAATTTATCTTATGATCTTACGAAGTCGAACTGAAAACCATTTGCATAGCATTTACTTACCCTTCAAAAGTTACAGCCTAAAAGCGGACATTTTCGACAAAAAAACCGTAATATCTCTTGTTATTTTTTTTTTGTTTCTCAGTCTCTGTTCCAATTTCATCGATATGCGAAATATGTCTATTTAGACTGGACTATGTTATATCTACGCAGGAATTTCATTCTTTCGCGGTGAGGTCACTTTTCGGTAAAAAGTATAATCAGAGGTAACTTAAATAACTTGTGTGTCAATAAAATAGTAAATCCGACTACGATGAGTACACGCCCCAAACTACAAAGAAAATGCTTTCGAAACAACGCAACATGTTTTTGAAGTACAATTATAGTTCTGAATTCTTTACCATGTTTCCTAACCCCTTCGCACAGCGGCCCCGGGCCAGCCGGCATCAACTACATTTGGTCAAACAAAAGCTTAAACATTTCTTGATGAACTGCCATTACAAGCTTCACCTAAAGTGACAAGTTTATAATGAAAAATGAAATTTACCATATCTTGACGAGGGGTCACATTCAAAAAGGAGACGGTTAAAAGGTTTTGATCTCGTTTCCAAGATGAATTCGACCATGTATTTATAACACATCAAAAACAAAACGGTTGCGATTTAAAACCCCCAAAGTCATATGCAGAACAATATACTCCCCGTGTTTTTTTCTCTTCTGAAGTCATTATGGCAAGGCGAAGGTAGGTAAATATTTTCGTTATTATGTGGATGGAGGCAACTTTTCTCAGAAACTTTCCCAATAAAAATGAGGTATTTTCTGTACGTCGCGTCGCGTCGCGCCGCGCGCCGTTTCGTTGTAGGTTGGTTAGTAGTTCTACATCTCCAAAAAAATATTATTATTATTTTAGTTGGACACAAAGGACATGGTCTCTTTATCATCGTTTGCCAGGGCAAACTTCTCCACTAAAACATCCAACCCATCGAGTCTTCAGCTGGCGATCCATGGGCTGATGGTGGGAGGATGTTTTTATTGTTTGTGGGAACCAGAACCCAAAAGTTCTCTGTCACGACCGACCTAATTTTTAAACTTTTTGTTTGCTCTCTTTGTCTTTTGTAGTTTGTTTGTTTGTTTTCTTTATCATACCGCCATTGAAAATTTTCCGCGAAAAATAAAACGCTTGGATTTTATTTTGCTCTGTTTGCATACTCGTACCACCAGGTGCAGGAGGTCGGACCAAAGCGGGCACAGGAGCGATGTCAAAACAAATCTTTCTCTCTCTAAAGAATAGTTCACCCTTCCCGTAGGCAATTTCATCAAAGTGATAGTAGAGATATACGAGTTTGTATGTGGTGGGGTTCTTATATCAAGCCAATTGAAGAATTCGGGGTATGAGGACGAGGAGGTGTATATTCTTTTTGTATTTCAGCGAAACTAAATTTTTGGGAAAATTCATCAACATGGTGGTGTGGTGACAGGACTATCTATCTATAGGATTAAAACGGAAATTGTTTCATTTTCAGGTCCTTTTTTTATCGCGGGAATAGATCTAACGTGATGTGTGTGCGGGATACGGATACCCCTAATTGAAAAAGGAACAAAGAAAACGAACGGTGAAAAATGAAAGAAAAATAAAAAAAAAATAACGTATATATTGGACAAAGCTCTGATAAGGATATACAAGAAACAAGTAGATTCCCTGAAGCCACCTTATCGGGGAACAAAGCAGTCGTCCATGAGGCATAACAAGCAAACTTCAATGACATTTTTGTCAAAGAGAATCACTATCGCTATATCGCTGTCGTCGCTATAGGATATAGACAGAGGAAGAGATTTTCATGTTGTTGGTTGGGTTGGGCTTGGGCTTGGGCCTGGGAGTAAAGCGTGCTCCTATGTGTTTTTCACCATTGTTGTGGTTTGGTTTAGAGTTGATGGCGTTGGCTTTTACTTGGCGTGGACCCAGAGACAACAAAACGAACCGAATGAACGACCGACGACGGACATCAAGGATAGTACCGTCCGTCGGTCGTCGTCGCTCGGTAATGCAAGATCTGTTTTTAGTGTCTATCGTTGTGGAAAAAATTGATTCTTCTAATCGAATGACATGGTTTGGGGGAGTTTGTGTCCTTAATTTTGTTTTGTTGTTGTAGTTTTTTTTTCTTTTTTATTGAGGGTAGAGTTGCGGATTGATATTGTTATTTAAGTTATTAAGGTCGAATTTTTGTTAGAACCTAAACTTGGCAATTGTATTTACGTTCATGTGTGTGTGTGTTTGGATGGTGTGGATTTCTAAGGATAACGCGTTCGGTGTAAAGTGGAATTTAATAGATCATTTACAGAGGGACACTATCATATCAGCATTAGGGTGCAAATCAGGAAATTGTTTCTTTGTTTGTTTACCTTTTCTTTTTTCTTCAAGAATTTTCATGTAGGTAAAGCTTCTTGATGTTACATTATATGAAAAAAGGAACACTTCTTTTTATCAAAAACAGAAAAAGGATGAAAAATAGATAATCTTCTGGAATCCCTCTCGTTTTGAATTTGATAAGATTTCAATTTGGAGATATTATAGGTATTATTAAGGGGGATTCTTGAGTTGGTATAATGGGTTTTGTTCTATGAAATAATTCAATTTAGGTAGGTAGGTGAGCCTCTGATAACTTTTAATAATTTTTTAAAAATTATCTTAAGATTAGTTTTAAAGAAAATTTGGATGTACATAGTAACATATAATATAAATCCAACAAATCGTCAACTTATATAATAATTGAGGAACTAAGAGTTAAACATTGAACAAAAATTGTTCAACTGACCCTAAATATTCAAAAATGTAAAGAATTACAAAAAGTATGCAATCAATGTTAAAGCAGTCGAGATATTCGCGACGTAATATTTGTAGTACCTACCACTTTTTTTAAACTTGAATTTTTGTCATTGTCATTTGATTTTTTACAAAACTTTAATAAATAGATATTAATAACAATATTTAGCATAAGATGAACTAATTTTGAAATCGATATCTTTCTTTATCCCTTTGATGACCGGTGATTAGTGTTTTGTGAAGAATTTTATTTTTAGATCTAAATAGAAAATTATTGTAATCATCAGTCTGATTTGTCGAATTGAATATGTTTAAATTTATCGACGTTTCAAGTTCCCACAACTTGAGTCGAAGATTTTTAGAGAGAAGTAGGTATATGTGTGTGTACGTAATCTTTTCTTGTCGGTCATACCTCAAGAACTGGCAGAGTTATCGACTTCAAATAAATGTTGCTTTGCTGATAATAACTTCAAAAAAATGCAAAAATAATTTTCAAAATATTAAAAATATAGTTGTCGCCTCGAAAGTTGCGAACAAAAAATAAAAATCGAAGAATAAAGTTTTGACATCTGGAAAATGTTTGACTCGAATATCTCGGCAAACACTTTATACTTGCTGCGGTGGTGAATGTACTTGTATAGTTGAAATACTCTCTCCATGCTACACTAGTGGCGATTTTTGCCTTCACCTGTTTTTCGGTGAGGTGTCTTTCCATTTTTAAAATCTGAGTAAAATAAACCCCTAGGTATTTAAATTCCTTAACCACTTTTGTTCCTTCATTGTTGTAATACCACTGCTTATACTGGTCCCAGTTTTTCCGACTTCAGACTTAAATAAGTTCACGACTGAGTTTCATCGCAAACAGTATTTGGAGAACCTGTTGATCATCAGTGAAAGTGATTGGGATATCATCCGCAAATAGCAAGGCTTTGATCATAGTACCCGCGTAGTTTATACCTCTTCTTGATGCAACTATGATGTCTTCAATAAAAAGCGCAAATAGGCTTTGATTAAGAGCACATCCCTGTCTGACACCTGTTTCTGCCTCGATACATTCCGATAAATTTCTACCATTCCAGTGAGCTGATCTGAACTCTATGTACGGTCAGCCGTATCAAATTCCGCTTTCAAATCAACAGAAAAAGTGTATAATTTTGCATTTCTGGACAGAAATGAGTCAGCAATGCTCCTAAGTGCAAAGATGTGATTTATGGTTGAGTAACCTGTTCTGCAGCCAGCTTGAAACTCAATAAGTAGCTTATTCGTATTATTAGATATCAGTATTTGTCGCATCCCAGCCTGTTTTTTTCAATTTATTCTGAAAATGTATAGCTAAAATCTCTATCAAAAACAACGTAGTGTAAAATTATTCTGAAGGCTTAATATAATCGTTTGTTCATAAAATATTCGAGTTGAAAAATTTTGTTCATTTTAATACATTTTTATATTTATGTACTTATGTTTTCGCAGATATTTGCAGTCAATACAATTTCTCACTTTTTTTGAATTACTTTTATCATAAAACGATTCATTGGATTTTTGTTAAATTCTTCTGCATATCTTCGAGTCGATATGATATTTCTCAAGATATAAAGGAACGGACAGACCTCGAATTATATGTCATCATTTTGAGTTCGATAAATTGGACCCATTACAAAAACTTCCAATTAGAAATTAAAAAAATGTCGCATTGAAAAGTTATAAAGATGCAGGATTCTCTGGCTCAAAGGAGTTCATCCTTAAGCTCTCACCAAAATGGTTTATAATTTAAAAATTTAATTTTAAAATTCCATCTTTATATGAACATACTTATACGTAAACTTATTTCCAAAGTCATTTAGTTGCAACATTTTCATTTAAGAATTCGTTTAAAATACAAAAATTCTTTACCTACATTACAATGTGTCATGTTTCTGATGTATCGTGTTAAAAAGGGAGTTCGTTTTTTTAATTAAAATTTTCCTTTAATTAATGATTTTTCTATACCCTTGTTTAGACGATAATGAATGTATGTTTACATCAGCATAGGTAGGTAAGGTACGTAGATTTATACATATATATGTATTTTTAAAGAAAATCCGATATTCATCTGTTTATCGCACTCCATATTGAAAATTGTTTTTGTAAATCTTTTTGATAATGATTAGAAGGACTCTTATGTAGTCTGAAAGTCTGATGATGATGGTGTATTTAAGACAAAAAGGTATAAGGTGTACCACCTACACATACCAGTATACCTGACATTCTCGTGTTTTTAATTCATTAAAATTCCTTTTTGTCTTCTTTTGTGAAAAAGAAAAATAAATAAATAAAAATTAAAACAAAAATAAAAATAAAAATCGTTGCCCTAAAGCAGGTTGATTGAAGCAAAAGATATTTTCTTTTACAAAATCATGTAGAAATATGTATATGTAAGTGGGTTAGGTAAGGTACCTACAGATAAAGTAAAATGATAGAAAAAGTCTTACAAAAATGAAAACAAGCTCGCAGGTACCTCACCTACATAAGTCGATAAACATACATAATACGATAAAGTACCACCCTAAGGGAAAAGGATCATTTAAGATTCAATTAATTTCTGTTTACAAGATTTGATGTCTGATGCGTGAAGTCATCTTGGAAATAAAGAATAAAAGGTGGGAGCGGCTCGAAATGCTGTATTTTAAAATACTGTATGGTTAAAATTCTGTATCATACTGTATGATACTGTATATTCATAATACTGTATGGTTAATATACTGTATCTCAAAATACTGTTTTGTCAAAATACTGTATCTGATAATACTGTATCTCAAAATTCTTCTTCTCGAAATGCTGTATGAGCAAAACATTATCTAAAAATACTGTATTTTTGAAAAATTCCGCTCTTAAGTTTCCATTATAGAGAACAACAAAAGCAGAACTCGATTAATGTACATATGTATGTGCATTATATCATTTATTGAAACTCCAAATTTCACTTAATTCTTAAATTTGCAATGGCTTTTAAATATCAACGAAATGAACGAACACGTGGAAGTTTTGACAGATCAATAAGTTCGGTGTAATTGTTTATGGAATTGTTGATTGTGGTAACAACAATTCATATACAACTGTGAGAAAAATAACAATTAATGAGAAGAAAATGGAAAGAGAAAATAAGACGAAGATACCATTTATTTGTTTTTTTTTTTTAATTAATTCAAAGACATGAATTATCATAATGTTATTGTTCAAGGGAAGTATATTAGAACATTATGCCAATGAAAAATATTATGATGTATTCTTTACAAAAGTAATCTGTTTTAAAAATTCTGTATTTCAACATGCTGTAAATAGGCTGACAAATACAAATCGTTTTGATAATGTAAAAAAGTGCGCACTTTTTTACATTATCAAAACGATTTTTATTTGTCCGCCTATTTACAGCATTTTGAAATACAGAATTTTGGTATATAGAATTTTAAGATACAGAATTTTGAGCTACAGTATTTTGATCATACAGTATTTTGTACATACAGTATTTTGAAATACAGTGTTTTAAGATACAGTATTTTAAATACAGTATTATGATCCATACAGGATTTCGAACCCAACCCATAAAAGGTATATCGTATCCTATCAGATATACATACATAAGTATGTACGAGTATAACATTTGAAAGATGATAGTGTCATTAATTAATCAACATTGAGTGTATAGGGAATTTAATTTAGTGTGAAATATGAAGAAGGAAGGTCTGTATGTAGGTTTAGGAACCTATAGTTATATAAAATAGACAACTCCTTAAGTGATTAATGTTTTTATACTTTTTTTTATATATTTATCCAATTGGATGATGTTGTATGCCTTCTTTTAATTAATTGGATAATGATAACAGGCTGTGGGCGATGCCAAAAGAAAAGTTGAACATTATACTGTAGATGGAATTCATATTATGAAAAAAAGTTAAGCAAAACATAAGACTTTTCGAACGATTTACCAAAACAACGATTGAGGAAATGAAAAAGTATAATTGGAAAACCAAAAACCAAGAATTATACTGTAAAAATTCCTTTCAAATACCGCACTTTTCCAATACAAACTATTATCACTATAACAAGGTTGTAAAAGAATGCAATCGTTTGTAAATTCAATCTTAAATTTTATTCTCTCACTTTTAATCATTTCTTATTTCATTTAATTGAAATAAAAATTAATTTTTTTTTTTAAATAAAATGTCTCTTTGGCTTAAAATGGTCGTTTTTTACGAATGTTGTTTGTTCACTTCCAACAGGAAGTTATTGTAGTCGGTCCTATTTGTCGAATTGAAAATTTTGACATTTGAATAATGCAGAAATATGCAGAAAAGACTCTCAACAAAATTTCGTGGCTGGTTTTTTACCATAGCAATTTAAAAAAAAGGTCAAAATTTTGGTTAATCCAAAATATCTCACGAACCAATAACGCTAGAGACTTGAATTAAATTTTATATTATATATTGTAACGTGATACCAAACAAATATATTTTTGGAAAAAATTCCAATAAACGGGTTTTTGTATAAATCAAAATCGAAAATTTCAATAACAAAAAATGATTTTATCTCCAAAACAATTTTGTGCAATGAAAAATAACGTTTTTAACATCTGGTAAAATGAAAAAAAGGGAAAAATCGAATTGACAGTTTTTGTTACAAAAAAATAAAAACCTAAACAAAAATTAATAAAAGTTGGTAAAAATTAATTTTCGACTCAAATATCTTTTCAAAACTTTGAGATATTGGCTTTAAACTAATTTTATCTTTTAAAAAACATTGTTTTCAACATTCAGTAAAATTTTGAGAAAAATCGCATTGACAGCCTTTTTACAAAAAATTAAAAACCTAAAAAAAATTAACAAAAGTTGGTAAAAATTGATTTTCAACTTAAATATCTTTTCAAAACTTGGAGATATTTGCTTTAAATTAATTTTATCTTTTAAAAAATATTGTTGTCAACATTCAATAAAATTTTGAGACAAATCGAATTGACACTTCTTCACAAAAAAATAAAAACTTAAAAAAAGCATTACTAAAAGTTCGTAAAAATTGATTTTCGACTGGAATAGCTTTTCAAAAATTTGAAATATAGGCTTCAAACTAATTTTATTTCATAAAAAATATTGTTTTCAACATTCAGTAAAATTTTGAGAAAAATCGAATTACAGTTTTCTTAAAAACCTCAAGAAAACAATACTAAAACTTGGTAAAAATTTACTTTCGATTCAAATATCTTTTCAAAAATTAAAAATATTGGCTTCAAACTTATTTTATCTCACAGAAAATATTGTTTTCGACATTCAGTATTTTTTTTATAAAAATCCAACCGTTCGTTTTTTCTTAAAAAAAATCAAATCTACAAAATATAGTACGCAAATTTGGTAAAATTGATGTTCGGTTCTCGATATCTCGTGAACAATAGAAGATATTGACTTCGAATTAATTCCATTCATCCAATTTGTATTTGTTTATATAAGAAATAAGAAAATTTAAGAAATGCTACCAAAATTTATAAAAATTAGTTTTTGACTAAAAATCTCGTTAACAAAAATAGATTTCGAAGTTAAACTATTTCATTATATGCAAAATGTTGTTGGTAAATTTAACATTTTTAAGAATAATTCAACTGAACACTTAAAAAAAAAAAAAACACGAAAACGTACAAATTTTTAAGCAATACAAATCGACAGACGGGATGGGAAGTTATCAGTGTGGGTCGCATCTCACCCTCTTTTTTATTTTTAATTAATTAATTAATTTAACACATTCATTTAAAGAAACCGAATTTTCGATATATGTATTCCGAAAGTTACAAATTGATTTATGGCTTTTTTTAAATTAACTTGGGTTAAAGGGTCAACCTTTCAATTTCAAGGCGACTACTAAGCATGTAGTGGCTAAATTCAAGTCCAATGGCTAACCCGTCCCGTCCACCCGTAGGTCAACGAAACGTAAGATATTCCGAAAACATCGCTGCAGTCCATTTTTATCGAAAAATACATCGTTAAAGATGATTTTGGATGAATTGACGGATTTTTCACGACACCAATCTATAGGAGATTCACGAGTTGCCAATACATCCACAAAAAATTTGGTCCGTACTTCTTCGAAAATGAGACTGATCAGGGCATCACAGTCAACGGCGATTGCTAGAGGCCGATTATCACCGATTTCTTATGGAATGAATTGGATGATACGAAAACTGAAAACATATGGTTTTAACAGGATGGTGCCACACAAGACACAATCGATATTTTGGGCGAGTTGTTTCATGGCATTGTTATCTCGCGCCAAGAAGACGTGAATTTGTCACCAATATCGTGTGATTTGAACCCTTTAGACTTTTTCTTGTGATGCTTCTCTAAGTCGCAAGCCAGCGCGACCCTCAAAGACAACTTAATCGAAGCTATCCATTAGGCAAAGTCAGTTTGATTTATGGGCTAAAGTCATCGGAAACTGGAATAACCGGTGGCCATTTAAACGATGTTATAATTCACACAAAATGTTTTTTGATAGGGCTCTCAAATAAAAATAAAACCTTATTGATATCTCATATATAAAACTTGTTGTATTCAATTTTAAAGTGGACCCGCTTCTAATGGAAATCCCTCACAAAATTGGCGGTTATTTCGATACTATAGGGAAACTAACGAATTATTCATATTTCTCAACCATTCCTGTGTGCGAGTACTGTTGTCAGGGATGGAGGGTAGTGTGTCCGTGGCACGGTTGTTAGTGCGTTAGACTGTCATGCCAGAGGTCTTGGGTTTGTTACCTGCCTATGCCATCTAAAGTTTTTTTCACGGGTACTGCCTCTTGCGAGGAATTGACAAATTCTCCAAGAGTAATTCTTGTCATGAAAAGTGCTTTCTAAAATTAGCCATTCGGATTCGGCTTAAAAAACTTTCGCTTGATTAATGAAGAAAAATTACTGCTTTCAAAATCTTTTGGGTTTATTATATTTTTGTATATAAAATCTGGTTTTTACGTTCGCCGCAGCTGAACGGTGGTTGAAAGTTTTATATTCAAAAGTTAACTCAAAAAAACCGCCCTCGCGATGTAGTAGTACTATGTATTTTAAACACCAAGATAACAGGCGATCATGCTGACGGAGCAAGTATATTGTTTCGTGTTGTTTTTATTTTGCTTCTCCCAAACTTTATTTCGCTAAGATCCGCCCTCTTCTAGCGGTGAAATTATGAGGGTTTTATTTAAACTTACACACCAAAAATTATTCGCTTCCCAGCAAGAAGATGATGAGTGAGAACATGAATCAAGAACATATAAGAAAACATATTACGAATAGTAATTAATCGACAAAAAAAATATAAAAATCTTAAAAGTCTTCATGCCCTCTCCTGATTCCGTTACCAAAATTCTGGTTTGACTCTGAGTTTTTATATAAAATATTCCTCTTACACTAGGCGAACAGAATTTTCAGATACATAGGTGACTGTCCTATTATTTTTTCCTTTTGTTTCCACTCATTCTCATATTTTATTTTGTTGGTATGAGGTATTAGGGAGCTGTTGAGAGTTGTGTTTTTTCCTATCCAGTAGCTAGGTCTCAAACCGATTTCATACAAAATTCTTCATGAATCACCAGGCGATCATGCTGAAGAGTAGGTATTCTATTGATCTTAATTCAGTTGTTTTTCTTATTGGGATGCGAGATACAAACTAGGCTTAGGTTGGTAGATGGGACACTGTCAGTCAACTCGTTGTTTCTAATAGCGCTTAGTGATGTGCATATCATCAAACTCGTTACTTTTTTCTCAAAGAATCGTTAATTTTGACATTTTCTCTGAAAGTGCATTATTTTTTTAAAATAAGTCAATAAAAACTTAATTTCTTTTCAAATTACGAAATAGCGTTTTTTTTTATTTAAATCTTCTCAATAGTTTACAATGTTTAAAGCTCTTCTTTGTGAAAAAAAAAATCCATCCAATAAAATAAAAAAAAAACAAACATTTGGGTTAATATAATAAATTTTGTTTGAAAAGACACATTAGAAACCGGTAGTACCCGTAGCGTGATGGTTAGTGCGTTGGACTGTCATGCAAAGGGTCTTGGGTTCAATCCCTGCCTGTGCCACCTAACTTTTTTCACGGGTACTGCCTCTTGCGAGGAATTGACAAATCCTCCAAGAGTAATTCTTGGCATGAAGCTTTGAAGCTTTCTCAAATTAGACATTCGGATTCGGCTTAAAAAAACTTTCGCTTGATTAATGAAGAAAAATTACTGCTTTCAAAATCTTTTGGGTTTATTATTATTTTGTCAGCTTTGTAATATGTATGTATATAAAATCTGGTTTTTACGTTCGCCGCAGCTGAACGGTGGTTGAAAGTTTTATATTCAAAAGTTAACTCAAAAAAACTGCACTACTTATTTGTTGCTGCAGCGACTACGTGCCGCCCTCGCGATATGGTAGTAGTACTATGTATTTTAAACACCAAGATAACAGGCGATCATGCTGACGGAGCAGGTACATACATATATTGTTTCGTGTTGTTTTCATTTTGCTTCTCCCAAACTTTATTCCGCTAAGCTCCGCCCTTTTCTAGCGGTGAAATTATGAAAGTTTTATTTAAACTAAAACACCAACAATTATTCGCTTCCCAGCAAAGAGATGATGAGTGAGAACAATAATCAAGAACATATAAGAAAGCATATTACGAATAGTAATTAATCGGCAAAAAAATACAAAAATCTTAAAAGTTTTTCATGCCCCCTCCTAATTCCGTAACCAAAATTCTGGCTACTGGCTTATATAAAATTTTCCTCTTACACTAGGCGAACAGAGTTTTCAGATAGGTGCCTGTCCTATTATTTCTTCCTTTTGTTTCCACTTATTCTCATATTTTATTTTGTTGGTTTGAAGTATGAGGTGAGGCGGCTGTGTTTTTGTTGTGTTTTTTCATTATGCATTGGTCCCATTCCTAGTAGCTTATTTAGTCGCAAACCCATACAAAATTCTTCATGAATCACCAGGTGATCATGCTGTAGAGTAGGTATTCTATTGATCTTAATTCAGTTGTTTTTCTTATTGGGATGAGAGAAAAAAACTAGGCTTAGGTTGGGAGAAGTTCACGACCATGCGGTAAATTTATATTGTGTGTCCACAACCATGATCATATTTTTACTTTCTTTTCGATTTTCGACAAAACTTAAAACATTCCTTCTTCAAAATATAGTCATAAAGAAGATCTCTGTGTTCAAAAAATCGAAGAAGCTAATGAGATTTCTCGGTAAAGAAATAAAATATTCGAACGATTGTCAGTGTGCTTCCAAACATCTCCTGGCTCCATACTCTAATTTCTACCATGGTTCGCCACAAAGTTCAATACAAAAATATCTACTGTCATTCTGTATCACACAAGCACAGAAGGCTTTTACTATATTATTTAAAATTTAATTAGGTTTAACGACTCACTCAAATTGTATTTCTTACATTAAATGCACTCATTATTTAGCTTCTCTTTCTTTCTTGTATTTTAGGCAGACAGATTGACATACATATTTAAGTTATATTTTAAAAAGTAGGCATACAAAAACTGATCCCACGAGCAAACGAGTTGATGAGATGGGCAAAATACTAAATCAATGCATTAAATATACCAACCTTTGTAAGTGGTAAGGTATTTCGTATGAGTTCGGCACAGCTTCGTGTGACGCCAAACTATGTTTTTTCAAACATTTTTCATACAGAATTCTCTTTTCTTTACCAGGCGATCATGCTCGAAAAATAGGTATACTAGTTTTGTACTTTTGTTTATCTTTCTTTCTTTTTGTTTTCTTCTGTTAATCCTCGAAAATTAAGCTCCACCCTTTAACTGTGATGAATTCATGTATACATTTATTTTAAATTGTAAGTGTAGGAGTTTCAGATTATGTTTTCACAGTTTGCGATTGCGACTAGTGATGTAAGAAATTAAAATACTCGTTACTTTTATAACAGCTTTTTAAACTTGTTTGTCATTTTAAGATTTACTTTCCTAAAATTGGCTTAGTATTTCAGTAAAATTTATTTTTCAGATTAAGCGGAGCATGTTTATGTGGATTAATTTTGTAACGATTTTCGGTTTTGATTATTCAGGTAAGAATGCATTGACCAGCTCCATTAACATTTTTTGTGGAAGGAAGTTCCATCCTATAGCCCTGTTAAATATTTCTATATCGATATCAAATATAAGTATGACAGGTTAATAGGGTTGAGACAGGATTCCCAAAACCAAATTTATGAAAATCAAAAAATCGGAAAAGTTAAACTCCCAAAAATCCAGAATCCCGAAAAGCCAAAATCCCAAAAATATTTGTCTGTATTAGTGTATTTGTAATGATGGTCATTTATGGACCATAGTTTGCACATTAATTGTTATAAAAATTGTAAAGTAAGTTACGCTTTCGTTAAAAATGATTCTAATTCAATCTGGCATAAGCTCCATATTTATTTAATTGCGTTTGCCCATTCCCTTTACTTTAATCTCATTAACAAGTGAGCATTGCAAAACAAAGTAAGCTTTAATTTCAAATATGATAAATCAATGACGTTCTTAGCACAATGAATTTCGGGTTTTTTGATTTTCACGAATTTTTATTTTCAGGATATTGGATTTTGGAAGTTTAGATTTCTGGATGTTATGGATTTTGTCCGTCTCCCGACTACCAACTCAACTCTATGTGTGTTGTAAGGTACCCAAAATCCAACATGAGGTTTTCGATCTTGAAGGACTTTCAAAGATATATGTCTTCGGACATGTGGCCACTATACCACTTGATAAATGTAGGAATTTCAACTTGCAACGAAGTAGGAGCATTTGTTTGCCAGAAGTACTTAATAAATACGGAAAACTAATAAAAGGCGTCGAATTATTCTTCATCATAAAAACGCAAACTACTTGAAAGTTTTGAAGACTTCCAGCCTTGATTTCACATCCAATGACTTCTTCTTATTCCAAACCAAAGCCAGTGCAAGAAAGCAGTTGAATTTGGATAGCATCCATTTATCTTCTTCATTAATCTGCTGTTTAATATTATCAATTAGAATTAGATGGCACCATAAAGCATTTAAGTTTTCGATTTAGGTTTTAAAACCTTCTTTTGAGGTAATGTATGGTCACCTAAACAATCTTTCAAGTTTGCTTAAAAAACTATTTGCAGATAACCAATTCTAAAAAGAATGCAGTTCAATTTTCTTCTGTAAGTATTTCAATATCTATACCTAAATAGACCCAAAATATTCTAATTATCGTTCTTCCTTGATTAAAAAATCCTGAAAACTTAATTTATTTTCAAATTAAAATAGCATTTTTTAATTTAAATGGGTGATTGATAGCGCATATGTCTTTCGATCTCAAATCTCTAGTTGCATTAAAAAATGCATCAAGTAGAATTGGATGGTTTCAATTCTAAAAAAACACAAATTAAATGCTGGTGTGCCCCAGAGATCTGTTCTGTAACCGACACTCTATTACTTTCTACTAATGATCTCCTGTGATAGTTCCCTCAGCAACTCATATTTGTTCTTGGATCTACAACCCTTCTTTTCGGACGTGGATCTTCATCGGCAATGTATGATAAGCTGATTAAATTCTAACTCAGATAGCATTGTTAAATCGGGATTAAAAAATCTAGTAGAAATTATTGCATCGAAAACTCAATGTAGCTTACTGTCATTGAAATAGAATTTACTTCATTTGCTATTATCCATCATGAGTGGCACTAACATCAAGAAAACTGAAAGCCTCGAAATTTTAGGTATATATATTTCATAACTCGGGCGCCAAAAATGTCGCTAGAAGTTTGGGTTTCCTTAGATGATTCAGGAAGATTTTATCCCCCTCCAATCTGGCTCTTATCTTTAAGACTGATTTGTCATCTCTGAGCTGGTTCTCATGCAACTTTCTTAAGTCTCTTGACAATAATGAATGTAGAGCATTCAAATTGGTTGGTGATGATATCAACGTTGAATCATTTACGTCGCTTGAAAACCATCGTAAGGTTTTTTGTCTCACACTTTGTTAACATTAACATTCGTACCTTCTTCGCAAATGTGAAATGCTTTACTACACTTCAATTCAAAACCCAAAATCCGACGAATTTTCATAAAATTGTCTTTCATAAACTGCATAAGTAAGCTTTAAGATTCGTATATATAGGTACCTTATCTATTTAGAGTTGAAATTCAACTGAACTTTACGACTTCCAGCACCACAGTATAGCATATTCTCGTAAAAGCGAGTAATTCGCCAAAAATATTACAAGGTTCTACCTTTTCTACTGTGGAATTGTGTCCAAAAATATATAAATCACCAATCGAAAAGCCAAGAATTTATTTCCCAACAGAACCATACAACATTACCCGACATAGGTATACACAATACACATACTATACTAACATTCAGCAACATAGTTTCGAATCGACTTGCGTTGTTCCATTTTTCTCAAGCAATCAAAACGAATAAATGACCTCCCGCATCATAAGCCATTAACTTCATTGTTCCAACGAACACACGAACTAACATCCGCGGGCATTTTCTCCAAACGGGGGATTTCAAAACCTCCGGAACAATAATCCCAAACCATAGTCCCCCCACTGCTCTTGGTATTTTGCTTCCCTCTACGAGGACGACGAAGACGACGACGACTCTGATACGCTCGTTCGATAGTTCTATATTTTTGAGAGTTGCAATTTCGGGTGGACCATGTTCCCGCACAATGCCCCACCATAAGCAATTAAAAGTAACCATTATGAGGCTTCCCTAAAATTCCTCCAAATACATAATTCCTTTGCTCGTTTAGGGCAAACGGATGCTGTTGGTCCGTCCGAAAGGCAAAAGCAAAGGAAGCATCTAGCTGCTGTCCTAACGATTAAAATCGGCGATGAGGAAACTTAAAATCGTCTGGTTACATTGCAAGTATATGTAAACTGCTGCTCGTAGCTTCTGGGTTTTTGCTCACCCCGCGGCCAACTGCCTCTCCCCCAAGGATACGATCGCATTGTAAAGGAAAATTTATTTTAATTACCCGCAATTAATTATCGAGAAAATAGAGGGCGAAAGTGCTGCCCGGCTGGATCTTTTATAACTCCTTTTTATCCCCATACACATTGTTTGTAACCCTTTCACAAGGTGTTTGCAACAAACAAACAAACATACTTTTCTATAAATTAGCACGTCCATACTTTTTTTTCTCAAAATTCCAACACATATAATATCTCTAACCAATCCTTTTTAGCTCAATAAAAAAAATATCAAGAGATAGCTATAATCTGGCTTGGGTACAAAAGGTGGACAAGGTATCGTCGTAATTAAAACTTTTTGGGAACAAATTTATAGCTTTTCAATAATAAATTTGTTCGTTTAGTTTGAGACTCTGACTGTGGGCAAAACTTTTCGTAATTCGCATTTTTTAATTTTTATTTTTCATTTTGTTGCCAAAAGTTTTCTGGTGGTAAAAATCTATTGAAAAGCATAAGGATTTAACGTGTCTTACGTGACCATCACCATAAAATACCATTTTAATGAGGTTTAGGTTTTTAATTTTTATATTTGAAAGTTTTTATGGTTTTTTTTTTTTTTTTTTGTCTGGGGTCTCACCGAGTTTTCAATAAAAACTCAAGTTAAAAGGTTTTTTCATTTGAGTTTTTAGATACAAAGTTTTCAAAAATTAGATATTCTTCTTTCTCATCTATTTCTGCATTTCTAGAGCTCAATAACTTGTTGGAACCCTGCATTTAGCCAAAACTAAATTTACTTGCTATAATAAATCCATCTGCACATAATCCATCATTCATTATTAATGCTAAAAACTTTAGTTTTTGATTTTTCTTTTTTATTTCATTTTGATTATCAAATTAGACCATATCATGCATGTGATGCATTCAACTTTCAACGCTTCTGTCTGCAATCTGAATTCAATCAATCGACAGATTCCTGTGGCCGCCCATTTGTCTCTGGGTGCCGTGAAACTTTTTAATCCTCGATTTTAATTAATTAATTAATTAAGATACACCATCAGCATCACATGCCTGCCTTGTTGTGTATTGTACACCGCACCAGTATCGTCAATTCTCACAGAATTAAAAAATGTCCTTCCGAAAAAATATCCGCCCAAGGGCCAACAAATCGAACGAATGCGGACACAACATTAAACAAAAAAAAAAGATGTTTCGGTATTTTGTGTCGTTGTGTTTTGATGGATTCGTTCGATCTGTTCGTCCCTTTATTAACGTCAGAACGGTAGTGGGGACATAGAGAGCTATATATCGTAGCATTCATCACATGACTGTTGCTATTGCTATTCAATCCAGTTAAAGAACAAAGAACTTGAAACCGTTAAAAACTTACTCATACGTTATAGGATGATGCATCCCTAACAGGGCTGTCGAAATGGTTTAAAGAATCATATAATCGTATTATTTTGGGATTTTTAATAGTGACTTGACAACTTTGAATTTAATTTGTGAACGGACTGTCATTGTCAATTTATTCAATAAACTTAGCATTTTCATCATGGTAAAGTACAAGAAAGATCAATGTCTGCAAGTTATAAAATTGTTTTACCGAAATTAGGAGTCGGTGACCGCAACTTTCAGAGAGTTTACTCCAATGTTCGGTCGTAATTCTAGTCCTAGTAGATAGATAGTTTACTACATATATTTTGATTCTTCATTTTCGTCGTGTGATGTTGCCGTGTCAGTGTCAGACAACGGGTTGGTCGAAGTGTCGAAACTATCGCTGGCGTTTTCAATAATCCCGCATCGCTCACACCACAATATGGTTTTTTTATTTGATTTTTGATTTGATTTGATTTATTGAGTACGTTAAAATCCTAACGTTACAGGTAATTATAAATATAAATAACTATAACAATAAAAATGAATGTATATATGTATATAAAAAAAAAATAAAAAAACAAATAACAATTAAATTTCTAATTTGCATAATTAACGAAAAATCTAATTTTAAACTGTTTTGATTTAATATTTACGTTGACAGAGTCAATTAAGTTATAATGTTTATTAAAAATATTAATTAACTGATTAATCGGACTGTTAGACCCATAGTTCGATCTGCTAAAACTGGGACGTATTGGCAAACTAGTTCTTAACCCAACACGGGCCGCGTTAAAGTTCAAACGACCCAAAACTGAGAAGGAGGAAATAGATCCATTCATTAATCCAACGATGAAGCAAAGCTGTAAAAACTCTCTATGAGCAGAAAGGGATGGGATATTCAAGAGAATTAGGTTCTGAGGGTAGGAAGGCCATTCAATTAAATTTGACCGAGGAAGAAATCGAAGGTAAAACTTTATGAATTTCTTTTGGACACTTTCAATTCTATTTGTGTGAACATTGTAATAAGGGGCCCATATAACACAGCCATATTCTAATACAGATCTGGCAAACGAAAAAAATAGACATTTAATTACGAAGGGATCACGGAACTCACTTCCAAAACGTTTAATAAAACCGAGTGATCTATTAGCTTTTTTGATTATTGAATCGTAGTGATCAGTAAATGATAACTTTGAATCTAGAATTATACCCAGATCAGAAAAGCTGGATTGGACGTGTAAACTAGAGGAGTTTAACATATAATCAAAAACAATGAAATCATGCTTGCGTGTGAAACGCATTGTCTTGCATTTGTCAACATTTAAAAATAAACGATTGTTGTTGCACCATTCCCAAAAACATAGTAGGTCATTTTGAAGAAGATTACAATCATTCAATGAATTTATTTTCCGAAATATTTTAACATCGTCAGCGTACATTAATGAAGAAGAGTTTTTTAAAAAAGATGGAAGGTCATTTATGAATAAGACAAATAATAGTGGTCCCAAATGACTACCTTGAGGTACACCGGAGTTAACTACAAACTTATTTGAGTGATTATGTCTGAAAATTACACTATAATGTCTATCACTGAGGTAAGAAGACAACCAATTGATAAAAGAATCATTTAGTCCAAATCTTGACAGTTTATTTAGAAGAATACTATGATTAAGCTTGTCAAATGCCTTGCTAAAATCGGTAAAAATGCAATCAACTTGCAGATTTTTTTCAAAAGCGTCAAAACAGAACGTTGTGAATTCTAATAAATTAGTGACAGTTGATTTCTTTTTAACAAACCCGTGCTGATTTTCACTAATGATAGAAGAACAATTAAAAGATAAGACATCACAAACTAACAATTCGAACAATTTAGGAATAACAGAGAGTTTGGCTATGGGGCGGTAGTTAGTAACTAAGTGACTAGGACCTTTTTTATGAATAGGTTTAAGAAAAGCATATTTCCATAGATCAGGAAATGTAGAGTACTTAATTGAGTGGTTAAAAAGAATAAATAGTGGGTAAGATAAATGATTTGCACATTTTTTTAACATGAATGACGGTAAACCATCAGGGCCAGAACTTAGACTGTCGTCAAGTTTTAAAATTTGTTCACGAATTGTAGATTCAGTAATCGAAAAATTTATTAGTCCTAAGTGGGCATATTGTTGAGATGTCAGAGGGGATCGAGAGTCAGATGGGAGAGTTTCCTCAAAGGACTTCATAAAAAACTCCGCAAACATGTTGGATATAACTTTAGGATCTTGGCTAGAAAATTTATCAAACACCATACATATTGGGTAGCCATCAGTTTTTCTTTTAATATCAACAAAATTCCAGAATTTTTTAGGATTTATTTTAAAATCATTTCCAGTTTTGGTTAGGAATTCATTGTAAAGATAGTTGGAATAGTTGATAAATTCGTTTTTAAAATCAATATAATTTAGTAGGTCGCTATCAGTTTTAGTTTGATTGAACCTTAACCACGCCTTATTTCTTTTGTTTTTCAAGGATTTCAAATGCCGATCGAACCATGGGGGATAGTTATCTTTAGTTTTAACATGACGTAAAGGGATGGTTTCTAAAAAGCAGTCAAATATTATTTTATAAAACTTAAATAACTTATTATCTAGGTTTGAACCACTAAGCAAAGTATCCCAATCAATGAGACTTAATAGATTAAACAATTCATCAAAGTTACATTTTCTAAAATTGAATTCAACAAGATTACAAGCATTCGAAAAGTTACAAACATTCAAGTTCAAAAATATCGATAAAGCAGGATGATGACGATCTTCGATGACAAGTTTTACATCACTATGTGTAACAGCAGCGTCCGTGTTTAAAGACTCGGAAGAGTATACAAGGTCCAGTATTTTATTGTTATTGTTTGGAACTCCATTAATTTGATTTAAACAAAGGGCAGCCATCAAATCTATGAGGGAGATTTCTTTGGACGACGACAGATTAATAGGCAAAAATTCGCCGCTATCATTAGAATTAATCCAGTTTAGATCACTTAGATTGAAATCGCCAACTATGATTATTTCATCGTTAGGGTCAATGTTTTCAGTTATGCCATCCAGGCAGTCGTAAAGTTGATCATATACATCACTGTTGGAGCAAGGCGGAATGTAAGTAGCTACTACGTAGAGAAAACCATTAGGCATTTTTATCTTTATGCACAATATTTCAAGCAAGGATTGTCGGAAGTCATCGACGAGAGAGCACATTAACGAATTTTGTACGGCTATAATAATTCCTCCGCCAACCACGGTTGAATCATAGTTACAATGACGATCACGTCGGTAGATTTGGTAGTTGCTATCAAAAAGTTCAGAATTAGCTATTGATGAACATAGCCACGTCTCTGTTAAAACAATTACATCGTGAGGGAGGTTGGTTAAGTTCGTATAGACTATATTGGTTTTGGTCCGTAAGCCGTTAACGTTTTGATAGTAAATTAATACATGCTGCTGGGTTTTAGCGTTGTCAGTTACTGTCGAAAATGGTGTGGTTGTATCTTTGAGTTCCTGTTCACAAATTCATGTACGATTACACCATTAGGCCAAAATGATGGAGAATTCAGTAAATGGAAAATCGAGTCCGGACATCTTATTTTAAATGATGCATACTTGGAATAGTTCCTTTGAAGCATTTTCTCCACAGTGATTAATTCTAGTTTACCAATTTTCTGAATTAAATACGTTTTAATATCTAAAGCATTTGTAGATGGTGCAAGTTTAGAAATAAAAATTTGTTTTTGACCTTCAACAACTTTAAGTCCATGTACAATAGGAGATTCGTATCTATTATCTTCGATTGCAGGTTGCTCTACTGCAGGTGGCCCTACTGCAGGTCGCTCTATTGCAGGTCGCTCTACTACAGGTAATTCAAATGGTTGACTCGAGGAGTTTGGTAAGGAAGTTTGAACTGATGCAGAAGGAGAACTTGCAGTAATAGTTTCAGTAATAGTTTCAGAGGAAGAAATTGTTCTTAATTCTTGTGTTGTTATGGAGACCGGATTAGTTGGAACATATGATTCAAATACAGATAAACTTTGTTTCTTAGTGAAAGGATTCAGTTGACCAATATCTGTGTCCTTATCCATTTCGTCACTTTTCCGTTTTGTAGATGAGGAAGAACTTTGCTCAGAGTTAGCATTAGAATTTTTTAACTTACTTCTTGTAAGTCGGCCTTGATGTGGAGGTTGCGATGCTAGGTTTTCAATTTTGTCTGAAAGGTACAGTAGTTGTTTGTGCATGTATTCTAAACGGTTGGTGTTTTCAATGACATTTCGAGCAATATTAGTGTATGCGAAAGGATCGCACTCGTCACAGAAATAATAGAAAGATCTATTTTTGGCAAATAATTTTATAGAGCTATGTGGAGCATCAATGCATTTCACGTGAAAAATTTTCCGACATATTCCATTGCAAATAATAGAATCAATTCCATAATCAGCAATTTCGTTACATAAAGAACAATTTGCCATGTTGTAAACGATTATTTTGGGATTTTGATTTTTGGCACAAATTTAAAATATTGTTTGCTACTGTACAGTATGGAGATATTGTAGTTAAAGGTTTGTGTATTTGCTTGCGTTATTAAATTCACAAACCGAATAATGTCGATGTTAAAGTGGTGAGTAAATATATTCTCGTAGTTGTAGTTCTGGCCGTAAGATGTCAGTATATATGAAAGTTGTTAAAGTGAGTAATAATAATCCCCTCGGTTGTGGTGAATAAAATATGTAAATAAAGAATAAACACCAAAAGAATATAAGGTGAAGTACCAAAAAGGGTTTGCTTGGCAGAACACTACTAAAAATGACTCACCCAGAAGGTAAGACTGAAAGCAAGTTGTCTCGTATATAGGTACGTGATGTCACTGATTGCTGTTCAGTCGATAAATATACAGGTTGATGCTGATGATATAGAGTTGGAATTTGTAGCTAAGTTTCACAAGCACTCGATTTTTGCAACATGTATGGAGATGAAAGCAAAATTTTTGGATTCAATGTAGTATCAACTTGGCTTCATTAGCAGAACATATACTAAAATGTTTCACTCACTAGGATAGATGAGACAGATAGATTAGACCACTATAAAAGGCTCCGGAGAGGATTCCAGTTAAATAGCAATAAAAAAAAGAAGACACTCAAAAATAAAATAAAATAAATTCTTGTGTAACTTTCACTATTAAAAAATTGATTTTACTATCTCTAATTACTAAATTGCGAGGGACTGTTAAAGCAATACACTCGCGAGGAAAAAAGAGATTGGTAAAACTAAAAATGATTAATTGCTTGTAGAATTAAATAATAGAAATTTGGTATAAATCGCGGAGCTAGTTTTAAGCACAGTTTTATGATTCAACAATGTTGCCAATGATATGGTTTTTTTAATAGTGAAGTTCTCCCGTTATTATTGCAAAATCCTTTATATTATTTCGTTAGTAAGTCTTCCTATTCCGGCTCTCACACTGAACCAATTTTAACAAATAAGGTGTCAAAAAGGATAGAATTTTCTGAATGCATATAAATGTATATTTTATTGAAAAACTAAACTTTTTATTAAAGTAAAAATACAATAATAAAATATACTGTTAAAATAATGGTTTGTGCATTTGAATGAAATAATCGAATGCACAAACCATTTCATTTAATAGGTTAGTTTCCCAGTATTTCACATTTCTTGAGACGAGTTCTCTCTTAAGTTAAGAATGGTCCTAAAATGATCTGATCCAGTGGATGAACCGTGCTCAATCGTTTTGTGGGCAGGGTGAAGGCAGCCCATACCTCAGGAAAAACTTATACCGGAAACAAAGACTCATACCAAGAAAAACGTAACACTTGTTATCGAAAAATAATGGTCTGCGTATTTTTTCTATTCTCGTTGGCTTATGATTTAAATTATTTTTGTATGCTTCGTTTACGTGGATCAAGGTGTAGCCCATTTTTTGCAAGAAAGTGTTTAATTTTGAACACCGATCTATTTGGACAGCGCCCGACGACGGTGTCATCTTTTAACATTTCACAAGTAAAACTTCACCGTAATCAAAAATGAAAATGTGCTTAAGCAACTATTTAATTGTTGAATTTGTAAACAAAAATAATGCTACATTTTACAAAAGCAATAAAGCAATCGCAACCTTGTTAGAAAAGTTTTTTGACACTGTTACCACCGGGATTTTGTGCATACTTATTTCTCAAGAGACATGTGAAGGTTAAAGTCTGTAACAGTGCTCCAAAGTCGACTTAAGGCATTAAAGAGAAAATTCGTAAAGGTGTGAGAACACATATGATTTCATGGACAATTTTACAAAAAAGGATGTGGAACTAGAAGCCAGCCGTGGTGGCAATTTATAAAATTTCGTTTTCCCTTGTTAATGTAATACCTTTGTAAATCAATGTAAATACTTTCAAACATTTTATAATTACTATATAGGTACTAAATTACAAAAGTCTTCCCTTAGTGTCACAAAGTCCTCAGCATCAGTTTTTAGCCGCCCATCTCCTAATTTTAATAGTTTCGTGCGTTTATGTCATTATTAGAAACACCTAATGATAGGCAACAATGATAAATCCAATAGCAAGCAGCACCTGATGATATGCTACTAATTATAGTGTTCTAAAAAAGAATATATTGAATATCTAATAATTATAAGTGTTACTGGTGGATCTGATCGAATGAGCTATATGAATGAGATATTTTACATCTGTAAAAGGTAGTTTTAAACAGTCTCCAGCGTCGTAACTACCTCCACACAAAGAATCATGTCATTATAGAGGCACTTAACTTTTAAATTTGCATAGCTCTTAAGCTTAAATGCGTAATTTTTTTATATTATTAGTAAGATTTTTATTTTTATTCCTATTTACAGCATTTTGAGATACAGAATTTTGACCAACCAAAAAACGAAATTTATATCTTCTTAACCTTAGATTTCCTTACACAAATTTTGCCCCTCCTTAAAATCCCTAAAAATACGACAGCTCTGTTCCCTTGAATGTATGTAGATACATTTCAATCGTATAGTGCGGGTATACGAAAAGACATCTTCGTTTGCCTGCACTTGATTTATATAGAACCATCCATAGGAAACCATCATCATCATTTGGTTGCCTTTAGCGAATATTTAATTCCAATGAATGGTGTTTTCATGTCAAATTTTAATTGAATAATTTTTGAGTCCCATTGAATTCAACCTCCTCTGATTCACATGCAACTACCATCAACCAACCACAGTCAACCATGATTGGCCATATAAAGGACGAAAACAGGACCTTTATAGGTTCTCCTCTTCATAACTACATACCTACCTCCTATATGCCAACAACCAACAACTCTATATGCTGTGGCATCATCACCATGCAGGCAAATAAAACGAAAAATAATGAAACAAAAAAAAAATTATTGAAAAACAAATAAATAAAGTGCCGACTTAATCAGATTATGCGTGGGTTAATCAGTCGGTGCAATCTAATTAATAAGAATGTGTGCAATTCACAGGACGCGGATAATACACAGGACAATGGAGATGATAATGCAGTCACCACCGCCACTGTTCGCCGATGCGATGATGTAAGGTAGGAAGGTTTGGTTGGCGATCACTTCGGTTTAAATTAATTTTTGTTTTCTTTTCAAAAACAACAGAAAGGTATATGAGTAGGTATATAATTTTTAATTAAAATATTCACGTGTCGAGTCAATTACAGGATATAACAACCACATATTTTTGATTTTCATTTTCACATTACTTCCATGGCGGTACCGATACCAAGCGGCGGGCGTTACATTGGTTTAAAAAATCAAAATCCTTAACGAGAGATAAGTTTGATTGTGTGTGGCTTCATCAGGATTTTTGTTTTTTTTGCGTTCTTACATCAAGGTATAAATTAATGGGGAACAAGTTAATGGCGGGCTAAAGGATAAATCGAATCAATTCAATTTGATTAAAAAAGTTTTGTGAAAGTTCCTCCTTTTTGGTAGTGAATGGTCTGGAAGGAGATGGGAATGGTTGATGGCGCAGTTGAATACTACTAGTATAAGAGTATGGTCATGTGCAGAAATTCAAGGAAAAGTTATTAATCAGGAAAATAAATTAGGATATAGTTTTGGTTGGTTTTCTTTATATATCAGACACCACGACCACGACCATGATCATAAAAGAAAGACAAACGGAAATCATGGAAGCGTTTCGATTTGCGGTCAATCGCTTAATTCGACTCGTTAGATGAATATAAAAGTTTAAGGATGAACATACTTTATTTTTGTTTCATTTTTCTTTATCGTAGTCTCATTCATGCTTGAAGAGTTCTTGTAGGATGATAAATTAAAATATATTCTAAGAAAATGTTAGATAGTATAATTTTAAGTGGGTTCTTAAAATTAAACAAGGAGTGAGGAGGAGAATTGGCCTATAAAAGAGTTATTTTAAATTTAACATCAAACAAAACTTATCGAAGTATGAATGAGGATGAATGAGGATGAATGAGGATGAATGAGGATGAATGAGGATGAATTAGGATGGATGAGATTAAATGAGGATGAATGATGATGAATGAAGATGAATGAAAATGAATGAGGATGAATGAGGATGAACGAAAATGAAAGAGGATGGATGAGAATAAATGAGGATGAATGAGGATGAATGAGGATGAATGAGGATGAATGAGGATGGATGAGGATGAATGAGGATGAATGAGGATGAATGAGGATGAATGATGATGAATGAGGATGAATGAAAATGAATGAGGATGAATGAGGATGAACGAAAATGAAAGAGGATGGATGAGAATAAATGAGGATGAATGAGGATGAATGAGGATGAATGAGGATGGATGAGGATGAATGAGGATGAATGAGGATGAATGAGGATGAATGAGGATGAATGAGGATGAATGAGGATGAATGAGGATGAATGAGAATGAAAGAGGATGGATGAGAATAAATGAGGATGAATGAGGATGGATGAGAATAAATGAGGATGAATCAGGATGAATCAGGATGCATATGGTTGAATGAGGAGGAATGCACGAGGATGAATGAGAATGTGTGATAATGAATAACAATAAGTAAGGAGGAACGAAGATGAATGCGAAGGAATGTGGATGAATAAGTATGTTTAAAGATTAATAATGATGAATGAAAATAAACGAGGATAAATGAGCATTAATAAGGATAAATAAATATGAATGAGGATGACTGGGGATGAATGACGATGAATGTGGTCGAAAGAGGATGTGATGTCTGAGGATGAAAAATAATGAACGATCAAAAAAAGCTCAAGCGAATGGCAAAAACCCTTAAATGAAAATCGTTTAAGATAAGTTTCAATCTAATGGGTGATTTTTTTGAGGTTAGGATTTTCATGCATTAGTATTTGACAGATCACGCGGGATTTCAGACATGGTGTCAAAGAGAAAGATGCTCAGTATGCTTTGACTTTTCATCATGAATAGACTTACTAACGGGCAACGCTTGCAAATCATTGAATTTTATTACCAAAATCAGTTTTCGGTTCGAAATGTGTTTCGCGCTTTTTTATCGACAAATTTTGTTCAGCGATGAGGCTCATTTCTGGTTGAATGGCTACGTAAATAAGCAAAATTGCCGCATTTGGAGTGAAGAGCAACCAGAAGCCGTTCAAGAACTGCCCATGCATCCCGAAAAATGCACTGTTTGGTGTGGTTTGTACGCTGGTGGAATCATTGGACCGTATTTTTTCAAAGATGCTGTTGGACGCAACGTTACGGTGAATGGCGATCGCTATCGTTCAATGCTAACAAACTTTTTGTTGCCAAAAATGGAAGAACTGAACTTGGTTGACATGTGGTTTCAACAAGATGGCGCTACATGCCACACAGCTCGCGATTCTATGGCCATTTTGAGGGAAAACTTCGGAGAACAATTCATCTCAAGGAATGGACCGGTAAGTTGGCCACCAAGATCATGCGATTTGACGCCTTTAGACTATTTTTTGTGGGGCTACGTCAAGTCTAAAGTCTACACAAATAAGCCAGCAACTATTCCAGCTTTGGAAGACAACATTTCCGAAGAAATTCGGGCTATTCCGGCCGAAATGCTCGAAAAAGTTACCCAAAATTGGACTTTCCGAATGGACCACCTAAGACGCAGCCGCGGTCAACATTTAAATGAAATTATCTTCAAAAAATAAATGTCATGGACCAATCTAACGTTTCAAATAAAGAATCGATGAGATTTTGCAAATTTTATGCGTTTTTTTTTAAAAAAAAGTTCTCAAGCTCTTAAAAAATCACCCGATATTATTCATGCAAAGGGTGGGTCAAAAGTGACTTTCTATTATAAAGTGATAATAAATTGTATTAATTTAATAATTTGTGATACAAATTATGGTTTATGGGGATTTTTTCAGCTAAGTATGGCATATAATGTGGCTCAAATAAGAACAAGCTTCATGATTACAAGGAAGGGCCTGTTTTAGCGAGTTTTCCATTACAATTTGCTGTTTTTTTTTAAAACAAACTGCGTAAACAACGCGTTCTTGAGGTTCTCCTTTCTTGCTAAAGTGTGATTTTGTATGGAAACCGCTGTGTAATTCAGTTATTATAACTCTCTGCAATGAACTGCGGGGCACGCTTTTGTGACTATGTTTCTGGACTCTTCACAATAGTTCCTAATTTGCTTCAGTTCAGGCAGTTTGGAGTCTTCCAGCTCATTGAAGACCAATTATGGCTCTTTGTTGACTAAATAAGGCCACCAGTGCCGCAATCGTGTGCGCAGAGGGTGTATTTTGCATATTAAAATTATCGTGTGATTATCAAGCAGTTTGGTGATCTTTACGAGCGCTGCACTTCATTTTAGTAAATCTCCCAAGTTTGTTTTATATAGGAACCTAAAAAAAGATAAGAAACATACATTAAAAACAAAAGATTTATGAGTGTTTTAATTTAGGAAGAAACTTTTGACCCACCCTGTACACTCTTCATTATTTAACCTGCCATCAAAGTTTGCAAATTTTACAAAAAAAAAACCTCATGGCGGGTCTAGTCAAAGCGTCCGCAATCGATGCGAGCAAATTTTTTCCATTTTTTTGCAAAAGCGTAATGACTTTGGCGTGATGATAAAATAACTCGCTTATTAAAAATTCTCCACCACACACCAGCCACCAAATTATACGGTGTTAATTAATTTTCCACAAAATATGCTTTAACACCCGCGTTCTGAATTCAGATTCCTTCATATACTCGCTTATTGTACAAACGTGTGTGAGAAGACAAAAAGATTATAAATATAAACATGCACATACGTATGTATGTGTATAATATCCCTTTGCTATTATAGATATTTTTTGATGTTGTGCAAGGACCATGTATATAATTTTTTGTAACAAATCGCTTTTCTTTGAGTGTGTAAATAATTCGCAAAAATCGTGATCCACTTGCCACAACAACAGCTGCCCGTTCGCATTCACAATATTATGATGATGTAGGACACATATAAAATGTGTGTGTATTATATAGCTATTGTACCTACATATGTTTGTGTTATGTCTTGAAAAATCAACCTCAAAAATCCAAATCTACACGCAGGTCCTTGTCTCAGAGAACAAAAAAAAAAAAAAATAAGAAAACTGAAAACAAAGGGAAACCCCCAGGGGAATCAATTTTGATTAGGTTTCTTAATCTTGAGGTGAACAGTGAACACACGCCTACTACATACACTCTACTCACTATACCAACACAACCACCACATCCTCATTCTCATCCTTGCCGTACCTATAAAAGTTAAGGAATACAGATATTATTTTTTTCTTTAAGCTCCAAGGATATGCGAAGAGATTAACCACGTACAAAAATAATTTTTCCATGTCTGTTGGAAATTATAAATTTTCCAACATAGAATATTTTCATGGACATTTTTCCATCATCTTACGCACTAAACTTACACACACAAAAATACACATAACACGCACTAAGCATCACAGTCATATTCACTGGATTTGTGTGGTTTGGTTTGTGGGCTAGGAAAAGGATATTTTTTGTTTTTTTCTTTTCCTGGCAGGAGTTCCACTTGGTGAGTACTCACTAAGCATAAGAAAGTGACTTTGTTCACTTAGAGGAAACGAAACGATAAAGATCCCACTTAACCTTGATGGGTTAAGTGCCTGAAACTCAAAAGATACCTTAAATATTTTCTTGTCATAAAGAATTTGATGGAAAAACTGAAATAAATATTTGTATTAAATAAAAATAAAATTCATTTTTATATTTTATTTTTATATTAAAAAGCGATTATTTTTTAAGAGAAATCAATAGTTGTTAATTTTATTGCAAAGAAACTAGCTACGATGTGAAGCATTGGCATTGACCTTATTTCTGGCATGTCCCAGAAAAAAGCCTATAGTCGTTATATCACAAGATTTCGATGGGCACATATTGTGATTACCTCTTTGAGACATAAACAGACCACGGTCAGGAAACTTTTCTTGCGACATTGTAATAGTTTCGTTGTATGTATGACACGCAGCGTAGGGGTCATGACCCCCCTGGGAGATAATTTGGTTGTATTTTTGTAGGAATTTCCATCCATTCAAACTAGTCGTATTGTGTTAATGGATATGACCCCCATTATATTTTGAGTTATTTATTTTTTTATATGAAAACAAAATTTGTATTTTGTACTTTGTACTTTGTTGCCAAAAACTGAGGACTGGACCAAGAACATAATATGAATCGGAAATTCAGCCTTATTCCAAAAACGCATTACAAATTCATCAACTATTGACCAACAGACAATCCAGGGGGGTCATATGACCCATAAAGCTTATACAGTTAAGTTGTATAAGTAAACATTTCATGTAAAGATTTGTTAGTAATTTAGCGACATTCACCAAAAAGTTGTTTGCTGTCAAAAACAACTAAGATCTTTGTTTTTACATAATTTAGAATTTTGAAAAACTTTAGAAATGCTCTAAATTATTTTCATTAGATCTTTTCTGAAAGTTAGAGCAAATATTCAGGTTCTTAAGATGAAACCTTGAATAAGAGAGCGTCAATTTTATATTGAGTTGCATTTAAATTCCTGAATCTAGCCTTCAATTCTATCTTATTTTTTTGACGCACATAAATAGTGAACATTTTTGTAGTGATTTTTACTTGCGACACATATGAACTTTATGGCAAGTAGGTATTGCATTCGTAAACATTTCGAACTCGAGCTTTTAATCAAACATGACATTACGATGGTAGAAAAGTAAAAAAAAAATTGGGTCCCCCGATTCCGTCCGCCTGTCTGACTGTCCTGGCCCCTACAGCCCAAACCATTGAATCGATTAAAATTAAGGTTTCCAGCCGATTAGCGTAAGGCGTTTAATTTTCATTTTTTTTTTTTCAATTTTGTTAGTTAAAAATCGAAAATTTCATTTTTTTCAAAAATGTCACTATATGTATATTTTTTTAAAACTTTCTAAATTTGTTTCTTAATTTGGCTTCCTTCTACAAGATAAACATATTTTGGTATTGCTCCAGAAGGGTACCCCTTAAAAAATCGTTATTTTGTTTCTAAGTTTTTTCAAGAACTAATTGACCGATTTCAATAATCTTCTCTTTCTGTGCAAACTCTTTTCGATGATCAAATTGATGATGATTTTTTACAAAATCTTACAAAATTAAATAAATCTACTTTTTGAAGTGAATTTGCTTAAGATGTTCTAGAACTGAAATTTAAACACAAATTTCAAGAATATAAAACAAAACAGCAAAAGTGACACTTTTGTTAAACTAATGGCTTATTGAAAAATACAATGAACGTTTCATACCTGTTAATAAAAAAGCTTTGAATCTCTAGAGATTTAAAGTGAAAAGAGATATTGAACGTGTAATTTGTGACTGCCACATAAAAGTTTCTTGCCAACTTATTTGTTTACCTTAATTTGATTCTATTTAATATTTAGAGAAATTATTAGAGAAATTATTTAAAATCCCTAACGTTGATAGACAGCACAAACCCTTTAGAAATAACAGGTGTACAGACTGGGTTATCTTCAATAGGGAAATTAGAAATAACATTAAGCACGTTAACACCAGCGCCATTCTGGGACCAAACAGTCTAGAGAAGGCAACAGAGAATCTCACTGAGACTCTGCGTAAGGCGTTTGAAACCAGTTGCCCAATCAAAACAACTATGAAAAAAAAACAGTAAACCCCCCTGGTGGACAACAGAACTAACCAACATTAGTAGCGTAGTTAGAATTATAGAAAAATCACTTGACGTTAAGGAATACACTCTTGCTTCATTCCTGGACATTGAAGGAGCCTTCAATAACGTCCACAGTATGGCAATCGACACATAGAAGAAGTAGTTATCAAATGGATCATGTGTATGCTGAAAAACAGACTAATACATAGTGAGCTTGGTAACGCACATTTAGAGATGTACGCATCTAGAGGAACCCCGCAAGGGAGAATTCTCTCACCATTATTATGGATCTTAGTGATGAACGAGATCCTAACAAAACTTAGGAACCACGGTATAGTAGTGGTAGCCTACGCTGATGACTTAGCGCTTTTGGCGACGACGGGTAAATACCTTACCACTATTAGCGAACAATTACAAAACGCATTATCAAAGGTCAGCAACTGGACCAAGAAATGCGGTCTTAATGTAAACCCCCTTAAAACAGAACTGGTTCTTTTTACAAACAGGAGGAATATCCCTCCGTTTATAATACCAAAAATAGAAAATACAACACTAAAAATCTCCGATCGAGCTAGATACCTCGAAATTATATTGGATAAAAAACTCAATTGGGGTCCAAATATCCAAGAAAGATATAAGAAAGCCACAATCGCACTCTACTCATGTAACAAGATTCTGGGTAGAAATTGGGGACCGAACCCCAAAATAGTAATGTGGATGTACACTGCCATAGTCAGACCGATTCTAACTTATGGCAGCTTGGTTTGGTGGAAAGCGTTGGAGAAATCCACGAATCAAAAAACACTTACCAAAGTACAGAGAATGGCTTCTATCTGTACTAGTGGTGCGATGAGGACGACCCCAACTGCAGGTCTAGAAACGATCCTCAATCTCCCCCCAATAGATCTATTCGTTCAAGAATCAGCAGCATACAGCGCCCTCAGGCTCAGTCAAACTAACATCTGGCAAACTAGCCAGAGTGGCCACGCAGCTATTCTTACGAAATACGTAGACAGAAATATCTGCACAGATTATATGAGCCCCTACTTAGATTTCAACAAATCCTTTAGTACTAGGTTCCCCAATAGACTAGATTGGGAAAATAGTGAGCTCTACACCAACGACTCAACCATTACCATCTACACCGATGGCTCTAAAATGTATAGTAGAGTAGGTGCGGGATTTTACTCTGAAAGCCTCAACCTTGCCAAAGCATTCAGGCTCCCCGACTATAGCAGCGTCTTCCAAGCTGAGATCTTGGCAGTGAAAAACGCTGCTAAACATATATCCATGATGGCGATACCACACGCGGACATCACTTTTTTCATTGATAGCCAAGCAGCAATAAAAGCTATCTCTGCCACCCAAATCAAGTCAAAGCTTGTCTCTTGCTGTCGCGAAGAGCTAAAGGTTCTTGGCACACAGCATAACGTAAGACTCTGCTGGGTTCCTGGCCACAGTGATGTACCAGGCAACGAAAAGGCGGATGAACTTGCTAGAGAGGGCTCCACACTGGAACCCTCCCTGATAGACCTTCATATAGGGATACCGTTATGTGAACTGAAACATAACGTCAGTAAAACCATCATTCACAAATCCAATGACAGATGGAATCTGCTAGAAACCTGTGTTAACACCAGGAAGATATGGCCTAGATACGATAAGAAAAGATCCGACTGGATCTTAACTCTAAATAAGCCCTCCCTAAGATCCCTCATCGGCATCATTACAGGTCACAACCTACTCGGCTACCATAAGAAGAAGATGGGGCTCAGTACTGATGACCTTTGTAGAGGCTGTGGTGATGAAAACGAGCATGAAGACACTGCTCATTTTCTCTGCCACTGTCCTTCACTCTGTCTTACTAGGAAGAAAACTCTAGGCAACTTCTTCTTTAATGAACTGGAGGAACTATCAGAACTGCCAGGCAAAAGCTTACTAAACTTTGTCAAGACCTCTAAATGGTTTAACGAACCACATGATTCATAGGTTTTTATATCTTTTCAGGAAGTTTCAACACTTCGGGGTACCACAATGAATCTACACTGATCTAAGTGTGATGGTAACAACATCAACCGTCAGCCCGTTCAACCTAACCTAACCTAGAGAAATTATTACTATTATTATTATTATTATTATAATTACTTAAATGCACCCATTTCCTTAAATTCAAGAACCAAACATTTTTCTCTCTACAATTTTTAAGTTTTGTTGACTCCTTTAAGATCGAAAGATTTTCTAGCATCAGCTCTAATCTACCAGTAGGCAGACTGATAGCGATAGTAATAATAGACTTTCTGAAAAACTACGTCAAAAAGGACAGAAAATTCTTTTTTTCGCATTAATAGAATTGAAAATAAAAAAAAAATATAATATTTTTGGGAAAAAGCTACGTTTCGAAATAATTTCTTACATTTCTACGTGAAATAGACCAAAAACCCTCTAGTTTTAGCTCTTAAATATGGCATATTTAGAAAACTGTTGGAATCTTGGAATTTGGGAATGCTTTCATCTGTAGGGAGTCGTCCAAATTAAAAAGTTAGACTATACCTTGCTGAAAAACAGCGTTCTTAAATTATTTAATAACTAAAATTGTCACTGTAACCCTTGAAATGTGTAAATTTAAGGCTAAGATACACATTATTTTATTTCAATTTTGTTAGCCTCCTTTACAAAACATTAAAGAACATTTTTAAGCGGTGAGTAAAAACTCGTCTATATGTTAAGTGTGGTACAAACCACCCCCCCCCCTGATTAAAAGTTTGGATCCACCCTTGGGCGAATCACACCTCCGGACCAAAAGAGCGTACCAAATAGTGACTTTTTGTGGATGTAATGTCCTCTCTTCAATTACTTGAAGATTCTCAGAACCCCAAGTAGGTACGACTATTTTGTTTATTAACATACCCACCGAGTGAGAAATGTGCTTCGTCTCGGAAGAAAATTTTGTTCGAAAAATTGTCGTAAGCCACTTGTTGTTCAAGCACCCATTCGACATACCTACGACGCACGTTGTGAATGCTCAGCTGCCTTCACTTGTTGTGTGAGCTGGACTTTATATGGATGTAGGTGTAGATCCAAATGCAATATATGCCATAATGTGCCGTAAGACCGTCATAATTCCTGAGAACGACGAGGAATTGACACATTCCAGTAACCCATCCAGTCTTGCTTAGTTGGACGATTATGTAAACCATAATCTCCTCTTAAAGCACGATGTGTGGCTGAGGCAGAATCACCATTTTTGTAGTAGGTTTTAACAATTTGTATGCGTTGTGCGATAGTTAATCGACGCATTTTCGTAAATGTCAGACTTTCAACTGAAAACAAAAAAATTTGGGTTTACAACTTAGTTTGACAGATGTCGAATTTCAGCCCTATACTTTTGAAACCCTAAAATGGATAACCCGTTATTTGAATTTCTAGTAAAAATATAGTTTTTACTTGTCAAATGTCACAAAAGTGACAACTGTCCAAATAGTGGGTTGTTTCTTTATCTTCTTTAACGTGTCTTGAAGTTCTTTAACGACCAATTTCTTGACGAAGTTTTAAAATAAATTAAAAACTCGATGTAGTAACTCTCGGTTTATCTTTGGAACTTCATTTGAAAAATGTTTAGAACTTCAGAATTTCTTCATATCTGTAGAACTAGGCTTCTTAACTAGGCACTTTAGAGTCTTAGGAGTTTAAGATCTCGGTTGAATGAAACTGAATTCTAACGTGTTTTTTGCTATTTTTACCCAAAATTCCAATTGTCCAATTAAATATTTACTATTTTAGATCTGATGTTATTTCTCGACATAATTTAAATAGCTCTAATATTAATAGCTCTTATATATGTATATGGGTGATTATACAAAAGTTGGGTAACTTTTGAGGATATTTTAATTACGATAGTTTTTAAATCAAACTTCTATAAATTCGGGTGTATATGACAGCTAATCCAATTAATATATTGTTCCCAATCGGGCCAGTCACTTTTTTGAGTACATTGTAAGATATTTAAAAATTTCAGAATTTGACTGCCAGAGGACTGACGAGTATACACAGTTTAATGAAGTTTAATAAAAATTAGTACAAATCTCTTAGGATTTAATAATGATCACTTAAAATCACTTATAGTAACAATTAAAAATAATTATTAATATGTAATAATAGGAGAAAATACTACATCAGTTTTCAAAACAGACTTTTGACATTTAACGTAACGTTATTCACTTATCTTTTACTACTTTCACAAAGTTTTACTAAATATTTCAAAGTAATCAACAAACAATATAAACAAAATTTAACAATATTCATCTTAAAGGTACTAATGATCAAGAAATGAAGAACAATAACAATTTACCTGACACATGACTGACGCCATAGGACTGACGAAAAAGACGAAATTTGAGATTATAATCTGGACTAATGTTTTTTTTGCAATTTCAAATATTAACAAACTACATTTTAACAATTCAAAGTCTAATACGAATAAATAAAAATAAACTTTAGATTAACAAAAAAATAACGACTCACCATAAAACTGACGTGTTGACTGGCTTAGCACGTGTATACAGACAACAAACATAACCCAAACTCTTTTACAGATATGACGGCCGTCAAATTGTGCAACCCGCAACTAACTTCATTACCAACATTAAAATTCAAAGTGGGATTTAACAGTGAGTCGGCGATATTTCGCACGAATTTCAAATTTAAATAACACACGAGGGACTGACGAATGAAACTGAACACAAAATTTCTTATTTTTTTAAATAAAGTGGAGAACACTGCATTATGAAAGTTGTAGTATATATTAAACTATATACATCGCAGATTGTATTAAATTAATAAGTTTTCTCAAATCAATGATAATGTTTAATAGACAGTCACTAAATGGTTGGTTTTCAGGGTGGTGACATGCCAGAGGACTGACGTTTTAAGAACTAATTGTGTTTTTTTAATAACTCGTATTCAAAATGAAGAACTGAAATTGGATGACTAAATAAAGGTCTTTCCATTGTTTTAAAATAAATTGTAATCTCAATAAAATATAATAAGACTTTGTATATATATATATATATATTGGTTGATGACATCGCGTTACCCAACTTTTGTATAATCAGTGATTATTATTAATCACCCATATGTATTTGTGCAATATTATCGTGATCATTGTAAACGGCAATATTAATAATGTCCACCCACCTTTTGTTGTGAAAGTATGTAAAACTAAAATAAAACACACGAAAAGTAAATATGTACATAGTTCAATGGTTTTCAATGAATATGTAACTTTTACACATTATAAAATTGTCAGCGTCTAAAACATTTTACATTAAGCCGCTTTTATATTTGACTTTTTGGCAAACCCTTTAATGTTTTTATATTATCTAAAAATATTTGTCCTTGTGGTCTGAAGTTTAATCTAAAGCAGAATAAATCTGAAAAATTAGGCTTTTAGAAGAAATAAGAACATTGCTAAACCCCCAAATTTTAGCGTCTAATAAAACATATCTCATATTGTGATAAGCCGATTCCACCATAGAACTAAAAAGTAATTTAAGCAGTTTCTTTTAAACAAATACCTAAAACAATGCTTGTTATAATAAACTGGTACTTAATTTTCCATAAGGCTTTGTTTTCGTGTATGACTTTTGATATTTCCATGCTCAGTTTTGCAATACGAATTCCACAATCGCAATTTTGAAGTTCAAATTTCAATCATACAAAATTCTCCTCTTAATTTTTGCACAGCATACACATACACGATAAACTAATTGTCGTGATTTAAGCACGTTATGACCCATAACTTAAACCGTAAGTTTAAAGCCTAATATGGGTACTTTTAGACCCGCAACACTACAACACATTGTAAACATTTAAACAGTTTTTCTTCTCAAATTTTAATTTTCTATTAATTTTATGCGAAATGCATTTATATATATCCTGATGGGGAGGATATTGTTTTTCATCATCATCGTCATCATCAGAATGCTAATTAAAGAATGGAGTTAGCAGTATTATTGCTATAAGGGTGTGAAAGTATCAATCGTGTGAGTTGCATTTAATATTTATACAAAAGGCCTGTTTACAACTCTGCACACGTCCATCACGTCTTTGTTTTTTGTTGTTTTGTTTATTGTCACGTTACGTTTGTCATCCATATTTGACAGCGGGTGTCAAAATCTTTCCTATTATACATACATACATATGTGCAGTGCAGTAAAAGGCTATAACAATAAAAAAAAATACATACATTTTGTTTTATTTTTGATCGTAAATAAGAATTCAATATGAAATTTATTTATGATGTGAAAAAGTGATGGTTTTTTTTATATTTGTTCAATTATGGGCTGGGCATTAGGAAACCCGTGTCTATTTTTTTATTGATGGTACTTTTCGTGATGGGAATAAGATTTCAATGGGTAGAAAAAGTCAATGTATTATGTAGAATAAAATAACTATCCTGATTAAGGAGCCAACACAAAAAAAAACAATACCTAGTCAATTTTATATTTGGCACCTATGCAGGTAATCATAAGCTTCAGATTAATTTTATTTTTATAATAAGTCCAAATTAAATGCAGAACCTACACACATTTATAGAAATGCGTTCAAAGATACAAGCGTTATGTAACCAATCCAGATTAATTGATTAATAATTTAATTAATAACACAAATTAAAATCAGTCTATAAAAATAACACTTGTTATTTTTTTTTTATTAAAAACAAAATTATTAATTCATTTACAAATCAAATTAAATGCAAATAAAAAACCTTGCCAATCTATGTGTATAAATGAACTAGGTATGCAGTAAAACTCATTATTTGTAGTTACTAATGAAAAATTACTTTAAAAAAATACCAAAAGTAACACAAACAAAATACCAAAAAAAAAATGTTTAAAAAAATATATCAACATAAATATTATTAAATTTATTGAGTTGATTGTAGGTACAATTCTTTTTAAATCATTCACATACTTCATTTGAATGGATTCAATTATTTTAAGTTAAAACAAAAAACATATAACATAACAACAAATAATAAAATCAAAAAATAAAAACAAAATACATTTTTGTATTTTATAAATTCATGAAAAAAAAAGAGAGAGAATTGTTTTGATTGTCATATATTTATGAATCATATTTATTTATTTATCTTTTTTGGTACTATGTCGATAACCTTTTTTTTATTTTGTTAATTTTATTATTTTATCCTTACGAGCTTACATTTGATTTTTGTTTATTTAAATATTCATTCAGTATAACACACATACACGCGCCGCCATGCAAATGTGTTGACATAGTAGTTTTTGTTTTGTGTTTTTTTGATTTAATAAATTGCAATCAATATAAATAAATGAATTGACAAAATAGCAAAAATGTATTATCGTTTTGCAATTAACCTATAAATTTTATAGTTGGAAAATGTATAAATAAACGATGGGTTATGATTTATGAATATGAATACACGATTAAAATTATTTCAAAGAATGCCTTTGGCGGAATTTTCACAAGTTTGTAACTTATTGTGGGACTTAAAGGCGCGTGGGACTTTTTTTATATACTTTGTAATTACATGATAATCTAGTTTGAAAAAGTTTTTAGTTTTAACATTGCCAGCGGAAGAGGTAGGTTTTTCTTTTATTTTCGAAACGATTACTTGCTTAATTTTTCTTTTCCAGTTTGTAGATTACACTGGTCGACAAAATTACCTTTCTTTTTTGGTGCACCAACAAAACAATACTTTTTTAAAGGACTAAGATGTTCTGAAATTAAATATATTCTTTAAATTTATCTACCACATCAGGTTTTTAAAATATGCCATTCTAAAAATGCTAAAACTACACGTGCAGAATCTCTTTTCATTTCAGTTCTCGAGATATTCAAAACTAGTACAAAAATTAACAACTGGTTTGGGTTGCTCGTTGTATCCAAAGAGTCTGTTTAAAAATATTTAATATATTTTGAGATTTCAAAAATATACCTGCAAAAAAAGTTTGTGTTTAAAAATTTAAACGACATTTGATTTCTCAAAAAACCTTAATTTTTCAAAATTTTTTATTTTAAAATCATTAGACCGTTTTTTTTTTTTAATTTTTAGTATGTTATTTAGAACTTATTAAAATATGTTTAACATTTCAATTTCGTAAAACATGATAACCCATTTTCAAGATATCGAGTTTCGAAAAAAAAATGTGTACCTACCTAATATTTTTTTTTAAATAAAAACAATGACATTTTTGATCTTCAAATATTATTGAGACAGTATAAAAGCTTGTGCAGAAAAATTATTGCTATCGGTCCTTCTGTAGCAATACAACAAAATTTGTTTTATATTGAAAAACGCCTAGCACGAATCGGCTCAAAACCTTATTTATAAATTTAAAGTCAATCAACGCAATGCTTTGGGCTATTGGGGGGAGAACAGAGAGACAGACATACGGATGGACGGAATGGGATACTCACTTTTTTCGACTTCTCTACTATCGTATTGTCATGTTTGATTAAAATCTCGATATCCAAATTTTGTACGAAAGCAAAACTTGCCTTATAATTTCTATATGTCGGAAGTAAAACGATGGAATTGAAGACGAGTTTCAGGAATTTAAAGGCAACTTTATATCAAATTGTTGATGTCTTATTCAAGATTTCTTCTTAAGAACCTGAATATATGCTCTTTCTCTCAGAAAAGATCTTATGAAAATAATTTATAGCATTATTAAAGTTTTTCCAAATTCTAAATTGTGTCTAATCGTTAAATTACTAAAAAATCTTTAGATGAAGTCTTTGCTTATACAATGTGACTGTATAAGCTTTATGTCTCACATGACCCCCTCCGCCTGCCGCCTGGATCGTCCATTGCTTAAAAGTAGTTGAATTTTTGCTGCGCTATTGGAATAGGGCTGAATTCCTGATTCATTATATGTTATTGGTCCATTCCTCAGTTAAAAGTAGTACTTTAAGCAACAAAGTTTAAAGTGTAGTAAAATAAAAATGTTATTTTCATATACGAGTACATATATGAAAAATAAATAATTCAAAATACGAGGGGGTTTACTACGAAAATTAAAAAAAATTATCTCACAGGGCGGGTCATGACCCCTACGACTCCCCTCTGGATCTGCAATTGCAGACAAATTTCTTGTATGCATCGTCTCAGAAAACCCAAATATCTTAAGAAATTTTTGGCGACATCTCGTGTCTGATCGATCCACAAGAGGTGATTGCTGATGTATTTGGAACTAGCCCAGGAGATTAAGATATATGGATAGGCTTAGGGTTTTGCTAGATTAGAAGAACACAATAAATATAAAGGGGATACCATACAGACCAGATATTTTAGGACTTTTGCCGCCGTACAAGTACGAAATTAGATTAGTCCCATAGAACCATTAATGCGCTTAAGAACTAAGAGAGCCATCACACTATTAGGTAAGTTAAAATTTGCTGCGAAATGCCTTGCATTTGACATAAAAAAAAATTATGCCCTTACAAAAACTTAACAATACATGCTTTAACAACGAATTGAAATTGTAAAAAATAGTGGACATTTGTCAGCCCCAGTTCATAAATCAAAGGCACTTTTGTGTTGTTGTGAAGCACCTTTTCGGCCGCAAATAGTAAAACTGGTGGGAAAATGTTAGCTATTGCAAAAAGTGAGTGATATGAAGAAGTAAATAAATAATTTGGGTTGCGCAACAGTCCGTTGAGAACTAGAGCCTAGTGGCTTACAACTCTCAACCATTCATTTGTGCGAGTACTGTTCTCAGCGATGAAGGGGACCTAAAGCTTTAAACTAATTTGAGAAAGCACTTTTCATGACAAGAATTACTCTTGGAGGATTTATCTATTCCTCGCAAGAGACAGTACCCGTTAAAAAACTATAGATGGCAAGTGCAGGGATTGAACCCAAGACCTCTGGCATAACAGTCCAACGCACTAACCATCATGCCACTGGTACTACGAAACGATATGATATGATATGATGAAAGTAAAAAAGTCTAAAGTCAAAAAGGTCAGTCTTTTTTTTCTGTAATCGTTTTTGTTATCTAACTAATTAAGCGTATCAGAACTGCTAGCTATGAATTAATTTTGTCTTTAGACAATAAATCAGAAAAATTGCATTAAGTTAATTTTAGTCTTTAAGACCTTTTTGCCTATAAAGTCAAAGATTTTGGTCTGTATTTTGATATAAAGTGATGAAAAGTCCATTTTCATTTAGAGGCTCGAAAAATCAAAGAATGATATAGTTCAAAAGACTCTCCATCCGAAACCTACTTCTGTTTTTTGCGTTTTTCGGGCTGGCGGTGTAATTAGACCTTCACATTTACTTATTCGAAAATGACTCTGGTGCAATTCTTAAGCTGAATAAATTGCAATTGCATCTAAGCAATGAACAAAATTGATGTCCCTAAAAACCTGCTTTCTCAACACAAAAAGGGACGTCCAATACCCTAAATCGTAATAAATGTAGCTTAAAGAATTTAAAAAAACTACTACCTCACCAATTTTTATATATAGACCATATTACAGACAAAAATTTCTCTGGCCGATTGAATTCAAACTAAATTAAATAATTCCTACTTTGATCCCATAAAGATTAATATATGCATGAAAATCGAATTCAGACTGATTTGGCAATCAATCGAACCATCAAGATTTCTAAATTACCTATCTACAAAAAAAAAAAAAAAAAAATTCCTTAGCCATGGTCTCTCCTCAATCATTTACCATATTCATCATCTTTTTCCTCCTGTATACCTGCCTGCTATGCCAATGCCTGTCTTTCATTCCTTTTTGATTTTCTGATCGACATCACGGACGAGTCGAAAATCAAGATATGAAATGATTTCAATTTTGGCAATTTACCTTCTGCCCAATGAAATTTCCAGATAGGTTCTTCTCCTTCGCTTCGCATGGACGAACAGCTGAAAGACCTTTCCTATGTATACATCAAACTCTTTTGGGAAATTCTTCCATTTATCTATTTTGTCTTTTTCTCACTTTCATTCCACCGCACACTCTCTCTCTTTCTCTTGCTCATTTGTAGTAATTTCAATCCAATTGTGATTTATTGATGAAGAGGTTTGCGCTTTAGTCCCTACAATCCTTCAATAAAGTGGTAAGGAAAAAAATCTCTCAAGTCTCATAACCCAAAACCCCACCTTCAAACGAAGAATGATGAAAGTCGTTTAAGACTTGTGTTTTAGGCACGTTTTGCGTAACTCAACAAGCATACCTTTCTCTAGATTTGATATAAAATGATCCACATTGGCCATCAGCTCACATTGACACAAGCTTGTCCTGAACTGAAGCCTTCCTTGCCACGTTAGATATAAAGAAAAAAAAACACAGACTACCCATTTAGAAAACTAAAACATCCCAAAAGAGTATCAACCAGTTGTATGGATGGAGCCGGTGTGTGCCACTTGATTTATGTTTGAATTTTAATGAAAGGATATCTGCCACTGCGGTGTTGCATCAGAATCAGCATCAGTTGGACCTGATTGAGTTTAGGATAGGGTGGGGATTCCGAGTACGAGTAGGTAATCCAAAACGAATTTCCAAAATGAGTATTTCATTTATGTTTCGGTTCCCATTTTTAGAGTAAATCCTTTTTCTCCCTACGTCCTGATGGCAATGATTTGATGTCTGATGTTTGTACACATTACGAATTGCAATTCTTCGCCTTGATGCTGATACCTTTGGGTGAATTAAGGAGAATCTCATAAGGAGTCTGGAATTTCTTGCGACTGAAATGGGCAAAGAATGTTCGTTTTGTGAGGTTGAGGAATTCTATTCCTCAATGAAACCGATGTGGGATATTTCAGGATTTCTTTTGCTTATGGGAAGGTAGTCTCTATTGTTTAATGGGAATCTTCTGTGCTTCATTTAAGCTTTTGAAAAGAAGTTATTGAGTTATGATTTAGATTTTAAGGGACTCAACATACTTTTGGCTGAGGATTTGCCGATGATTTCTATGATTAAATACTAAAGGTGTAGTATCATAGGCTAAGTATTAAAAGAAAACCCCTGGAACCTTTAACAGGATTTTGACAGAAAATCAAAATTTATAAAAATTCAAAAAAAGACTTGGATATAAATTTAAGTGTCGTGGAATGTACATTCAAAATTATATTACCCTGGAATTTCATTTTCAAAAATGTAGGACCGTTTTTTTTAAACTATACATTTCAATAAAATGTGAAAACTCATATGTTCAGAAACATATACTTGACCAATTAACTTCTGTATAAGGTGATGAATAAAGATTAAACTCTTGAAAAACATCCCAATGTTTTTGGACTTTGTACAAATTATTTTATATTCCCCTTTTCTAAAAATCGAAAATCGTAAACCAGTTTCAAGCCAAACCACATATTTTCCAAAACGTGCTTGGATCTAAAACTATGCACAATTATAGCCATAGGCGCAAAACAACTGGAATTTTAATTTTTGCACTTGCCTAAAAAAAAAAATACAAAATTTAAATCAAAACCATAAATTCCCTCAGCGATCGTAAAACGATCATAAAATTTCGATTCTTAAAAATAAATAATACATTATGCAAAAGTTTAAAAAAACACCCTCTGCCCCCCTTAACAAACACCCACATTATAAATATAATTTTTTATCCAGAATCATTAAAACAAAATTGTTCCAGAGTTTCATTCAAAACAGTTAAAATATAAAGATTTGAAATCCAAATATCACTTTACAGTGCAACATACTGTTAACCCTTTCCGAAATTAAAAATTCCAAAACTTGTTCATAATTGTTCTGGGGCTCTTATAAAATGTTCCACGAATTCATTTCTTTAAATTGAGGTTTATCATTTCGAAAATCCAAAGCTTAATATTCCTGAGAGAAATGTTCATTTTTAATTTTATCGTGAAACATGTTGTTAAGAATCCATAGTTTCTTCAACTATTGAAAACCAACGCCATATTTGAGAATCAATTTTTATTAAAATAAGTTGGTCATTTTTTGTAGTACTTTAAGTTTAAAATTGAACCCAGATCGTTTGGTTTGAAATCTGACCAAAGTTAGGGATGTACAAAAATACCTCTTCATTAATAAAGTCTTAGAAAATAAGGGTATACTTTTAAAATCTAGCAAAAGACAAACACAATGACAATAATTGTTTTCAATTCTCCTTGATTTATTCTATTCTCTTTATTTTTTCTCTCATTACAGAGCCTTCGAAGAGAACAAATCTAACTCAACGATAACAGAATTACCTCGAATTTCATGGCTACAAATTTCTTTAACCGTGAGTTAAAGCCGGACTACTCGCATCGTTGCTGATCAGTCGGGCCATCATCAAAAAATAAGCTTTTGCGGAACAATTTTCAGTAAAAACATACAAGGCAAGTACCATTTTATCTTTTGGATCCATAATATTTTCAATGTTATCGTTTAAAAAAAAAATACCTTTCTACGAAACTTTTGTAAAAATACAATTATTTACCAACCCTCTGAGGGTAAGGAAATAGTATGCGTTTTCAAAATCCCTTTCTTCATATTTAATATTTTATCACCATTCAATATTCTATACTAAAGCTAAAAAGTTTGCTTGTTTGTTTGTTTGTTTGTTTGGAAGCGATTATCTTTGGAGCTATTGGTCCGATTTGAATAAATCTTTCAGTGTTTGTTAAATATCTCATAATCTTAGATTATATCGGGTGATTTTTTTGAGGTTAGGATTTTCATGCATTAGTATTTGACAGATCACGCGGGATCTCAGACATGGTGTCAAAGAGAAAGATGCTCAGTATGCTTTGACATTTCATCATGAATAGACTTACTAACGAGCAACGCTTGCAAATCATTGAATTTTATTACCAAAATCAGTGTTCGGTTCGAAATGTGTTTCGCGCTTTACGTCCGATTTATGGTCTACATAATCGACCAAGTGAGCAAACAATTAATGCGATTGTGACCAAGTTTCGCACTCAGTTTACTTTATTGGACATTAAACCAACCACACGAATGCGTACAGTGCGTACAGAAGAGAATATTGCGTCTGATTCTGAGAGTGTTGCTGAAGACCGTGAAATGTCGATTCGTCGCCGTTCGCAGCAATTGGGTTTGTGTTATTCGACCACATGGAAGATTTTACGCAAAGATCTTGGTGTAAAACCGTATAAAATACAGCTCGTGCAAGAACTGAAGCCGAACGATCTGCCACAACGTCGAATTTTCAGTGAATGGGCCCTAGAAAAGTTGGCAGAAAATCCGCTTTTTTATCGACAAATTTTGTTCAGCGATGAGGCTCATTTCTGGTTGAATGGCTACGTAAATAAGCAAAATTGCCGCATTTGGAGTGAAGAGCAACCAGAAGCCGTTCAAGAACTGCCCATGCATCCCGAAAAATGCACTGTTTGGTGTGGTTTGTACGCTGGTGGAATCATTGGACCGTATTTTTTCAAAGATGCTGTTGGACGCAACGTTACGGTGAATGGCGATCGCTATCGTTCAATGCTAACAAACTTTTTGTTGCCAAAAATGGAAGAACTGAACTTGGTTGATATGTGGTTTCAACAAGATGGCGCTACATGCCACACAGCTCGCGATTCTATCTTTGTATATATAATCTATAGTACTCTTATGGAACACGAATTTTTAGTTCATTGACGTCCGACTGGCGGCGCTAGGAGTACTGAAAATTTGTTGTGCAGATTTTAGAAATTAAAAGAAAAAAGAGTTGAGGAAAAGAGGGTTTTATTATTTTCTCTCTTGTTAGAAATGAAGAGAGTAAGTGAGGCAACAAAATAATACAGTTGCTTATGTTTTTTTTGTGTGTTGTCATGGAGATATTCCTATGTATTGAACTATGTAGGTTTTGTTTTTGTTGCATTTGATTTCAAATTTTCAAATTTATAAAATCTAAAATAATTCAAATTTCTTTTCACAATGAATACACTGTTGTCATATTTTGAATATTGTACATAGTTGTGTGGATGTGCATATTTAAAAATTGGCAACAGATTTTTGTAGGTTTTTTTTTGCATTTTTTGGAAAGAAATAATACGGTAGGTAGGGAAATTCAATTTTGAGTCAGATATGTATGTAGGGAGGTAGGTACAATTTATGTTACTCGTAAGTTGTTGGATATTAAGGTACAAATTTGAAAACACTAATTAGATAGTGTTTACAAATTTGTACCTATGCACATGTAGGTATAGGTATAGCTTCATTTTTATCATAGGTTATTCGTATTTGGTATTCTGTTGTAAGCATAGTTATAAAGTATATTATAGGTACATAGGTATATAGAAAAACTGTAGGTCGAGTTTTTCTAAAAATTAATTAATTAAATAAATTAAATTTGAAGACAATAGTTTCAACTGTCCTCGAAATATTCGAAGCAAAAAAAAACTTACCAATCGTTAGTTAATTTTTGTTTTGTTGAAAAAAGGTGTCAATTAGATCTTTTTTTAAACTTTAACTAATGTAAGAAACAATTAGTTTGAAGCCAGTATCCTCATTTTGGCCAAGACATTCGAGTCGAAGTCAATTTAATTTTCCAAAATTTGATCCATGTGTCGAAAACGTTTTTCTTATTTGCATTTAGACATTCTGGACCGATAAAAATAACTTATTATTGGAAGTTAATAATTTTAACTAAAATAATAATAAGAATAATAATGCGACCCAAACTGATAACTTTAAATCCCGTCTGTCGATTTGTCTTTCTTAAACCTTTTACAAAATATTCATAACAATATTTTGTGTAAGATAAATAATTTGATAAATAATTTTTAAATTGCTAGCTATTTAAAAGTCCAAATGACCCAAATGATATATTGTTTATATTATATTTATCAGCAAAGATTAAAAACTAAAAAATATGGGTTAAATATGGGTTTGTCTAAAGCAGTTGGGGGTACCGACTCTGGAACAGGCAACATAAAGTTGGTCATGGATATTGTAATCTTTTGAATTCAAATGGTATATCAGTTGGAATCATAGGGATACGCGGTATCAAACACACTTCTCCTTTTGATTTACCAGTTAAGATTGTAGCTTCAATCAAATTTGGCAATAACTTTTTCACTGCCTATCTGGTGCCATTACAAAGTTTTGGTGGATTAATATTTCGCAATAATATAATCAAAGAACCAATTTTCAGATTCAAGCAATGCGGTGGTATACCAGCCGGTTCCAATGAATTTAAAAATTCAATTGGATAATTCATTACCTCATCTTGATTCGTAACACTGTCAATTAATTTATATGTCATGACCCTGGCAGTTTCGCTTGAATTTGAAAATTAGTGGCATTGATATGAATGTTCTTCGGTACTAAAATGGCGCGTTTTCTCAACCAATCATAATTTCTGTAGTTCTGAAGAATATTCGGAAAAACACATTCAATCCGTTGGTACTGTCGATTGGTATTTTGCCATCACGAATTTCTAACAATTGTTTTGAAAACTCATGGGCAGTTGCATCATTATGTGAGTGAATACGCATATTAATGTTCAGGTTCAATTTTCGTATACATATCTCCAAAGAACTGATGCCTTCAAAAAGGCGTTTATTTCATCATCAGGAGTTGATCGAGGAATGACAGGCAATGTTTGACGAAAGTCCCCTGACAGCCATATTAGAGCACCACCAAAAAGCTGTTGGTTACTGCGTAAATCTTGCATTGTTCGATTAAATGCTTCTATAAAATAATTGACGTTAATCGCATAACTTTTGCCATAGCAGAATTTTTCGAAATATTGCAAGTTGGAGTTTCAATCACCTGTACATTCAATGGCAATTTTAATGCAGAGTGTGCGGTCCGACCTTCTTCTAATAATGTAGCAGCAATTCAAGAAGGTGCAAGTGCCAATGCAATTTTTTGTTCCGATCGAATAGTCGCTAAAATCAATGATACAACGAAAGTTTTGCCTGAACCACCAGGTGCATCCAAGAAATATAATCCACCTGCATTATTGGAAACGGCTTGTGTCATATACATGTTTTTGTTGAATATTCAATTTGGTGCTATTACAATTTTGTGATTATCAGATGGCATACGATTAAGAGCAATTTTGAACAATTGAACTAATGCGTTATGCTGATGGAAAAATCTTTGTAGCTCACGAATAATTTCTCGTCTTGTATTTGAAACAATTGCACAACGTTGATCCAATTCACGATTTTCATCACCAATAAAATAAATTTACAAAAATTTATGATCAGGGGTATGGCAATAACGAACCAGCTTGATGATAATTCTGGCCCTGAATCTGTAACATGTATGCAATTTTAGGTAGATGTTGAATCAGAATTTGTAAGACTTTATTATTCAGATTGATATATAAACATGGGACAATCCTGTTGAGGTATTTACCTAAAAAGTCGGCATAAAATTATCTCTAATAATTTTAGTAGCACCAAAAGAAGTCATTTGATGACATTAAATTTGTTTGACAGAACTAACGTCACTTTTTTTGTCTTCGATTGTTTTGCCAAATTGGCTTTTAAGTATTATTACAAATTGTTTGTATATGGGAGTATAGAAAGATGTTGATTTTACACTTTTTCAAGATTTTTTTAAATTTTCTCTACGTACAAACCTTCTCTGGACTTCCACGAATAATTCAAGACCAAAATTAGCCAAATCGGTAAAGGCATTGTTGAGTTATAACATTACAACGAAAAGTGGCATTGATTTTTATATATATAGATATAGATAGATAGATTAAAAGATATGAAAAGTTTATTATGTGTTTCAATTTGCCATTAGTTTGACGAAAGTGTCACTTTTGATGTTTTTGGGACTTTTTTATTCTTGAAATTCGTGTTTAAATCTTAGTTCTAGAGCTTCCAAAGCAAATTCACTTCAAAAAGTAGATTTCTTTCATTTTTAAGATATTAAAAGATTTTGTATTTAATAGGAAATCCATTTTGAAAGAAAAAACACTTTAACAATGTCTTACAATATTTATTTGCTTCAAATCGCTTTTTGATAAATATCGTTAAATTACTAAAAAATCTTTAGATAAAGTCTTTAATTATGCAACTTAACTTAAGATGTGTGAAATCCATTACGGCAATAGGTACTATAAGTTTTGAACTCAAGGGAATTTCTAAGAAAATGAAAAAAATAGCTTCCAGGGGGGTGTCATCACCCCTAAACAACCCCCCTGGATCCGCCATTGACTTTTATTTGTCTTCTTTTCAAATATACTTACATACCTGTATTGATAGCGTATTCTTTTCATTTCAATAATAATAATTCCTACTTTCATTTGACCTAATATACATATGCAGATGCATATATACCTAAGAAAAACAAAACATTGTACCTATTTTCTTTTTGTTTTGAAAATGGGTAGGTATTTCAACGTATTTTTGTTGTATTCATTGGCAATCGGCAAACCGGCAACAGTTACAAAATTTAAATTGGAATTGGTATTTGGCTTATTGGTATTTGTCTTTATTATTGCTTTACATAAATAAATAAACAAAAAAATGTCTCTTTATTGTCCCCTCCAACAATAGTTACTTTTGTTTTCATTCTTCTCTTTTTGTGTTGTCAAATTGTCTCTTAATTTCCTCAATTAAAATTCTGCACAAACTGTGCAGATTTAGTTCATTGACGTTAGGCCAGGCGTCGCTTCGTTCGTTCCTCTTCATAATATTACTATTCCACTTCATATACAAAGATTCTATGGCCATTTTGAGGGAAAACTTCGGAGAACAATTCATCTCAAGGAATGGACCGGTAAGTTGGCCACCAAGATCATGCGATTTGACGCGTTTAGACTATTTTTTGTGGGGCTACGTCAAGTCTAAAGTCTACACAAATAAGCCAGCAACTATTCCAGCTTTGGAAGACAACATTTCCGAAGAAATTCGGGCAATTCCGGCCGAAATGCTCGAAAAAGTTACCCAAAATTGGACTTTCCGAATGGACCACCTAAGACGCAGCCGCGGTCAACATTTAAATGAAATTATCTTCCAAAAGTAAATGTCATGGACCAATCTAACGTTTCAAATAAAGAATCGATGAGATTTTGCACATTTTATGCGTTTTTTTTAAAAAAAAAGTTCTCAAGCTCTTAAAAAATCACCCGATATATAGGCTAAAGCCTAGATAACATCACGCTAATTATTACGAGTGGAGCACCAATAAAGAATATATTAAAAACGGGTATTCTTTCCCTTTTAAGAGTTTTTACTGCGTGTGCTGCGGAAACGGTTGAAATGTATTGCTAAAATAATGTACTCGTATGAAAGAATTGTTCACTTTCAATAGTTCTAAAAACAAAATCCACGCATCATATGTCTATCTTTTAAAGATGGCTCATTGTAACCTTTTTTATGCTTATCAAATTTGTCCTAAAATGAATCATGCGAAAAACGCTGTATATAATAATAATTATAACTGTTCAGAACATTTTTGTTGGCACTTTTTGGCAAACCAAAACTTATGTAACTACTATCAATTATCCTCGATTCAAGAAAGACCACGCCCACCTTCAATCGCAGCACACACCATCAGTATTACAAACACTATTATACTCGTAATAACTATTGCATTTGAACTTTGATTATTTTTGTCGAATGTCCATCTCGCACATGAATGAGTGAATAAAGCATGAAATCGTCTGGTTGAGTGCGGTTGAAATCCTAAAGTGTAAAATTCTATACTCTTTTCCCTCAATCCTAAGGATTTTCATTTTATAACGATATACATAAAAGGACTACCGACTTTGACAATGACCACAACGACGAAAATCGTCGACAACTACAACGACTACGACGACGCATGGGACGATGGATAACCCAAAAGTAATGGCACTCAAAATGAACAACCATAATGTACACTTTTACCTCCTCCTTCCCTATCAACCAACCTACCATACCAACCGACCGAACGTCCGTCGTCGTCGTTATCCGTTTCGATTTCAGTTTTGCTCTTTCGAACTTGTGAGTTGTGAAATCAAACGAAAATAATAAACCTTCATGCTTAAGGATATGTTTGCATAGTGTGTGTGTGTGTGTAGTTTTCTGTACTTTTCTGAAAAATCAGAACTAAGAGAATCACCAAACTGGAAGGAAAGTGTCGCAAGTCCGGGTCTCCAGAGAGGTAGGTGTGTAGCTTACCTACATAAAACATGAAAACGACTTAAAAATTCTCATTCTAACCGCAATCGTCCATCCAGTGCATTTACAACTACAGTACTACAGTACTCCAGTATCCAATGTCCAATGTCCTGTCCAGTGTCCAGTTCCACCAGAAGTATACCAATTCATCAACACACAAGTAGTTCAATGGAGCGGCATTTGCACTTGATTGGGTTTCTAGAGCAAAAGTCAAACGAAATATTGCTTTCCTTTCGTTCGACTTTGGCAGCACTCACCCCTACACATATTTACAAGAAGGTTTCTTTTCTAATTCAACATCACCAAAAACCTGAAAACCGACCCCATAAGCTATGATGGTATAAAACTGGGTTAAGTATAGGTATAGCGAAAGCACAATCGAAATTTGAAAAAGTGGCAGAAGGACGAATTTATATTGGCATTTTCATTTTGAGCTGTGAGTGATTTAGAAGTCAAGACAGGACACTCCCATTTAAAAACCAACTAACCAACCAACCCAACCACCCACTCAACAAACACACACTCTTTATTCCCTTTTGGTTTTGCCCATAAAGAGAGGTCTCACAAATTATATAGGTTTTTATCATTGAATTGCAGAGAAAATGTGTCCGAAACAGGATTTATTCCTGACTGCCCTTTAAAATTCAAAACAAAAGAACAATATAAAAAGTAAGCAAAGTTCACCATTAGAAGTATTTTTCGTTTGCTCTTGAATTCATTTAGCACGAAAAATGTGGAATGTGTGGTGGCCTGACGCACAGTAGGACAACATAACGGATTTCTTGAGCTCTATTTCACATTTAAAAGTTAAGATTTTATAATTTTCACTTTATTTTTCAGTGCCTTTTTTGTCAATAAAAAAGTGAATTTTGGAAGTAAGGCCTTTGTAACTGTTAGAATGGTTTATTAGCTTAAAATATGTTTGATGGGTAAGGTAAAAATTACTTAAGACCAAAGGCAATTTTTGGTAATATTAGAAAAATACACCTGGTACGCCCACATTTCTGAAAACATCATTAGAACTTCAGAGAACGATATGTTAGTTTGTGATGTTAAGTACAGACGATTTTCATATCGTTTTCAGTAAAAAAAATATTTCCCAAATGTTGAATAACTTTTTGAACTTACAATTTTACATAACAATACTTCCGGAAACGTCAGCCATTTTCAACCGATGACTTTTGAAATTGATTGTGCTTAAGACATCCAACAATTGTTGACTTTTAGGCAAAACCTGCCAAACATTTGAAGACACAATTTTTTATAAAAAGGTGTTTGGCTATTTTCAGTTCATTGGCAGCTATAAGAAAAGTTTTTCTTTGAAAATCAATCCGTAATCCTCGCTTTCTGCGAGGAATTTAAAAATCCTCCAAGAGTAATTCTTGTCATGAAAAGTGCTTTCTCAAATTAGCCGTTCGGATTCGGCTGTATACTGTAGGTCTGACCCCATTACTCACACGCAGGAATGGTTAAGAGTTGTAAGTCACTGGGCCCTAGTTCTCAATGGACTATTGCGCTTTTTGATAGTATAAATGTAAGTACAGCTGTGTTACATCACAGTTCAGAAGAGCTATTGCCTCTGCATAGCTTAACACACCACTGCCAAAGTGCCAAAGCAGGTTCTTCTCTTCTAACTTCTTTCAGGATTTCGCACTTTCCAATGAAATGCATAGATAATATCTTCTCTCACCGACATGTGGCAAAGCGTGGAAATTATTGGAAGATCGTCTCGGTGAGGCATGAAGTTCAATCTTACCAACATTAATCCTAAAATTATTTCTTTCAAAAAAATTGTGTTGAAGAACACTGTAAGTGGCTCTATGTACAGATAAAGTCGCTTAATGGATACACTAAAGCCTGTATTTTTGGCCTAATTTAGCGATGAGATCATAGAGTGCATTTTTGACATCTCTTCCATTGCATGACTGCATGTTGAGTAAAGTAAAGTTCATATCACAATATTCAGCTAGTTCCTTTAATTTCTCCAACCAAAGACTCTCCTTTTGAATAGTATAACGAGCTATAACTTTTGGTAATCTTTGATTAGGCAATAGGCATGTTAAAAACTCTCAAAACATAGTCAATATGTATCTTAAGCGTTCTAATAAAGAGCGGAGACATTCCGGTTTCAATGATGACCATATAATTTGTCGTGTTTTTCGGTAGTTAAAAACTTCTTTTGAAATCAAACCTTAGTAACTTTTCAACAGTTTCATATTTTTCATACACCTAAGTTTAAGCCGCATACAGCATTATAGAATTGGCTACTGAAGTGAAAACTTTATATTTTACATTACGGGAAACAAGATTGTTTGCAAAGCATTTTTTTCAAGTAGCGCTCGTTGCGCTCTTTTTTGTAAAGCTTAAACGTTTTTGGAAGTGGGTTTTTAGCATTTCAACAGATAGTTTGCCACTGAATTGAAGACATTTCCCATTAAGGATCTTAACGGTTCTCCAAATTTTTTTGGAGTCTTCTGAAGAAACGTAGAATATAGCCGTAGTTTTGAGAGTTGACTATATTCAATCATACTGCTGAAATATTTTGGTTTGAAATTTTACTATCGCTAAAACTTAACTATAATTCCTTTAAAGTAAAAAGTTTGTATTGATTTTTGTGGGAGATTTGCTAAACTAACATTAAGTTACCAATCATTCAAAAAAAAAAAAGAAAACAAGAGAAATTTGAAATCATGGACTAAAAGGCAACTAAGGAAATATTAGGTAACAAATCATTCAAGATAAGATCTTTGGACCTGTTTTAGGAAAAAGGGTTGACCTAAGTTATGACGAAATTAGTAAAGCAACAGAAAAACATAGAAGATAACAAAATAAAATTCTAACTAACTAATCCACCTACTTAATTTTTTTGTGATCGACGAATGTTGTTTTGCCAGTTTGACACTCATCTCGAGTTTGTATTAAAATTTTAATTGTAAGTAAGTAAGTAAGTAAGTAAGTAAGTAATTCATTTATTGATTTTATAAAGTAATAACATGATTATTATAAAAATGAATTTATAAGCTATGGCATTGCCGTCAGCTCAGTTGGTAATAATATTTTAACAATTTAATTTCTTTTTTTTTTTTTGGTTTAAGAAGTTTACATTACAATTTTGTTTTAATCAAATTCAGTTATCAATAACATTCTATATTTATATGCACTTTTTAAGAATAAATAAAGATTTTTCCAGTTCGGGCCATTTAGCAAATTAACTGTTTCTTGCACCGTTAAATATTTAGCTCCTAAATATTGTTGTCTTTGTACTGCATAAATTGGGCACACTCCAATAAAGTGAAAGCAGTCCTCTTTTGATTTGAGGTTACACAATGTGCAAAACCGATCAAAACTTCCATTATATGGTGCACCGTTTAGCCCAAGGACCTCGCATCTAGTTTTAAATATTAAAGAGATTTGTTGGTAACTATGCAAATCACAAAAATAGTTATCAGCTTCTAGATTATAGTTGAGTTTTGAGTACAAGAATCTGCTATCCGACTGCTGGGCTTCCGCTACAAGCAACGCTCTCTGATTATCTTCAAACTTTTGTATTGTACGATACAACCGATCTTTTATTGTTATTCTATCGCCGGGAATTATGTTGGTATTTTCTCCATAGACTTCGCCAAGATTTCGCCATTTCTCCATCCACCAATCTTTATTTCGGATTTCATACTGTAGCATTTTCCATACGAGTCGTGATTCGGGGAAGTCGAGTACTTTTAGAATATAGTCGGCTTGTGTTTTAAGAGTACTAGTAAAAATTTTGGGTAAACCTGTTTCTAAGTAAATAGCATAATTTGGAGTTTTTATTGGTAGGTTGAACAATTTTTTGATGAAACTTCTTTGCAGCTTTTCCATTTCTTCAAATTCATCAGTTCCCCATACTTCTGCAGCGTAACACAATGTCGATTTAACGACTGAATCAAAAATTTTGTACTTTGTTGACAGACTAACGTGTTCATTGAACAAAACATTTTTCCAAGTAGAGTTTATAAGTTTCTGGCAAGTTTTAGTTTTTTCTTCAACATGTGTTTTGAAATCAAGTGTTGTATTAAGCTTTACTCCCAAATAAGTATATTCTCTCACAACATCAAGACGGTTAGTTCCCAAGAACCAATTATAGTTTTGTGTTGGGTTACCCCGATTATTTCTTGAGAAAACCATTACCTTCGATTTATCTGTGTTAATGATAAGTCCCCACTTCTCACAGAATGAAACAAGGCGGTTTATCATCAATTGTAGATTTTGCGGATTTTCAGATAAAATTACCAAATCATCGGCGTACAAAAGAACATTTACTATGGTGCCTGCAATTCTGATTCCACCAGGTAGTTCAGTCACAACATCGTTTATAAAAAGTGCAAATAACAATGCACTAAGTGGGCATCCTTGCTTCACACCACTATCTGTTTCAAACCAATCCGATATATTGTTTCCATCCCAAACAGCAGCATTAGTTCCACAATACATTTCTTTGATGATCTGAATGAATTTGGTAGAAAGTCCGATTTGCGATAACTTGTACAAAAGCGCGTTTCTATGAATGAGATCGAAAGCCGCCTTAAAATCTACAAAAAGTGCGTACACCTTTTTGTTTCTCGCTTGAAAACCTTTCACTATTGCAGTTAGACTAAAAATGTGGTCGATAGTCGAGTAGTTTTTTCTGAATCCTGCCTGTAGTTCGGTCATGGTGTTGTTTTCATCAATCCATTTTTCAAGTCTAGCGACTAGAATTCCACAAAAGAGTTTGCCAATGGTGTTCATAAACGATATGCCACGGTAGTTTTCGGCTTTATCTAAAGCGCCTTTTTTGTGTATGGGGAAGATTACAGAGTTTTTAAAAGATTTTGGTACAATAGAGTTCGAAAAAATGTTGTCATACAGTTTTTTGAGGTGCAACAGAAATACTGGCGTAGCATTTTTAAAAAATTCGTACGGGATACCATCTTCTCCCGGTGCCTTTCCATTTTTTGATTTTTTTAAGACATTTTCAATTTCCACCAAAGAGATTTCACAATCCAGAATATCATCGACGATAAGAGGTTCGGCAGTTAAAAAGGTTATGTTTCTTTGATCACGAAGTAGAGTTTGAAAGTACAGTGATAGGTGTGCTGCAGAAACGCCTGTACCTATTTTAAATTTAGAACCATTTATCTCTTTTGTTGTTTTCCAGAATTCTTTTGAGTTTTTAATATTTGCAAGTTGAATAGCTTTGTTGTTTTCCCAGTTGATTTTCTTCACACGACACATATTTTTATAAGAGGTGTTGGCTTCAGCATACCATTTCTTTAAAACTTCGGAATCTGTTTCTCTCCATGCGTGCAATAGAGCAAAGGATTTCTTACGGAACTTCGAGCATTCGGAGTCAAACCACTTTTGCTTGTAAAATTTTTCTCCAGTTGTCATTTTAATTGAAGAAGAACTTCTAATGCATGATATTATTTGCGAAGAGTATTCTTCTACCGACTCTGTGTTCAACACCGTATTTGAAAAAAAGTTGTCTATAGCTTCATGGTATATATTTATTTTTTGTATTTTCCAGTTCATTCTTGGGAGCAAATTAAGAGTTTTTTCGTTTCTTATAGCATTATTAGTCCATTCAATAACTATAGGTAAATGATCGGAATAAGTTTTTGTTTGAACTTCAAACTTGGTTATAAGATCTACCCAGTCGTTATTTACTGCACAATAGTCTATCACAGATTTGCCTTGACCTCCAATGAAAGTATAATGACCTTCTCGATCCCCTTCTGTACAACCATTTAGAATACATAAATCATAGATTTGAAGAATATCAAGAAGTTTTGTTCCATTTTGATTGTAGACGGTATCTTTGGATGTGCGGTTGTTATAAATGTTGGTAGGGTTTGTTTCTTGTAAGACAGTAGTTGCCGTCTGCATGTTTCCTATCCTTGCGTTTAAATCTCCAATTACCATTACGTTTTTACTCGATAAGTGAAATAGTACATTATTTAATTCTTCAGCATCTTCGATCCAGTTATTGCAGTTGATATAAAAAGGTACTATAAACATATTATTCTGTAGTAAATGTTTAACGACAGTATATCCGCATATGTCCACAAAGTCGTATGTTTTTAAGAGTGAAGTTCTGATCCCAAAAAGATTTCCGCCGCTTGCCCGGCCTTTCTTAGCTGTACGTGTTGCTGCTACCCAATGTAATTTATATTGACTAAAGTAGTTTGTAAATTTAATAATATTTTCCTGTGTTATATGTGTCTCGAATAAAAAAAAGATTTGAAAACTTTGTACATATTTAAAAAAATCTACATATAATAATTTATTATTTAAACCTGATATATTATAAGATAAAATATTTTGTAAACTAATAATACTTGAGCTGACGGTTTTTTCATATCAATGTTGAATACTACTATTTCTACTACTTTCTGCTCCGTTCGAAGAAGTTGCCATCACTGATGTTATTTCGCTATTTGCTTGTTGGCTGTTTGACATCAATGTCAGTTTGACAGCTTCGAAATTCAGTTCTCCAAACATTTTTATTAGCACCTGTTCTCCATCATTATTGTTGTGAATTAATTTATTGTTATTTGTTAAATAAAATATATCCTTTCCAATAACTAAAGCATTGTTTTTAATAAAATTGGTGCATTGGGTTGTTTAGATTTAATAACCTTTCTATAACTTAGCAGAATCCGTCGTTTGTGCTGTAGTTGTTTGGTTAGGTCGCGCTGGATATAGAAACTTGTGCCTTTCAACTTTGTTGCATTTTTAAGCATTCTCGTTGCCAAGAAACTTGAGCCAGTGGATAGTTTCAATTTAGTGATGGATTGATTTTCGCTTAATTTAATAGCTGGTGGCATTTCGTGTTTATCCTGTGTACCAAGCAAAAGGTCAACTATGCCATCAACTGTTTTTTGTACGTCAATGTCGTTTTTAGGGATGGTTAGAATAACATTACTTGCCTTTAGTTCCCGGTTTTGTCATTCTAGTTCCATTTCTAAATTATTGCAACGGGCTTCAATATGTTGGAATTTTGTTGTTAACTCTTCATTTTGTTTTTTTAATGCGGTTATCTCAGATGACAAGGTTTGGAGGTCATCCTTTGTGGCAAGGTTAACGAGCTTTGTTGTAATCTTTGAATCGATTGAACCATCAATGATTGATTTTATTTTAATTAAATCTGAATCAGAAATTGGCATTTTTGTTGAGGATTTAAATATTTTTGCGGCTGGTTTTGAATTTTCTTCTGAGCTAGATAGGTTCGAGTCTTTAGGTGGCGTTTGACAGCTCTTTCTTTTTTTATCGCTCATAGGACTTTACAAAATTTTACAGCACTCAAATATTTGGGTTTTTTTCTTAAATAATTAAGATTTACCTGGTGTAAATGTATTTATCAATAAAATTGGATTGAAAAAATGAATTTTTTGTTTTTATTTTTCAAAAAAAGAAATAAATTTGTATTTGATTTTAAATAGAGCAAAAATAATCACAACCGTTTACTTGCACAGCGTTGCCAACTCCTTGCACAGCGTTGCCAACTCCAAAATTTTAATTGTAAAACTATATATTTGTCTCTGCTTTTCAATGATTTCATCCCACTGTAGGAACCCATGACCATAACCATTACACTCATAAAGACACAATTTGAAATCACCCCTGTGCTTATGATGAAAGTGTGGGGCGTGCAATTTCATAAGAACGTTAAATTTTTCGGGTCATTTGTACTTCTTGCCCAAAAGTGTATTATTATTGGGTGCTGCTGATTTTGATATTATTTCTGGGTTGAACATTTTTTATATTATTTAAGATTTTGATTTATTTATATAATATCGAGTTTATATTATTCTGTACAATGAAAAAGATTGACTTTTGAAACGATTCCACTGACGGATGATTGTTGTCGTTGATAAAAAGTAAGTGATGATGCGTGACTTAGATTTAAAGCTGTCAATTATCTTGGTTTAGCAGATATTATTGTTGTTGTAAAAATTGGGAAGAGCTGATGCTTAGTAAATGGAAATGGTGATTTGTGATCTAAAAAAATCAAAACCCAATGTGTTTTTGGTTTGTTGCTTCTTAAAGTCTACAGAATGCGTTGCGAATTCTATATATCTTCTAACTGCAACCATGTCTCTACTTTTAAATTCATTTTTCGATCATTATCGCCATTAAATCACTGAAGAGCTGCAAAAACGGTTTGACTAGACGGGACTTGACAACATCGTGCGGGTTATGTCAAAACCTCAAATTCCCATAAACTGGTCATTCTAACAATAATCATTAAATTAATCATATTACAATTATTTTCCCAGCGGAATTGCAATGCATAGAAATATGATATTGCGAAACATTGCAATTCCGTTGAATTCAAAAATAACAAAATCAAAACGAATTTATCCACAACAAATTATGTTGCAATTAAATTAATCATATTACAATAATTTTCTCAGCGGAAGTGCAAAGCATAGTAAAATCAAAACGAATTTATCCACAACAAATTATGTTGCAATTTAATTAATCATATTACAATAATTTTCTCAGCGGAAGTACAAAGCATAGTAATACGATATTGCGAGGCTTTGCAAATTCGCTGAAATAAGAAATAACAAATTAATGCTTCATTTTAGGTTTTAATGAAATTGTAAGTTTAGTCTTTAAGTATCATTGAAAGAATAAAGATCAAAAAATCAAAATAAATAAATTGTGTTTTTCTACTGAAAGAAACATACATAAGTGGCGCAGTCGGTTATTTTATTGTCCAAAGATGATAAAATCGAATCTCCTTCCAAAGAAGTGAACTAAATAAAACACTTATTATCTAAAGATAATAACGACGACCCTAATTCCTCTTAAGTAGTGAATTGAACTCTTTGTGCAAAGACAGTGAAATTAGTTTATTAGTTCTCTCCTTTCTCCTTTTGAAGATTTTTTGTTTTGTGTTGTTTGTGTATACCAAAACCTACACCCAGAATAAAAAAAAAATAATAAAAAAAAAAAAAAAAAAAGAATTTTGGTGTAAGGGACACTTATCATAAACTACACCACCTTGCAATTACATGCAAATCAAGTGCATATTATTATAATTTAAGGAATATTTTAGATAAGTTAAACGCTAAATATGAGTTTGATGATACAAAACCTAGTGAATTTGCTCCCGATTCGAATGAATCAATTGTATTAAAAATTTTTTTGAATGGTATTAACCCAAATTTATCAAGTATTATTTATAGTAGAAATATAAAAACACTCAGAAACGCATATTATATACTTGAAGAGACAGGAATACTGAGACATTACGATAGACAAGACAATTATAGGGGAAATTCATCAGGATACAATAGAAACTCAAATCAAAACTCAGGACATTACAAACAGAACAATAATTATAATCCTAAACCAGAAACTACAGTTAAGAATCCATTCCGACAAAACAATTATTCCAGACAGTATACGCAAAATGGGGACAGCTACAACACAAATTCTAGACAATCCAGACAAAGTGGAGTAAATAATAACAACTACAATAGGAACTCTCTACAGACTAGACAGAATTCCAATTCCACCCCAATGGAGGTAGATCACATTGAAACCGTTTCAGATGAAGTAAATTTTCAGTCAGAAGCCCAACATCATGTCTACCGATAGTTGAACTGACAATAGGGAATGAGAAAATAAGATGCCTTATTGATACAGGATCAACAACCACACTTTTAGACTCAGACAGACTACTCAAATATAAACGAATAAAACTTCAAAACGTTGTTTCTTTTAGCACACTTAGTGGACGAACTTTAATAGACAAAGAAATTATAACACCATTACCAATCGAATTTAACGAAAATAATTCTATGTGCTGGAAACTGACATCTTTTTATAATAAAAGTTTTGACGGACTTATAGGCCAAAATCTTCTTAAACCTTTACAAGCAATTATAAATCTAGAAGAGGAGTACTTAGAAATAAATAATGCAAAAATAAAATTTATTAATTCTTGCCCTTTTAAGTATGAAGAAATAAATTCATTAGATGAATCCATAATTGACCAAAATACATTAGAAAAGCTAGAACGAAAGGATATGAATATAGAAGAAAAAAAGGAACTGAAAAATCTTATTAATAAAAATAGAGATTTGTTCTTCCAAGAAGGTAATAAACTTACCCACACCCATGAAATTCAACATGAAATTATAACTACTACAGAAAAACCCATATATTCTAAAATATATAGGTATCCTCAGATTCATGAAGAGGAGATTAATAGACAGATGAAAGAAATGCTAACACAAGGAATAATTAAAGAAAGTAATTCCCCATATAATTCGCCGTTATGGATCGTTCCAAAGAAGATCGATAACTCAGGCATAAAAAAATGGAGAATTGTGATCGACTACAGAAAACTTAACGAAGTTTCTGTAAGTGATAAATATCCTATTCCTAATATAGAAACGATATTAGAGAAACTAGGAAGATCACAATACTTCACTACATTAGACCTTGCCAAAGGCTTTCATCAGGTATTAATAAAAAAGGAAGACAGAAATAAAACTGCGTTTTCAACTCCGTTAGGGCACTATGAGTTTATAAGAATGCCGTTTGGGCTAAAAACGCCCCAGCGACCTTCCAAAGATTAATAAATTCTGTCCTACGAGAGCATATAAACCGTATATGTGTTGTCTATCTAGACGATATTTTGATATTCAGTACCACTTTAGAAGAACATATTACGAATATACAAAAAAATTTTAATAAACTAAGAGAGCATAATCTCAAAATCCAAATTGATAAATGCAATTTTTTTAGTAGAAATACAGAGTATTTGGGTCACATTCTGACGACAGAAGGCATTAAGCCGAATATGAGTAAAATAGAAAATATTCAAAAGCTTAAACTGCCAGAAACCCAGAAGCAAATTAAGTCATTCTTGGGAATGACGGGATACTATCGAAAGTTCGTAAAGGACTATGCGAAAGTAGCTCACGGTATGACAAAATATTTGAAGAAAAATACGAAAATTAACAAAAATGATCCCCAATACATAGACTCATTTCAAAAACTGAAAAGATTACTTATTAATACACCAATTTTAAGATACCCTGATTTTAATAAAAGATTCAAACTTATAACCGATGCCAGCGATTTTGCTTTAGGCGCAGTCCTTAAACAGGACGATCATCCCCTGAGTTATGCAAGTAGGACTCTTAACGACCATGAAAAAAAATACTCCACAACGGAAAAAGAGCTGCTTAGCATCGTTTGGGCCGTGAACTATTTTCGCCCATATATTTATGGTAGAACTTTTGATCTTCTTACTGATCACCAGCCTCTCAAATGGCTCCAAACCAAACATAAGGGCAAAGATATTAATCACAGGTTACAGCGTTGGTTACTTAGACTGGGAGAGTATGATATAAATATTGAATATATCAAGGGATCAGAAAACAAAGTAGCCGATTTTTTGTCGAGAATAAATTCAGAAACAGGAGAAATAAATGCTTTAGATACAGAACAAGACAACGATAACATAAGTACAGACGCAACGATTCACTCACAAGAGGAAGAACAAAACGACCACTTCCCAATTTTAGACACTGTTGTTAACAGATTTTCCACTCAAATCATTTTAACAAAAAACAAAACAAAAGAAATTGAGGTCATTGGGAATAAACGAAAGATTTACATTAGTAAAGATGACATTGAAAATAATTTCATGACGGACATATTTCGAAGATTTTTGAAATCAGGCAAAATAGGAATTTTTTCTGAATTCTCTGACCCCGAATATAATAAAGTCCAACAAAAGCTGATAGAATTGTTTAATACTAGTTTAAAATTTTATAAATGTACCCATTATGCAAAAGACATTGAAAATGAGGACGAGACATTTAGATACATTAGCAAATATCACAAAAATGAAACAGGACATGCAGGGATAAATGAAAACTATGAAGGACTGAAAAAACTGATATACTATAAAAATTTAAAAACATATATTCAAAAATACATTAATAATTGTGACACATGCAATAGAGCAAAATATGATAGAAACCCTATCAAACCAAAATTCCATATAACTAAAACTCCAAGTGATATAAATCAGATAATTCATTTATAGATGTCTATATAAATAAAAAACATAGTTTCTTAACCTTCATTGACAAGTTCTCAAAACATGCAGTTGTTCTTTATTTAGAAGATAGGAATAGCGTCACAATAGTTGGGAAAATACGATTATATTTTTCAATCAAAGGAAAACCAAATTTTTTTTTTTTTTTTTTTTTCCAAATTCATTTTTATTAATTCATTCTTAAGACTATCTTAAAGCTAGACAAAAATTCATAAAACTAGCCTAATTATCCATAACTTACAACTAACTTACTGGTCCCATACGGACACTCTAAGTTAAACAATAATACTTAATGCTATTGCCTTTCGGCCCTAAGATCTATTTAACTTCAATTCATTTTATTTATTTGTGTATTCATTAGAAAATTTAGCAAAAACTAATGTCAATATCCTTTTTTATTTTTACTTAAAAACTACTTAAAATAAGGTCCTTAATATAAAACTTAAAGCTAACTAAAACTACCTATTCTACCTATAAACTACTTAAAACTAGAACAACCACAGCAGCAAATCTAACTATCTAACGTTTTTTGTTTTTCATATTTTGTCTTTTTTTTTATTTTTATTTTTTTTTTATTATTCCATGATTTTTTTTTAATTTTTTCTTTTTTTTTGTATTTTTTTGTATTTTTCTTTTTTGTATTTTTTGTATTTTTTTTATGTTTTTTTTTTTTTTTTTGTGCCACCATGCCTATTCTACTTAAAACTAAACCCTAAAACTATAAAACAAGTATGTAAGCCGGCCAAGGCTTAAAACCCCATCCCGACTACTCACTATCAAGTGCCGATTGAAGCCACCAAAACTGGCTCTCCTGCTTCACCCTATCAGTTCGGTCCCGTTCGGACACAGCCCTACTGAACCGAAGGAGCTCTGCTCCGTCGTGTGCCATGACGTCCCGATTGTACAGGAGTCGCCTATCCACGGTTCGTCGTCTGACGTGGTAGATTAACGGAACTGCCAATCTATCCTGTATCAGACCGCATCTATCTAAGAAGAGGAATGCTTCTGGTGGAATGAAGCCGCTCAAGCGTGCACTCTCAAAATACTCGTCGTTCGGATAGAACGCCCCGAAAATTAAATTGTTGGTCGAAGACATAGCTCTTGCAATGTGACCTCGAACGAGTTTTATCACGAAATTGTCAATTCTGTTGATTCGAGCCCCGTTGTATAGGACCTCGTTGGAATAGTAATGCACGTAAGAAGATTCGGCTGTTCGATATAAGCCGGTACAGCGTCGTAAACACTGCCGCTCGAACACCCGAAACTTCTCCATCTGGGAAGGGGCAACGTTGAACCACACAGGACAACCATAAACGATCATCGGCCGTATGAGGGCCATGTAGCAAAATACCTTCACTCTGGAGTCAAGCCGACTGCTAAAAAACAGCCGTTTCGTCAGAGCGAAGGCTCCTCTGGCCCTGGTCAGAGCAGCATTTATATGTCTGTCGAAATATAAATACTGATCTAACCAGATACCGAGGTACTTCACTACACTTTTGCTCGCTAATGGCTGCCCGTGAAGATCAACGATAACCATCTTGCGCCAATTCTTGCACGTATCCCTCGTGGCCCTAGCCAACGGAGTCCGGAACAGAATTGTCTCCGACTTATGGAAATTTATTTTCAGTTTCCAGTCGTCGCAATATCGCTGAATCTTGTCGAAATCACGCTGCAAGAGAATTCTAATAACCTCAACCTTTCGGGCCGTTCTGTACGCAATAAGATCGTCGGCGTACGCAATTGCCTTTGTAAGACTACCTATCAGATCGCTGGTGTAAATGCTGAAGAGAATCGGCGAATTCACCGCTCCCTGTTGAAGACCATTTTTAATTAAGAATGTTGTGGTAGAAGTTACATTGCCACTTTTGACAACAAACTTTCTACCGTTAAGCATATCATAAAGTATATACAACAATGGCTTGCTTATGCCAAGCCTGCTCAGTTTTAGGTAAAGACCCTCTAACCATACGGTGTCAAAGGCCTTTTCCAAATCAACCAAAACAGCACCTGTGCATTGTTGTTTTGTTTTATTCCATTGGATATCAGAAACGAGTTTAGACGCAGCATGAATTGTGTCATGACCCGCCTTGAACCCGAACTGTTTATCCGGAATTATTTTGTTATCCGCAGCCCACTTAGTCAGAGCCCTATTGATGATCTTTTCGAGAACTTTGCTGATGCTCGGAAGAAGACTTATCGACCGAAGATTTGACGGGTTGGAGTTGTCCTTTCCCTTTTTCGGGAGAGGATGAACCACAGCGGTCTTCCAATGCACTGGATAATATGCATTATTCAGTGCATTATTGAAGAGTGTGGTGTAAATGTCAATTGCCTCCATCGGTAAATGTCTTAGTACAACGTTGGATATACCATCGACACCTGCTGACTTTTTATTTTTTATTGAGTTGAAGATGAGCTGAAGCTCAATCTTCGTCACTAACAAGGGACTTGGTCCCGTTTGCTCGGCGATTATGGCATTTGCCAAGGAATCGTCATCGAACCGCATAAAACCGCGGTTCTCAGATCGCCAATGTGTTATATCATTTCGAAGGTAAAAGTGATTAAGTAGGGCTCTGTTTTCCAGGTCGTGGTTGGGGCGAGTGCTAGCATTCACCTTGTACACTTGCTGGAAAGCAGCTCCCACCGCCTCCACTTTTTCCTTCGGATCTTCAATTATAAAAAAGTCATCGTCAAAGATGGCTTCTTCTGGATCTATTTGCGCTGTCCTGAGTACGTCTCTGTTCTCTTCAGTTCTTTGGAGTTTCAGACACGGAAGGTCATTTTCGTTCTTTTTCCTGAATATCTTGTTGATTTTCGGGAACATACTAGGGTCACTGGAATTAACTGACCGGATCTTGCGGTCCCAGTACTTGTTAATTGATAACCTGTAGTTCTCCTTAATCAACAGATTGACATTTTTTATTGACGACTTCAGTGTCCTAACCTCCAAGTCGTGTGGGTCTGTAAGTCGTCTGTACAAGTTTTTGAGTCTTGTCAGTAAGCCACTCTTGTGCTTACGTAGTGCGTCAATAATCGAGTTTCTGTAAGCGTCCATTTGGTCCCGTTCTTTGTACTTTGGTATTGTCCGTTCCATTGTTCGTTTTATTGTTTCATTCATCTGTTGTAAATGTTGGTCAATTTCTGTATTTGTCAGGTTTCTGTTGTTTGGTGGGGCTATGTCACTCGAACGAAGTTCTCTCGCTAGGGCGTTGGTGAAACGAGGCCAGCGCATCTTACTGTAATTGTAAGAATGCGTTGCAACGTATTCCTCCAACTCCACGCGTTCGTTCGGAATCTGCATTACAGCAGCCAGTCCGCAGTGATCACTGTCGTACTCGACTGTCTGTAAGCAGTTTCGAGGGTGCTTACCCACTTTGTCTGTAACTGTCAGTCTGGTGTCGTACAGCAAAAGATCCAGAAAGGAGCCGGTTCTTGGATACGATGGCTTTTCAGTAGCCAGCAGGTCGACGCCATATTCAACGCTGTAAAGATTCATCAAATTAAAAAGATGGTTACCTCTGGGATTACTAAGTTGATTTCCCCAATCTTCATGTTTTGCGTTCAAATCACCGGCCAAGATGAAATAGTTTTCTTCCAAGCTCAGTTTAAGTTCCCTAAAAAGAATCTCGAGTTCTGAAGCAAAGTAAGTAACCTGCGGAGCTCCAGCCGCATAAGCCGCAACCATATACATCCGCTTCCCTTGAGTGAGAGAGATGCATACAACGCAAACTTCTAGCGTCTTGAGCTTTCGCAATTCATTGTTGTATATGACTTTATAATTAATGCCTTTTCGTATAAAGAGAGCGACACCGCCCCCTTGAGTGGAGTCGGGCCGGTCTCTTCTTACGATATTGTAATTTTTATGAGTCAATTTGTGTTTGTGGTTTAGCTTAGTTTCGCTAGCCATAAACACATCGGGACTGTAGTCTTTCAACAATTGGAACATATTGGCTCTTCGTTCAATCCTAATCAGTGAATTTACATTCACAGCTAGGACTTTTAGGCGCGTCTCCGGCAGCGCGCCCATTATGGTCTAAATTGCGCCAGGCCAGGCAACAAAGAGTAGAGATGATCTACCCTTTTGCCTTGCTCCTTTATCTGACTTTGCAGCCCTGTAAGTTGACCTTGAATGCTCAACAACAAGGCTACAATGTCAGGCTGCACCTCTGGTGCCTTAGGCACAGGGGCCTTTGGGGCAACCGTTGGTGGAGCCTGTCTCGTGTTCCCATTCCCTGACACCATTTGGGCGTAAGAGAATTTGGGATCCACGAATTTTTGTGTTGGAGCCTGTCGAACTGTTCGACTTCCTTCGGCTTTTTGACTGGCCTGTTTTTGTTTCATTTGCTGGACCTTAGGGCAACCCCTATAGTTAGCCGGGTGCCCTTGGTTTCCACAAAGGACACACTTGAGCTGGGTTAAATCCTCAACCCGCTCATTCCCCAGCTTGCACTCTCCTTCGTTGTGGGTTTCTGAACACCTGACGCAGCGCAACTGCATATTGCAGTTGGCTCCGGCATGGCCGAACCTCTGGCACTTCGTACATTGTAAAATGTCGTCGTGCCTTTTTAATTTATCCCAGTGTACGGATTGATAGTCGAGGCGGTCGATTTTCCTCACACTATCAAAACTACTTTGGGGCGATAATGTTACGAGGAACATTGGCAGCCTATAACCCCCTCGCCTGGACTTCACCGTAGTGAAAGGCTTGACCCCGATAAAATCGAGATCGTCAGTGGCTTTTTCACGGAGCTCTTTTAAGAGCGCCTCCGGTTCCGTGCAGGAATTTATGCCCTTCAGAAGGACCGTCTGAAACTTTTCGCTTTTAGGCGTGTAGCTGAAGAACTCAGCTGTGGCCTCTTTTAGTAACCCTTTTACTAAGTTGTATTCGGCCAGTGAGAAGCACTGGACCGAATAGTTCTTTTCTCTTTCATTCAATACTTTGATAAAAAAAATTGCCCTTGGTGGCCGACTTACATACCTGTTTTATGTCGTCCAGGTCAACTTTATGCGTCCTAATGGGTGGTATTTTTTCTTTTCCGGGCTGTGGTTGTTTCTGGTGTTGCTGCTGCTGTTGCTGCTTCTGTGTCTGTTGTTGCTGCTGCTGCTTCTGCTTCTGCTTATGCTGCTGTTTCTGCTGCTCCTGCTGCCTTTGTTGTAGCTGTTGTTGCTGCTGCTGCTTTGCCTTAACCGAAGTGGATGGGCCCTCAGAAACTGGGCCTGTCACAGGTAATGATGCCTTCACAATTTCCTTCGCTCCCGTGCTTTTGGTAGCGGGTTTGGACTGTGGTTGTTGCTGGTGTGGTTTTTGCTGCTGTGGTTGTTCTTGCTTTTTTTTGTTTTTGTCTATCTGTTGTTTTTGTTGCTGTTGCCGTTGAGCCGCCTCTTGTTGGCGGCGTGCCTCTTGCTTTAGCTTTAACTGACTGAGGAGGGGCTCTATTTCCTCCTTGAGTTTTTTTAGGTTTTCCTCAAACTGGCTGATGGCTGCCTGTTTGGCTTGCAGGGCCTTTACCAGTTTTGTTTCTTCTTGGAGGTCCGCCTCTACCTCCAAAGCCTTCCCTGTCGGCGGGACTGGCTCTGGCTCCGATAGGATTAAATCCATATTCGGAGGCCTGAAGAGCCCCTCTCCACCTTCGGACACATACTCTGTTTTCTCAGACTCGGCGTAGTCTGAGAATTCACTTTCAGTGGTAATTCCTCCCTTACCCTTCTCCATATCTTGCCGCATATCGCGCCGCTTAGCGGAGCTTGCTCTCTCCACTTTATTTGGGCTAAGTTTCTTTAGCTTCCTTTTCTTGGTAGTTGTTGCAGCTTTCCATTGGTCAGATGCCTGACCTGATGTTGTTGCGGTTGCTTGCGGTACCGCTGCTGGCACCACCGCAACATCGCCCGATGTGTTGGCAGAGGTATCTTTCGATACCCCTGCTTTCCTCTCCTTATCCATCAGCTTTTCTTCCCAATCAATGAAGTCCACAATTTCTCGATTGTGAAAAAAAGCAGAAATATTTTTAGTGCACTCCGCACGGGATTCGAACCCACGACCTCTGGATCCGTCTTCGGACGCCACCTCCACTAGGCTACCGATTTCTTATTTAAAACAGTGGCACAATGCCAACTTTACTAATATTGAAACACTTGGAATATTTAAATTGCAAATTAATAAGAAAAAAAAAAATGTACACTTCTTCACTCGCTGGAAGTCAAATAACGACTGAAAAAAAAAAAAAAAAAAAAAAAAACCAAATTTAGTTGTTCTAGATAATGAGTTTAATTCTGTAAACGTTAAGGAATTTTTAAGACAAGAAGAAGTAGAAACTCATTTCACAAAGCCTAATAGCCATACAGGCAACGCAGATGTAGAAAGGTTCCATAGCACAATAGGAGAAAAACTTAGAGTTTTAGAAACAGAAAAGTCTGATTTGCCAATACAAGAAAGGCTTTTTAAATGCGTAGAATGGTATAATAAGTCTATTCATTCTGTTATTAAATCCAAACCTATAGATGTAACAGAAGGAAAAGTTGATAAAAAACAAATAGAAAAATTATTGAAAGAACACAAAGAAAAAGTTATTAACAAACGAAATGAAAAAAGGGAAGATTACAACCAAAGTCAAGAAGAAGGTTATGTAAAAAATTATAAAGCACTAAGACACAAAGACGAACCTAAATATAGAAAACTAAAATTACAAAACATTCACCCTACAAACATTAAACGAAGTACAAAATTTTCAGGTCAACTGGACAACACTATTTTTGATACTGACAATAATGACACATCTACCTGCAACGAAAGGAACTCTGATAGTTGAAAAAATCGACAACAATAACGGATACGTTGAAGTTAACATTGAAGAAGTTCCAATCATTCACAACTATAACATAATCCTACATATAATAAAACCCCAGCAAATAACATATATATTAGATACATTTGAAAATAACATACAACAATTAGGAGACATAGTTAACAAAAACCTTTTACTTCACGAACTTAGCTTACTCAGAACAAAAGTAAAAACCTTGTTACCACATAGACATAAGAGGGGTTTAATCAACGTTGTAGGAACAGGACTTAAATGGCTCTTCGGTACAATGGATGAAAACGATAGAGTAGATATAGAAGAACATTTAGGAACAATTGATGAAAATAATCATAACATAATTAATAATTTGAACAAAAATATCGAAATTAATAATCATTTTAACGATACTTTTAATAAAATCAGAGAAACAATAGAAGCAGATAGGGATAAGATTCTAGAAAAATTTAATGATATTAAAACAAATAATGAAAAAATTTATAAAGAGCTAATTTATCTAGACATACTTCTTAAAATAAAAATACTCGGAGATAACATAGAACATATACAAAATAATATTGCATCATCAAGAATGAATCTTATGAGCAGTAATATCTTGACAGAAGATGAAATCAGAAAATATGACATAGATTTATACAAATTACAAAACATTAGACTAGGTACTGCAGAATATAAAAAAGAAAAACTGATATTTGCAATAAAAATTCCTAAAGATATATTTAAAGTTAAACGTTCTATTGTTATTCCAATTACCAATAATAAATCTGAAGAATTTGATTTTGAAAGTAAAGAAATTGTAATTTTAAACAATACTTATTATGATTTTTATGGAAATGTAAATGAAAAATCTTTAAAAAAATCCAAGCTTTGTATTTATCAATATAGTTGCTTTAAAATAAAAAATACAAAATCCGAAATTATAGAAATAAATCCAAATTCAATTTTGCTGAAAAATCAAAATAGTACAACACTATCAAGTTCATGTGATGACAGAATTATAACCCTTAATGGGAATTAAAATTGGGTGGCGCAACAGTCCGTTGAGAACTAGGGCCTAGTGACTTACAACTCTCAACCATTCCTGTGTGCGAGTACTGTTGTCAGGGATGGAGAGGACCTACAGTTTTAAGCCGAATCCGAACGGCAAATTTGAGAAAGCACTTTTCATGACAAGAATTACTCTTGGAGAATTTGTCAATTCCTCGCAAGAGGCAGTACCTGTGAAAAAAACTTTAGATGGCATAGGCAGGGATCGAACCCAAGACCTCTGGCATGACAGTCCAACGCACTAACCATCATGCCACGGGTACTACTACTACTTAATGGGAATTACTTAATAAATTTTCATAACTGTAACGTAAAAATAAGAAATCAAACTTATTTTGGAAAAAACGAAGAATTCACACAAAATTTTATAATAAAGAACAATGATAACCAATTTAAAGAAAATAATAGTACATTATCGTTTGATGACATTGTAATTGATCAGATTAAAAACATGGAAGTAATTGAAGAAATTAAATACCATAAAAAAAAGTACATCATGTTAAGTTATATATATTTAATTGCCTTTATAGTAATAGCTATTCTTCTGATACTTCTATTTTTGTTTACAATTCATAAATATAAGTCAATAAAAGTTGTTATTAATAACGAAACCCAGGAGAGTTTCGATTTAAAGGGGGGAGGGGTTATGTCAAAACCTCAAATTCCCATAAACTGGTCACTCTAACAATAATCATTAAATTAATCATATTACAATTATTTTCCCAGCGGAATTGCAATGCATAGAAATATGATATTGCGAAACATTGCAATTCCGTTGAATTCAAAAATAACAAAATCAAAACGAATTTATCCACAACAAATTATGTTGCAATTAAATTAATCATATTACAATAATTTTCTCAGCGGAAGTGCAAAGCATAGTAATACGATATTGCGAGGCTTTGCAAATTCGCTGAAATAAGAAATAACAAATTAATGCTTCATTTTAGGTTTTAATGAAATTGTAAGTTTAGTCTTTAAGTATCATTGAAAGAATAAAGATCAAAAAATCAAAATAAATAAATTGTGTTTTTCTACTGAAAGAAACATACATAAGTTGCGGGCTTCTGCACCCACTTGTTTTTGGATCTTTGGAAACATAGATCTTTCCTTAAAAGTAAAAAAGATTTCAACAATGTCAATACAGAATTTATACTGTTCCTAATGGTGAAAGATATAAATTGGCCAAACGCTTCGGTTGCGGGTCACACAGTCACATTTACACAGGGTATTGACTTGGGGTAGAATGGTCGAATGAGAATCAGAATGACAAAAGAAGAGATAGAGAAAACTTTTCCAGAAATTCTAAGGAACGGTGCGTCGCTGTAATGGAGGCCCTATGCCCCGTTTGGATAACTTCACGGACATAATAGCTCCAAGAACCTAAGTAGAAAGTATTTTATTATTCGTTATTAAATTATTTACGTTACGAATTCAGAACAAAAGTTAAGTAGCTTGAAAACTGTTTAGGGATCGAGAAGTATAAGACAATGAAAATGTTCAAATAATTTTTAGATGAAAACAACTGAGTACATTTCAAAATTAATAAAATTTTATTATAGGGTTTTTAAATTGGCACGTTAGATTTTGGCGCCCCTTGGCGACCATTTTGTTTTATTGACATCTGTCAAATCTTTTGTTTATTTTTTTTTGTTCAGTTGTTTATGCAAAATCATCATGGCAAGTTACACGATTGAACAGCACGTTCAATTGATACAAATTTATTATCAAAATAAGTGTTCGTTAACGCAAACGTTGCTCGCATTGTGCCTATTTGACGTTAGACTTGGTGGCCCTTCACAGTTGACTCTTCAACGTTTGGTGGTCAACACCCGTACCTTCAAGGAACGCAAGAACGGTCGAGACAATCGCCGCGCTCCGTGAAAGTGTACAGAAGAACCCGAGGCAGAGTATTCCTCGCCGTGCACAAGAACTCGGCCTTTCGCACACTTCAACTTGGCGAATTATGCGTCGGGACCGTAGACAATGCCGTTTGTTCGCTGACTGGGCTTCGAAACGTTTGAATGAGGACCCCAATTTTGGCCGAAAAATCATCTTTAATGACGAGGCGCATTTTTGGATGAATGGCTGTGTAAACAATCAATATTGCCGTATATGGGACGATGCGAACCCACGCGAGGTTCACCAGGTGATAATGCATCCTCAAAAGGTTAACGTTTGGTGTGGATTTTGGGCCGGCGGCGGCGTAATTGGTCAGTACTTTTTTCAAAAGGACGTTAGTGAGGCGGTCACCGTCAACAGCGAGCGCTAAATAACGATGATAACTAATTTCGTATAGCCCAAATTGAACCATATGGACCTAGACGATATGTGGTTCCAGCAGGACGGCGCTACGTGCCAAACAGCAAACGTCACGACATCTACACACAACATTTACCCGTATTTATTGAAAAACCCTATAGAAGAAAAAATCAGAAATAAGACACGAGGTGCTATATATTAACTTTAAAGTTTTACTTTAAACTTTAAGTAATTTGACTTCCTTGCGAACAAAATGCCAGAAGTGGTAGATAACGCCTCTAAGTCCAAACCCACACATTTTCAGCACAACACTATATTTTTCGAAACTCCAAAATGATGGTTCTTAATTTTCAAAAATATAATTTCGTCTTACATACATCTTTCAGGGTATTCCGAAAGCCCTATTACTCTTCCTCAAGACATCTTGTATCACCGCTTGTATACTTTACGCCCTGGCAAAAACCAATATGATAAAAAGCCTATGTTACAAAGCTTACTTTTAATACTGATGTTGCTGCTCTGCTGTTGTTCACGATAGACTAAATTCTTCACAGTTCATCTATTTCACCAGATAGACTTCAAGGCATATAGCAAGGGCAACACCGTGTCTAAAGACTTGTATCACAGTTTTTTATTAAATTTTATTACTGCTCAACCAATTAATCTCCTTTCACGACATCAGGCGTATCAATATTCAAATTTTAAAAATATGTAGTTATTCACGTTTGAAAAAATTGAATGTTTTAATTTGAATTTTCAATGTTTAAATTACACAAATTTCACACGCTCCACTAGAATAAAATTCAGGTCCATACTAATTTATTTCCTTAACCTTAAAGGTGCCCAACTTAAGGCTACACGAGCGTTCAACTCATGCGTCTTGGGTTTCAATGAAAATAAGCGTACTACATATGCCTATTTAAACGACACGACGACGCGACGCACGACCTTCCATAGGCTTATTTCCTCACTTGTTCTTGTTTATGTTTTTGTTTATCTCGTTAAACAAATGAAAACATTCAGTTCAGACTCAGAACAACCCACAAAATAAAACACACAGTCCCGCACAATAAACGTGAAAAACAGCTGTCAATAAATTTGGTTCCCAATTAAAGTTGATTAAAGCATAATTGAATTATTTATTCAAATGAATTTCATATTCAAATTAAGATAAGTTTTTCGATGCATAAACATTGATATTGACCCTGAGTTACGAGAAGAAGATTAAATAAATTAAATTTTTTTTTTAAAATGACACAATATCTTTTTTTATGAGATTGATTGCTGTCTCTTATCTGACGAGCGCTTCGTCAAATCATAAACCAACTGTTGCATCACGATCCACCGATCACCGACCATAAAACGAAACTGACTGATATCTGAACAAAAATCATTCAAACCTGCGCTTCTCGATTTAATCTGTGATCTCAATTTTTTAATTGAACCGATTGACCGTTTTTACTTCCGAAATAATATACCTATTTATATATAAATAAAGCTCATAAGCCAAGTTAATAGGTTTATCTCTAATTTATTCAGCTATTTCTGTTAGTCGCCTCTCTTGTATGGATTTCGATGGTCAATTACTATTTTAAGACTCTAAGTATCATCTTCTTTGAAGTGGACGTGAAGTCGGAGTGTGGAAGACTTGCACTTGACTCGTGATCGTGATCGTGATAGTTGATGTTGTTAGGCATTCTTTGGAACATTTAAAATTTTTGTTGATGACCATGATGTATTGGAAATCGAAGCTGCGATCATATAAATATGTTGCGTAATTTTTGAGTGAGCATCATTCGATCGTTAGCTTCTGCCGCAAGCAGAAAATTTGGATTACGGCCTTACGGAATTCAGCTACAAGATGAAAATGGTAAATCAAAAGCTTTTTTTATCCTTGTATAACATTTTCTTCATTTCGTTTTGTTTTTCCTATTTTTTTATCTAGAAACTTATAATTTTTGGATTGGCTTTTGTGGCATTTGCTGCTGGGGAACAATATCTTCCACCAAATGAAGTAGCTGTTGAGTATCAATATCTTCCTCCATCAGCTGAGGCAGCAGTCGTACAACCTGATAACCAATATTTAGCTCCTGTTCAAGAAGTAGTTCAGGATCAACCACAACCTGAGAACGAATATTTACCCCCAATAGCAGCTGTTGAGCCTATTGAACAAATCGCTGAAGATGGTTATCGTTATAAGACTGTGAAACGTATTCGTTACCGAACTCGTCGTGATGTAAGCGAGCTTACTTCAGGACAGTATATACCTCCAGCTGTGGAAGACAGTTATGGGCCTCCACCATCAGGACCTGTTGATGTTGTACAGGAAAGCGCTGTGTTGGCCGATGATGGATACCGTTACAAGACTGTCAAGCGTGTTCGTCACAGGAATCGTCGTGATGTCAATGAATTGGCTTCTGCTGAATACTTACCTCCAGTTCAGCAAGATGATAGCTACTCATACCCAGCTCCTGCCCCAGTTGTAGAAGCAGCCCCAGTCGAAATCCCTGCTCCAATAGAAATTGCCGCACCAGCTGAAGAATCCGCTGTATTAGCTGACGATGGTTACCGATACAAGACCGTCCGTCGCATCCGTTACAGGCACCGTCGTGATGTTAGTGAATTGCCAACTGCTGAATACTTGCCCCCAGTTCAACAAGATGACAGCTACTCTTATCCAGCTCCAGCACCAGTTGTAGAAGCAGCTCCAGTTGAAATTCCTGCCCCAGTAGAAATTTCCGCACCAGCTGAAGAATCCTCTTTATTAGCTGACGATGGTTACCGATACAAGACCGTCCGTCGCATCCGTTACAGGCACCGTCGTGATGTCAACGAATTGCCAACTGCTGAATACTTACCTCCAGTTCAGCAAGATGACAGCTACTCATACCCAGCTCCAGCCCCAGTAGTAGAGGCAGCTCCAGTTGAAATCCCTGCTCCAATTGAAATTGCAGCACCAGCTGAAGAATCCGCTGTATTAGCTGACGATGGTTACCGATACAAGACCGTCCGTCGCATGCGTTACAGGCACCGTCGTGATGTTAGTGAATTGCCTACTGCTGAATACTTGCCCCCAGTTCAACAAGATGACAGCTACTCTTACCCAGCTCCAGCACCAGTTGTAGAAGCAGCTCCAGTTGAAATTCCTGCCCCAGTAGAAATTTCCGCACCAGCTGAAGAATCCGCTTTATTAGCTGACGATGGTTACCGATACAAGACCGTCCGTCGCATCCGTTACAGGCACCGTCGTGATGTCAGCGAATTGCCAACTGCTGAATACTTGCCCCCAGTTCAGCAAGATGACAGTTATTCATACCCAGCTCCAATCGAAGTATCAGCTCCTATTGCAAATTCCGCTCCAATTCCAATCCAGCAAAGTGCTGAATTAGCTGACGATGGCTATCGTTATAAGACTGTGAAGAAGTACAAAATCAAACGTCATTAATCCATTATCCAAAATTTAAGGAACCTGCATCGAAACAATACATAAAAGTGATTATTAGGAAATAAAAAAAACGTACATTAATTTAAAAAAAACGTTTATTTTTTTAAATGTGCTATCTCCTGAAGCACAACCCAAAAGAGTTCTTCTTTTTTTAAGCTACCCTTTACCACTACGTATTCCTCTTGTCCGAAAATATCGATTATCGTTTAACCTTATTCTATCTATTCAAGATGTGACCTTCATATTTCTTGAAGTTATCTCTAATTTTCGGATAATCGTATTCTCAATATTGACATCCAATACAAATCAAACCCGATAAAATCGCAGTAAAAGACAAACAAAAAATGCCAAAAAGCATCTTTGATTATCCTTTTTTAACTTCCCCTCATCGCATCAACTTCAAGAACGAACGACATAGCAACAACTACAAAAAATATCTCTGCTCCTTAAAAAAAGACACATGTACAATCAAATAGAAATAAGATGACAGCAACAACATCCTTATATGTTGTTTAACACCAAAAGGAATATTCATAAACCTAAACCACTTTGATCCTTTTAAGCTTGCAATTTAACATACCCCCACCTCAACGCCATCGTCACTGCCACTGAAATCCATATCCACCACCTCTGTTCGGATTCTGTGTTCTCTCGTCAACTCGCACATCTCCATCAGGATCACGAATATGAACATCAAATTGAATTCACTCTTGAGCTTAAAGTAGAAGAATCACACAAACAAACCGAAAAAACCAGTGTCCTTTGTCCTGTTTTTATGCTCGAATCTCCAACCAAGGATAAACGGCAAATACGTTGACGATAAAATCATTATCTTGAACACATCTGTTGTATTGTGTTGCATTGTCCGATCTGGTCTGGTGTGGTCGGGTCTAGGTACCAAAAAAAAAACCTAGTGGTTTTTTGGAGACCGCAAAAATTCCTTGCCTAAAAAAAATATACATTGTCTATATTTTGAGAGACTCTATTATCCTTTGTAGATGATGGTTTACCTAAACCTAGAAGACGAACGAAAAAAAAATAAACCATTGACCTAAAGTCATACGGGATATCCTTAAGGGCATCGCCATATAATAAAGATGTGTCAAATGTAAGAAGAATAAAGAAAATTGTATTGTCCGAGTTTCGTTTAGGAATCGATCCAAATATTTTTTCTATTACCTACGATATATTATGTGAGAGTAGGGCCGAACTTATTTCAGGGCCCGCATGAGAGTTGTGGCAATGCATAATATTGAATGGTCATAAAAGTGGTTCTAATTATAAAATAATGGCAACACACTTTGGTCGTCCACAAAGAAATGTGCAATCAAAATCAAATGTGCTTCGATTATCCCCTATATCCCCGATGAGTTTTAAACATTATTGATGCACATGAAAGCTGACTAACGCAATTCTGCTAATGCGAAAAAGAAGTGAAATGATGAATAAAAAAAACAAAAAATGCTTTCAAAATCTTTTGGGCTTACACCGGGCGATCATGCTGACAAAGCAGGTACATTACATATGTATACTGTTTCGAGTTCTTTTTATTTTGCTTCTCGCAAACTTTATTCGGTTAAGCACCGCCCTTTTCTAGCGGTGAAATTATAAAGGTATTTGTTTCAACTAATAAACCAACTTATTCCCTTTCCCTTCCAAGCTAAGTGGGGATGAGTGAGTGAGATTAAGAATCAAGGCTTCACTCTTAAATATCTAAATTTCTAAAACTAGGCGAACAGAGTTTTTAGACAGGTGACTGTTCTATTATTTTTTCCTTTTGTTTCCACTAATTCTAATATTTTTTATTTTGTTGTAAGAGGTGGGGGGGGCTTAGGTTTTGGCATTGTTGCGTTTTTTATATATCCAACGTTAGACAAAGCAGCAAGCTCTCTTCTTAATTAATTTCGCTAGAAGAAAGAAAGCAAAACAGAATACCAAGAAGCCATACAAAATTCTTTATGAATCACCAGGCGATCATGCATTAGAGAAGGTATTCTTTAGTTTTTATTTCTGTTATTGGTTTTTCTTCCTTTGTTTCTCCTATTCACCCTTCCTTGAAAGGAAAAGGAAGAAACTATAAGAGCACTGTCAATCGACTCGTTGTTTTAGCATGGGCTTAGTGATGTGCGTTTTGTCAAGCCCGTTATTTTTTTCTCAATCATCGTTAGTATTGACTTTTTTTTAAAGTTAATTATTTTCAGAAAAAGTCTAAACTTCTTTAAATTTTAAAAGCTGTAGTACACATTATCCATATTTTTAACAAAAATACCTAACGTTTTTTTAAATATGGGACGACACACATTTTTTTCCATCTCAAATCTTTTCAATAAGTTACAATGTTCAAAACTCTTATTTCTGTAAAACTTTTAATAAAAAACAAAGGTTTATTTTTCAAAGGTTTTAACTAAATATTAATAACAATATTTTGTGTGAGATAATAAAATTTAAAGTCAATATCTTTTTTTGTTCTCTTAATACTCGGGCCGAAAACTATTTAAAAAATTAACAACAATTATTCTTAATTAGTTTAAGCAAGCTTTTTTGGTCAATTTGTTTTTGAATGCCTGCTTAAACTAATTAAAAATATAATAAAAAATAATTGGTCACATAATATAATCGTTAACAATTATTCATATATGACAAAATAAGTTTGACTTCAATATCTGTTTTTGTTTCCGGCATTTTAAATCGAATTTCTATCAATTTTATTAATTCTCATGAAAAAAACCGATTGGATTTTTCTAAGAACATTATCTAACGACTACAACACAATTTTGCATAGAATAAAATGATTTTGGAGGCAATACCTTCATCCATTCTTGAAATATTCGAATCAAACATCAGTTTTTACCAATTTTGCTAAGTACTTTATTTTGATTCTTGTTTTTTTTTAATAAAAAGCTGACTGCTGCAATTTACCAAAAATTGTAATAAATGTTAAACACAATATTTTTCATAAGATAAAACTAGTTTTAAGCCAGTATCTTTATTTTTTGCCAAAATATTTTAGTCGAAAATACGTTTTTAACAATTTTTAGTAGTATTTTTTTAGGTTTTTTTATTTTTGTTAAGAAAGCAGTTTCTCTGATTTTTCTCAAAATTTTACCAGTTTTCAAAAACATTATTCGTCGTTGCATAGTATTATTCTGAAAGTAATATAAGGTTTTGTTCGTAAAATATTCGAATTGACAAATATTTTTCGTTCATTTTCTTGATTTTTAAGAAAAACCGTTGATTGATTTTTTCAAAAATTATACTTATTTGGTATCACTTCACATTATGTAAAATATATAGTTTAATTGAAATCGCTAGCATTATTGGTTCAAGAGAAATTTGGTTCAACCAAAATTGGTTCTTGAGACTACCAAAAATTGTATCTGGAACATTCGAGTACAGACGTACGAACCCACGAACACGCAGAAAGACCTTTGATTTAGGGACCTTTAAACCTGAAAACATATTCTATTCGACACATCAGACCGATTGCAATAACTTCCTTTGGGACGTTAAAAATCAGGAGCCTGTGCTGCTTGCACCTTCACTCACATTAGTAAACCGCCCCTGTATGAAACTGGTCAACTAGAGTACTTGTTTATGTTAAAAAGGACATCAAGCAGCGTGTGTTTCTTCTCTCTTGTCCATTTGGGTTAATGTAATAAAGTTGATTTTTATAGACACATTAGGGGCCTTTATTCAAAAACGCACATCAGAATAAAGAAAACATACAACCACAATATTCAAAAGGAAAAAAGCCAAGAAACATAAAGTGAACATTGTCCTTTATTGAATCAACACACACGACAAAGGATTTTCCTCAAGAAGGATTTAAGTTTTTTTTGTTGTCTTGCTCCTTCGAGTGCTTCCTTTTGGGTAAACTAGAAAGCATATACTTATAGCGCTTTAATAAACCAACCTTTTCTATGACATAAGCATGATTATATTGATTGAGAGTTGGAGATTTTTACATTTTTTTTTATTTTTTCTTACAGGCCAAGGACATTGAAGCGGATAACAAGAAGGACATAACCAACGAACGCAACAGTACAAAACCAAAGCCCACTTGCCTTGCGTCCTGCCTGCTGATGTGATGGTGGGGTTAATTTAAAACGAAATATTAAATTGAACGAGATTTATCAGATTAAATTCGAAGAACCTATTTTCTAAATAATGTGGCGATTTTAAATCATATATACATAAATATGGGGCAGAGTAAGATGAAGGAGAAAGAAGGACACAGCATTAAACTTACAACATGCATATAATACCTAAGTGGATGGGCATTGAACACTGAGACTGAGGGTCTTCTTACATAATGTATGTTACATGCATACATTATGTAGGTATATGCGGAAGGATAAGTTTTATTATCCTTTTGGATAAATTCGATTATGAATAATAATAAATGGAATTTTATTTTATCAACTGAAATCATGGCTATAAGGAAAAAGTTTAAAAGGGGAACTCTTTTTTTTCTTTTTGTTATTGAACATTGAACCGTAATTCATTTTTAAGGTCCATTGGATTATATTTTCCTTATCCCCTATGCAAGCATTTTATTAGATATACATATATTTCTTCGTAAGTCATTCTTTTAGCTACATACCTACCTATATTATACGTTTTTTGATGCCTTTGGATTTTTAGGTTTATGAACTAATTTTTTTAAAGTAGGACATGTAAATATGGATTTTGGATAATTGAACACTGAAGTGAGTGCTGAAAACTAAATAATTTAAATTTTCACTTGACATAATCCAAAACTTTTGTTTCTTCCTTAAAGCCCCACTGTGAAGCAGGACTTATTGGATAGTAACTCATAAATATGGAGTGGAAGTAGGTACGTTTTACTCAAAGGTAAATAAACATTATAAGTTTTACAAAGTATTCATAGGAATATTTATAAAACAATCCTTGTAAAACTAAAAGAAAGAATCTGGTATAATCAAATATCTATTAAAAAAATGACATTTAAATCTTTAAGTCATGGATAAGAATATTAAATAATAAAACATTCAGTAACATAATAAAGGTAAAGCGAAGAAACGAATCTGATAAAATCACAACGAAACACAAAACCGAAACTAAACTTATAACTAATGGACGAATAACAGAAATTACGGATGCTTCGCAGGGATATCAAGACTAAGATAAGGCCAAAACTATAAAATTCGATCTAGCCACAAATGAGTCACTTAAAAGTACGGAAAAAACTATATACCCACAAGTTTTAGAAATTGTGGAATTATGTACAAAAAATGTACAAAAATACAATGAAGCATAACGATATCAAAAAAAAATTGTGTTTACCCCGAATTCTTGAAAACCATAGTCAAAGCAAAAATCTAGAAAAAAGGGGGTAGGATGCGACCTACGCTGATAGCTTCCCATCCTGTCCGTCGATTTGTCTTGCATAAAACTTTAACAAAATATGTACGTATAACAATATTTTGGTTGAGATATAGTACATATAATTTGAAGTCAAATCTTTCTTTGTTCTCCTAATACTTGAGTCGAAAACCATTTCTTATCAGTTTTTTTTTGTTGTTTTTGTGAGTTTTCGTGTTTTGTTGATAAAGTTGTCAGTTTATTTTTTCTAAGACATTAACTAAATATTAACAAAAAAATTTGCATATGATGAAGTATTTTGATTTCAAAACCTATTTTTTTAACGAGATATTTTAGTCCAAACCAATGCTTACCAATTTAAGTAGCATTACTTGAAAATTTGTATTTCTTATATAAACAAATACATATTCTTTTTTTCTAAGAACATTTAAAATAGAATGAATTCATTTTGAAGTCAATACCTTAATTTATTCACGATATAGGTATCGAGAATCGAAGTTAAATTTTTACCAATTTTGCGTAGGTACTATTAGATTAAAAAAAAAAATTGTACTGAATGTCGAAAACAACATTTTTTTTAAATGAAATCAGTTTTAAACCAATGTCTTTAATTTTTGAAAAGATATTTGAGTCGAAAATAAATCGTTACCAAGTTTTAGTAATGTTTGTTTAATGACTTTTTTAAAAAAAAAAAGACGAGACTACCGATGAAACAATTGACGAGAAAAAGCGAGACCGAGACCAAGACAACGACAAGTCGCAGTCTTACAAGACCAAGGCCGATACCGAGAAGAAACTAAAATATTCCGATTTTGATGAGACCGATATAAGACAGCAAAAGTCTAATCGGGATCGGATGTCTTCGCGTTGCCAGCCCTAAAAAGCATTGATTCATTGCATAGACGACTCTTAACGTTTAAGTAGGAAGACGTTTATATACGTTAATTGAAATGTGTAGTTAAAAAATTAATGCATTTTTAACGTCCACTGATTGTTATCGGTCCGATTTGTCGAATTGAAAATTTTGACATTTCTTGACGTTTCAAAGTTCCTAGAATCTTAATCAAAGATTTTTAGAGATATGCCTGTGTGCTCGTACATTCGTAAGTCCGTGTGTTCGGGATTCCATTTTTTGTTGTCTCAAGAACCAGAAGAGATATCGACTTCAAATCAATTTTGTTTTGCAAATAATAACATCAAAAGATGCAGAAATGAATTTCCTAAAAATTATGGATGACCATGCATATCTCTCGAACAAATAAGGTTAGCCACTTCAAATAAATTTTATAGTATACATTGTGATGTGATACCAAATAAGTATAATTTGGAAATAAATTCAATTAACGATTTGTTTTATAAATCAAAAAACTCGTCACCTCGAATAATTTACAAACTAAAAGGTTAAATTTATGTGACAAAGAATAACATTTTTTAAATCTATTAAAATTTTGAAGAAATATACTAACGCTTTTTTTTACAAAAATATAAAAACCTAAAAGAAAAATACTACTAAAAGTTGGTCAAAATTGATTTTCGACTCGAATATCTTGGCAACAATTAAAGATATTGAGTTCCAACTAAATTGAACTAATACAAAAATAATATAGGGTGTCCCAAAATTAACGCAAGATTTCTTGCGTTAATTTTGGGTGTCCCAAAATTAACGCAAGAAATCTTGCGTTAATTTCAAACAAGTTGATATCCATATTTATTTAGAAACGAAATCTCATCAAATGGTAACATTTTTGGATTGATTAAGTGTTTAAAAAAATACTTGTCTTTATAAAGGGTGTCCCAAAATTAACGCAAGAAATCTTGCGTTAATTTTGGGACACCCTATATTTTAACATTTGTTCTTAGAAAAATCCAATCGGTATGTCTTTTATACAAAATAAAAACTTTCAAAAAATTCTGTAAAAATTGGCTTTCGACTAAAAATGTCGGGAACAATTTTTTTTAGAAAAATTAAATCGAAAACTTTTTTTCAAAAACCTACAAAAACTACAAAAAAAAACTAATACAAAATAATTTTCGACTCAAGTATTATGAGAACATAAAAAGATATTGGCTTTAAATGTTTAAATATTTTGTTAAAGGCTTATAAAAATCGACAAACGGGCACGGATGTGAAGTTGTCAGTGTGGGTCGCATTTTAACTCCTTTTTTTAACTCAGCAGATTGAAGAAAATAGGATGAGCCCGGAGTAAATACAGAAAAAGAAAAACCTTTTTATGCCTAAACCTCCAGCTTAAATTTGTGTGTGCTTTCATTGTTATAAATTAGTAGTCTTATATTTAAAAACGCTGTATAGAGCCTACATAAAGTTATGTAATCTCTATAATGCCACTAAACGCAAAAATGCTATTTATAAAACTTATACAAGGTTGCATAGTCCCATAATAAGCTAAACGCGTTTTGAGGTTGAATAGAGCCTACATAAGGAAATTATTGTTATTATTAAATCCGTTCGCGTACCCTCCTAAAACAGTCAAATTTTACTAAAAAATACGAAATTTAACCAAATCCTGTTCGCATTAGGTCCGTTCGCGTACTTTCTGCACTAAAATTCGTAAAAAGAAATATTTTAAAGAGTGGGGGTAAAATTCTCTCACCAAAAAAAAAGTACAAAAAAGTAAGCGAACGGGAAAACAACAATTTTTTCACACAATATTACTGTCTTGTTGCTGTTCTTTGAAAATTTGTTTTTAAATTTTATAACTGACAGCAAAAGCGAGCAATTTATTTAATTTATTTAAATTTCTATCGAATTTGAAATTTTCACAAATCAGCCCAAAGAAATTTCTTGGGCTAAAATTCGTAGGTTGGGGAAATATTTTACTCTCTCGTGAGCGCTCTCTTTTACGAAAAACTACGAAATTTTTGAGTACGCGAACAGGATCTGGTTAAATTTCGTATTTTTTAGTAAAATTTGACTGTTTTGGGAGGGTACGCGAACGGACCTATTGTAATTATAACTAAAATTTATAGCAGAATTTTTTATAAATAGGAATTTTCGCAACGTTACATAGAGCCTACATAAATCCTTATTCACTGTATAACTATTCATCTGTTTAGCGAATTCTATTAAATAAGACTGTAGGTTTATAAATTCTTATACATATATACGAGTACCTATGTACAATTAAATATTTTTGTATGTTATTTTTCGGTTAAGTATGCTGCATTTAAGCAAAAATTTAATTTAAACTCTTTAAAGAGATTAAAAACATAATCTCGAATTTACAATTATTTTCCGAATTTTTTTTCGAAATTTTGCCAATCCAGATTTTTGTTCATTCGCGATTTAAAAAAATGTTTTTGTTTTCAAAATTTGTGTCAATACAGATTTTTGTCGTTCGATAAAACAAAAATAAACTTTCTAAAACCAAAATTGAATCTTAAAATATTCTCATCTGCATCCTGCATCCAACCAAAAATGTTCTTTATATTTTTCAAACTTTAATCTGAAGATAGAAATATAATAAAACATTTCCGAGAACTGCATTGCAGCTTCAAGTATCCCAAATTCGTATTTCCCAATTCTATGCTCCCTTCAACAAGATTCCAAACTCATACATGATTTGTTCATCTCTACTCGTCGTTGTAGTTGTCGTTGTCGTCGTCATCGTCGTATTTCTATACATTGCATCGTTTAACACAAAAGCTTATTCACGACACTCGCACGTTGTCCATCTTCTTTGGTTATCTATGCAGGCTTTTGCTACTTCAATACTTCGCACGTAGCCAGCCATTAAGCAGTATCAATCATCGTTAAGCGCATCTGCTCTATTTCAGCCCCTGCCCTCCCTCTATAGTTGTGATATATGCAGCGGGCAACTCCTTCCGCATACAAAATACTTTTCAACATATATATTTGAACCTTCATCGAATTCCGCATCACTGATATCCTGTGTCCGTTTCGTTTCGCGTTCGTTTTCCAGATTATATGACAGTGTGCTCCGCTGTCCGCTCGTCCATCGTATAGTCGTTGTCATTGTCGTTGATACTTCCGAAAGAGACAAACTGTAGCTGCTTCGGATTGACCTCGTTTCAGAGTGCCCGCACAGATTCTGGTAATGGTGGAGACAATTTCCAAATCGAAACAGCGATTTGTCAGCATCCTTTCGATATGACATGGTCCAGCATCCGGTTTTTGGCCATTATGCCATTTGTATGTAGCTGTATGTATATGCATTATGCACTATCGGTTACACCCATGGTGCATACAAAAAAATGTGCAGCAGCTTTAGTGAAATCGTGTATATAAAGGAGGAAATCGTCGTCGTAGTCGTCGTCGTCATCGTAAGGATGTTCCAGTGCTCTCAGCTCTCACATCCGAGAAAGTACCTAATACCATCATTGGAATTCTGAATGCTTAAGGTCCTTTTTGCTCTTAGCCAAAAAGTCAAACCACTTAACATTCCGCAACTTGACTCAATTTTCAATGAAACGATTTCCAATGGGCCAAACGAAAGACAATTTTTCCCATGGATGTTCCATGTTCCATGCCAATGACGACGAATGCTACCATGATGACGAGAGAAGATATGACCATATACATATATAGATGGCCAATAGATAGCTTTTCTATACATCTATATGAATCCTATATACGGTGCGGAATTTGGTTAGCAATGCTTACTTAAGCCCTCAAGACTTCACTATGCCAAAAGAGCTAAGCCAGTATGTGGTTGCTGTGCTGCTACTGCTTTGACTGCTGCTTTAGCTATACCATATACCCAGGTCCAGGATGGGCGATGACGTTCTTATGGACAAGGACTAAATTCGATTGCAAATGATTCCGAATAAAGTCAATTTGGATGTGGGTTGCGGTATAGTGGTGGATGGTGACGGTACAGTATAGTTTATAGTTTCTCTGATGGCACACATTTTCACCGATATACCGAAATATCAAGCAGATTTGAGGATGTTTTTCTTCTTCCATATATTCTTCCTGATGATAGTGTTTTCGGTTATTTAGACTCCTTTGGGAAAACTTGCGGAAAATCCAAACAGGAAATTTTACTTTGATCGAATAGACGTAGGTAGCCGGGCGTATGTTGGTTATATGATGTGAATCTTTGGACTTGGCCACAGAAAATGCCGAACGGATTTTTGGATTTACTTTTTTTTTTTTTGTCCCTATTTCCATTGAAATTGATTTCGATTCGGAAGTAGGTATGTATAGGATGTGAAGAATCAGGATATTTGTATCCAACAACTTCTTCAGTTGGGCACTTCTCTTCGGTTCAGAATTGGATTTCAAGACTGAATTCGTTACCGCCTACTGGAAAAATGCAAAGCAAATACCTGAGAGTACACAACACATACAGACCATGTGCGTCGGTAGAGTAGAGATATTTGCTTTTATGAAGTCGTCTTGATTTTAGGACGATCATGAAGGGATAATAAAGTAAGAAATAGTCTGATGCAAGTATTTCGATTGTTTTTTCTTCCAGCAGGGACAAAAAGTACGTTAAAATAATTATTCACGAGTTTTTTTTCTTCTATACGACAGTAGTCGATAAGAATCGTCACTAAGTAGTTCGGGATTCTTACAGCACTTAAACCTCTGGTTAATCAGGGCCATTCTTTGAAAGGTCCATAAATGATTTTTCTTTCTTAATTTCAAATTCATTTAAGGGAAGTGTATAGTAGATAATAATTGTTTATAGTTATTAGACCAACAGATCATGATGTTTGGTTCTTCTTAATCTCAGAATATTGTCTAGTGCAATTAAGACGGTCTCCATTTCGGAGTTGGTAGATAAAACTTTGCAGTCGCTGATTGTGTGATACAGCTAATGACTAATTGTGTAACCATTTCAATTTGAAGAGGCCACGATGTGGATCGCTTCTTTTATACCGAGTAGCTTTTATTATTCCACGAAGGACTTTCCTTTGGAATTTTTTTATGGGTTCAGCATTTGTTTTCTTTGTACAGCTCCATAGCTCTACAGCCATATATCCAAAAGGATTTCAGTACTTGCTTATATTTTATTATATTTATTTTATATTAGTTTGTTCAAGATAGAAATGTCAGATTTCCTTCCTATTAACTTCTGTCCTACATGGTTTAGTTCTTTTCTGTTCTTTTTAATGTCCTCTTACCATTTAAGATTTGTATCTAAAGTCACTCTTTGGTATTTGGCAGTATTTAAGTAACGACTTCTGTGCTGTTTATAGAAATTCGAACATTACTTATGTTTCGTTTGCAAAACGTGCATATATGTGTATTTTTTTAATTTAGTTGGATACAAGCATGATTTGCGCCCAAGCACTATTTTTTGTGTACGGATGTATTCGGCATCAATATAAGCGTTGATATCTACTAGAATAACGATTATTTAATATATGTAAGGTTGGTTCTAGGACTATTCCAAACCTTGTCAAAAGCTTAAGCTTCATCTAAGAATATTGCTGAGCATACTTGTTTTCTTAAAGTACCATTTCCACCACATACGTAATTCGATATATTTAGTCTATCGTGGAAAATTTATTTCCAAATCCAAAGTGATTTTTCAAAATAAGTTCTCTTTGATCTATTAATTTGCTAAGCCTTTTCAATATCAGTTTTTCAAAATACCTTTGCCATGATTGGTGTAAGCAATATTGTTATGTAAGTTAATACTTCTGTTGCTCTCTTACCTTGTTCAGGTGTAACAATGACTTCTGTAATTTTACAATGATGTGGTAGTTTTTTTAAATGCTATTGAGGGCATTTCTATCAAATTTTTGATCAATGATAAGATTGTACGAGGGCGGGTCAATAAGTCCATGACTTTTGGAATAAAACACAGATTTTTTAATAAAAAAATAATTTTATTTTTCAACGTAGTCTCCCTTGAGCTCTATACACTTTGTCCAACGCTTCTACAATTTTTTTATCCCTTCCAAAAAAAATGATTTGACGAGGTCCTCAAAATAGGCCTTTGTTTGCGAGATGACTTCGTCATTGGAGTCAAATCTTTTTCCACCAAGCCATTTCTTCAGGTTTGGGAACAAGAAGTAGTCGCTCGGAGTCAAATCTCGAGAATAGGGTGGATGAGGGAGCAATTCATAGCCCAATTCATGGATTTTTGCCATGGCAACTGCACATGTGTGCACCCTTGCATTGTCTTGGTGGAAAAGAATGCGGCACCCATCTTGCGGAAAGCTTTCTCATGCCCAAGTGATCATTCAAAATTGAAACCACTGAGCCATGCGAGATCCCTACGGCTTCCACAATCTCTCGCACTTTCAATCTTCGGTCGGCCAACACCATATCGTGATTTTTTTTCGATTTTTTCGGGTGTAGAAACCTCAACTGGGCGTCCAGGACGTTCGGCATCTTCAGTGCTTGTACGGCCACAACGAAATTCAGTAAACCACTTTTTTACCATTGAAACCATTGAAAAATTGAATTGAAGAAATAATGCTTAATAAGCACAAGAAATTCACTTTTTTCCATTTTCTCCTCAAATTAGTGAGTAGTCTGATAAAAATAGCTGTCAAACACAAACTAACTGACACAGCAAGTTTAAATTTTGACAGGAGTCAACTGCCTGTTGACAAAAGCAGTGTTGCTGTTTCAGTAAAGAGGTCAGAAATTCAAAAAGTCACGGACTTATTGACCCGCCCTCGTACCTTCAAAATATTTGGGTTTGAGTTATTAAATAAGAATTAATTTTGTTTGTAATATAACATTTATGTCGAAATATTTTTTATAGGGAATATATATTAAGGACACTTACGAGGGACTGCATTCAAATTTACAATACTTGCATTAATATTGCACGCGATGTCAAAGTGAATTAAAAAAAGCCAAAGCAGAAACTCTTAACTTGAAAACGAACGAAATTTTGATTTTTGTCTTTCATGAAAAATTTTGTTGCACTGAAAATGTCAAAAGATTGCTCTGGTTTTTCTGATTATTTTTTTTCTTTAACCATATTTCTTTCGAAATTTTAGACTTACGATGTAATGAAGTTGGTTGGTTTTTGAAAAAAATCGAATTTTTGGATTTTTGACTAAACAATTTGTATTTGTATAATAATATTTTTGGTCTTAAAACAAAATAAAAAAATACATGCAGCATACAGTGTCGGTCCAAACTAACTAACATCATTTTTAATTTTTTATTTTTGTTGCACAATTTCTTAGGTTGAAATTTGTTTTAATATCTTTTTTAATGAAAAGAATGTCCTTACTAAATTCACAATCATTTTTTTATAGTAATGCAACCAAACGAACAAATTTTATACAATTTCTCGATCAATAATTTTCAATAGGTCAACATTTTTCACCAATACCATTTAAGCCATTACTTAAGTGTTGAAAACACCGAAACTTTGCTAAAGTATCATTTTTCGAAGACATAATTCCCAAATTTTCAAGAAAAGTTTCTTTTACTTTCCAAATTACTGAACCATGAGTTCGATATTAAACTATACAGGGCAGTGCAAATTAAGCCCAGAGTGACTGAACCATATTTCTTTTTTGAATTAACTCTTTTAATAACATTGGAATTTGGAGCTTCATATTTTAAGTATTTTTGAACATCGAATTTAAACAACTTATTGTAAATAACTTCAAGCGAATTCAACGAATTTACCCTAATCAATATAAATATTATACGAATATTATGTTGATTATATATAGTCATTGAGCTTTTGGGGTTTTTGTTCTTAATGCACAAATTCTGAGGACGGTATCAATTGCTAATAATTCTATTTTACTGGCTTATATAAACTCTGCTACGCCTTTTTTAATCTTGACCTTCTAATCTGAAGTTTTTTAATTATAAAAACAAAATGTCTCCCCCGTTCCTAAAAAGCCCTAGAAAATCTACTTATTTTGATCAAGAGTATAACTTCAAGAGGCAAATCCTTTTGCATATAACCAACCAACCCTCATTAAATTAATTAAATCACTCCTGTTTTATTAAACCTGAGAATATTATTCCCACAATAAACCTAAAACGGATATACAAATAGTATGGCACTGGGAAAGTTCCGATTTCAAAATTAAATTTTCCTTCCATTTTATATTGAACTCTCGCCTATATAAAGTCCTACATCAAACCTCCTATACCTACTTACAACAATAACTCTGAGTGTCATATGTGACTAATGTCTGTCACTCCTACTTAATGGCCAACACAAAAGCTTTCTGTGGCGGCAACATATTAATTATGATCCCTTTTACTTTGTATATAAGTTTCTTCCTCGAAACCATCAGCAAACAGTTGCAGCTAATACTCAAATTCTATCCAATATATATATAAAATACATATACACAGGTGGACAAAAGGATACTCTCCGACATCCAGAATCCCAAAATTGAAGTCCCTTAATGATCCTTTACCTACTCCCACACATGTGTGGCCGGGCACAAGCACCTCTAAACAATTACACCCCTGATGACATAGCCGTGAGTGGAATTAATTTGAATATCCTCTTACATTAGATTTGGTTGTCTCCACTCCTCCTCTCCCTGTCCCTATCCCTAAACACCCATCGTACCTCTATCTCTATGCTCCTTCAGACCTTAAATTGTAGATATATAAATGTATTATAGCGGCAGTAATTAATTCAAGTTTAAATGTATTTAGGGAAGGTTTACACTATACATGCGTCTATGGTAGCAGCCAGAGCGTAGGAAGGAATAAAGTTTTTTTTTTTGCAGACGTCAAACACAATACATCACTTCACCATAGACAGATCCTTAGAAAAGGATTAAGATTCGAAAATCCCTTATTACGGTTGATTTACCTATCACCTGCCTGAAAGGCTTCTGGTAAACCAATTAGGCAAAGCTATGCTGTAATCTCTCTTTCCTTCGATTCTATTTATTATTGTAAGGTGGGTTTTGTACGTAAATGTACGTACTCTATAAAATGGCTAGAAAAAAGTACCTACATAAAGAAAGGATAATTGCGCGAGCACTTCACGTTCACGTCGGTACTCAATCCTAATTGATTCAATCACACACTTCAGACGTTAAATTGCAAACGAGCGTATTGTATAGGTATACCCACATCTACTTCTACACACCTTTACAAAACAAATTAAATTCCAAAGGATCAGCAGAAGAATATCGTCAATTGTCACCGAGTGCGACAAGGGCAACCCACCATCCAAAAGGACTCAATCAGAATATTCCCAAGGGATATTGAGAGATGCAGAGGGTTTGCTATATTTATCTGTTCACGCGTGGGGCAAAATGCAATTACCCCACCCATCATCATCGTCGTCATTTAAAGGGCGAGAGACTCTTGAAAATCCTACAATAGCGGGTCCTATTGAATCATCATAGCCAAGCTACCACCGCGCGCCGCCGCGCCGCCTGTTCGCCTCTGCCCGTGGTAAGGTATCCACCTCTTCAGCAGATGAGGGACGAACTTCATATACGCCTCGCTTCGTATTGATGGTGTTGCTGTTAGAAGAAATACGCTTATGCAAATTGCCAATGCCCCCTGGGAACTCTGCTGTGTATCCATCCTTCGACGGATTTATTGTCGACGTCTTCTTATCCGTTTTGCGTCTATTTTATCCAACTTTTAGGATTCCAATTGCTGCTGAAAGGAAAAGGAGTCCCGCACATGAGTGCAGGTGGCAAATTGATGCTCTTCATGTCATTGTCGAATATGCGAGCGTCATATAGATTCCTTTTTGCCAGCACAGAAAAAGAAAACGAAATCAACACAAACATGCCACTTCGGGTTCAAGTGGTGCTGAACAGGGATGCCATTCTAGCGACTTTGTCGCTAGATCTAGCGACATTTCAACTTCTTCCGCGACAAAAAATATTTTGATGTCGCTAGATTATTTCTAGCGACTTTTCTAGCGACTTTTGAAGCCAAGCATTTCTGAGTTGTGAAACGTAAATACTATAGTTGTAGTTAGAATTTTGGGGCAGTGGGAAGAATTGAAACTTCATTTTGGTGTGACAAAAAGTAATTGCTACACCGCAGATCAATTATACTCAATATATAGTGATGAAAGCAATCGTCTATACCTTATTTTCTTAAAAAGTACCTTAGGTACAGTTCAATCCGCAATAAAAATTTTTGAAGGTGAACATTGTGATCCATTTGAACTTTTAAATTCTTTAATTTTGTTACTGCGTTCACTATGTAGCGGTATTATTATTCCCGATGTTATTAAGACTGACAAAGACTATTTAATTTGCGATATTGAAAACAATTTCTTGACACACCCATACCTGGGTTATATATTTGAATCTAAAATAGTAGAATCTAAATTGGATATCCGCATAATAAGTGCTGAAAAAGTAATTGTATTTATTTCTTTTACAATTAAGTTGACAAAAGAGATACAAAAAAGGTTTCAAGCAATTACATTGCTTTAGAAAAAATGCAATTGCTGTCAGTTTAAAATGCGTTAAGAGATGTAAAAGATCGATCAATAACTGATTTGGCTAAAAGCTTAGGTTTTCTAGAAAAGATTTGAAAGCAGTGGACAAATATTAACTTTGTGCAATGGAAAGAACTGCATGATAGTGTAAAATTTTGGGGAGAAGTTTCAAAGTACAAAGATGCAGCGGGTGTCAATACTTATCAAGAATTATTTGAGGTAGCTTGAACTGTGATGTCACTTCCCCATTCTAATGCTAAAGTTGAGCGCATTTTTAGTACGATGAACCTTGTGAAAAATAAAACCAGAAATAAATTGTCAACAAAAACTTTAAATTCTATTATTCTTATTCGAAATCAGCTTGAATTACTTAACAAAAACTGTCATACCTATGAACAACCAGAAATCGTTTTAAAAACAAATGTATTTAAAAATAATGCTGTTGAAGTTCTTGCAACTGAGAATATTGGAGAAATCGATAGTGATCTTTTTGTATGTGATTCAGAATAAATACTAAGTATTTTATTCCAAAAGATTTAAGGATTATCTAGATACCTAAATACCTATTAACAATGAGACTGAATTATTTTTTGTTTTACCTTTATTTGTTTTTTGTTACTCTAGCCCTAAGTTTTTTTGTTAAATAACTTTGAATTTTTGAAGCAAAAATAAACTTATTCTAAAATAAATTTTTGTTAAGCTTTATTTTACAATTTTTTTCTAGCGACTTCTAGCGACTTTTTGTCTCCAGAATTTCAGCCAATCTAGCGACTTTTAGGGGTTGGCCTAGCGACTTTTCATTTCAGCTTGTGGCAACACTGGTGCTGAATTCTCCTCAATGATGGCAACAGCAAGAGTCTGAATCCGTTCAAGTGGCGTCTCGTCGTCATTGTCGTCGTTGTTGTTGTCGTCGCTCGTCGAGGTTAGATTAGACTTGGGCTAAAAACTTTTACTATCCCAGGAATCGGCAGCGGAAGGGAAAGCTAATATGTATATGTAACATAGATGTATGTACATATGAATAAATTTATACAACGATTGTGGTACACGCACTCGAGACCACATTGACTGGATGTCGTTGGGCTTGAATGCAAGGCGTGCCAAGCCCAAAGCCATAGGTTAGGTATTGTATGTATGTATGTATATTGTATATGGTTGTGGTAAGGAAGCGTGTGATCACTCTCGTAAAGGTCGCCTGTGGGCTTTTCCTGTTGTTGAGTTAATCAGTGGCAAGGGTTTGCATTAGACATGAATGGGAAATTGTTTGTTTGCAAATAAAAATATAGGAAATCGATGAACATCATCAGGCAAACTACGAAGCTATATGTACCTATATGAATGTGGTATTGGTAAGTACCTACCTACTTATGCTAAATAAATAGGAAGGATTTGAGCAGAGCGAGGGCTGTTTTTGAATTTATTTATCTCAAATTAATATTGGTCCAATATATGTACATAGGTATCAAGGCAAAGCATATTATGGTATATGGTAAGTTGTGGTAATATTTATATATGTACATACATATGTATGTACATAGGTATATTGAAGGGGGGTTAGGGATAACAAGGAGCATTAATACATTAGTAAGCTGCAAATTAGAAAAACTTACTCCACTCGATGTCATCAATGAGTACAGTTCAACGAGATAATAGATTTTTTGTATTGATGGTTCAAAAACATTTTTCAATTTAAAGGGAAATTTGTATATGACATCTGATATCTTAACTACAAACTTTTTGTTTTATGATACCGAAAGCCATCACGTAAACCTACAACATTTTGTTAAGTTTTGGGATACCTACTTAATTAAGGTAAGAAAGAGTAAAATTATTAAGATATAAATGTATTTGTTAATAAATAATAATAAATCAATAAATAATAAATTAATTAAAACATTAACTGCGTTTTTTCAATAAATCAAAGGAATATGTAGGTAGGTATACGGGTGATTAAACAAAAGTTGGGTAGTTCGATGTCATCAACCAATATATACAAAGTCTGATTATATTTTATTGAGATTGCAATTTATTTTAAAACAATGGAAAGACCTTTATTTAGCCACCCAATTTCAGTTCTTCATTTTTAATAAAAGTTATTAAAAAAACACAATTAGTTCTTAAAACGTCAGTCCTCTGGCATGTCACAACCCTGAAAACCAACCATTAAGTGACTGTCTATTAAACATTATCATTGATTTGAGAAAACTTATCAATTTACTACAATCTGTGATGTATATAGTTAAATATATACTACAACTTTCATAGTGCAGTGTTTTCCACTTTATTTAAAAAAATAAGAAATTTTGTGTTCAGTTTCATTCGTCAGTCCCTTGTATGTTATTTTAATTTGAAATTCGTGCGAAATATCGCTGACTCAACGTCAAATCCCACTTTGAATTTTAATGTTGGTAATAAAGTAAGTTGCGGGTCGCACAATTTGACGGCCACCATAACTGTACCAGAGTTTGGGTTATGTTTGTTGTCTATACACGTGCTTAGCCAGTCAACACGTCAGTTTTATGGTAATTCGTTATTTTTTTGTTAACCTAAAGTTTATTTTTATTTATTCGTATTAGACTTTGATTTGTTAAAATGTAGTTTGTTGATATTTGAAATTACAAAAAAAAAAACATTAGTCCAGATTATAATCTCAAATTTCGTCTTTTTCGTCAGTAGTGTGGCGTCAGTTCTGTGTCAGGTAAATTGTTATTGTTCTTCATTTCTTGATCATTAATACTTTTAAGATGAATATTGTTAGATTTTGTTTGTTGATTACTTTGAAATATTTAGTAAAACTATGTGAAAGTAGTAAAAGATAAGTGAATAACGTTACGTTAAATGTCAAAAGTCTGTTTTGAAAACTGATGTAGTATTACATATTAATAATTATTTTTAATTGTTACTAAGTGATTTTAAGTGATCATTATTAAATCCTAAGAGATTTTTACTAATTTGTATTAAATTTCATTATAATACTTTCAAAACTGTGTATACTCGTCAGTCCTCTGGCAGTCAAATTCTGAAATTTTTAAATATCTTACAATGTACTTAAAAACGTGACTGGCCCGATTGGGAACAATATATTAATTAGATTAGCTATCATATACACCCGAATTTATAGAAGTTTGATTTAAAAACTATCGTAATTAAAATATCCTCAAAAGTTACCCAACTTTTGTATAATCACCCATACCTATTATGATTGTTTCAATAAGTAAGTTTTAATTATGCTATATGGAATATAAACATCTGTCTTTGGAAATACTGAAGGAAGAAAGAGATTGTATGCCATTTAAATATGAGATAACTTGTAAGTAGCTTTTGTAAGTATAATTGAAAAGGTAAGGCTTATTTGAAAACAAATAACTAACGTAAGTTTGTTTTAATAACTAACTAATTTAGTAAAACTGAAAATTGGAAAATAGTTTTTAAATTGTAATCAATAAGCAACATATGTACATATTATGTACATAAATTATAATTATTGTAATCATTAAAAGGTTACTATTAGAAAAAGTATGTAGTGAATACGTATGATTTTTATCATAACTAGGCATGCTTTGAGACTGAGTGTCATTCTTATTTAGAATTTAAACAGTAACCGGGAGAGGCCTAGACCTTTAAAGAATAATTTTAATGCAAAACATAAACAATCAAAATTGCCTACTCTCCCAGCATGATCCCCTGGTGCAATGACAATTGAGAAAAATGAATTTAGCCTGTAGATTTGAAGTAGTATAGGCAACAAAAGATGAGGAAAATTAACAAAAAGTTTTTCACAACAAAAAATAACCGACGCAAGATTCTCCAAAAATTGTCTTTGTTGCACCAGGCGATCAGACGTTTTAGGAGGCTACCTGCTTAATTTTGCTCGTTTCAAGACAACAAAAAAAAATTACCAAAGCACCAACACAAAGAAACATTTTCCGTTTTCTGGCCTGAAATTAGTGGTGTGCAATCAAAGTAAAGTATAGTTGGGGCCTAATTTTATTATCTACTAGGTATCACAATTAAACAGAAGTTTTTACTCTCATAGAATCAATATAATTATATTAAATAATATAATTATGAAAATATCTGCATAATATGATCCTAGCATTGGTAAGGCACATTAACGATTCGTTGTTTTGTAAAAAATAACGAATCAAAGAAAGATGCCATCACTAAGCAGTTAATTTTTGTCGAATGAAGGAATAGGGAAGAAGCCATACAAATAGAATATTCCCATAAAAACAATTTTTATACCTTCTTAGCTTCATGGTCGACTATAATTCTTGACTGTAAAATATTTTCTGAAACCAAATTCTTATTGATGCACCGGGTGACCATGCTGACTAGTAGGTATACTTCTGGTACTATTTCTTAATTTGCTTCATCTGTATTAGTATTTTTGTATTACGACAGCTACACCTCCTCCGTACAACTGAATTCGTTATACACACAACAATGCATTAGTATTCGATGATCGACATCACTTCTCATCTCACTCTCATTGTCTATCACTTTTGTGTTTTGTCCCTTTGATCTCCGTTGTTTTTATTTGAGCTCCAACTCTTATTTTGTTTTTTGTTTAGAGTAGAGAAGAAGAAATGAGTAAAATCGTGTTCATGAACGCAAAAGGGGCAAGATGCAAGAAGAAAAAAGTACCGATCACATAGAAAGATAAAAGTTTCTCCAAAAATTATTTGTGTTGCACCAGGCAATCAGACGATTGAGGAGGCTGTCTCTTTTTTTTGCTTGACTCATTTGAAAACAAAAATTAGAAATCAATGCAAGAAATCACGATACAAAGAAGGACTTTTCTCTTTCTCTATGTTTTGTACGGTTATGTAGATGACGGTGAAGGTGAAGTGGTGAGCAGTTAAAGAAAGACCAAAGTATTAATAATTTTTTCATTACAAGGATTTTAAAATGAGGTTGGTAATTTTTATATAAAAAAATGACATTATCAAAACAATTATAAAAATAGTTATATGCATAAAATATATAGCATTGGTGAGACACAGTACGATTCGTTATTTTGGCAAAATTAACTAACTGCATAAAATTGTCATTAGTACCTATGCAAGTACATTAATACAAATTTAATTTAGAAGCATAAATGTTTGTAGTTTGAATAAATGAAGAGTGATATTAAATAGATATGGAATAGAATATTCATATTAAATCAAAATATACTTCTTTATTATAGCATGGTCGCATGGGATTAAGAATTTTACGGAAATAACCAGAAAATTGGGACCATTTTAACCAAATTCTTTTTGATGCACTAGATGATCGGGCGGATTTGCTATTTGTATTTTTTTACTAAGGAAATTCAATTAAGTTTGTCTTCTTTTTTGGATACACATACTTACCAATATCAAAACATGCATAAAAGGTTTTTCAATCTCAAAAGGTAAAAAAACAGGACACGAAAATAGTGACCTTTTAATAAATCGAATGAATTATATAATTATGGTCAGGTATTTCATTAAATAGGATTTTTGTATGCTATATGGAGTATGTCATCTGCCTTTAGAAATACTGATAATTGAAAAGGTAAGGCTTATTTGAAAACAAATAACTAACGTAAGTTTGTTTAAATAACTAACTAATTTAGTAAAACTGAAAATTGGAAAATAGTTTTTAAATTGTAATCAATAAGCAACATACATATTACATATGTACATATGTAGGTATGTATGTACATAAATTATAATTGTAATCATTAAAAGGTTACTATTAGAAAAAGGAGTGAATACCTACGTATGATTTTTATCATAACTAGGCATACTTTGAGACTGAGTGTCATTCTTATTTAGAATTTAAACAGTAACCGGGAGAGTCCTAGACCTTTTAAGAATAATTTTAATGCAAAACATAAACAATCAAAATTGCCTACTCTCCCAACATGATCGCCTGGTGCTACAAGCATTGTTAATATTGACATCTTTTGTGTTCGAGTAGATTAAAGTAGCATAGAACGAACGATGAGAAAAATGAACAAAAAGTTTTTCACAAGCAAAAACAAAAAATAACGATGACGCCAAGATTCTCTAAAATTTTCTTTGTTGCACCAGGCGATCAGGCGTTTTAGGAGGCTACCTGCTTAATTTTGATCGTATCGTTTCAAGACAAAAAAAAAAATGAAAAAAATACCAAAGCAACAACACAAAGAAACGTGTTCCGTTTTCTGGACTGAAGTTAGTGATGTGCCATCATGTTCCGTTTTCTGGACTGAAGTTAGTGATGTGCAATCAAAGTAGTATAGTTGGTGCCTAATTTTATTATCTACTATCACGATTAAACGATAGTTTTAACCTCTTAGAATCGTTATCAATATAATTATATTAAATAATATAATTATGAAAATATCTGCATAATATATGTACATATGTTCCTAATAAGGCACATTAAAGATTTGTTATTTTGAAAAAAATAACGAATCGAAGAAAGATACCATCACTAAGCAGGTAATTTTTTTGTTGAATGAAGGCATGAGGAAGAAGACATACATAAAAAAAACCTTTGTCTTCATAGTTCAGTTAAGAGTTTTTACATTTTCTAAAACCAAATTCTTATTGATGCACCAGGTGACCATGCTGACTAGTAGGTAAACTTCTGGTACTATTTCTTAATTTGCTTCATCTGTATTAGTATTTTCTTCTTACGATAGCTACACCTCTATACAACTGAATTCGTTCTATTTACAATACACACAACAATGCATTAGTGTTAAATGAACGACACCTTTCACTCTCATTTTCTATCACTTTTGCCCTTTTAATAATTCCGCTGTTTTAATTTTAGCTCCAGAGAAGAGAACAAGAAATGAGTTAAAATGTGAATACGAGATTTCGCAAAGGAGTGAGATGCAAAAAAAAAAAAATAGGCTTCGATCAGAAATGAGTAAAAATTTGAGCATAAATGCAAAAGGTGCAAGATGTGCAAGAGAAAAAGTGCCGAACACATAGAAAATATAAGAGTTTTTTCTGGAAAAATTTTTGTGGCAACAGGCAATCAGACGATTTAGATAGCTGTCTGTTTTGTTTAGCATGACTCATTTGAAAACAAAAATTAGAAATCAATATACGTAATCACTAACACGAAGAAGAAATTTTTCCATCCTCTATGTTTTGTACCGTTTTGTATAATGTAGTTAGTGATGGGCAGTTAAAGCAAAGTATAAAGAGATTTTTCAATACCAAGATTTTAAACAGACGTTGGTAGTTTTTACACAAAAAGAATGATATTATCAATACAATTATGAAAATATTTATCTTCACAAAATATATAACATTGGTAGGATATACTAACTATTTTCTATTTTCTTAAGTAACGAACAGAAAAAAGTAGTCATTACTATTTAATAATATTTAGAAGCCTGATGTTTGTGTTTTGAAATAATAAACAGTGAGGAATAGAATATTCATTTTAAAGCAAAATACTAGCTACTCCTATATAGCATGGTCTCCTGGTAACTGATTGAGAGTATATAGGAGTAGCTAGTATTTTGCTTTAAAATGAATATTCTATTCCTTCTTTTTACAACAGTTTTTCAATCCCAGATGCTGACATGATCAATAATCACACGGCCATAATTTTTGTGCTAGTGATTAGAAGGATATAGACAAATCTTTCCTAGCACTAAAACAAAATGTTATCTGACAACATGGCCCTAAATGAAGTTAAACACTAATCGAATGTGAGAAATACGAAAAAAATAAAGTTTATGAGTACCTACGACCGTGTGATGTAATAAGCATGATCTTCTGAGATCGACACCGTCAGGCAGAAAGTAACTCTTCCTCCACACGGTACGGGCGGGCAAGCGCGGCCTGCCATCTTTCTTATTCTTTATCTTATGTTCTGTTTTCTAGACTGATGTTAGTGATGTGCAATCAAAGCTAAATGTAGCAACTTATTTTATTTTCTATTATTATGATTCAACAGTAGTTCAAACGCTCATATAATGACATTATCTACATAATTATTATGAAAATTGAAATAGCTATTTGCATAAAATATGTACCCAGGCCCAGACCGATTCGTTATTTTGGAAATAATAACAAATCGAAGAATGATGCCATCACTTAGCAGGTACAGCAATGACCAGTTAAGGTTGGAGCCTAATTTTTATAGAATAAAAGAATGAGGAAGGAGTCACATAAAAATAATACTTTCTATAGCTTCTTTGCTTCATGGCCGCCCCTTAGTGCAGCAAGAATTTTATATGGAACACATATTTGCTGAACATATGACCAAATTTTTACTGATGCACCAGGTGATCATGATGAGTAGTAGGTGTATTACTGGTACTTTTTCATACTTTGAGACTGAGTGCTATTCTTATTTTTTTTTTTAAATATACATACTTTCAACAGCGACGGGGAGGGGTCTAGAGCTTTTAAGAAGAATTCAGAATGCAACACATATGTATGTAACTAATAAAAATTGCTTTCTCTCCCAGCATGATTGTCTGATACAGTTCACAGGCCATTTAAGAAAAAGTATTAATTTCCCATTGAGTTTGAGCCTCGTGACGTGATTGATTCATTTGACGTGAAACAAATAAAATAGGTACCTACCGAACTGCAAATAGTTTTCTCAAATATCCTCTTGGTTGTACCAGGCGATCAGACATTCTAGGAGCTTGCCCAATGAATTTTGCTCGCATCATTTTAAAATAAAAAAATCAAAGAATGAAGTCATCACTAAGCAATGACCACATCAGGTTGGAGCCTAACTTTTATAGAATAAAAAAATGAGAAAGGAGTCACATAAAAAATAATACTTTCTTCACTTCATGGTCGCCTGGAAATTCACAAAGAATTTTTTTATTTGAGAAAGCCCCAATTTATTTAAATTTTTACTCATGCACCAAGTGATCATGCTGAGTAGTAGGTATATTTCTGGTACTATTTAATAATTTGCTTCATCTGTATTGATATTTTTTTTGTAATGAAGAATATTCAACTCTAGGCCCTCTACACAACTGAATTAATTCCAGCTTCGATACGTACAAAAACGCATTAGTGTTAGATGATCAACGTCTTCTCACTTTCATTGGCTATCACTTTTGTCCTTTTAATCTCCGCTTTTTTTATTTGAGCTCCAATTCTTATTTTGTTTTTTGTATAGACTAGATGCAAGATGCAAGATGCAAGAAGAAAAAAGTACAGATTACATAGAAAGATAAAAGCTTTCTTAAAAAAAAAAAGAATAAGAGTATAAAACAAAATAACACCAACAAAATCACCAACACAAAGAACAATCTCTCTTATTCCTTATTGAACGTATTTTGGGAAAATAACGAATCGAAGAATGATGTCATCACTAAGCAATGACCACCTTAACCCTTTCGGTACGAGAGTGGGACAGAACAAAGAATATTTATATGTAAACGTACCACTCCCGTCCCGAAAGGATTAAGGCTAGAGGATAATTTTTGTAGAAATAAAGAATGAGAAAAAATATAATACTTTCTTTACTTCATGGTCGCCTGGTAGTTCAGAAAGTGTGCTGGAAGATTTAACCACATTTTTACTCATGCACCACCAAGTGATCATGCTGAGTAGTAGGTATATTTCTGATACTTTTTCATACTTTACATCATCTTAATTAGTATTTTTTTTGTAATGAAGTATATTCAACTAGGCTCCACCTCTATGCAACTGTATTTGCTCTAGCTTCAATACACGCAAGTAAACGCATTAGTATTGAACGTCTGTCAATCATTTAATGACTTATTTAAAAAAATAAATTAATTAAAAAATCACCCATTATATTAAACAATGTCCTCTTTTCAATGGAGGACAATAAATACATAATGGGTGATTTTTTAAGAGCTTGAGAACTTTTAAAAAAAAAAAAACGCATACAATTTGCGTAAAGCGCGAAACACATTTCGAACCGAACACTGATTTTGGTAATAAAATTCAATGATTTGCAAGCGTTGCTCGTTAGTAAGTCTATTCATGATGAAATGTCAAAGCATACTGAGCATCTTTCTCTAATTCTCTTTGACACCATGTCTGAAATCCCGCGTGATCTGTCAAATACTAATGCATGAAAATCCTAACCTCAAAAAAATCACCCGATAGTTATCTGCACAAAATATATAACCTTGGTAAGACACAGTAACGAGTCGTTAATTTGACATAAGTAACGAACACGAATACAGAAGCCTAATGTTTGTAGTTTGATATAATAAACAGTCGAGAATGGTATATTCATATTAAAACAAAATACTAGCTCCTCTTTTTCTATACCATGGCCTATTACTGAAGTAACAAGAAAAATGTTAACTTATTTAATCAAATACTTTTTGGTGTACTAGTTGATCATGATGACTTGCTGTTTGTATTTTTTTACTAAGCATATCCAATTAAGCTTTACACTCAACTTCTTTTTATACTACATAAACTAATCAATATTAAAACATGAATTAACAGTTTTTCAATCTCAGATGGTAAAAAACAGGACACGAAAACAGTGACATGATCAATAACCAAAAAGAAAATAGAAGAATCTTGAGTAAGACAGTCTGTTCGTGTGATGTAGTCGGCGTATAAAAAGAATATGATTAATTGCCATCTTCTTATACCAAATAATGGTGCATGATTTTTAATCAACTACCAGGTGACCATGATGCAAAGAAGGTTAAGAAAAGATTTTAATGTGAATATTTTGTTCTCTAAAAAGTAGGCTCCAAACTTAACTACTTGTCTCTACCCCTCTCTTTTATTCGTTACTTTCACCAACAATTCGTTACATTTATATTATGCTTTAATTGCTCATCACTACCTTCAATCCACGAAACGGTACAATACATAGAGAACGAGAAAAAGATTCTATGAGTTAATGATCTTCGTATTTTGTTTTTTACTTTTTGTTTTCAAATTAATTAGGTAAAAGGGAGCTGCCTTAAAAGTCTGATCGCCTGGTGCAACAAAGATCATTTTGGAGAAATCTCCTACATTTGATGCATTTGCTCCTTTTTCTCTCTACTCTTAACAAAACGCAAAATAAGAACGAGAGCTCAAGACGAGAGAGTAAATGATCTACAGCAAAAAAATTATATGTCTATTTCGTTCATGCATCCGACAGCAAAACGTTTTTTTGTTTTATTTTGACGCATACAAATAAATGTTTTACTTTTCATCACACATGTTTAATTTTGTTCTAGTATTCTCTTGTATTCAATACCAACGAACGCTGAAATTTGAGTCTGTAGTAAGGGATTATTTGAAGCACATTTGAATTCATATAGGTACTATTGAGTTGTTGTTCCTTTAATTTTCTCACTCGAAACACTTTTTAAAGATTCATAATATCCATTTTTTTTTTCGAATGAAACACACGGACATTAGTTTTAATATTTAATTAATTTAGTTTTATAGAATACTGCACTTATATGTATCTATATTTTAACATGTTGCTTATCCACTTAATGTTAAACTTACCTTACTTATTAAATTGCAAAAAGAGCCCTTTCTGCAAATTAATTTCTGAAGTTCATCCTGAGAAACCTCTTAAGTTTAATAAGCCAACATTTTCTTGAGAATAATATTTCCCTTCTGTGTTCCGCATTTAATTTATATTATCATTTAACAAAGATATTCTTGTTACAGAAACCATAAGACTTTCTTACCTTACCTACCTACCTAATAAGAGCTGCAATTTGATGAATTATTTAAATCATAGAACTGAAAACCTTCTCTCTGTGTCGAAAGAAGTCCAGAACAAATGAACACAAAACGTTAAGTTATATGCAAATGAATGAATAATCCAATTATTATCGTCATCATCATACCTTAGACTTGCTCTTAAGACTTCTGTTCATCTGACCGTTGAGTGAAGAGGTGTACTTGAGAAAACAGGTTGGTATCAAGCTGGCTGTTAATGGGGTTTTGAATTTCGTATGTGTGATGGTAAATCCTGTCATCTTCATAGCATTTCAATATAGGTAGTTTTAGAACCAAAGGAGTTTTGACACCCTCCCCATCTAGAACTTTTGAGGAATAATCGGAAGAAAACTTTCAGAGAATTTAAGAAAATTAAAATTTTTTTTTTTAAGTGAAACTCAGACCCCTTATAAGACCCGCACCTGAATTCTTTTGCGACTTTAGTGCATTAATTAACTTTAAGATTTATATGGAAAATGTTTCAAGTGTGCATCTTAAGATTGCCCAGAAGATATTAAATATGCATTCGTATAGGTCTAGGAACCTATCTACATACATTATATACATAGGATAATCTTCCCTTTTAAATGCGAAGAAGAGTCCTCAGAATTCTATGGAGTTAGGTTTGTTGGAAATTCAATTTTTGTAATGTCAATGGCAGGCAGACGGGATTCTGACAGGAAAGAGAATATCCCCGAACCATTTTTCAGATCAAATAGCGAAATTTTGAAATTATTCTCCTGAATTCTGCGAAGCGATGCAGAATTTTCTATATCGTTTGGTCGAGTTGAGTTGAGTCGAGTCGTAGTCGCGACCGTGAGGCAGCAAGCAACTCTCCCTCCATGCGGCATTGGCGGGCGGGTGCGGCGCTTATAGCCAAATGGAGTGAGTAAAGCGAATCCTAAAGCTTTTGAAAGCAAACAACAATTCTATCCTGGATGTAAACTGTAACTCCCTTCCCGTGGGCAATAAACTAAATTTTTCACCCGCATTTCGATGCAGATGCAGACGCGTGGAAAGCGCATCTATATACAATATGTCCGCATTTGCGAGCAGCAGTTTTGAATTTTGGCTGGGATGGGTATGGGAAAGAGGGGAGATGTATGGTTCTTCATGTTAGGCGCGTCACATAGCTTGGAAATATTTGTAAATCTGGGCCCCTCTTGAGGTTCCTATAGTTTCTATATACCTATATCTATGTTTATACAAACATTTAGAGAAGTTTGAATTTGGAATGAATATTGCTCCGGCAAGTGAGGTGGTAAGTAAAGTTATGCTAGAGACCAATTTTGAATCGGAAACCGACAGACAGAATATAGCATTTGCAATATAAATGCGGGAGAGTGTTACTGACGTCTGACAAGTAGGTAGGTAGATATTTCGAGGAATATAAAGAACACAAAAACGCAAAACAAACAAAAAATGGCGCCCTGGCTATATCCAATCGGATATTACTTCCAGCGCTTTGATTTGCAGAATTGGATTATTCTATTGTATCCTTACTACTAGCCATCACACAGTCTGCGGTGATTGGAGCTTCAGGGGATGCGAATGCGATGGTGTGAGGTGGTGTGAGTTGGAGCTGTATAGATGATGGTAGGTGGTTTTGATATAGAATTCGAATTCGGCCGTTTGGACAAATTAAAAATGTTCAGTTCACTTATGTACGAAACGAGCCGAGCGCGAACTTCACGCAACACTCAGCAGACTGTGGCGGTGATAGCACGACGGCACGGGTGGTGGCCGCGGACGTGGCATGGTGGTGGCGGTACGGACAGGATGATTTTGATTGTTTCCAATGTGCGAGATTTAGAAGTTTTAATTGGATATTTTTTTGGGGGAAGAAACTTTGTACCCATTCGGAGCTTTGGTTACCTTAGGAATGACAACTGCAGATGGCTCACAGCGAAAAACCAGACAAATATTGATACATCTATAATTCCTTATCAAATTGAAGGCTATCTGTAAAATTGAATTAAAATGCTGCGGAGTTCAATAAACTTCTTAGAGTGATAAAAGTTCATTTGATGTTAAAGGAACCTTTTATTCTTGCATCCTCCTAAAAGCCTAAACAAATATGTTGACTATAGAATTCTAAGAATTTTACTCCCGGTGAGACAACTCGATCCACTGACCTTCCGCATTCGTTGTAAAACCACATTGTCGATTCCTCAAACTACCTGATCAATTCTCAACTTTCCTATCGACTGACAGTTTGTATGTATGATAACTTTTAACCTACATTTTTGTTCTGTTTTCGTTTAACTAAAAATGCACTTCATATTTTTCTTAAAATTAGCGCAAATGTTAGATCATAGAAATTGTTTAGAGTGCGAAAGGGATGTGATTTCAATAATATCCGAAAAGTTGAACAAAATGTCTGTGGTGTAGGGCATGTTACCGACATTTGTTCAACTTTCTTTCGTCGGATTTGGTAATAGAAAAATTATGGCAAATAATTCAAACTGTTAATTAAAATTTAACTCATTCGCCGAAATTTGTAATGTGGGATTTTCATAATCAAAAAATCATAATAAACATCAATATGATACAATACTATTATTTACATATATGTATGTATACTTTAGAAGACGAAATTGGTCTGTTTCCGCTACGCGTTGGAGACGCGAAAACCTCTAGTATGAATACTAAGCTTATATGACATTACTCGTCTGGTATTATTGCAGAATACACGGACAGATATGTTAGTGGTTCATTCGTATACTATGGTGTATATATTTACTTGATCTTGGGGGCCAGTAATGTAGCTATCATTGAAATCAATTCTCGTTTCGTTTTGATTAAAAACACAAATTAAGAACTAATCGATTGGAAATTACTCAACGATTTCTGCCAGGAAAATTTTAGCCTGGATTTCAAACAGTAAAATTTTATCAATGACAGAAATATTCAATGATCACTTGGTTCAAAGATTTGCTTCGATGATGAAAACCAATGATAGCTATTACTGGCCCTTAGCTGAGTAGACCAAAAGTTTCACAGTGATGATTTATCGGGAAAAAATAAGCTTGAGCTTCGAACTCGTACCTGAAACCTTATCTATGCCAAAGTGCCACGTATGTATAACTTCAAAGTATGCTCTGCAATATGTTGAAAAACTCAAACCTTACCATCTATAACTCGATCCTTGTTCAATTAAATCCATAAAATCTTTGCATACATTTTTCCTTCTTTTGCGTATTTTATTACCGCAGTTGGAGCAATAAATTGTATGCAATTACTTTCTCGAATTCCCTATTAATTTCCCAAATTAATTAAGTGATGGTTGTTTATGTTTTATAATCCCAAAAGGTATACAATTAACGTCTAGCTTTTTGGAAGCACCCTTATATACCAAAACCTACCCACAGAAGTATCATAATTCTTTTTTC